>JAQJVK010000019.1:13994644-14693613 GCA_035578135.1 Flexamia atlantica
ACGTGAACTAAGGAATAATTATGTTTCTGCTGTAAATAAAAAGTCAATGCGGGTCGGTAAAACAAATTCATCTCAAGAGAGTCGGAACGACAGGTACTCCGAGGATGACAAGGGAAGGAAGTGCAGTAAATGTGGTTTTAACTGGCACGGGACACTAGACAAATGTCCTGCTAGGAAGGCCAAATGTGACAAATGTTCCAAGATTGGACATTTCATCAGATGCTGTCCGTCTTGAGAAAGGTGGAGGGGAAGAGCAATTGTCAAGGGAAATAAACCAGATCAAAATCAGTTTGAAGAAACCCAGAAAACTAACAAGTGCTTGGAAGATGAGACCAATCTCATCCAAGCATTTACCATTCCAAACCAAAATGCCATTTTTTACCATTTCATGGTAAATGGTCTTTACCATTTTACTAAAAAAGTGTTGTAAATGTGGGTATGACTGGCATGGAACCCTAGCCGAGTGCCCAGCTAGAAGAACTAAATGTCACAAATGTTCTGAAGTAGGACATTACTTTCGATGTTGTCCTTTCCGAAGAAGGTGGCTAGGGAGGAAAACGGTAATAGAAGTGAAAAAACAAGATCCAGAGATTGAAAGTGATTGTGAGCTTTTTGTGGGAAATGTGTGTAATGGTGACAAAGCTTGGACACAGGAGTTGAAGACAAGTTGTGGTGACCAACAGTTAGGACGTATAAAATTTAAACTTGACACAGCGGCTGATGTGACTATGGTCCCCGTCAGTGCTGTTGGAGAATTAATTAAGACTTCGCCTTTAGGGATGTGCAAAACGCCAGTGTTTAGCGCAAAGAAGACGGAAAGAATAAAAATTTTAGGGACCCTTAAATTGAGGCTGAAACATATGGTGTCTTGGTTGATGAATTAGCATACATTTCTGAGGAGGTTGCTGTTCCACTGCTCAGCAGACGAGCCTGCGAAGCGCTTTACTTGTTTAAAAGAGTTTTGTGAATTTGTATACATCTTGGGGCGGAATGTTATATTATGAAGATGTGTAGACATCTTGGGGTGAGATGTTGTATTGATAATTTTTACCTCTTTGTCTTTATATGTAACATGTGTTTTATTTAATTACCTAGCAAAAGTTTTTTTTAGAAGAGAGTTGTTGGAAAACAGAATGGTGGTTTTTGAAATATATAATTTTGAGATGAGTTGGAATATTTTTATTTAGTAATAATAACAAATGTTGCATATGTTTATAGTTTTTGGTCAGTCTATTTTATGGAAACCAGCCAAAAAAAAGTTGAATTTTTGTTTCATTAGACTAAGCGACTAAATTTCCTTCGACAAGTCGTCGTAAATTTGCTGATTTTTTGGCCTAGGAGGCCTTTTACATTCCGTGGTTATTGTTCTGCACAATAAACAAACTCCACTAAAAACTAGCAAAAACTCAGGCCTCCAAGTCGTCCTACTTTTGACAAATTTGTCCTACTTTCCTACTTTTTCATAATTTTTTGTTAATTTGGCGCAAAAACTACGCTAATTTACACTGGTAATGAAATTGACAAATTTATCTTCCGACGCTGTTTTATCTATGTTATTAGTAAAAGAGTTATATCATTGAATATTTATTTGCTAATTTCAAAATTTATAAATCATATTTCTTAAGTTCAATTCAAACCTGGAAAATCCTGGAGGAGTACTTTTTTGTTTATTGGCAATTAAATTTAAATGTAATAAAAATAAATTAACAAACACACAGCCTTAACACCTGTGATAACTATTTCTCAATTAATTTACTTACGTAAATTTTATTGCCATAAGGTGTCAAAATTTTGTTTCTTCACACTGTTTCTTCCAGCGTGAAGAAATAAAATTTTGACACCTTATGGCAATAAAATTTATGTAAGTAAATTAATCGAAAAATAAAAGTAAATTGGTTTACAGACCTGTTTCCGTAATCCAAATTGTTGTGAAGTCCTGTATGGAGTCATCCTCAGGCCGTTTAAGGGTGTTTTTCTCTTCATTTGAAGATCGCCGTTGGTTTAAAAATACATAATATGACACCTGTACAGACAGACACGAACATTATGAACAATGAAACACACTAAACATTTAATAATAGTCGAGGAACAGTCACGCAACCCAATATGAGTGAGGAAGAAGTCTAGACAAGACTTCTTAGATAGTCCCTTATATGCTTTAGCACCTTTGTTAATGAAGTATTTTGTGATTTAGACCAAATGACATTTTTTGTCTGTTTAAGTCTATCCTTTGTTGGTTGCAGAGCACTAATTTAGGCAGCTGATAAAGATATATTTGTGCCTGTCAGAAAGTGTGTAGTTTGTGAAAATCCTTGTTCTACAGCAGCATTACCATGGGGAATCACTAAAACTGCATTGATTATATAAGAAGTCTATTCTAGACTTTTTCCTCGCTCATATTGGAAGAAGTCCGTTGTCTTGTTGCTCGAGTATTATTCAGTGTGTTTCATGGTTTTTTTTGTCCTAGTGTGTCATACTTATAACCCAACGACGATCTTCAAATGAAAAGAACAACACCCTTGAATGGCCTGATGATAGGGAATCCAATCCCGGGATCCCGCGTGATTTTAGGGCTTATTCAATCTCGGGATTTTTTGGCTCAATCCCGGGATTTTTGGAATTGCAAAATTACGGTAAAATCGATATTTACTAAGATCTTACCATTTAAAAAAATGTTATAACTATGAAAAACCAGTTACATGTTGTTTTTGATCAATTAATCATGGTTTGATGAGTTATTTGTCGTCCTATAGTGTAGTTTCCAGTTCATATATTTTCAAGCTTCTGAAAAAAATACATAGAGATTTTTTTAAACTTGTTTCTGATACAGTGTAATGCAATTGGAGTTAAGTTTCATTACGATGCTCTAATGATCATTTTTGTCATACTTCTAATTTTTCTACTTAAATCTTTCCAATTCCTGATATTATTGGTCAAGTAACTATATTCATGTTTTGTATAAGACTGTCTTTAAATTATGTTTGAATAAATATTTTATGGTTAGTTCACGGTTATACAGGACCATCCTGATAACGTGTTCCGTTTTCACTCTTGATGTCTAATACTGTATTCGGTGTTTCATGATAAGGCTGACTATGTTGTCAATTTTTTTTACGCTCTAAGTTTTTATGTATAAAATTACGTTAAGAACTCAAAACTAAACGGAAAACTGCTTTCTGTCTCGCATTATACTACGATACCATGTATACATGCAAATCAATGCTAAATATTTATTTTTGTATCGGCAAATACTATGTTGGGTCAATCCCGTGATGAAAGTTTTTCAATCCCGAAATCCCAGGATTGCAAATATCGTCCGGAATTGGATTCCCTACCTGATGATGACTCCATAACGAATTAAAACTAGTCGCCAAGAGCAAAAACTGTATAATTTTATTTTGTTATATTAATTGCTTTATATGCAACTGACACTTGATCATGAACAGAAAACAATTTCTTACTTAAGAAAATACTAGAACAAATCACGGCTGATTAACTTACACATTATTCAACCTGTCATTCATTACTGCTTGTCCCCTTAATAGTTTTTATGTCATCTCTAAGTTTATTAGTAAATCAGGGAATGATTTCCTTATACTTTCATTATAATTGGATTAAAAGTAGTTATTTTTTAACATCTCAACTGAATCTTTATCCGGATAATTTGTTTGGGGATTTGTTAAAATACAAAGAAATTGTATTTAGAGTTGTTTTTAGTTATATACACTACTGTATTTTGGTGAAATGATATATATTAAAAGCTTTTGCAGGATTTGTGTTCTTTGGTTACATAAAACTATGTCCTACTTTTTTTATGGGTTTTTGTGGTGTTCCTTTGTTCTAAAACTTATTACAATTCAGCAAGAAAGTTGGTTTTTTTACACGGAAAAAGGTTCTACTTTTCCTACTTTTTGGCTTCCAAAAACCACTTGAGGGCCTGTAATTGTATTTTCACTTTAGAACTCGGGACTAAATGTACACGAACCGGATTACCTACAGCCACAGAGCGACAAAATCTCAGCACCAAGCGACATTTGTGTCACCTAGTTAACATGTTATTTTATATCCTGCATAGTTTAGTACATCCTCTCCGTCGTGTGTTGCAGGCGCGTCGGCTGGAAGAGCACCGGCTGAAGTACGAGCGCAAGCGGCGCGAGAAGGAGGTGCGGGAGAAGATGGAGCGGGTGCGGCGGGCGCGTGAGGCAGCCGAGGCGGCGCGGGCGGAGGCGGCGGCGGCGGACGACGACCTCGGAGGCGGCTTCCCCGGCGGCGGCGGCAACCCACTCGGCGCCAACCTCTTCAACCTGCTCAACGACCCGGAGCTCATGCAGGCCTTCAAGGTAACATACCGCCACCTGGCATGTTCCATTGTACATGCAAAGCTGGATTGCCTGGTTAGGTAGGTTGGATTTGACCCACAGAAAATTTCGTGAAGGCCTTCTTTTCAGCAGGGGCTAATTTCCGCCGGAACACCCTGAAGCGCAGCTCTAGTACTTTTTAGGGCACCGGAGCACACCAGTGCGGCTCCGGACCTTCTTTTCAGGCCATGTCATTTATTAATACTGTTGAGAAAGCAATTTTTGTAAAAGTGTAAAGCTCTTTCCAATATGAGAATCACCCAAGTCAACTTTACAACTCTATTTTCCTTTACACAGTTACACTGTTTACAGTGGTCATAAACGTATAAAAGAACCAAATTTAATTGTAATTTTCCGGGAGAGGACGAGACCCACCATCCCTCTAGGGAGTATCCATACCCCCTGGCCACGGCCCCCCTGGTGTGCCATTGCTCGGTACTTTTTTCTTTAGAAATTAAGCCCTGCTTTTCAGTCACTTTGTGCTGGCACCCTGATACAGAAACAGAGAGATAGCAGCTTCCTACATTCCATCCCTCAGGCCTTGAAAGGATTAATGCAGGGGTAGCAAAAATAAAATGAATGTAGGCATGTGAATAGGTTCAGCCAAGGTAAAACAGAATAAGCAGACACTTACCTTTCATACATACATCAGCTAGTTAGATTTGAGTTAGTTAGTGAGTTGGAGCTTTAAGGGAATGCTTGAATTTTGATTTACCTCAGCCATTCCACCTCTGCCCATCCTGCCATCAAGCCGCCGCTTAGTTTGGAACTGTATTACAGTAAAACCTCAACCTCACTAACTTGAACCTCAATAATTCTTAAACCTCTATTTTTAGTACGATTTGTCTCTTCCCTTCAAAAAACCTAAAAAAATATATATATTTAGGCTACAAAGTGTCAGAAATAATTTAACATTAACCATAACCTCTAAAATTTTAAAATTTATATACTCAAGCCTCCAGAATATGAATTTTGTTGCTGTAATTCAAAACATTGCTTCTTAAATTTGAATTCAGCCTCTACAGTTCAGATTAAGACCACCACAAGCCCCTATAATTTGAATTAAGCACAAAAAACCATACTTGGCTTAAAATACTTACCTGGGTGGATCATCATTTCAATAAAAGTGTTTTAAGTGCAAAAGTATAAACATACAAACCTCCATAGTTCAAATTTCATTTTCAATAATCTCTATAACTAAAACCCTCGATATTTCAAACTTCGTATATTTCAAAATAAATTGGATGTCCCCTGAATCTCGAAGAGTAAGGTTCTACTGCAGTGCATTCTCGTTGGCCGGTTAGGCCTACAACCTCCAATAGTGATGACTTCTATTGCTGGCTGAAACCTAAAGTGGCAATATCTAGTTTTTTCTAAGCTCAAGAAATAAGGAAAGTTTCGGAAAAACATTTGTCTCATGAGTTCAATAAACATAGGTCACCAGTACAGTTCAACTCAGGCAAAGTTCTGAGTTTTCAACCAGACTCTTCAGAATTTACTATAAAGAGTAAAATCACTCAACTTTACTTCTTAAGAGGATGTTGGAGAGACAGGTGCTGCTAATAGAATGCTGCGGCGAAGCTTGAAACTTTTGCTCCGCCATAGACAATGCACGAAATAGTGCTTAATAATATTACTGAAACTTTTCAAATATAATAAATTAATGAAAATGTCATAAGCACACTTATTTAAACTAATATCTTTAGTCAATCATGCTGAAACAGCAAGCAACGAATACTCATCCGTGTAGTCACCAAGCAGAATGTATTCCTCCGCGCCGGCTAATTTTCATCACAAGTCAGCTGATCGCAAACAATCCCTTCAAATAATTTACCTTGAATTTTCGCTTGACATGCCTTTTGGTATGCAAAAATTTGTCGTTATTAATTAGATAATTTCAAAAGTCGAATATTATAAATCTTAATTAAATTATCTACCGGACATAGGAAGCCGATTTTCGATAAGTTCGATCAATGACGTAAAAAAACTCTATTAAAAGTTATTTTTCAGTTTTACAAAAAATGGCTAGTTTATGTGAAAATGTAGCTCCTATGTCCGGAAGAGTTTAAAAAGAGCTTTAATTTGACATATAAACTTTAGTTTTCCGACCAAAAATAAACGAGAAACCCTGCATACCAATTAACGTTGGTTCTTATGGAGTATAAATCCAATATTGGCGGCCAACTCCAACCTCCTCTTAATATATTTTATTCCATTATTTTTTCTTTTAAAACTAATTCATTTTTACTCAGGATCCAGAAGTTGCAGCGGCTTTCCAGGACATCTCACAGAACCCCGGGAACTACATCAAGTACCTGAGCAACCCCAAGATCACGGCGGTGATCGAGAAGATGTCCGGGAAGTATGCGGGGATGGCGGGGGGCTTCCCCGGAGCTGCCCCCAGGCCCCCCGCTGCCGACGACACCGAGCTCGACTGAGCGGTCAGTCTCTGTTGTCAATGTTTTACACATAAATATAGTAGATATTACATATAAGTTTATTTAAAGGTACTATTACATATACCTGCGGCTTGGCCCGCTAATTTTAATTGAATTAATTGATGCATATGTGGCAAGTCAGGGGGTGTTTAGTGTTTATAATTTGCCTGGATGTCATTTACCTATACAGTGGTACTGGATTCGAACAGCTATCCAATAGTGAAATTTGACTGTCTATAATTCTAATTTACTCAAGTTTGTCATACTGGTGTAAATATTCTTATCCCTATATTTTTTAACTTAGTATTTTTTATATACTTAATACTCTTTGAGTGTTGGGTACATTACACTAATTTATAAAGATTAGCGATTTAAAATTTCATAATGAGAACAAAACGTACCTACATGATAATATGTAATTAGTACTTTCTTACAGAAGCTTTGGTTATGACATTGTTACTTGATACTTAAAGACCAAACTGCAGGTAAAGCAGAACTAAAAACTGCTCTGAAAAAAAACATTCAAAATCAGATTGATAAGAGTGCCATGATAGACATCATTACAGTACTAAAAACTGCACAGAAAAAACATGCAAAATCGGATTGATAAAGTGCTTTGAATAGGCATAATTACTTTACGTTACTCAACTTCCAAGCTGCAGCAGTTGATGCTGATTAAGTTTCAGATGCAATGATCTTGATTGAAGATGTGTGCAGACAAAGGCAATTGGCCATGAATTACTTTACAACTTTTTTGGTTCGGCTAGGTTGAACGAGTGTGGAATGGTTGGTTCAACTGTATGAGTGTCAAGTTCAGAATGGATTTTCAGTTGTGAATTTTTTCTCTGAAATTTCTGTTTCAACCACTGCTAATATTTCATAATTTTTACAAAAAAAAACTATCCAAGTTTTTAATAAAATCAACCTCCATTTTTAGTTCGTGCAATGTAAGGACTCGAAAAAGTACTGGATGAATGAAAATTTTAAATCAACCATTTTCCACTGGGATTAAACCTTGTTCGGTCAGACAGGAAGTTTGCAATAAATGGATAACAAATTGAATAAATAATCGTTGAAGGTACTGAAGTGGGATTGATATAAAAACCCAAATCAAATCAAAGTGATCGTCATTCCCAGTTTTAGTACCAATCTTCAAACTCGTCTAGGAAGGGATAAAATCATGAGATCGTCACTTGCGGCCATGATTATGCATCATAATTGTCTTTATACCTGTTAAATGCTTTATGACCGTGCTTCATGTTTTAAACTGAGGTTCTTATTGTCATGGTTACACATTTTGATCGCAGTCACACCCGCTGATATGTGCTCTATGATCGGCTTTTACAAAATAGATTTTTAAGGTAAGCTGTGTTCAAAATACAGAGGCACTACTGTGGTAATGATTATTTGAGCACTTAGGAATCAACTTCCAGCAAGGAGCAATGTTGTTGATTAATTGAGTGTGGGGAATAGAATCAAGGTCTCAGCACGTTAACCGAAGCTTTTTGTGCTCTTCTCCAGCTAGATTGGCAGCTCTATGACTGAGCCCTCAACGAGGCTTAAGAGCTTTTTCCCAATGCTAGCGTCTGGTTCGTCACCTGGTTGTCGTAAACCAAAGAGAACTCTTCTCCTAGCCCCCAGTCTCTCACAATCCAAAATGATGTGCCTTGTACTTGACAGAGCTGCCACAGAGTCTGCACTCTGGATCATCATGAGTGATACCAAGAGTTTCCTGAAATGGCCATGTCCAGTAATCAAGGCAATAACCCTCCTGACCTGACTCCTGCCCAGACTCATCAGCCAACTGGTGAACTGAGCAGAAGTTTTAGGAAGCAGCCTTTTGCCTAGTGATTGACCAGGACAGTTGCACCATCGGAAAAAGAGCAGTGTTAAAGCGAACTATCAGGAAGGTTTAAAATTGAAGCATTGAAATAATAATATTTCTAAGCCATTAAAACTATTTTACAGTCACTTAATTTATCAGTTTTCTTGTTATTTTTGTTCCAGGGTTCAGTCAGCAACTGCCAGATGAAGATGCCTTTGTCATTTATGTTTAGTGTTTTTTTCTTGTCAGTTTTAATTCCTGCCACCCCTCTTCAAAAATCGTTGTTAAAAGTTGTTGTGAATCAAATATACTGTTATTCTTTATGACCATTGACTTGAAAATTTAACTTGATGCATTTTATCATTTTATTTGCAAGTTATTTTTATACTAATAATTTTCTTTAATACTTACGTGAGATTACTTTTGTAGGAAAGCTTAATTGAAGCATATTTGTTAATGGTTTCAGATCTCAATGTTTTACTTTTTTTCAAAAGGGAATCTCAGTCAGCAAAACTTTTGTTATCTTGGAATATATCTAATTATACATCCGCTTACCAGAAACAAGCAATATGCTATTGAACTGAAAACTAGAACAATAAAGCAGATGTTCTGGAACTATTAAGCCAATTAATACTGCTCAATAATGTTATTCTTTGAAATAAAGTGTAAATTGCTTCTTTGTACATTGAAATAATAATCAGGATAAGATTTTCTTTGAATCATTTTGAATGTCATGGCTTATAGTTCATGAACCACTGTTATAATTGGTCTTGTATCAGTTATGCATATTGCATTGTTGAATGCATAAAATTATTACCTGTATGTATGCCTAACAGGAATGTTTATGTGATTGTGCAGACTGTCAAATGTGTATTTTAGTAGACTGATATACTAGTGATTGTAATTAAGTAGAATAGCAAAAGGCATTGAGATATATAAGTTCTTGTTCTTGATTTACTGTTAGTTATGTCTTATTTTCTGTGTGAAATCAGTCCTCAGATTTACTATGGTAAAAGCAAAATATACTTATTGAATTAAGTTTATTAATTTTGTGTATTTTTGTTGTACGTGATAGTTTTGTGCTATTCTGTTTAGAATTTACATTTATCTTTAAAGATTTTTCATGTTTGCATAAAACTTTTAAGTGTTACATAGATTACATAGACCATATCCTGCCTCAGTGGAAATCTCTCTCAGTTAATCAAAATTCATTTTTATCAAAATATTGAAATTTAAGTCCATTTTTAGTTGCATGTGCTAAAACAGTTAATACTGGTGTGATGAACAGCCTGATATGAATGTTGCTTGCTCAGCCGAATGTCATGGGTTTGTGCCACCTGGTTGTCTGAGAGACTAGTCAGCTTCAAAAATAATCCATTTTGTAGCCTAATATGGATTGTTACAATAAATCGCTGTCAAAACCAATGTATGTAACTTGTATATGATTCCCCTACCTCCAGTTTTTTTGCCTGTTTTAGGGGTGAGTTCCCAAGGCTCAAGATATTATGCACAAAGCAGTATAGCTTTGAAAATTATACTGCAGTACATTTTTCCTTGTCGACTAAGAAAGGAAGTTCAATAACTTGATTCTGTTTGAAATTGTTTCTTTGGCTTTGTATCTAGTTAAAAATGGAGTTGCCATTATCAAAGCATCACTTCAGGAAAATAACACAACTATCATAAAATAAAACTTATTTTGCAATTTATTTACAAACAAAATCTTTGGGCAATATTGCACAATGTTATAAAACGTCAGGTGCAGTTTATCAAACTGCACACTCTTATCACATAAACAATACAATCTAAGTTCCATACAAGTCAGGCGACTTGAATGTTAGATGGATGGAGATCCCTCTAACAAATGACTTAAAACTTGTTGGAAAACAAAAAGATTTACTGAAATAACAAAACAGAAAGTTTTAAAAAACCATGTGAATGAGCTGAACTGAAAACACATTTATCAACCAGAACTTTTTGAAGTATAGTTCTTAACATGGTTTTTATGAACTAAAATCTAAAATACTGATCTATTTACAAATAGCCAAAAGCTAAGTTTGATTCTTAATTACAAATAAGTAATACTTCTAATATGGCATTGTCAGGAATAAGGTACACACATGAACTGTTTGTGAATTATCTAAATTTTCACGTTTATGAAAGTCAGTATTAGGCCAGTGCAAGTGGTGAAAATGTAATTAATTTTAATAAATATACATAATGTTAGTATTTCTGTGCAGAAGTTAGTAATTGAATCAATAAAATAAGTAAATTTTATAAACATAATAAGTACATGTATTTTTACACATTTACACAAATATTTATACCAAATAAAAAAAAATCTACAATAATTATTATTTTCACGATCCGCTGACTGGCCATTCGTATTCAATTCAACAAAAGCGGTAGAAGATTTAATGGTTAAAGATCTCAAGGTTTATGCCTAATTTTTCTGCTTCGACATTGACTGCTGTTAACAAACCTAAAAAGCGAAGGAGAAAAAGTGTTCAGTATTATTAATTTGTATGTAATAAAAGTTTAGAGAGAACATGTAATACCAATAATGCGTAATGTTTTACTTATTTAATGTACAAGAACAGCATGTGTAATTGATTATATGAAACCCCTCAAAAAATATCTTCCATAAATGTTATTGCAGCCTTTAACAATCATCCATTTTTGTCAATTCAAATTAATAAATTATATTGGTGAATCTTTTGAAAGCAATTAGGGTAAATTAAATTATAAGACATATATTTACCCTACGGTTCCATATAATCACAGCTACCATGAAGTTATAAAAAACCCTCACATGCCTCTTTACAAATTTTTTTTCAACAGGTACTAATAGAACAACGTCTGTAGAGAAGAAGAGAAGAGAAGAATAACAGTACTTATATCAAGTTATCATCACGATCATCACACTCATCCTTCACTCATATTCAGGGTAACGTCCTCTATGAGGTACCTGTCTCAAAAAGAATGATTAAAATGATTAATGGTTATCCAAGTCAAAAATGTGAACATATCGTAACACGTATTTTATAGACTGGGATTCTATAACTGCTTGGTTCCACAGGCCTTAGGAGATTTAGGCAACCTGAATGTATGATAATAACATAATTATCTTCTTATCTACAGACCTTGCTAATAGAGTTCCTGGAAGGAAGACGAAAAACTAAGCATAAACCTCAATTAAAATTTCAACATGTGAAGGTTTGGATGCCAAGGAACTTTGCGGAAGGGGGTGTTTGTGTAGGGGTCGACGAGGAAGCAAGGCACAGGCTCGGCCAGCCGGCAGTTATGGTGGTGGGTTTTTTTTCTGCGCGGCGGCGGCAGTGCGTAGTCGAAGTTGAGGAAGAAGGAGCCGTGGTGCGGCGCGAGGTAGACGCACTCCACCTCTGGCTGCGGCACTGGCACGCGCTTGGGCAGCTTTGCCCCTCGCCCCGTGGCCCTGTGCCAACAATCGTCGACTTATAATGTATTTCAGTAGAATCAAATATTCAGACTTTTGAAGTAATATCTCTCAATCTAAAAGCGTATGTAATGTTACTATTGATCAGTGTTGCCGGATTGGTGCTAAGTGCTGTTATTAGTTTTGTGACCGAACATCCGTTTCTAGAATTGGATAACAAACTCCATGAAGAAATGGTCGGTCCGAGTTTGGAAGCAAAGAACTGGCGCTAGACTTGAGTCTCCTTAAAATAATAATACTGGATTATCAAGAGAGTTGTAATTTAGACTTTGGATCACAGCCATAGGTAGGTTGTCAATTTATGCCTGTTACCTTACTTCAGAATTTGAAATGAAAACCTGGTTTTGTTTGCAAGATTGACTGATTCTCATAACAAATTCCATAGTCCAAGCTTTCAAAAGCCAAATAAGGAAGACACTGTGGACCAGCCAACAGAATTTCGTAATACAGTATAATTGCTTATCCAGACACCTTGGGACTGAGACTCATCATCTGTATAACAGATCTTCCAGTTAAACAAATGTCTCTAAAAACTCGTTTAACGCAATCTGTATAAGCTGTGTAAAACACTGTGTACAGCTGTGTAAGCTGTTTGTACATTAAAAATGTGAAAACTAGGCACTTTATGATGACTACCATATACAAAATAACGTGTTTGGGCTTTGTATCTTTTAATCCTTAAGAAAACAGAGCACCATTAAAATTTGTGACAAGTGCAAGAAAATTTTTTAAAGTTTCCCACAATAACCATCCATAGAGTATTGTCCATTTCTTGCTGATCAAGTCCAGTTAACCGCATGTGTTGATAAAAATTGTCCAGGTAAAAGAACCCTTTTCCACGGAATGTTTTTCAGATAAAGAGGGCCCAGGTAAGAGAGATTTGTCTACTGAAGTACCACCGTTATCACAAGAACTCCAGAAAGAATAAATAAAAAATAACCGAAACATCTTACAACTCTTAGGTAATTACCATATAAATCTACCATAGATTTTTCACTTGTCAGTCTGACCTACCGTCTGGATCTGCGTGATTGTCAGTTGTCCGTCAGACGGGAGCAGCGGTAGGCCCTCTGCCAGACCTCGAGCAGCAGCACGCCCGAGTGGAAGCGGTAGAAGACGAGCAGTGGCAGCGAGACACGCGAGATGACGCCCCAGGCCAGCACGCCCAGGTACCTGCCACGGACAGCCGGCAAGTTGAAATTTGAGCTGTGAGTTCAGTCTTTCTGCCAGACTGAGATTCAGTCTTTCTAATCGTTGAATATATGTGGAAATGTAAAATATTGGAATTGAAATCATTATGAGCTTAAGAATAAAAAATAACTCATCCTTGATTCATTCAATGTTGGTGATCTCCCAGGAAGATGGAGATGAACTTGTAAAACAGGTTGGTGGAAATGATAATTGGTATTACTAACCAAAAGGCTGAAAACAATGACATATGTAATCAAAAATACGATTTAAGAAACATAATTAAAAATTGCAAGAGAAGTTGAGGAGGATTACGTTCAAACTGAGGCTCACCTGAGCTGGAGCTCCTGGCTCAGCCAACTCTGGCCGACGAATGAGTCGAACGCCCACAGAGCGATGTTGCTGCACAGCAGGAACGTTATCACCTGTAACAATATACAAATGTTGATTTTCAAATTGATAAGGACAGTTTCTTCTAACAAATTTTTTTGCCTCTAATAACAACAGGGTTGTGAACAACATCTTAAAACAATGTTATTAGTCAAAACTTATTTGGTTGAATATAAATTTGATTCCTGGCATGCCCGCACAAATTTGAAGGATTTGGATTGCTTTCCCTTAAATGTTTTTAAGCACCTCTTGTAAAAATGCCATTGGCGTAGACACAAAAAAAACTATTTAAAACATAAGAGTGGACTCTGAAATTATGTTCCCCCCCTGCTGCAGCCCACATCCTACTAGTTGGTACAATTCTGCCGATCCCATATGAGCTTGGTCGAACCTTAATTTATCATTTTGTTTCTCCTTCCTAGTAAGGGTTCATCTAATCTGGAGTATGGAATAGAGGAAGCTCCATACTTGGAAGATTGGTTATTACATTCCATAATCCTAAGATACACTTTTTTTTAGAATGCTTGTGTTGGCTATTAGAAAAGAATGGAGCTTCCTCTATTCCATACTCCAGATTAGAGCAGCCCTTAACACTTTCCGATCGTAAGGCCAGCAGGAGTGGCCACAACGCACACAGCAACTAGTCGGAATCAATTTATAAATTTCCGTACAGCTTGGTTCCACTGGTAGGACGGCCAGCTGTACTGGCCACGCCCCACTCCGCATCAGCTCGGCATTCATCATGGCGGCTTGAAATTGTTTTCACGTCCGGCAGCTCAGGATTATTTTTATTGTAAGCCAGCAATGTTATCGTAGGGTATTTTCACTATTCAATGTTGCAAGCCTACCAATCATTTAGTTAAAATAACTAGGTTGCAGCACTAGGTGCTCACTAGGTTGCAGCACTCTACAGGTATCAGGCAAAATTTAGAAAAACAAACAAAAACGTATGTTATCGGCTCTTATTGGCCAGTCTTGCTAGACACCCGAGCGTTAGTTGGATTTTATGTTGGCCAGCCCTGCTGGACATCCGATCACAAATGACAACTGCTGTGGAAAAAAATCTGACTTCTGTACGCTAATGGTAGTGGCCAGTAGAGCTGGCCTCATGATCGCTACGGAATAGCGGCAAATATTCAATCCGATCGCAAACGGTTATTAGGAAGGAGAAGTGCAATGAAAACAGACAAAGTAGATTAATTATGGTTAATAATTCTTAAGGTTAATTTTACCTGTAAGTATAAAAACCACTCGAATTTGTAACCTCCGCCCTCACCTGTCGGCCGGGCTTGGTGAGCAGCTGGTGGCGGGTGATGCTGGTGCGGCGCAGGGCCTCGCCGATGAGGCAGCTCTGCGCGGCGGACTGCGCGAGCTGCAGACAGCTGACGGCGAGCAGCATGGCGTGGGTGCGCTGCTCGCGGCTGTGGTTGGCCGCCACCGCCACGGTCGCCGCGCCCACCACCAGACCGAACACAGAGTACAGCTGCACGCCCGTCAGTGTCGCCGTGGACAGCAGACTGTCCAGTGTCGTGGGCCCCCGGCCAGAGAGAGACAGCTTGCGGATCTGGGGAGTTAGATGACATTTGTCATGTGTGTCGAGTCGAATTTGAAGAAAAATTGGTGAAGCCTTCAATATGGAATGAATGAATAAGTCTGACTTTCACATATATTTCTAATACCTAATTTATTTGCTGACGAGTAAAGCACTGGTCATTATTCTGTTTCAGAGACACAACTTTCTACAAGCCACTTCCATTAAGAAATTTTAATGATAATAATACTGAACTACATGTTTTATTTAAAAAAAAACTTAATTACCAACAGCTGTACCATACTTTTTTGGAGTATTCCATCCCAAGAAGTGCCCATTGTGATCCTACAAAACGAACATTACACATAATCTGGAAAAATTATGCTATCATATTTTGAAATACTTAACAGCTGAATATGAAGACAATAAACTGAATTATACCCACGAGAAACATGTTAAACTTGAGTGCTAACAAGAAAAAGTAGTTTTGAGCCGGAGTTATGGGTTTGGGGGGAAGAAAAGACAGTAATTTGTTAAATCATGAAAATTCACTAATTTATATCACTTTTTATCCATCCAAACAAAACAATCTAGTTTACATTGCTGTTGTTGCTGTTGCTGTTGGAAAATAATTTCCAGGTCCCCGTTTCAAAAGAATATTTAAAGAATCTAAAGACACGAGCTTCAAACCTTTCCTCACTAGCGTCACCAAGTACATTCATTTAGTCATTTGAATCTCCAAGGTGGTAATTGTTTAAGTAGGTGTATCGCCATAAAGCCTTAAATATGTTCACTAACCTAAATGCAGTTAAAACAACTACATCTATATGTGTTTGAACAATTTTTAAAGAAAACAATCTGAAATTTTCTATTGAATTTCATAAACCACTGTAAAGAAACGTTTTTTTAGATTGAAATAAAGGTGTGCAATCTCATATTATTTTTGCTAATAACCTGTACAAGTCCGAGGACGGTCATGACACAGCTGATGGCCAGGATGCCGGCGAGGGTGCCGGTGATCATCCAGAAGAGCGTCTCCGAGGGGAAGCCTTCGTCGTCCTTCACCACCAGGAAGATGATGATGACCACGATGCCGGCCACGAGGCACAGGATGCCCAGGAACAGACCCTTGCTGGCCCCCGTGCAGTCGATCTGTCGTGTGGAACACAGTACGTGGTGGTTAATTGATGAAATGGTCAGTAGAAACACTCATCCTACTAATATTATAAATGGGAAAATATGGTTGTTTGTTTCATCACGTAAAGACTACGGAAACAATTGAGCAGAGGTCTTGCAGTAATAGAGCCAATCAATATACCAGAGATGGACATGGTACTATTTTTATTTTGATACTTCTCTAGGGCTTCGCAACAAAGGCCTCTAAAGGGGGGACGAAGGCTACAAAGAAAGCTCGGCACAGGCCTCAACGTCTGTAAATCCGGCACAAGGGAAGTAACACAGTAAAAGTACTCCAGAAACCATCTACGATATAGTGTTTATATTTTACCACCTGTCATACAAGGTACAGTCAAAAAGTTCCCAGAATGAATTTTTGTAGACATATAGCGCGATCGCCAGCGGTAAATTTGTCTTGCAGTGGTTGGTACGACTCTTTGGGAGGACACATCGGTAGTGGTGGCATAGCTGACTTGCTGTAGTGCAGCATTGGAAAGCGCTTTTCGTGTACCTGCAAGTCTACATTGTCGGATTTTTGAAAAATGACATTTCATGAACAGCACACGAACATTGTTCTTGTTTTACTTTAAAAATCACCCAGTGAGGCTCTTGAGTTGCTAATTCAAGCTTATGGAGAAGAGGCGATGAAGAAATCCCCCAATATTTTCTTCATCAGCATCACCCAGTGCGCTGTACATGAAATGCTATTATTATTCAATAATCCGACAACGTCGACTTGCAGGAACACGAAAAGCGCTTTCCAATGTTGCACTATGGCAAGTTAGCGATGCAACCACTACCAATGTGCCCTCCCAAGGAGTCGTACCAACTACTGCAAGACAAATTTCCGGCTGGCGATCGCGCTATATGTCTACAAATATTCATTCCGGGAACTTTTTGACTGTATCTCGTATTACATGTATGTGTCGATGGGAGATGGCCTTTAAAAGAATTTGACTTATTACAATCTTGTACTCAATCAATGTATTACCATATTGAAATCTACTTTATAGGTTCAGTACTTAAAATTCAGGTATAAGAAAATTTTTCTTGGCTAGCTAAATTTAGCAGTCTTAAATCCACTTGCCTGGGGATTGAGATAGTGAGGGTCCAGATCACAGTTGGTAGCCGATTTGCAAACTCCATTGTTGTTGTTATTGTTATTGTTGTTGTTTATAAATGCTTTCTTATGGAAGGACTTCTTCTTGCTGACTCTGTCTCGGCCGACATTGCGGCCCATCACATATGTCACTCCAGCAGCTATCAGACTATAAAGATAAAAAAGATCAATTAATCATTAATCATTCTTAATAAGACAGGTACCTCATGGAGGACGTTACCCTGAATATGAGTGAAGGGTGAGTGTGATGATCGTGATGATAGTGGCGCGATCTTGTAGCCTTGTTACTGACTAAGGTTCAAGTACCCATGCAGAACGTATCCTATGCCTCCTTTATGCAAGAGGATCATAGCTGTTTGAAACTTATATAATATTAGAGGCTTGAAGGGGCTTAAAGCCCCTTAATCACAATAGGAGACAATTTTGATCAAAACAATCCTTCTTTATTATAGTACAACACACCTTCATAGTAAATTTGCGTTTAGACCGACCTAATGTCAATATTGAGCACACGGTTTCCCTATAGCTCAAAATGTCAAATGACGTAAAATTGATGTCAAAATGATGTCAATGATGTTATTTTGACATAAATTGAAATGTTCTTGCTGATTGAAGCAACAGCACCACATGTTTTGATGTAAACAAAGCAGACATTTTTCAGTCCCAATGCTTTTTAACTGGCAGATATTTAAAATACCTATAGTGTATGAAGTTCCATTAGACACAATCATTTAAGAATTTAAAACTTGCAGATAGCCTTTGGTTTGTGTTTTTAAGTGCGGTACTGAAATAAAAAGACAATATTAACTCACATTGTCATTGCCTTCCAGTTATTAATATGTGCTTCCGACATCTTACAAATGTAACAAAAGTTAATACTGAGATAAAAGAAATTTTGATGAAACTGTGCTTGTGTATGAAGAGCTCTTACATCTTTACTTTACCCACCTGAATTGTATGATGAAGGGGTAGAGGAAGGGCATGGATGACGTCCACAGTTGTCCGAGAGAGTTTGTGTTGAGGCACTGATGCAGGGCTACCACCTGTTCTATGTGGCTGTCCGAGATAGGGTGGTAAACCTGAGAGCCAGTGGACCATGCACTGGCAGTCGCATTTCCAACTGTAAAAGACAATAATTCTTTTGTATATTACAAATATTTAGTCTTAAAGTTCTTACAGAGGAATATATATGGACTTATGTCTCTCAGGAATTTGTTATGAAAAACTTTACAATCAAACTTTAACTAAATAAGAACTTTTCCAACCAAATAAGAACTTCAGAACATCAAAACTTTATACATAGAGGATAGTGTGGCTCCTCAAGGCTCTTACAACTCCTGAAGGAATCTGAATTCATGGGAAAATTGTATAATAGTTTTGGTAGGAGAATAATCTTCTAGTCGGCTCCATTGGGGAGTTTTAATGAATCACTGCAAATCCACCAGATCCTCATCCCTCATTAATAATAAGTTTACCCCTAAATTAATTATTGAGCATCGAAACGACACTTTGCTCTGTCTGTTGAACATGGTTTTTTATCATATTGCTGAAATAAGCTTTTGGTCATTGATAATTGGAACTGGTAATTCTTACGGTCTTTGAGGTTTCAATGTAATTAACAACATCTACTTTTCGCTTGTTTTCAAACAACACTTTTCACCTTGCAAACAGCGATTTCAGCCTATATAAATTAATGAAACAACAGCATTGTTTGAGCTTAGGATACCAAGAAAAAGTCACAACTTACTTTTTTGAACCAGTAATAAACGTGAGATTTTGCAAACAATTTAGATCAGACCAGTCAGAGAAATAAAGATAATTTAAATATTTATTACTGGACCTACTGGATCAAGAGCATAATCGAATGGTCAAACCAATTTTCTCCTCAGAAGAGTAAATTCATTTCAAACAATCCCACTAATTTCTTTAATAATGTAATTATTTTATCTTTAAAGATCTCAAAACAATAAATAGAAGAGTCAGTCACAACTGTGGCAGCACGGACCGTGGCGCAGGTCGCGGGAGAAGCGGGCGGAGTCGGTGACGGAGCGCGGGAAGCCCTTGAGCTGCAATGGCGTGGGCACGGCCGCGTCGAAGCCCGCGGCGCGTGGCGCCACGCCGGCCGACTGCGCGAGATAGACGAAGTACGTCCACTCATTGCCTGACTCCCACACCACGAGTCGCGCCCACAGCGCCAGGTTGGTGGCCGCTAGGTGCATGAAGCCGAACCTGGCCACCAGTCCGAACCTCTCCACCAGCACCTGCAGGGAGAGGAGTGTTTGTTAAATTCTAATTTCTCAATGAAAATAAGAAGCCTTGTAAGGAAACTAAATAAAACTATGATCATCAACCGATTGAGTGGGAGTGGCGCCCCCTGCACCACTCATTTCATTGATGGCTGAGTGAATTTTTTTGTTGAAAATTGCTGTACTCTGTTGAGAGGTTTTAACAAGCTTATATGCAATACCTGAGAAGACTCTATTTTGCTACATAACTTGCTTCATTTTTCATTTTCAACTTCTTCAAATTGACAACTCAGCCATCTTTCCATGATTCTTCTGGAAACATCTTACCAGGAAGGAGATATTGCTTTTATAGCCACACTGTGTGTTGTCATAATTAATTTTGCCACAAATAATGAGCTTCAATATCAATTTTTAAGTATCAAAGTTTATTCTTTGGTTATTGACTCAATAAACAAACGAGGCCTCAATTCTGACATGAGAACCAATAGAAAACTTTAACTTTTTCCAATTCACTCCAGCATTACATTTAAAAAAATTAAAGTTAATTTTCATTGTCTTTTTATGAAGAACCATACTACTAGTTAAATACCATAACTTGATCACACCAACTTACCTGTGAGTTGACGAAGAGGAAGTGCATCTGCAGGAAGGTGAAGAGCCCGTGGAGGACGGGATGCACGAACACGACGTCGTTGAGACACGGAGCCTCCATCATCGAGTGCATCGCCATCTCCAGGCCGTTGAAAACCAGCGTTCCGAGCCCGAATGCTGGAGACAATTATACAGTTATTGAGACTGATGTGATAATATTCCCTACACTGCTGTGACTGACAGATCAATTTTTCTGAAACTGTAGGATCTGTGAAGTGAATGTGATGTATTTAGTTAAACACATGGTTGCAGATGGTGGATTGATCCTTTAAACCCTTACTGTATCTTTCCACAGGCCTCAGGGTTATACACAGCAATCTAAAGACCCAGAGATTCCATAGCGGCTTTATACACATAGGTGGGTCAGAGGCTCATGATTGAGCAGGAAACGGCACAACTGGAATTGAACCAGCCTCTCTGACTATTGGGCAATAGGTTTATTATGCCTGAGCTCCTGCCTCAAGTCTTTAAAGTATATAGCCAGACCCTTAAAAAATAATCAACATTTAAGTCACCGGAAACCAAAAGTATGTTATACTGTGGATAATACATATCCCAAATTTTAAGTTCAAGCTTCAAAACTAGATCCATTTTTAAATTGTTCTAAATATATTCAGATAGATTTAGATTCAGATCTAGATAACTAGATACTAACTAACCTAAAGCCCCAATGCGGAGGTAGAAGCTGGTCCCGCTGGCCTGGTGGCGGGAGAGGTGCGCTCGCTTGAGAGAGCCGAAGCGAGTGAGTGAGAGTCCGCCGAGCTCTGCGTCCGCGATAACCGAAGTTGTGATGGTCGGCTCGGCGTCCGAGTCATTGTGCATCGAGGCGCAACTGTCTGCCAGCACCCAGATGTAGATGCAGATTATGACTGCGATGCTTCCCACGTACAGGTAGATCAAGTATATCCCCTGTCAATCATGACACAGTCAGTCGGTCAGGTTGATAGGATATTTCAAGTTCAAGTTCAAGCTCAAAATCTCTTTATTCAAAACCAAACATTTACAATTTCACAATCTTTCTCCCAATGCGCTAACTGCTCGTGCAGGAGCGCAGTTGGTGGAGTAGTCCAATATGAAATGTTACATTAATACTTTCAGCATATTGCGTTGCAGACTCTTGCGATGCAAAAACAAAAGAATAAATCTCACAACAAATAAAAAAACAAATAAATAATAATCATTAAAAATTTAACATTAAAAAGTTGAAGAAAAAAGCTGACAAAAAATGTTTTTGACCGTGATATTTTATTTAGTAAACATTGTTCAATGATGTGATTATATAACCAGAAAGCTTCTGGATGCCCTAGATTACATATTCAAAACTATTTCTTGAACATATTCGAGCATGATTAATACAACATGAAAATATATGAATTAATGACACCAATAGGCTATTCCCATCGATGTAAATAAGTACACTGGATTGGTAACTCAAGCCCCACAACGGAGCCGCCGGCAGTGGTTGCGTTTAAGATTTTGCAGGGGCGATGGGGGAACAGATCTTTTGTCGGTCAAGTTGTACTGACCGTCTAGTTAAATATTAACTGTAATTACTTAATAGTTATAGCAATGCATCTATTATAACAAGATTTACCCGTAAAACTGCTCCTAAATCCGTGCGGTTTTAATACGGTTAACAATACAGTCTCACGCTTTTTCCCCCAACGCCCGTTCAATTCGGCCCGGCTGCAACCCCAACGCACAGCTGTGTTGGCTCGGAAATCACTACACGAGACTTACGTGGAGCGAGCTATCCAGTTGTATTTATTTACATCGATGGCTATTCCCTGTATTCAAGAGAATTAGGACAGGGATAAGAAATTTCCGCAGATGTTTTTTTAGTGTTATCAAAATTAATGTTTTTACTAGTATATGACTACAGTTTCAACAACCCATGCCAATCACACTGTTTCACTGAGTCTTGAGCTTGACATCAGCCGATTTCTCTAACTATATTATACTCACCAATACAAAATAAAAGATCAATAAGTATCGATTGTTTGGAACCAAATCAGGAAATTCAATAAATAGCTTTACAACATCAAAAAAAACTCTGGGGAAACTTATATATATTTATAACTAATGAAGAGTCATGTTAAGTAAAGACATGTTGGTGTATGACCTGGAGAGACAGCAGCTTGACGTTGTTGTCCATGACCTCGACCAGAGTGAAGGCCACCATGAGGATGATGAGCAACTTGCCGTACAGCGAGCTCAGCTGCACCCACAGGTGGCCGCTGCCACAACAAACAATGCAAAATGTAGTTGGGAAAGTTACAAGTAATAGCATAGCCTATTTGTTTGATCCCTGTGGTGTATTGGGCAGTGTTTGTGTATATGGCATCAGGAAACTCCTAATGAATAATGTAGTCCTGGATCTACTACCTCTTACTGGTGTAAAACCATTAGCTGCAGTGTAACTAATACTCAATATACATATTGGTTGTGATCTAATGTTGATATTTTTTATTTTTTTGGGTGATAGAACATCAGAAATATGACTCAAATCCAAAATTTGAAAAAAATAAAGGCTTAAAGGGGCTAGAAGCCCATAATCTTAATAAGAGAAAGATAAGATGTGTTAATTATAACACGAAACAGCTGTAGTCTGCCAACTACAATAGGATCACTTGACGGATACAGGTAATTTAAACTTTTTGCTGTAAAAATCAGTGATCCAGAGGCTATACCATCAAAATGAAAAAGAGAAAGTTTTAATCAAAACACTCCTTCTTTATTACAGTACAAAATACCTTCATGGTAAACTGGCTTTTAGATCCACCGTATCTAGCACATGGTTATCGATTGAGTACCAGCATCACATGTTTTATGTAAACAAAGCAGACGATTTGGTACCAATGCTTTTTAAATGGCAGATATTGTATGTTATTTCTCGTCTTCTTAAGAATTTTAAGCAATTTCAGTATTTTTCTGTCATCACGGAATAGAAACCTTTAATATGAGCCCTCTCCCATCTTTCTACCACTTGCCAGACGCCCAAATCTGTGATGCAAAGAATCCCTTGACAAAATTAAGTATATAATGATGATATGATAATTATTTCATACTTAGACAAATGTTATTTTTATTTTAAAATCATATATTTGCAATAAAATGTTCAAGCCTATTGATTAATGTTTCTTAACTTTGACACTCCCATCGTATTCTACATTAAATTATAAGTAAGAAGAGAGTTTATGATAAACTTGTAGATTCAGAATCCATACCGAAATTAATTAATTTAATCTAAAAAGCAATTGTTGTCTTTAACTAGTTGAAAACAACTTTAAAAATAATTTTTGTATATGAAAACACTAGGAGGTAATATGTCGTAAGAGCTGCTTAAAAATCTGCACGGCCAGTAAGTGATACAACATTTAATTTGTTACCTTTAAACAACAGCTATGCCACTTTAGAATCATGTGAAATATATTTAATCAAAATGTCAATAAATTAAAAAAAGTCTTTTAATAGGGCTGAAGTATGTCCACTTTTCCCTGGACATGTCTTCTTTCTGGACCTAATAAAACCATCGGATTCTGGGCTACTGAGCAAATACAGTAATGGATGAATGAAATGAATCTAACAAAAAGCAGAATCAAATATCTACTCATCTCAACCACTCCCCAACAAAATGCAACCCTTCCTCAGCCTATGGTACTCACAATGGCTCCTTGTGCTGCAGCATGTCGTTGTGTGAGGGACTCAGCAGGCCGAGCAGTCGACTGGGCCGACACTTGTCCCTCCCCCCGGGCTTCAGTGACGGAGGGTCCGGCGCCGCGTTCAGGCTGTCCCTCTCTGTCTCATGGTACACTGAAACAAACAATATTTTGGTTATTTTTTTCATAAAAAATATCCTTATTGCATATTTACTAGCCTAAGGGTCATTGTGGAGATATGAATACGTAAAGGCACGAGAGTCACTGTGGGCAGGACACTCAGGGCGGTTCATGATTAGCAGTCAGCTGAGATAAAAGCAATTCTTTGACCAGTTTCGACCTCTGAAGCTTTACTCTCTTCAGTTTTGTGTGTTGAAATGCACCTCATTACCTCCACCAGTAAGACCAGTATCCACGCAGGAGTAAGGCAAGGAGTAGCCACAAATTTTATGTTACATTTGGCTTTAGGAATAGTTTGTCCGACGCCACTTTTAGGTAAACTTCGTTTGCCTGTATTAGAGATCTGTTTTTACACTTCATTGATATGCGGAAAACGGAGTTAACCTAAAAATGGCGTCAGACAAACTATTCCTGAAGCTAAGTGTAACATTAAATTTGTGGCTACTACAGACTCCTTTGGTACTTATGGAGGGGGGGGGGGGCATGATATGGATATGTAAGTATGGACCGACGTAGGCCCTATATTTGCACTTTGTCAGATATTAGTAGTTGAACAACTGTAGAAAAACTGATTGAACAGAGCTAGTAAACAAGTGATGTATCAAACTACGTTTATTAAAATCAACTTCGATTGAGTCTATGTGATTTATTTAGTAAGCAATCAGTAAATTTAGATAACAATGAAACATACAAAAATATTATCTCCGCAGGCGCAAACAGCGATATGGGCGCAAACTGAGACTGTAATAAAGCCATTAATTTCAGCCATTAGCACGCACGTGTGATGTCGGCAGTAGCTTTGGTCGGCGCGAGCTCTGGCGGCGGCATCGCTAATTAATTGGAGCTCTAAGTATAAAGAATGATCGCGTGAGCCGACGCTGTTGCAACATAAATAGGCCTACGTGCATGCACGTTACAAGGCAAAACATTGTCGGCAAATTCTCTGGATATTTTAACCAGTTGATTCACAAAATAGTCATGTAATGCTGTTTAAAAGTCGCAAAAATCCCTTATTCTGTCGCAAATGTCCCGGAGGTAAAAGACACGTGTAGACGTGTCTGCGCGTGAGTATTAATTAATTCAAGTGAATGTTCCGAAATTGTAAAAATAAACACTGCCAAAAAAGATTTATGTATATGAAATATCCCATAAAAATATGATAAAGTAATAAACAAAACTACATATGCACATGTATCAAATAAAAAGTGACCACTTTGTAGAAAGCTCACACAATTTTAACAGATCGCCAAAGACGAAATGTGAAACAAACATCTTATAAAAAAGTTAGACTTGAATGGAAGCAATAAATACCAGCGGTTTTGCCACTAGTCCTTAACGCAATAGGGAACGCCACTATTAATAAGGAACGCTAGTGTAACCACTTCTCTTACCTTGTTAGTTAGCGGTACCTTATATACAATTAACAAAGAGGGATTCAAACCTACTAGACCGGGAGCTGGGAGGTCGAAAATTACGTCATAAGGTGCACATGTAAAAGCTATGCCGTTTTGAAGAGGCATCCTGGGGGGTTTCAAAAATGGGTTTGTTAGCCCTCAATCTGGGGGCTTTCTCCAAGGTGGACAAACTCAAAAATTCGAAAAAAGGTCAAAATTTACGTCATAAGGTGCACGGATTTGACACATACCATGTCGTGGGAAAAGTTGAGGGGATCACAAAAACACCTAGGTGGACAAAAATTTTGGGGGCTTTGACCCAGGTGGACAAACTTGAAAATCCAAAAAAATGCCAAATTTTACGTCATAAGGTGCACAAATATAATATGCGGCATTTCATTCCTCAGGTATTCAGGGACCTAAAACCGCTAGGTGGACAACATTTTTGGGGGCTTTACCCAAGGTGGACAAGATTGAAAATTTCATGTTTCGAATTTTGGATTTTTTTAAATGCGTCTGTACCCCATCATATCTAACAGATTTCGTTGAAATTTTTTTTGGGAGGTCTTGGCATGTAACTAAAACAATTTATATCAAAATACCTGAAAAATATATAATTTTTCACTAAAAAGGGCAATTTTTTTGAAATTTTTCAATTTTTTGGGAAAAAGGTTTTTTTACATTCGTAAAAACTATCCGATCTTTATGAAATTCGGCACGGACGTGTAAAGTGATAGAACCTAAAATAATCTCGAAAACTAGCTCATTCGGATCATTAGAAGGGGGGTAATAGAGGGTTCTACCCCTAAAAAAATGGGTTTTTTGGAATTTTTACGTTTAAAATTTTAGATAATCAAATTTTAGTTTACGCCATTGAATTCAGCTTGAAAAAACAAACAATTTGGTATGTTTAATCTATGCTCTATGTCCATTCGTTCCCGAGATATTGAGGGTGATAAAATCAGTATGTTGTTCCAATGTTAACCTTATGGGAAATAAATTAAATTGTACATCTCGCTTTTTTCTGAACACTTTTTCTTTATTCGATAAAACTTGGCATATGGCTTCAACTAGTTAAGGTCTAATTGATTATGGCCTAAAATCCCCCATTTTTGGATTTCCGTGGCAGTAAACCATCATACATTGTTCCCATGTTATTCTTATGGGAAGAAAATAAAATTCTCTATCCTCCTTTTTTTTACATATGTTAATAAAAATAAAATTAATCCAATTTTAGTTAGCACCATTGAATTTAGCTCAAAAAACCAAACAATTTAGTATCTTAAATCATTGCTCTATGTCCATTGGTTACCGAGATATTATAAGTGGTAAACACAGTACGTTGTCCCAATGTTAACCTTATGGGAAAATAAGTAAAATTTTATATCTTGCTTATTTCTCAACTTATCTTAATAAAACTTGGTTCGTGGCTTCATTTAGATGAGATCTAATGTATTTTAGTCTAAAATCTCCAAAATTTCCATTTGTGTTGCAGCAAACCTGCATACTCATTCCCCATGTTATCCTTATGGGAAATAAAATTATAGGTGTATCTTCCTTATTTTTTGACATATCTTGGTAAAACTTCGTATATGGCTTGTTCGTGCTGAGATCTACTAAACATTTAATTAAAACCACCGGGTTTTAACGGAGCTGTTGCAGCAATCCTGCATACCCATTCTTCTTGTTATTCTTATGGAGCTTACAAAAACGTGTCAAATCTCACTATGTTGGATTGTAATACGTTCTTTTGCATTTGAAATTCGTTAATTATGCAGGTCTGCTGCATCAGGGGTATTTGGAACTTATTCTAATGGTTGAAAATCATTAGGAAACCCGGGTTCCTACTACCCCCGTTGCAGCAGACCTGCATAATCGTTTTTGTAAGCTCCATAAGAATAACAAGAAGAATGGGTATGCAGGATTGCTGCAACAGCTCCGTTAAAACTCGGTGGTTTTAATTAAATGTTTAGTAGATCTCAGCACGAACAAGCCATATACGAAGTTTTACCAAGATATGTCAAAAAATAAGGAAGATACACCTATAATTTTATTTCCCATAAGGATAACATGGGGAATGAGTATGCAGGTTTGCTGCAACACAAATGGAAATTTTGGAGATTTTAGACTAAAATACATTAGATCTCATCTAAATGAAGCCACGAACCAAGTTTTATTAAGATAAGTTGAGAAATAAGCAAGATATAAAATTTTACTTATTTTCCCATAAGGTTAACATTGGGACAACGTACTGTGTTTACCACTTATAATATCTCGGTAACCAATGGACATAGAGCAATGATTTAAGATACTAAATTGTTTGGTTTTTTGAGCTAAATTCAATGGTGCTAACTAAAATTGGATTAATTTTATTTTTATTAACATATGTAAAAAAAAAGGAGGATAGAGAATTTTATTTTCTTCCCATAAGAATAACATGGGAACAATGTATGATGGTTTACTGCCACGGAAATCCAAAAATGGGGGATTTTAGGCCATAATCAATTAGACCTTAACTAGTTGAAGCCATATGCCAAGTTTTATCGAATAAAGAAAAAGTGTTCAGAAAAAAGCGAGATGTACAATTTAATTTATTTCCCATAAGGTTAACATTGGAACAACATACTGATTTTATCACCCTCAATATCTCGGGAACGAATGGACATAGAGCATAGATTAAACATACCAAATTGTTTGTTTTTTCAAGCTGAATTCAATGGCGTAAACTAAAATTTGATTATCTAAAATTTTATACGTAAAAATTCCAAAAAACCCATTTTTTAGGGGTAGAACCCTCTATTACCCCCCTTCTAATGATCCGAATGAGCTAGTTTTCGAGATTATTTTAGGTTCTATCACTTTACACGTCCGTGCCGAATTTCATAAAGATCGGATAATTTTTACGAATGTAAAAAAACCTTTTTCCCAAAAAATTGAAAAATTTCAAAAAAATTGCCCTTTTTAGTGAAAAATTATATATTTTTCAGGTATTTTGATATAAATTGTTTTAGTTACATGCCAAGACCTCCCAAAAAAAATTTCAACGAAATCTGTTAGATATGATGGGGTACAGACGCATTTAAAAAAATCCAAAATTCGAAACATGAAATTTTCAATCTTGTCCACCTTGGGTAAAGCCCCCAAAAATGTTGTCCACCTAGCGGTTTTAGGTCCCTGAATACCTGAGGAATGAAATGCCGCATATTATATTTGTGCACCTTATGACGTAAAATTTGGCATTTTTTTGGATTTTCAAGTTTGTCCACCTGGGTCAAAGCCCCCAAAATTTTTGTCCACCTAGGTGTTTTTGTGATCCCCTCAACTTTTCCCACGACATGGTATGTGTCAAATCCGTGCACCTTATGACGTAAATTTTGACCTTTTTCGAATTTTTGAGTTTGTCCACCTTGGAGAAAGCCCCCAGATTGAGGGCTAACAAACCCATTTTTGAAACCCCCCAGGATGCCTCTTCAAAACGGCATAGCTTTTACATGTGCACCTTATGACGTAATTTTCGACCTCCCAGCTCCCGGTCTATACTATTGAATGCTAATACATTCGTGCACCTGCTATACGTTACTATTACGCAATAAAACAGATTGCAAACAGTTATAAGTTCCCCAAGTGTTTCTGCTTTTCTTATTTGATTCGCAAACAGTTACTATTCTTTAAAATGCCATGCAACTCAAGAAAATAAATGAATACACCTTCAAGTTGAAGAATCCTCACATGATGAATTAAAACCCCTCGTTTTTAACTTTGATGATTTCTATCGACTTTGCTCAATGAATGCATCTTGTCCGTATTTAAGCTATTAAATAGCACATTGAAACTAATTAATTGCTTCTACAACTCAGTTGCACTCATAATATTTGCATATGTTTCAATCAATCTCCTGTGAAAACCACCAATTAAACCCTCTTAACTATTTTCTAAGGCCATTTGAGGGAAATTGCCGCACAGTAACTACGTGTAGTGTGTCCAGGCATGTAAATATTGAATATTGCCATATAATGATGGTATCAGTCGCCTGCAGGAGCAGGTTATGTTAACTACAGCGGCGCGGGGCGGCCGTAAACTGGAATGCTGCGACATGAAGCTGGGGGAGAGACTGCCTCCATCACCCCCGCTCCCCCGCTACAGCGGTCGTCGGGGAACCATTCGGTCCCCAAGAAATATATTGCTTATTTAGTCGAGTTACTGGAGTTTGAAATCTAGCATACCGGGTAAAATTCCATGAAATTATTGAACACCTTTAGATTCAACGGAAACATTGATTTAGATTCGTTCTAAACGGTAGCGCGCAATCACTCTAATAATTTTTCATCTCGGTTATATGAATCCTTTCGTCGATATTTTAATGTTCTTCGTGGTGCTGTTTTGATTTTGAAAGAAAATTGTAATTTTTTTGTACTTTAAAACTAATTTTTGCTTTAGTTTAGCATGTTGTTTAATTGGAGTTAGGACTACGAAAAAATCGTTTAAAACATGAGAAATTGTTTTTGTTAAAGTAGGTTTATTGAAACAAACATTTTGGTTTTAAATAACAAAATATTTGAAAACTATTAGTCTAAAACCGATCTTCAAAATATATAAATATTAAACTTTTCCATAAATTAATTTAGCATTCTAAAAAGCGATACTCTCAACATTTTTACACCAGATAACAATGAAGGTTTCCAGTAAAAGCCTACATTTTACCAGAAGTGTTACACGTTTCCTGTAAACCTGAGTTTAAAACCTTTATCTGCAAATGGAAACATTTACGATCGGCGGAGTGGCGATGTAGGCTAACGGGAGGACTAAAGCAGGCGTAACCAGCGCGATATGGGTAGTAGCAAGCTGTAGCTGGGAAGGGAAGAGGGCAGTTACTGCAGTGTCGCAGGGGACATGCTCCGTAACTCCTCGCTCCTGGTCGACCACACTTCCAGACCACATTCTACTTCCAAGTAGTTTTACTATTCACTTTTAGAGTCCTGGTTTTGTCAGAAAAGTGGTTTCATGGTTTCATGATTTTTCAGTCAACGCGGCTGAAACTAGGTTTCAACAATTAATTAATAATATAAAATGTGAATGTTGTATCAGGTTTGAAATTAAAACCAATTATTCCTAGTTCCTGTAGATTGTAGCTAATTTGGGGCAACATGTTATTACTTTAATTCAACAGGCCAATGCAATGCTATTAGGCTAATGATATACATAAAACATGCGGGTGTAAATATCTAGGCGTTAGAACTGAACTATAATCCAAGAACAGAAGACAATACTATAAAATTCTAAACATTTTCGAAAATAATTACTGGAGAAAACCAAACCAAATTGTTATTCGAAGTACATTAGTTACACGTACGTACGTACATTAGTTATTTTTATTGCCCACACGTCTTCCAAAAGAGAGTTAATTGGCAGGAGAGACAACGGCACCACATATTTGGACATGGATCAACCAAAACCTTCATCCACTGGCATTGGTAAACTGTAAATGAAAGCAGAGTGAGAAGCGCAAAAACAGCTCGGAATAATTGAATCAGCTGTTTTTGCCACAAGCCCGGCTGGCGACAAATTGAGACGGAGCGCATGGATTGACGGATTTGAAATTCAATTAAAGTCTGGAGGATGACTATTTCAATTTCTCCGGAGGACAGAGCTTTGCTCGAAGAATATTGGGATGTTTATTATTTTTGTATCAACATGAAGTTTGGACAATTTTAACCAACTTTAAACAGCTTGCGGACAATTTTCTGAATCAAAATTCAATAGACATAAGACGTAAAAACGGATGGGCCCTTGCATTTAATAACTCCCTGAGTTCATTGTTCATTATAAAGTTAAAAACGATTTCCTGGTACCTTAGATATTTTTATGGACGGCAATTATTAACTTTAACCTTGAGAAAAAATTATTTACATTTAAAAAACGATCTCAAAACATCTCCAAAGGTTTTTTGAAATGACGAAGCATCTCCGACTTGCTTGAAATGATGATCTCAAAACATCTCCGAAGATCATTTCAAGCAAGTAGGAGTACCTAAGACAAAGTAGGAATAGGCTGAACAGGTTTTGGTAATTTTATACCAATATAAATTAATACACACAAATGTGCCATAAAATGGTTTACGAGTAATGCTGAGAGTTAACTCAAATTCAAATACGTTTATTCTTTTAATAGACGTTAACAATATTTATAAAACAATACATTCATTAAGAATATTTTCCCAAATAGACTATATGCAGTTAATTAGAACGTTTACAAAATATTTGTATATTGAAATGTGAAATTTCTTTGGTAACCTGGTAATGTCAGACTTTTTATTAACAACAAAACTATAACTTACATAGGATACTAATTCACCTGTTGGTTGGACTAGCAGAGCAAAACTAATAATTACTTTACAGATTCAAAAGATTCTGGGAAAATTAATGTTGCACGGATGATTAGGTAATAAATAAATATTCATTAAGCATATTCAGAATAAAAACACCAGTGTAAATTAAAGTAACATCTAGTTGTACACAGCTCTTAGTGCCTACAGTTACATAGAAATTCAATTTATACACATGAATAAACATGAGTAGATTATAATTCGACTTTCCCTGATGCAAATTAAACGAATTTCGCATAGTTATTGCTTGATTGATAGAAGGCGTGTAATAGGCACTGCAGTACGATGCAGGCGCAACCGTTTAATCTACTACCGGGGTTCGGACATCCAACCATCATCAACCAAGCCATCATCTGGAGTTTCTATTCCAGAAAAACTACCAACTCGGTTTTTCCAAACTTGTTTGCCTACAAGAAGCGTGCTGTTATCGGGTTTCTCATCGCAGCACATAAGGGTCGATAAAACAATGCCACAAAGAATCTCTGCATAATTAATTAGACTTGTTGGACCGGCAGCAGCTGCGGCTACTGTTGGAACCAGTCTCGACATCCAGCTCTCATTAGGCTTTGAACGGTTCCGGAATGAGGTTCAGTTTGAAATCAGTTTTGACAGAAGTAATTACATGTCTATGTAGATGTTTATCTTATTTTCACGTTTTATTTTACAGCCTGAAAATATGCCTAGATGGCGTCGACGTCTTAACAGTGATTAAGTGATCGAATCTTTATTTATTTTATGTAAATAGAATCTATTTTTGAGCTGATTTGGTCGAAAAAGAAATTGTGGCATTAATTGGTTCCTGTATCAAAAGCTTCCTGCTAACGATATTTTGTCTAAACGAGTTGCATTCAAAGTTCTTTTCGCTACCAAAAGAATTTTCTGAACACTCCTATTATGATGGTGTTCCGCTTCGCTGGAAAAGGAAAAAATAAATGTAAATAAAAACAAATAAACCTATTCAGCCTTTTTCTATATAATTGTTACCTTGGATTTTAACCAAAAAATTAATATTTTTCCTGATTTTCTGATTTTTCCTGGTATTTTTTCCTCGGTTTTCTTCGCCGAGAAACTTATAGGCCTAGTTTTCTTAAAAGTTACGGGTAGTTTGGGCTTTAAATGTACGCCTATGGCTTAAATACATGTGATATATTCCGTTTTCAGTTTTACAGTAAAGTGTGCCAATCTTTGAGGCTCCATAAATAAAAAAGACCAACATTGGACATTTGAATAATTTTCCAAACACTTAGTTTTCTTTCGAGCTTAACATTTAGGCCTTCTAGTCTGTACGAAGACGAAAGTGGAATTGGATTTAATTAGGTTTAAGAATGTATTTTGCTGGTAATTTTTCCCTTTTGTCTTGATATAATCATGCCAATTTTGAATATTTTAGAACAAAATTGAATTGCTAAAATTATATTCACTGCTTAGCAACTTCGATCTTGACTAAAGAAATAGTGAGCCACACTTCATCTCCAAACGGACAACTAATGATTAAACGCAATTTAATAGAATCACGTTTGAACACTTCCGATAACATCGAAGTGCGGTAAAAGCGGTTTGATTCAGTGCAAACTCGAATTGCAAACTTAATAAACGTGCTAATTGCATTAGAGATGAATCTAACGGGAGGACCTGGTCATAGTGGTCATGCATCTTCTGCAGGGCGGACGCGACCTCTGCGGCAATAAACATTACAGACAAGTAGTTTAAACGAAAAGATAACTTGACGATGCAAGTAATAGTAAAACGATAAGTTTACGGCGCGTCCACCGTCGTTTACACCGGCTGTAGTTTACAGTTTGCACCGCCGTCCAGTCGTTTTCTATCTGCCACTCGGTGTGGTCCTGGTTTATGGAACTTTCTTTCCCAGTGTCACTCTAAAGAGCCGCAGCTTTCTTGCATTAGCTGTGACAGGAAGTAAAGGCTCTAGTGAAATAAACCGTCGGTTTAACACTGGTTTGTTAGCATTTCAAAGTCGATTTAAACTTTCAACTCATTAATATTTCATTATGCCAAAAGGAAGTACGGAGACTGAGTACTTTTGCAAGTTGATTTCTAAAATTCGCTTAAGGATTCAAATACATATTATTTTCAACGAAAAACTATTAAATTTTAATATTTAATAAAAGTTATTTATTGGTTGTCAATTGGAAAATAGGGTTGAGCGTGATTGAATGAATCAGACGTGATGTTCGTGTCACTACCTTTTAGTGTTTGTTTCATGTTTAGATTTGTGTAGCTGAATTAAAACAATCAAATTAGGAATCCAAACACGTATCAAATTATAGAATCATCTATAAAGATTTAAAAGAATGAAATCCTTCACTTACATTCGAATATTGCCTTGTACAATAGTATTATGTGAGCCAAAACTTAGAAAGCAGATTTAATTAAATGTAGACACCAATTTCAGACCATATAAATTGGGACTATTAATTCCTACTTGCCCGCCGTCCATCCGTGAAATTACATCCAATTTCCATAGCAGACCGGTTGTAATTTGGGAGAATCTGATCGCCATCTTGACTTATGTTCCCCATGAATCAACGGAAACATATCTTTCGCCGCCAACAGCTCGCACACGCGTGCACGTATAAAGCTTGTTGCGTCGCACAGGAGCATTGAATGTAAATCATGGCATTCAGTAATGTTGTTCATGTAAATAAATGGCTGAGTAAATAGTCAGAGTGATTCTTCAAGATGTCACTGAAGGCTCCCTAGACATCCTGCACATGTCTGCTCAAGTCAACGCCATCGGTTGTCAGAGGATTGGCAGGTAGTTTTAAAAAGATTGACAGTTGATTCACTAAATGTGTATTTGCTATGTGCACGTTTTAGACAGATAATATTGATATCTATAAATATCCATCCAAAGTCGATGAGTGACATGATAAACTGTAGGTTGTCCTATAATTGAATTATTTATTCGCTTAACGTTTAATAACTTACAGGAGAAATTGTTTTAAACCGCCAAGTATATTTAATTAATCCGTCAATTTATTCCGAAGAATTCGATACCATAAATTCTCTACACAGGATTAAAATCGATTACACCGTTTAAGTTTGCAGATTCGAGAGGCACGTTTTACGAGAGAGCCTCTATTACAGACTGGTCGTCAAGCAACTTTGATGCTAAACGATGAATCAAATGCTTGGCAATATTTATGAGGATGACTACGTGCTTATGCACTTCTTGTAGAAACTTTATGTAGTGGACTGTCTTTGATGTTATATGATCAACTAAAGAGTGATAAGTCTTTATTCTGTTGAGCAAAAACCAAAACTGTAAGGAACCGTATTTTCTGAAAGTTAATGTTTTCCAAATAAGTTAATCATCTTAAAAATAATAATTTTATGTAAACTATTCAGTGTTATAAATTTAAATGCAAAGGACGCAAAGTATTTTATTTTGATACAGGCCAGGCGATTGAATTGGTGGTTGTGCAAATTGTTCAATGTAACCGTTCATCATCATAATATTATAAGGGGTTGGAAGACAACATTATTTTCATTCGGATTTAGTGTACTTTCTTACAAGAAATAATAGGCTGTGTTTTGTAAATAAAAGCTATTTTATAAATAATAAAAAGTAATAGTAGTTTTCATTACTAGTCTGGAAAGTGACCTATTGTGGGCAGAGATTGCATTTACGCGCGAAGCGGGCCAAGCGTGGAAAAAGCTATATCGAAAAACTTGTAAACAGCATAAATTTGTTTATTCTACTTAGTATCAAGAAAAAAAACCGAACTTATAACGCTGAGTTTCCGTGCTTATGTCGAGGTACAGTAATGCAACAGCTGATCGGTCTGCACCGCAAAATCCCATAACGGTTACTTTCCGTGCACCACAAATGCACAGAAAGTTAACGTTATGTAATTTTGCCGTGCAGTAGCGGGAATAGCCTATTTTATTAGCTCATTTTACGTTTAAAAAGTGTACTTTCATGTGTAGAGTAATGAAAATGATTAAACTTTACATTTTGTAATCTTGGTTTTCACTTTACTTTACAAAGAAATCTCTGGGTTTAAGAATAGATGTTGGTTGTAAAGCATTAAAGTGTTAAAAGTTTCACATACAACACTATAAACACAACAACATTATCGTTCTATGACACAAATATTAAATTTATATAATTTTAAAATTCCTATCCACAGAAACCTTCTAACGCGGTTGACCGCAGAGTTTAGCGTTTAGCGGATCGCGGTCAGACAAGGGATTAGCTCTTACCTTACCCCGACCACTCCAGTACTTCATGCGGGGGTCGGCGGGTCGAGAAAAGCGGTCTTAATTTGCATTAATTAATCTTATGCACCCGTATAAATTGCAATCCGGTAGCCAACAGGACGCACATAACGCAGGATTACAGTCATCGAGAATTATCCTTATCCGTTGAAGAATTTGAATTGCCGATGATTCCAGAGGAAGGCGAGCCGGACTCACGCAAACATTCCGGCAAATTTTCACTCATTAAACAATCCGAGGAAGCAGTCGCTGGTCCGTGCCTTGTGACGTCACAGGCAGTGATAACAGATAACGTGATAACGGCCGTCACGGCGCGGCGCGGCGGCGGAGACTACAATGTCCAAGTTTGAATACGCGGCAATCTGCGACGTTCCGCGCGTCGGTCTCGGTTTGATTGCTTTGTTGAACAGTAATAGAATTGAAACGTGCAAAAACTGCGAGGAATGTTTGGTGGTCAAGATTGCTGAGAAGTCTATTTAATCAAGAGACAGTAATGTTTCTTGTTCTTGCTTTTGTTTATGACTCGATTTTACTGTTGTAGCCTCGATTAATTTAAAAATCAGAGATATAATCAACCACACGACTTTTTATTCAGATTTTAATGATATGTTTTTATCATATCTTATGGTTAAACGTCAGTAATTAAAATATATGCTCTTGAGCTTCTTTAGTCGAGCATTTACTGTATATTGTGCTTGTTTATTTTAAGTGGTGAGTTCCGTTGCAAAAGTATATTTTTATGTAGGTATATGATGCACGAAATTAATTAATGTACCATCGAATAAATTATCCAAAACGCGAAAAAATACAAATTTACAGGAAGGTTCACTTGAGGTAAATTGATTTGCTGTTTATATCAGAAGGAAATGATAATATAATAATTATTTTATTATTACAGTACTCATTTGCAAGTGAGTCTAATATATTAAAATTTAATAAAGATAAATTAATGTTAAAACCAGGTTACATACTTTATCCGTCAAACAGTTTCTTTTTGTGCCATTACATAACTACATGTTTCACAACAAAAATTGCATCTTCAGGCCTAGCACAATACTAGCTGGCGAGCACAAGTACTAATAATCGTAATTTTTTGTGCTTAATGTCAGTAGATTTAAATTATGATAAGTGCAATTTTATACGTGTTTGAATTTTTATATTAGTAATTGACAAGATTTAACATCAAGTTAGACCTGAAGATGCATTTTTTGCTGTGAAACATGTTGTCATGTATTGACACAAAGAGAAACTGCATGACGGATTAGGTATGTAACCTGGCTTCAATTCTCAACAACAGTTTTGGAGGCAAACAAAAAAATATGAATAAAATAAATGAAGTATTTTTACTCGTTCTTAGGCCAGTGATTTTATTGCTGATATCTTGTCGAGGACCTGTTGTTAACGGGTGACACGAAAACCGGAATTTAATTTGCATTAATTATGATTTCATGCGTCAGTATGAATTGTAATAATCCGACAGGATGATCATAACGCATGGCGGTTGTTGGGTCGAGTTACAAATCCAGGACGAGAAAAAGCTTGTTGTTCATGGAACTTCTGTTCAAATTATGCATGCCAGATAGTCAGACTTCTGCACGTGTCTCCAGAGGAAAGACTATCGTTCTCTACAATTTTAAACTGGAACAAGCCCACAAAACGGCGCTGTTAAAGCTATGACAGTCATAAAATACGGCTGCGCGATGTTTTATGACTCAGAGACAACGGGACCTCATCATACCTGCTGCCTACAGACCAGAGCGCAGTCACCGCGCTGCTCTCGTTCGGAGAATACGCTGTAATTTAAGATCGAATTCCTGCTCCTGATTCGGTTTCCAAAGCTTGTTACATTCATATTCAAGGAGTGGAGGGATAGTTCTATAACAATGAACGAATTTCTGAAAATGCTTTTACGGTAGATCCCTCAAGTTTTTTTAGACGAATTTACATATGCTCTCATGAAATACATTGTACAAATGTCAAAATAAAATTACTAACACAATATTCCTAACCAATATCTTATCGCCTTTCAGCAGAGAAGTCGTCCTTGACTTTTTGGATAATTTTTCAGCTTCATAATAATTACTTACAACAAATCACATTACCGTATATTACTCATGCCCATCTTCTGCTGTTCTTTACTGCTTGTCATTAGCCAAATCTCCGTTCGTTAGCTAACCACCAGGCTCAGTCGCCTCCGGCTCCAACGGCGCCCAAGGCCTAGGTCCAAGTGACGAATGTGTTTATTTCCCCATGTCCAGTCCCAGACCCCCCGCAGTTGGCTAATGAGAGTTGCTCCCTGCGGAGTTGTAATGACAATCCTGCTCCGTTTTCTCTCCATGGACTCATCTTCGACAAGCAACTGGGTCGATCGGCTACTTAATCACCTGGAGGTCGCAGCTGCAAGGAGGAGTGACACTGAATACTGCGTATCCAGAGAATCCGTGTAGTGCTTATCGGGAAAAAGAGTTTGAAGTGTTGTCAAGGACGATTCATTTTCTTGCGAAGAAAATCCATTGAAATCCATTGAAATCCAATTTAAGTAATGGGCAGCGTAAAAGTATTTGCAGAAGACATTTAGCCTACAAATTCAAAATTAATAGAAATTAAAGCCTGACTCGAAAAACAATAGCATCAGCTTGCAATGATAAAAACATTTAGAGATCGCTTCACCAACCAGAGCAAATTTCAAAGTAAACTTTGTAAATTATTTAGAGATAAATGAATTATCATTTCTGTTGTGACTAAGAGTTGATTATGGGTTGAACAAAACGTAGGAGCGAAATGAGTGACCGAACTTTTATTTACAGTTAATAAAATGTCTCTAGTATAACAAAATATAATAAAACTTTAAGTACATAAGCTCTCCAGACTACAGAATATTTCAAAAGCTGCAACAGTTTAAAATTTCTTTGCAGCTAAATTTCTAATGTCCACAGGAACTGTTTAAATAGTCCAGTTGCTCTGTAGGCTTTTCTGTAACTCCCAAACAAAACACTTTATGACAAAATGCTTGTTGACTGTTTAGGCATTTCATTTCTCTTATCCAGCAGAGAACATGACCTGTTCCACCGCAGTGACGACGGAAACGGTCAGGCAGCTCAAGCACGTCCTGCGTCCAGCTCATCCTAGAACCGCCACAGCTTCTATTACGTCTCATCATTAAACTGCTTTTCTTTTGCTGTCCGCTATTCGATCGTATTACGTTAATTTATGATAAATTATAACTTGGGTCTGCCTTGGGCTCGGTCGTGGTAGCCTGTCATTTTGCTACTGCCGCACTAGTGACTTGTTTATAAAATGTCGTTTCAACATGTTTTACTTCCCGATTTTACTTTTTCAAATAGCTTTTAAAAACAATTGCACTCTTATTTGAGTCATGATATTATAACGGCAGTGAAACTTTGTGAGAGGTAATCATGGGTTTAGATGATGGGTACTTTTGGTTGAGTGTCATAGGAACGTTTTATGTGTTAAGTGTCACATTTATAGTAAGAGTCACGATCCACGTTTCTGATATTGAACTTGTTTTATAGAAGGATCAGTTTTATAAAACTTTATAAATATGCAATAAACTATTTAAACATGTATGCTGTCCCATACACTAAAGGCGTTACCGGCATACCGGTGCATTCATAGGTAACCGGGTTTTCTTTAAGTTGGATATCCTTTGTCTAACATTTATTTTCTTTGTGCAACTTTGTACAAGACAATCACTAAAATTGCGTCCATGGGTAAAACATTTCTTGTTTTGCATAGCGTAAATATCTCCTAACGTACCGAACATAGTCGGCGCGTCGTTCCTGTGGTAAAAGTCTAATTAGAAATGCAAATGTGAGATTTCTTTTTTGTTTCGCACAATGAACCATTGTTTTTGTGTACGTTGAGAGTATTTTATTAGTAATATCCCACTGGTGACGTACACTCAGTCGCGCCGATTTTTGCTCCATTGTTGTCCTAGGTAAAGACTGCAGCTATTGTTAGTTATACTTTCGATTTTTCTAAAAATTGAAGGTCAATAAATAAGACGTAATAACTGTTAATACACTAGGAATTTGAGGGACATCGTTTTCAGTTGATTAAGTTTTAATGTGATAGCTCTTCAAGAATTTCGTGCCAAAGGAAGGCAATAATATGGTTAGTTTAAATCACACAATTATAAATATTTAACTAATGTTAAAAATATTAATGTTATTTATCATACCTCATATAATTGATTGGTATAGGTGGCTTGGTGGGATCGGCTTGGTATAATTTGTTTGGTTTTAATTGGCTTTTAAAGACAATCCTTTTTTATCTAAACATATTGTTGGTTCAAGTGGGGATTAAATTGGTGTACAAAATATCTGTCCTGAATATGCGACCCATTAATTTTAACGCGATTCAAAAATCCTTCTAAAACACGACAGTTGAACACAGAGAACCTCGTTCACACTGATAAACGACGCGCGGAAAGACTGGTTTAGACATTTACATGGCTGCCAAATACTTATGCAAATGACTTAATCAAGCAGTTTCCCCGAATACTTTAAACTCACAAATATCTACATGTGTAAAATATACTTCAGTTCCACCCTTTAATGATGAAATCAGATGAAAATTATATGAATTTATGATATATTTATTATGAATCATATGCGAATTAATGAGACAGCAAACTTAAGACATATTAAACAGTTAATTATTTCTCAGGCCTACAATTTCTCATTTAACTTTTTCACACTCGAATTACTTTGATTTAAATATGTTTTACCAAGAAATAATGTTTTTCGTAGTTAATATAATTAATTCCAAATAAGTATGACACAGATAACTAAAGTTTACTAAAGTGTAACCAGTGAAGTACACATTAATAGAGGCTGCAAACAAAAATTAAATCTAGAGACTTCAACGACCGAGTAGAAAGAAGACGTTCGAGGCTGAGGAGAAAAATTGAAGATTTAATGAACAACAATTATCGACAAATGTATGAAAAAGATTACTGAAAATAATCGGTTTTATGCTAGATTAGCCAAATTGCGAGCGGAGGATATCAAAGCGGTTGACGAATGCCTTCTGACAGGCGAGCGGCGATGACTACGTTAGCGGCGGCAAAAACCTTGTTTGGACACGACGCAAGAAAACTGGATATTAGCAGGATTAATTACCGCATTAATGCGAGATGGAGAGGCGCTGACATCTTTGTCTACCCCGGCTGTTACGGATGAATTAGTTGAGCAGTGGTGGTGGTGTGGTTGTAAAACCTCTTCAATGTTTACTTGTAGACTATCATGGAACGTGGCCGCGTGTTGGCTAGTAGGAAGTTAATGCCGATAAATTTGGAATTTGTTGTCGCTGCAGTTTGCTAAGGAGTTCTACGGGTTTTTTCAACTCGGTTTGATTTATGGTTTCGGATACAGTATGATTTATTTTGTCTTGTTCCCAGGGTTCTTCGTAGGTGACCTGTAAAGTATAGACGTCTCCATTCAAAGATACCTCCGGCCTAACGTGAACCCTCCCGCTTGAATATCACACGAGCTCGTTTTGTTAATGATATGTACGGCTGTCATAAAAACGTTGTCATGAATATTTAGCAATTAGCGTCTGATAGCAATACAAAGATTAATCCTATTACTTTAAATGAGTAATTCTTGTAAATCCTATCTCGAAAACGGCTCTAACGATTTTAATAAAATTTTGCATATAGGTGTAGTTTTTAAAGTTCACCTACGCAGTCCAATTTGTTGTAGAAACGAAAAATGTTTTGAAAAATGAAATTTAAAGTTGAAAAATTTTAAAATTGGGTCATATGAATTGCTGGTTACAGATTGACAACAAAAACAAACAAAAGAGAACAAATCAATCATCCAGCTGTTCATAAACAAGTAATCTAAAACTTTTACTATAGCACGTGGCAAGTATAGTGAAGTAGAACTGATATAATACAATTTAGTACAGATTGCTCAAGGGGTATATTCAAATATGTCATTTTAAAAATCCAAACAGGCAAACAGCTGTGTTTTTGATTAATTAGAAATAATGACACAGGAACAACATGCATTTTTTTACATAAAGGTGTTTTGATGCTTTAAATTTAATTTATATCAGTTTAATGATTTTAAAAATTTGCAAATACGATTCATGCAATAGAGATAAGCAAACTCCTTCAGACCAAGATTATTTAAGGTTGCCAAGTCAAAAAAAAACTTTGCACTATTCAACTGCTTAGAAAATTAATTTTCTATTATTTGTGAAATAATATAGAATAATTTGAATTTTCTGTGGGATTGTAATCTATTGACGAATAGCAGTGTCGAGTAATATGAACACAACATAGTGTGTCAAACGCTTGGTCACTGAAACGAGCAATGAAAGCATCGATTAGAAAAACAAAGGCCAAAAAATTGACTAGTTGAACAAAATGGAAACCTCAGTAGATCAAACCACAAAGTTAATTGTCTTTGTGGAGAGCAATGTGATCTTGTATGTTTGAAAATATTGCTGTTTTCACCCGAGCGAAGCTCGGTCCCCAGATATTTTACATAAAGTCCTAAAGGGGATAATAATATTGGCAAGTCTGATTAATTTACCGGCTGTGCAACATTTTCATTCCATTACGCCGTAATAACTTATGCGTCCCGGTTGAACGTCTTAATAAATAACACTTTTTTATTTTCAACACTGGCAAAACCGGACCTTTGTAAGGTAAGCCTAATATGTGAGTAAGTGGGAGCGATTCATTACTTGAGAGGAGAACCCGACGGCGCCGGCGACCACCTACAAATCACAAGACTATTGCACCGAACGGACAACTGGACTTTCCACTTATTTAATAGATGCTAATTATTCGTAAAACGTTTAAGAGATTATATGAAATAAATGGAATATGATTTCAACTCATGTTTTATATACATAGCACGCTTTCAGCTCATCTTTTTCAAATAAGACGGGCATCAGCCTTTAATCCAAATCCTCAGTCCTAATTCAAACTAAGATTGATAGATTGTATTACTTTCTAGCCGTATAGGTTTGGCTGCTTCAGTTGCACCTTCTATGCACTTTTCAGATTGATCTTAATAACTAATTTATTCCTAAAGGTTGGATTAAACAAACCTTTCACATTTTATATTTCATGAGGAAAATTTAGCAAGTTCTGCTATACAAGCTCGCGGTAAAAGCCTTTGTTCTAAAGAATAACAAGAACTTAATTGATAAAACTGACAAAAAATTTCAATATAATTCAATATTCTGAAATACAAAATAATCGATTTGAACATGACTTTCATTCAAATATTTTTACTGTGGAGAACGGTGTGAATTTTTACATTTACATCCCTAGGCCTATGGTGATACCTGTTATTTACATCCCTGCGGATAAAAGACATTCAATTCAAATTAGACGATAAAATCGGTCGAGTTTTTAGTAATGAAGGGGTCAAGGCGCCGAAAATCGTATGGTTTGAATTAGTAGAGGACAAACCCTGCAATCACAACCCACCGCTCTACGAGCGGCGATGGTTCATAATATTTTGAATCCCACGATTGTGATCCGATTGTTATTGAGAGATGGCAAACTCTACAGTCTGAATGGGTAAGACTGGTGTTCTGTGTCAGCTGCTCTAGGGGCCAGTCCCTCTTATATCGGCACAAGCAGGATCACCTTACCAGCCCGGGCAATTTGGCAATTGGTCTACGGTGGTTCAAGCATATTGGCAATGAGTTAAGCAGTGATAGTGGTATGCTGAATTCACTTAAAATTTCTAATAATAAAAAAACAGTAGATTTCAAATGAACCTTTAATCATCAAATTTGAAGACATTACATAAGTAAAAGAAAATTAATTGATACAGCCTCATCATTTCTCTTTCGTTGCTAAAATCGTGCTCATTCATTAAATTCAACGTGCTCTGTCTCTTTGTAAGTTAATCAGCAGCATTTCAAGCAGCAGTTAATTACACGTCTGCCTCTTTTGTGGAACAGATTCGTTTTCAACATTAGCTTTTGAATAGGTCAATAGGCTCTATAGGTCTATAGGTGTAGGCTTTGGAATAGGTCTAGCAGTGCAAACGACAATGTTTCGGCCCTGGATTTCAGCGACAATGGTCTGATTGCCGCCGTGTGCAACCCTCTCCCATGAGCATCTTAGATCACTTAACCATTCAAGGAAGGGCAGATTGATGTAGATGGCAAACTCTGTAATCACAATTTATCATGTCACTAATAATGATAGTGCTTCACATCTCGCGACAGATTGTCATTGTGATCCCAGCAGAAGCTCAGGGCCTGCTCTGCCAGAGACTTGCCTCTAGAGTGGAACGGATTGATGCCCAAGATGAGTTTAAAGCGTCGTCAATCCCGTTGATGGTCATTGGTTTAATATCCTCGGCGGTTCGACCGGTTTTCCGGTATCATCAGTTGCAGCTGTGCTAATTCTTAACGCAGGAGCAATGGTGTGTTTCGTCCGCGACGAAAATTCATGGTTTGTTTGATTTTCATAAATGGGATTCGGTATTAGGCTTGAGATTTATACCCTTAAATATTAACCGTTATAAATAGCGGAACATATTCTTTAATGTTTCAATAATATAATGAAGGATATGGGTCTATAAGGTTTGACGATCTGGTTAAGTAGTTTAGTAGTTTACTTTAAAATATGAAAGAAAACACCAGGAGTCAGATCTAAACCGCAAGTGACACAACCGGTTTGAAGCTTGAGCGACTATAGAGACATACAGATAAAAAAAGACGTTCAAGAATCAAGAATCTAGTTCAGGGGATGAAAGTCTTTAGTTACTGAGAAAAGATCAATCTCATTATTACTAACTCCTCTTTGATTTATAGTTATTAAAATTGTTTGAAAACTAATAACTGCCTAGTCATTTTGGTTACCACATTCACTAGCATTAGCATTATAGATAATACTCACATCCTAATAGATAACTGGACCAGAAAATATCCAAAAATAAAAGTTGCTACGAAGAAAAACGAACTTGTTAATATAACGACGATCGGAACAGAAATCAGCTTGATCCTGTTTTGCATGATGATGCAAATTAACTGGTATTAAGATTCCAATCGCACCGTGGATGTAGAGGATATCCTAGATTGCTTTAAATTAAAATTGTAGCGCTCCGTGGCAACAGCACGCGCCGACACAGACACACTCATAAAGAACACATTCACTCACACACGCACACACGCACACGCGCACACGCGCACACTGGGAGAGCTCGTCCCTCTGGAGAAAATACGCTTCCTTCGCCCGGGCCACTTTCTTTTTCTAACGTCCTCTCATTCTTCATTAGTCGTTTATCACCACTAAACTGACCGTCATATAAGTGGACCTGAAGTCTGATGGGACGTTTTGTTTACCCTGCCTTACTGACCTTATTAGCGAATGTACAATAGAAAGGTGCTCCATTAGCGTTGCCTGTTTGGAGACTTCGTATTGTACAAACATCAGGTCACAACGATTCAAAAAAAATTTGGCGGTAACGATTGGTTTTCAAGATTAACCTTGCAAACATTTTTCGTGGAAGGTTTGAACAAAAAAGTTAGGTTAAAATGACTATCTCTTCCAAGGTTCTGATATATCTGATGAATGGTCAAGTCATAATTATTGTATATGGGTCACTATCACGCAAGAAGATTTGCGGTTGCAGTTTTGAAACAGGACTGTGTTTGTATTTACATATTCTCATTAGGTACTGATAATCAGCAAAAAATCGTCAGCATATTTATAACACCTTTGAGATGCGATACATTACAGACCACATTGAGTGCCTGCCTCCCCTCGGCCTCAGTGGCGGGACGGTAGAGTGGCGATGTGTGGCACTAGACAGCGAGATGACAATCACGGCGGTTCCGTTACCGCAGAGTCGCTGGTCAACAACGCTGCGATACATAGAGACCACATTGAGTGCCTGCCTCCCTCAGTCTCAGTGGCGGGACGGTAGAGTGGCGATGTGTGGCACTAGACAGCGAGATGACAATCACGGCGGTTCCGTTACCGCAGAGTCGCTGGTCAACAACGCTGCGATACATAGAGACCACATTGAGTGCCTGCCTCCCTCAGCCTCAGTGGCGGGACGGTAGAGTGGCGATGTGTGGCACTAGACAGCGAGATGACAATCACGGCGGTTCCGTTACCGCAGAGTCGCTGGTCAACAACGCTGCGATACATAGAGACCACATTGAGTGCCTGCCTCCCTCAGTCTCAGTGGCGGGACGGTAGAGTGGCGATGTGTGGCACTAGACAGCGAGATGACAATCACGGCGGTTCCGTTACCGCAGAGTCGCTGGTCAACAACGCTGCGATACATAGAGACCACATTGAGTTCCTGCCTCCCTCAGCCTCAGTGGCGGGACGGTAGAGTGGCGATGTGTGGCACTAGACAGCGAGATGACAATCACGGCGGTTCCGTTACCGCAGAGTCGCTGGTCAACAACGCTGCGATACATAGAGACCACATTGAGTGCCTGCCTCCCTCAGCCTCAGTGGCGGGACGGTAGAGTGGCGATGTGTGGCACTAGACAGCGAGATGACAATCACGGCGGTTCCGTTACCGCAGAGTCGCTGGTCAACAACGCTGCGATACATAGAGACCACATTGAGTGCCTGCCTCCCTCAGCCTCAGTGGCGGGACGGTAGAGTGGCGATGTGTGGCACTAGACAGCGAGATGACAATCACGGCGGTTCCGTTACCGCAGAGTCGCTGGTCAACAACGCTGCGATACATAGAGACCACATTGAGTGCCTGCCTCCCTCAGCCTCAGTGGCGGGACGGTAGAGTGGCGATGTGTGGCACTAGACAGCGAGATGACAATCACGGCGGTTCCGTTACCGCAGAGTCGCTGGTCAACAACGCTGCGATACATAGAGACCACATTGAGTTCCTGCCTCCCTCAGCCTCAGTGGCGGGACGGTAGAGTGGCGATGTGTGGCACTAGACAGCGAGATGACAATCACGGCGGTTCCGTTACCGCAGAGTCGCTGGTCAACAACGCTGCGATACATAGAGACCACATTGAGTGCCTGCCTCCCTCGGCCTCAGTGGCGGGACGGTAGAGTGGCGATGTGTGGCACTAGACAGCGAGATGACAATCACGGCGGTTCCGTTACCGCAGAGTCACTGGTCAACAACGCTGCGATACATAGAGACCACATTGAGTGCCTGCCTCTCTCAGCCTCAGTGGCGGGACGGTAGAGTGGCGATGTGTGGCACTAGACAGCGAGATGACAATCACGGCGGTTCCGTTACCGCAGAGTCGCTGGTCAACAACGCTGCGATACATAGAGACCACATTGAGTGCCTGCCTCCCTCGGCCTCAGTGGCGGGACGGTAGAGTGGCGATGTGTGGCACTAGACAGCGAGATGACAATCACGGCGGTTCCGTTACCGCAGAGTCGCTGGTCAACAACGCTGCGATACATAGAGACCACATTGAGTTCCTGCCTCCCTCAGCCTCAGTGGCGGGACGGTAGAGTGGCGATGTGTGGCACTAGACAGCGAGATGACAATCACGGCGGTTCCGTTACCGCAGAGTCGCTGGTCAACAACGCTGCGATACATAGAGACCACATTGAGTTCCTGCCTCCCTCAGCCTCAGTGGCAGGACGGTAGAGTGGCGATGTGTGGCACTAGACAGCGAGATGACAATCACGGCGGTTCCGTTACCGCAGAGTCGCTGGTCAACAACGCTGCGATACATAGAGACCACATTGAGTTCCTGCCTCCCTCTGCCTCAATGGCGGGACGGTAGAGTGGCGATGTGTGGCACTAGACAGCGAGATGACAATCACGGCGGTTCCGTTACCGCAGAGTCGCTGGTCAACAACGCTGCGATACATAGAGACCACATTGAGTTCCTGCCTCCCTCAGCCTCAGTGGCGGGACGGTAGAGTGGCGATGTGTGGCACTAGACAGCGAGATGACAATCACGGCGGTTCCGTTACCGCAGAGTCACTGGACAACAACGCTGCGATACATAGAGACTACATGGAGTGCCTGCCTCCCTCAGCCTCAGTGGCGGGACGGTAGAGTGGCGATGTGTGGCACTAGACAGCGAGATGACAATCACGGCGGTTCCGTTACCGCAGAGTCGCTGGTCAACAACGCTGCGATACATAGAGACCACATTGAGTTCCTGCCTCCCTCAGCCTCAGTGGCGGGACGGTAGAGTGGCGATGTGTGGCACTAGACAGCGAGATGACAATCACGGCGGTTCCGTTACCGCAGAGTCGCTGGTCAACAACGCTGCGATACATAGAGACCACATTGAGTTCCTGCCTCCCTCAGCCTCAGTGGCGGGACGGTAGAGTGGCGATGTGTGGCACTAGACAGCGAAATGACAATCACGGCGGTTCCGTTACCGCAGAGTCGCTGGTCAACAACGCTGCGATACATAGAGACCACATTGGGTGCCTGCCTCCCTCAGCCTCAGTGGCGGGACGGTAGAGTGGCGATGTGTGGCACTAGACAGCGAGATGACAATCACGGCGGTTCCGTTACCGCAGAGTCGCTGGTCAACAACGCTGCGATACATAGAGACCACATTGAGTTCCTGCCTCCCTCAGCCTCAGTGGCGGGACGGTAGAGTGGCGATGTGTGGCACTAGACAGCGAGATGACAATCACGGCGGTTCCGTTACCGCAGAGTCGCTGGTCAACAACGCTGTGATACATAGAGACCACATTGAGTTCCTGCCTCCCTCAGCCTCAGTGGCGGGACGGTAGAGTGGCGATGTGTGGCACTAGACAGCGAGATGACAATCACGGCGGTTCCGTTACCGCAGAGTCGCTGGTCAACAACGCTGCGATACATAGAGACCACATTGAGTTCCTGCCTCCCTCAGCCTCAGTGGCGGGACGGTAGAGTGGCGATGTGTGGCACTAGACAGCGAGATGACAATCACGGCGGTTCCGTTACCGCAGAGTCGCTGGTCAACAACGCTGCGATACATAGAGACCACATTGAGTGCCTGCCTCCCTCAGCCTCAGTGGCGGGACGGTAGAGTGGCGATGTGTGGCACTAGACAGCGAGATGACAATCACGGCGGTTCCGTTACCGCAGAGTCGCTGGTCAACAACGCTGCGATACATAGAGACCACATTGAGTTCCTGCCTCCCTCAGCCTCAGTGGCGGGACGGTAGAGTGGCGATGTGTGGCACTAGACAGCGAGATGACAATCACGGCGGTTCCGTTACCGCAGAGTCACTGGACAACAACGCTGCGATACATAGAGACTACATTGAGTGCCTGCCTCCCTCAGCCTCAGTGGCGGGACGGTAGAGTGGCGATGTGTGGCACTAGACAGCGAGATGACAATCACGGCGGTTCCGTTACCGCAGAGTCGCTGGTCAACAACGCTGCGATACATAGAGACCACATTGAGTGCCTGCCTCCCTCAGCCTCAGTGGCGGGACGGTAGAGTGGCGATGTGTGGCACTAGACAGCGAGATGACAATCACGGCGGTTCCGTTACCGCAGAGTCGCTGGTCAACAACGCTGCGATACATAGAGACCACATTGAGTTCCTGCCTCCCTCAGCCTCAGTGGCGGGACGGTAGAGTGGCGATGTGTGGCACTAGACAGCGAGATGACAATCACGGCGGTTCCGTTACCGCAGAGTCGCTGGTCAACAACGCTGCGATACATAGAGACCACATTGAGTGCCTGCCTCCCTCAGCCTCAGTGGCGGGACGGTAGAGTGGCGATGTGTGGCACTAGACAGCGAGATGACAATCACGGCGGTTCCGTTACCGCAGAGTCGCTGGTCAACAACGCTGCGATACATAGAGACCACATTGAGTTCCTGCCTCCCTCAGCCTCAGTGGCGGGACGGTAGAGTGGCGATGTGTGGCACTAGACAGCGAGATGACAATCACGGCGGTTCCGTTACCGCAGAGTCGCTGGTCAACAACGCTGTGATACATAGAGACCACATTGAGTTCCTGCCTCCCTCAGCCTCAGTGGCGGGACGGTAGAGTGGCGATGTGTGGCACTAGACAGCGAGATGACAATCACGGCGGTTCCGTTACCGCAGAGTCGCTGGTCAACAACGCTGCGATACATAGAGACCACATTGAGTGCCTGCCTCCCTCAGCCTCAGTGGCGGGACGGTAGAGTGGCGATGTGTGGCACTAGACAGCGAGATGACAATCACGGCGGTTCCGTTACCGCAGAGTCGCTGGTCAACAACGCTGCGATACATAGAGACCACATTGAGTTCCTGCCTCCCTCAGCCTCAGTGGCGGGACGGTAGAGTGGCGATGTGTGGCACTAGACAGCGAGATGACAATCACGGCGGTTCCGTTACCGCAGAGTCGCTGGTCAACAACGCTGCGATACATAGAGACCACATTGAGTTCCTGCCTCCCTCAGCCTCAGTGGCGGGACGGTAGAGTGGCGATGTGTGGCACTAGACAGCGAGATGACAATCACGGCGGTTCCGTTACCGCAGAGTCGCTGGTCAACAACGCTGCGATACATAGAGACCACATTGAGTTCCTGCCTCCCTCAGCCTCAGTGGCGGGACGGTAGAGTGGCGATGTGTGGCACTAGACAGCGAGATGACAATCACGGCGGTTCCGTTACCGCAGAGTCGCTGGTCAACAACGCTGCGATACATAGAGACCACATTGAGTCCCTGCCTCCCTCAGCCTCAGTGGCGGAACGGTAGAGTGGCGATGTGTGGCACTAGACAGCGAGATGACAATCACGGCGGTTCCGTTACCGCAGAGTCGCTGGTCAACAACGCTGCGATACATAGAGACCACATTGAGTGCCTGCCTCCCTCAGCCTCAGTGGCGGGACGGTAGAGTGGCGATGTGTGGCACTAGACAGCGAGATGACAATCACGGCGGTTCCGTTACCGCAGAGTCGCTGGTCAACAACGCTGCGATACATAGAGACCACATTGAGTTCCTGCCTCCCTCAGCCTCAGTGGCGGGACGGTAGAGTGGCGATGTGTGGCACTAGACAGCGAGATGACAATCACGCCGGTTCCGTTACCTCAGAGTCGCTGGTCACGCTACCTGACTGAGTCCTCACAACTGCCCAAACTCATCAGGATCCCGTTCCCGCATCGCACAGAAATGCGTATTCTACAGGAATAATTTGATGTAGTTAGGAAACTGGTTTGTTTGCCGTTTCGACTGTGTTTCCGCTGACATGCCTTGCTTGCACGGATGCACGTGGTTGTGGAGGGTTATTGTAAGTAGGCTTATCGTTCGATATTGAAAGCTAACTTCTTTACTGCAGTTGAAGATCACCATAATGCAATAGAAAAATGCCAAATGGATGAGAGAAAAAAAAGAGCAAATAATTTAAATGTAGGCTTTAGTAATTAAAAAATGTTATTTCTAAAAAAAGTGTTTGCTCGTAATAATAATTACTACTTACTACTTAAAGTGTAGAAATTAAAAACAAATTAAATCTATAATATATTTTTGAGCACCAGTAAATGGCTAGGCTTAATTAATTTTTTGGAACTAGGCAAAACAAAGAATTATCTGCGCTGATGGTCTTAAACTCTTGAAACTTATCTCAGTCACGTTTTTCTGCTTAAAAAAACGCGTAAAAACTTAGCAAGAACCTTTACTCCACTTTTACCCCGAGTTCAGGCCCTAATTACTTCAATCCAAACCTTTCTTCCTTACGTAATTCGCCAGAAAATAACAAAATTACCCATTCAAACCAGTCAAAAATTGGTGTTTGGTAAAAACACCACCCGAAGAACCCAGGAAGAGGTCTAAATCGGCGGCGATTGTCGGCGAGTGAACTGCTTCCACGCCACAATTACAGTGATGCCACGGTAGCGATGAGCTGAAATTTCTATTTTAGGCCGTTCATTATCAGTGGACCCTGCAATTTGTGGTTTCGGTAGCCCATCGTGGGGCTATCGAATTCTGAACTTGAACTCAACTTGGCAGGTGGTGCGTTTAAATTGCACTTTCTTTCCATACAATTTATTTTTATAGTTTATTCCATATGCTCTGAAGTTTATAACTCTTTTTATCCGTAAATTTGTCTTTGACATTATATGACAGTTATATAAGGAATATGGTATAATTGGAAGGAATCAACAGTATTTTATTTATTATTACATTGCATGTAAACGTTTTGTGATTTAGACTATTACCTATGCTGATCATCCAGGAAACTTTGTTTAGTCAAGGATCAGAAACATGAAAAATGGCCACATGTTTGTGATAGTAACCGGCATTGCGTATGCATCGCTGGCATTTGATCCTTTTTCAAAAGTATTTAAGATACTATTCTTGGCTGATGATGGTATTTTCAATATACAGAAGTTGAAATCAAAAACACTTTTCGATCGCCATACCACTTTTTTTCTTTTCATCGAACTATACAGTCTCGCTTAATAGTTTTTATTACAACGATCTAAGTTAATTAATTATGCCATTCAACGTGAACATCTGCCACGGCACGGCATCAGAACAAATTTCTATGAGAATTAAAAAGGTCAAAGCACTTTATAAATATCTAAACAGTTCATCTGGTCAGTTTTCTAGCCATTCCCCCAAGTTGCACAGCCACCGCGCCGGCTCGCCCCCGCCGCCTCCACGGGCGGTGAGAGACAGGAGGACCTCCTGGTCACTTTCGCCGAGGTCGCCGAGGTCGCCGACAATGGCTCGAGTGATAACTGATCGCGGTTTCTAAAACATGTCACATTCGTTTTCAAATTTCCCTCGCAATCGCGGACCGAGCGTTTAATTTCTCTTATGCAAATCGATGCACCTGGACCGCCCTTGCAGCGTCCTCCTCTGCTGAGAATCAAAGGGTAATTTCGGCCAGATGGGAAAGCAATATGTGGGAAACGGAATCGGTTCAGATCACTTTCATAAGTAAAATTTTAAAATTATACACAGCTTTGTCGGTATCTTACTTATTAAAGTCTTGAAAATCTTAAAATATTACAACAATTCTAGGACTACTTTTAGGCCTAGACATCAGTGATTCTACAAGGAAGATTTATTTTACTGTTCATTTATAATATCCGTTGTACTGATGTACTTGAAGGCCTTCAAAAGCATCCCTAACGATTTACACGATCTCTCTCTTACAAAATGAGAATGATGTCTTGAAGCTGTCAAGTAAGATTTGCTAGTAAGTAAATCTTACTAGTAAGTAAATCTTACTAGTAAACCGTAATCTTAGTTAGTAAACTATTTCACCATTAAATGATAATAATAAATAAAATCGACTTTATTTGGTCGTCATTAGTCCCGAAAGTAACCCATTCCACGAGGCTGATAACTTGTTTTTTACGTGGTAGGCGAATCAATGCGAGCAAAACTCTATCATTCCCCGGAATGAAACTTTATGATGAGTAGTGAACTGATACGGATTCAAGTATTGATCAAAACCAGAAAAATATTATCTTCACAATAGCCTGAATATTTAAACCTAGAATACACAATGTTTTTAAGTTCAAAACGAAGACAGGGTTAACAAACACCAGTATAACTGGTTTCAAATCATAAGGCCCAGTCCGTCCGTAAGACGGATAATGCCAATGTTAATTTTAGCATTGGGCTTATGGACGGCGTGGGCCTTATGATTTGAAACCAGTTATACTATATCCATGACCTACTTGACGGACTACTTTATTCGACACAAATGTCCAACTCCAACAACTCACTCTCCGTAAAACAAATCATAAACTACTCACTGTTAGTGATAAGGTGATAAGGTGGGTGGTGCACCGAACACGCTGCCTCGTGGCACGCCAGCCACTCGCCGGCCGCTGTACAGTACCCGCTCTACCGTACAACGTACAGCTGGTGACCGCCGCGTCTGTGAAACACTCACTTTCTCTGCCATCTTTATTCATGGTCTCGTCCACGTTTGCTCTCGAGCTTGCTCTTCCGTTACGGTTCTCGTTATTCGGTTACAAATGTTAAACCTCCTCTCAGATCTCGTGCGATAGTGACCGTCTCCGGAGCTCGTGTGTAAGCGGTCACTACGACGCGACGTGAGCTGCCCAGTTAAACTCATCAAAATAAAATATTGTATTTTGTTTGCCGATTTAACATTTCTTCCGGCGTTTTACTAGTGTAATGAATGAACTGTTAAAACTTTATGGGAGAACTCTTCTTCTTGTCATCATAAGCAAAATAACTGATACCTCACTCTTGGGCAACAACCCAAACTCATAATATTCATTTAATATTACTACACAAATGCTCAGATTTTATCAAAAGTAAATCAAGTAAAATTTATCATAAGCAAGTCTTAAGCAACTGACTTGAATAAAAATAATCCACGTACTGTTTAAGGTGATTTGATTATCATATTAAAGCGTATGTGATATCCGACAGATTACGATGCCTGGCTGCGTATGTATTAACATGCTCAACAGATTAAGCCCAAGCGATTTCGGATTCAAGAGTGCACTTTTCTGCAACTGACTAAGAATAGTATGTTTTTAAATGTTTTACCCTATAGGATTATCTAGTGAGATTGCACAACGAAATTCTTGAACCCGCTTCGGTAAGACTAAAACAGAAATGAAAATTGGCCCACGAAGGCGGCAGTTCCAGAGAGCATGCTGTAATCGACGACCCGGGGCTTCAATTTCGGCACTGTGCGTGTCTTCGGCGGTTTTGGAATCCTCTCAGAAAATTATGACGTAATTCACTCAGCCTCGTCGTAGAGTTCAAAGATCTCCGAAAAATCTTTGAAATTTTCCTGGTTAATCAGACATTTTCTATTTCTTTTATTATACTTAGCCGTTAGTTCAACTTTTTATCTCGTTTGGGGGAGAAAAACTATTGAATTTTCTAAGAATCTAATAACACTGCAAACATGAATTTCAAAAGTAAACTAATACTTAAGTTATTGTTATTGCGTTTTAACCAATCGCATAGTTGTGTTGTCAGGATTATTTCTCACTTCCTTCGCTCTGTACGATCTCGGGATCAGCATAATGTCAGATGATTGCTGCTCTGCACCAGGACAGATGCATCCTTCTGGCGTTCAATTTATTCAGCAGTTGTATCCTTCATTGCTTGATGACTAGCTGCACGCCTGAATGCTTCCAGATATGTAGAGCAGTGAATATATTTGATCAAGAAATCTTTCGAATAGCTCCCTACTTATTCAAATCAAATCAAATCGTTTATTTCCAAATCAGTACAAGTTACAAATTAGCACATTACATCAATTAATTTGAAGTATTCTCACTTAGACTGTACGTTTATGTGTGAGAATAAGACAGAGTCCGTTTGCTTCACTTGCAACTAATATGATTGTAATTAACAAAAAACGTATGTAATTAATTTTAAAACATATTGTTAACGACAGAAGCGTTCAGTTATAATTTACTGTTCTAAGCTGAATGATTGGAAAAACGAAAAAATATTTCAAGTCAAATAAAGTGAATAAAATTTTGATTGAAATAAAGAATAATGTCGTCCATGACACAAGAAGAATAATAGGAAAATCATCATTAATAACATGAAGAAACTAAAAAGAAAAATAGATTTTCTTGCATGTTGGCACATAAACTTTCAACATTTAAAAAATATAAATTGTGAAAAAGTCCCAGTTTAAAGAAAACGATTAATTTGTTTTTGTAGACAACTGGACTGTTGATATAAGCGGGAATGAACTAGTGGTCACACTAGACACCAAGCAATGATAGCTAATAAACTGTGATAAGAAAATAAGAGCATCAATAGTAGCAGGTAGAGCTCACATGGTGGTTGTACACGCAACGTGACAATGAAGACATGAGCGTTAGCGCCAGCTGGTTGGCCACGAGTCACGTGCCGTGATCTTGAGCTGTGATTGGCTGATATAGTTACTGCAGTTACTGCAGCAAGGCTCTGCAAGTGCAAGTCCGAGGCAGATCATCTGCCATTAGCATCCGATTGCAATTTCGCTGGCTTTGATTACAGACTAGATTCTTGTACTGGAATCAAATTGGGTGACTGAACATTTCGCAAATTAATTGCTTAGTCGTGAGCTATTATCATTGAGTTTTGAAAAAAACCAATTTCATGTTCGATATGCTTGGGCATACCAACTTTGAAGTTCTCCCTTCACCACTCAGACGAGTTTTTCCTCGTCTTTGGAAAAAAAACTTCCATATTAAACGTAGATAAATATCTTGAGCAACAATTAATAAGCAATAGTCAATTGAAATTAACATCTAGTACCAATTTATTTTATGCAAGAAAACTTACATACAACTAAATTTAGCTATCCAATCTAACGGAAAAGTTGGTATTTTGAAGCAGATGAAGACAAACATACTTCTGAATTAGCGAACTTGTCTCCTGCAATTGTGCAATTTTAAACCACTGTTTTCGTTGTTGGCGATGATTTTATATTTCGATTTGGATTTTTTCGGACATTTGTCATCACTGATTAGTAGAAAAGAAGTTTCACGACGTTTCGGGATCTGAAATCTGATCCCGTCTTCAGGTGGAACGTGGTCAAGGCCATATGACCACATTACAGCTTTAAATCGTTTAAGAAAATGCCCTTTGACGAGACAAAACTAACCTTCTTCGTACAGCGTGCTGCAGACGTAGACTCCCCCTTGACACCGGGGACCCACCATGGGCGACGCTCCTCACTTCACTGCGAGCTGGGGGACAGGACAACATACAACACTGTACTGGGGGCACTGTCTAGGTGTGGGGCTTGTGTTTCGTTTTGGTCTCTAGCTGTATTCATCAAAATAAAGTTGGTAGGTGTTAGTACTGTACAAGCATTGACTTTGAATCTGATGTACAAGGAATAGTTAAAGCTCAAAATATTCGCCCAGTTAGTCTACGACTCAGTTTTAGTATTTCTCAATATTCACTAATTTTTATTATAATTAGGGTTCTTTGATATTATTCTGAACCAAGGACTATTCTGCTAAAAGTTGTATGCAATAAGATAAGTTTCAAGAATTTGCAAGAGCTATATCTGTGGCGCCGCTGTGTAATGCATGACGGGAGATGCTGGCCGGCAACCAACCGCTTTTACTTTGCCGCTAATTGTAATTACTTTTATAGCCAGTAGGTTTACCGCTTCAAGTCCACTAGTCGCATCGCATCGCCGCCTAACTGGCCGACAACATGTCAAGTCGCCTCCACTGCACGCTCGTCCTCGTCTTTACTGACTACTTGAACGATCAACAACGATTACGGCCGTCGTCGGTGGTTAACTCTTCGACATCAGTTATAAAACACACAACAAAAAATAGAACTGGTGTTGAAATACACTGCATTTATGGTCGTAATTTGATACTTATACTAGAACCCTAAATGTACTGGTTTTTCTAAGATGAGGAATATCTGCTATTCTATTATTTAAAAAGCCTTTCGTTCGTCAATATCAAATGGTTATTTTTTCGAGTTATCCTTTTCTACAAAATGGCTTAATTGTTCTTGTTAACGTTATTGCGTAATCAGGACCACAACGTCGGCCTACGACATAATTAGTTTGCCACTAAAATTAGTGTACTAATTTAATAATACGGTCTACATCAATAACGCTCACTATTAGCAATTGAAAAAAGTTCAGAAGCTAGTGCTAAAAAATACGTTTTCTCTGAAAAACTTGGAATTTGATTGACGATACCTTGGTACTTGCAATTTTTCTATGCCCTATTTTTGCCTCGCACGATTGGAGTTTTTACTCAAGTCCTCCTTGTATTCCTCTCCATTTCTGAAAAATCTTCATATTTATAAAAAATAGCCTATTAGAATGTCATTACAAGCACTATTGACGAGTTGCCCGCGCTCGGTGAGCCAGTTCGCTCGGTCGAAGCCGCGGGGCGAACATTTTGCATTATTCAAATTGCCCCATGAGCTCGCCGGCTGTGTTATTTGGCAGAAACTAATTTGCATCGCGCTTCCATGATATTTTAAACAGCTTCATATTTTAAAATTGGTTCCTCAGACCATGAGAGGTAGGTGGTTCATCCATAAACGGACAAAGATAAATTACAACGAATTTTATAAGCTTCAATCTCAAGCTCCATTTATCCCTCGGAAACTTAGATTAGAATTTATAAGTGTTTTGTTAAGGTAAATAAAATTATAACCAATCAAAATAAACTGAATTTATAAGGAAAACCGGAATGCTAAATAAGGCGAGACGGAATTATGTGTTTTAAAAGCAAGAAGTAACAGATATAACGGTGGAATGTTAACAATAAGTTCTATATAAATAGTAAATTTTAGGTAAAGAGTAGACTAGTTTAACTTATAGCGGTAGAGTGATGGTCTCTGAGAACTAAAGTGAACATGTTTACTGTACATTCGAAATTTAAGAAGTTTATCACGAGGCTCATTAAAAAGGTCAGTCACCAGCAGCATTTTAAATGTTAATTGATGAACGATGTTTGATGAATGCAGTCTCGGGTTGGTGCAACGGCATTTTCGAGTTTTACGCCCAAGACCAAGAAAGGCGCGGTGTCTTAAATGGATTATAAATCCAATCTCCACAGTAGAACAGTCAAATTTTATGTTTATTTAACGTCATTACTCGTAGTTAATTTATGGTGCAAAGTTAGTGCCAATTAAACGTAGAGAGGGTAAACTGATTTATTTTTACCACCGTACATTAATTGATAATTCAAGAGCATTTGCATTTCCATGCCAGTGTTTGACGTTGATTTAGTTCAATCTCATTCTACAGTGACACAAATCATATAATCCTAAATAAGTTAAAAACAGGCTCGATAAATTGAGCAAGTTAATGCGGATGATATTCCAACTTGGCAACACGTTTCATTAATACATATGGATTAGAAAACGCCGATGCAGTTTATCCTGAATTTATGTGCGATGTGTGAGGATTAGCGCCAATAGCCGCCGTCTCATGATGCATTGTTGATTTAATGAGACCAGCTAATTAGGTCATGGACCTCTCTCCTTGTGGCGGGCACCCGCTACTGGGGTCCGATATACCTCGGATACCCGCTACTTTGCATGCACAATAGCCACTTATCCGATGGCCTAATTTAATTGGCCCCTGCCAAACTTGTAATTATCTCATGCCGCATCTTATCTCTTACCCAGGAACCAGTGGGAGGTTGTAATTTGACACTCGTTTTTTTCGCGATGTAAATAATAGGTGTAGATTGGACGGCTATTATTTTGCTCCGCTAAGACTAAATTTAACGGGGTGTTATTTTCTTTCGAATATAAAACTTTATTTTTATGGATTAGTTCCGTTATACGGGAGGATGATTTTGTAGTCATGAAAATTCCTGAGTGATACTAATTTAGAATGATAATTGATCAAGTGATTAAAGAATAAACCGGCAGATTTTTGAGCTGCAAACTCGGAAAATAAAACTATGTAGTGATGGTCTGATTATATTAAATCCTAAAACCAGGTTCAAAAATTATTTTTTCTTTATAAATAAAGGTGTTTTATTGATACATTGAACTAACAGATTTACTACTAAGAACTGACATATTTCGTCTACGGTAATTTGGTAGATCCTCGAAAGCTAACGAGATAATAGACTGACGTCGTTTACATGATTATATCGTGTAAAGCAATTTACCTATACAGATTGAAACAGTTTTTAAATCACTAATTTACTAATACGAATGCAAAGCAGCTGGGTATGATAAAAATAATAAAAATTAAACATTGCTAGATTAGATAGTTTCTAGGTGGACGACAGTTATTCATTAAAATCACCAAACATACTGATCTGGAGACATCAACGCCATGTAGGCGTTTTAAAGACGGTATGAATGAGGGATGAGTGTGTCAAGTACTATCAAGTCTAATAATTTTTACCTGATGACCGATGGTTAGATTCGAATGCTTATTTTCAACATTAAGTTTTGGACCTATCTAGTAGAGGTCATCATCATATTTCAGAACGTTACCACCCAAACTAATTAACGAGCTAACTGTGCTTCATACAACGGAGGAAGCATAGATTAATACAAGAAGAAGAAAACCCTTTTATTGAAGACGATCTGTCGACCAGCTACTTGAATTCAGCTTGTTTAGAGATCTTGTCATAGACTTAAATATCTGGCCAGTCATATAGGACCCAAATCGCGATGGCCAGATAGCGGTAGTGTCTGTGAACCATGAGGTGGCACATTCCCGCCTTCGCCGTCTGGGAGACTTCAGAGGTCGTTGGATTGCTGCGTTAAAAATCAGCAAAATTATTTATTTATTTATTTATTTACAGTGATGCCATTTTATGAACGAAAAATGATTCTTATAATTTAAATTCTACGCACACCTTTTGAAAACATTCTAAGTTTTGGACATTTATTTCTTTTGTTTCATAGCTAGACTGCAACTTGGATATGTAGTAAAATTTTCAGTTTTATTGCTTGGGAATAGCAGTGACAGATGACACAGACTTAGCGTTAAACATAGATTAGTGAAGCGTAAACTTACCTATCATTTGTTTTTTACCATTTTAATTACTTTTAATACCTAAAACTATGTAAATTTTAATATAAACTATATATTTAGAGACTCTCAAACATCACGAATAATGGTTACGTATTATTTACTTTTTCTTGAGGAGATGCAAAAAGAAATACTACAATTTTACCTTAAATTCGAATTCTACATTGGTAGATTAAAAATACTCAATAATCCTTAGTTTGAAATTCATTGTTGGTGATGGTGATTTTATATTTTGATTTGGATTTTTGTGGATATTTGCCATCACTGATTAGTAAAAATTAAGTTTCACGTCGCAACGTTTCGGGATCTGGAATCCGATCCCGTCTTCAGGTGGAAAAACCCAGTACATAACAAGATAAGTAACACACAGCAGAGAACTGCAAAAAAACTACTTTTACAGTTCACTGTTTTAGCTATGTTTTTGTCCACGTAATCCTGGCTATGTGTTACTACAGTATAATTGTAGCCTATTGTTCTAGTTTTTTGCACCTGAAGACGGGATTAGATTCCAAATCCCGAAACGTCGTGAAACTTTTTGTTTACTAATCAGTGATGGCAAATGTCCACAAAAATGAAAATCAAAAAGCTCAAAAAAGTCAGAGTACCCCAAAAACGTCAGAGCACCCCAAAAACGACAGCGTACCCCAAAAACATTTTTGTGTAATAAATCCTAACTAAAATCGTCACACCCGTTTTCTATTAGCTTTTTGGAAAAATAGGCTGTAGGTGCTGAAAGTGTGTGTGGTGTGGCGCTATATAGGCCAGTGCGACAGCTGCGGCGCGTCCGCGGGCCCTGATAAGTTATGCAGGAAAGTCGAGAGAGAGCAGTTCAATTATCAGCAACAGTCTCCGAGACTCGCGGGGACCCGGGGATCTGCGGGCGACACCACTGTCACTGTCACTGGCACCGTCACTGTCACTGTCACTGTCAAGGGAGCAGTGGGGTAGGTGTGCCACTGCTACACTATTGCTGATACAGTGTAACAAGAGGACTGTGACCACACTAGGGAGCAGCCTGAAGTAACCGACGGTGCAACCATTGACTTTAGATCTTCCACCACATTATCAAATAATTGTGTACTAGGTTTTGTGACCCAGGATTAAAAGAGCTCTTAGTTATAGTGAATCACCAACAGAGTGTACTGATGTCACCTATTAATTTTGATATTAGGAGGAGGTAATATATCATTTTCTGACAGACAACATAAAACAATAGTCATTTAATTATTGATTTATTAACTGTAGAGTACAAAATGTTAAGGTAAGTAGCTAAAGTAAGGGTTTGACACAAGCTCCCACCGTCAGTAATTAATCAAACTGTGTAAAATATAAATTCTGGGTCACCCAAAACTAGCCACAGCTGGGCCATAACAATGGGAGTTCTAAAAGGTGCAACTAAAAATGTTGACCGTAAAATCTGTGACGAAAAAGCACAAACTGAACATTAATATTATCACAGAACTGAGATTATTGAGGTCATTTTTTGGTTTTATGGCAAGTTTTTGCGATCATAATGAGGTCCTCTAAAAATTAAATTAAGGCCTGAATCCGCGAGCAGTATTTAATCTTCGGTTGATACAAAAATCAATATTATTACTTCTTAAACAACCTTAATTAGAGCTAAGGAATGCGAAAAATGTGCTGTATACTACTACTATTGCAAAGTGCAACGTTGATGATTCGCTGTATGTATATGCAATCTCCCCAGAGTTACACAAAAAAAGTATTTTGGTAAAAAAGCCTCCGTAAAATCTTGAAAATTATGTTTATTAGCTTTTTTAGAAAAATAGTTTGGGGGTGCAGAAAGTGTTTGTGATATGCGCGTTTCGCCTAAAGTTACATGATACTTTCCGTTAATACTATTTACGTGATTAATACGGACACCACGCATGCATGTAACTTTTCTTAAATTAAATTTAAATCTATGAGAATAGAGTGCTACTCTTTAACCTTCTTGTACGTATTGTAATCTAGGCTATTTTCATTACCCACATAATTTCATTCTCTATTATTTATTAGCTACTATCCAATTAATGTAAGGGCTGTGCTGAGAATATTTATTGGCATTACTATTGCTATCCACATGCAGTAAGAAGTATATATGCATTCATAATTAGAAAGAATCGTGCTAGTAGTGGTATTAATAGTTCTACCAGGTGTGCCACTAACAGAAACATTCAATTGAGTCGGTAAACCGGTCACATTGGCATGCTTGGCAAGAGAACCCAACATTGACTTGACTTCAATAAATATGTCTGTCACTTTACCCTGGATTTTACTACAGTGATAATTTTTACTGTTCCCAATTCAGAAAAAAATCAAGCTGATTTTGATGCATATATATGATTTAAAATCCCTTTAAGAATAATTCTCTCTGATCCGGTGAAGGCCTACGCTGCAGAAAAGTTATTTTTGCTAGTTTTGGCTTAATAAGAAATATTGTAATACTGTATATCATTATAAACATTGCAAAATAAAAGTTCTTATATCATATCAAGAGCTTTTAAACGTATATGATTTTAGAATTTATTTTCTTTTTTTTAACAGTGCAGCTCAATTCACTGAAACTAAAATAAATAAAACCGTTGATTAAAGCCGTTCTTCCAATTATACTATACAACTTTGCTAAAATATTACGATTCAGTGACCGACTAGTTGAGTGTGTGGAATTGAGTAAAAAAAACAGTACTCTGTTTAGAAATACTTCGAGACATCTTGATTTCTTCGGTTTGGAGAAAGGAAAAAATCCATATACGAAGATTAATTTGTAAGAAAATTTCAGAGCATTAGTAGGCCTATAACTTAATTTTATCTGAAGCGCATTTCCCCCGTTTCGCTTAAAAGTCAGAAGCTACGTGACACCTTCCGTTAATGTTGTGTACGTGATTAATACGTATATTATGCACGTGATTTTCCTCAAATTCAATTTCGATTCGTTCTCTACTATTAATTTGGCGAATAAAACATTTCCAAATGTCTACCTTAAAAGCCGATAACTCCAGAGGAGGTGGGAGATACGACCAACCTTTAACATCTTATGCAGCCTGTATCACTCCTCATCTGAATCACCTGGACATTTACTGCCGACTCGATGGCCGAGGAGATGGTCTCCGTTGACCCTCCGCTGACCCCGGCTGCCAAACTATCGCATAAAACCACGTTTTGGCGGCGCGGCGTGCCTGCGACTTCCATTCCATTCTCAGAGTTAATTGAATGTCGGGATTATTATTGAGTATCATTACTTGCTATTTTTTAAAATTATATGAAACTAGCAGTTATACCCGCGGCTTTGCTCGCTGAAAGGGTAGCAAATGTTTGGTTCAGTTATGCGTTAATTCGAAACTTGCAGTTCTAACAAATTTCCAAATAGACTGATGATTCCAGTCTATCTGAACTATGCGTTTTTAACCGCTTAATTACATCCTTCAGGTTGCAGATGATGATTTCTCCCCAGACTGAATTGAGAAGATGAAACATTTCCTCGATGAATTTTCCTTTTTCCCGCAAATGGTATGCGATGGCTACAATGTAATACTACATTATAATTTTGCAGTTTAGTCTTATAAGAATACTGAAATTTCCTTGTTAATCTATTATCTAACTTATAAAGTTGTGTTTCTAATACTGAAGTTTGGAAAAAAATCTCCACTCCAGGGGTTTCAAAACAGGACTTTCATTGCGCCGCGCTGTCCCCTGAATTCTGTCGGCCAATTTGACTTGTAAGAATAAGAGGGATATGATAGCTGATGTAAACGACATTCAATACAGCAAAGACGGTCTCTAGACCTAACATAAGAAATTAGTATTTTTATTAATAGCCCAAAAACTGTAAGAAAGAATATAAAATTAATGTGCTGGCCCCAGTGCTGGCCAAAAAATTAAGAACCTAATTGCCCAAAACTTTTTTTAAAATCACACTTAAGATTGGATTACTCGTTTAGCAGCTAGAGGCGAAAATGAACGGCAGAAATGTTGTTCTATTTCCAAATGACATTGTATTTTGTTGTTGTTGTAGAAATGTTGTTGTTTGAACAGCCCATATCGCTCCTGGCTAGCGCGCAAACCCCCCTAACATTTGTAATCTTGATAACCCGATTTTATAGAAATTTCGGAATGATGGAATGGAATGTCTATGCAGAATTTCCAGATTCTAGGTTACTTCAAGTGATCCGTAAACGCGAGAAGCCTATATGGTGACGGACAAATATCTAGGAGAAGGTAGCCGTAATAGTTTTGTATAGTGTATTCTTTTGGTAGATAGAATTTATATTTTTTGTCTCTTGAAAATATTCTAGATTCCATCCATCATTTTTATCATAGCTCTAAAAACAGAAAATGCCGCCATTTTTTATATTTCAATTTCCAGAGAAAACATTTTAAAACCTTCATTAGTATGCATCTAAAGCCTATGAAAAATATTTGAGCCTAGTTTCATGGCCCGAAGCCCTGCATTGCTTTAGAATATAAGTTTTGAAAAATAAAATGGCCGCCATCTTTAATTCGATAATATATCCTGTTTTTCCTTTTGACAGTATATATTTGTATATCCTTTCTTAGTTCGCACCTATAAAGATTATTTGTGCCAAGTTTCATGGCCCAAAGGCTTATACAGTTTTTGAAAAACTGTGATCGGTGAGTGAGTCAGTCAATCGGTCAGTCAGTCAGTCAACAGTTTTAGCTTTTATACAGGGTTCGGCAAAAGTCTGGAGTATATTAAATAACTTTTAAATTATTGTTTATAAAGTAAGTTAATGAAACCTTACATTTGAGCATATATTACAAATAAAAATGTTTTTGCGTGTTTTCTTGGTTTTTCGCACGATGAGGGGACGGCCCTTGGAAGCCGACTGGAAGCCTTGAAATTCTCAAATGTAAACATACCACGAGTTATACCATTATAAAGGGCTTAATTAGTAGATTATAACAGCGCAAACCGCGCCTCAAAAGGTTAATCCAATCAGAGGTTACGGTTCCTCAAAGATTTTAATGTTGGCCACTAAACTCTAGGTTAAATTTAAGGAAAAGAGTAGAATTACTAATAAAGCACTCGGAACAATGTAGTTTAGTTTTTCTTGTAATTATTAATCATTAATAAGGATAATTTGACCTATTAAAAAATCTACAATTAAATTACATTCTTTCGAGAGTTTTATCAGTAGTTAGACTGTTCTCCTTACTTTCAGCTTAGATTTTAATGGCCAACATTAAAATATTTGAGGAGCTGTAAATTCTGAATGGATTAACTTTTTGAGACGCGGATTGCCCTGTTATGATCTACTAACTACACCTTTAAAATGTGGTAGGCTACAACTCGAGGTATGCTTACATTTAAAAATTTCAAGACTTCCAGTGTGGGACATTTTTGGTTATGCGAAAGAACTAATAAAACACGTGAATATATTCTTATTTATAACTGATTTACAACTTCAAAGTTTCATTACATTGAGCAAAATAATAAAGAAGTTATTTCATATATTCAGACTTTTGTCGAACCCTGTATACAAAACTATTTCCGATCGGATTTTTTAAAATATGGGATCAACATGGTTAAACTTTAACAGTATTTAAAAAGCAATAATTTTGGCATGTTTTATGATTAAATTTTGGACATGAATAATTAATTTTACTAAGCCATCTTTAAGATTTTGTTCGAGTGCGGACTCTTGGTTTTGATGAAGATTTAATTATAATTACATAGTAAAACATATTGACCATGACCTCAAACATTTTGGGATACAATGCGTTCGGCACCTATCAAAATGATGGCAAAATTTCAGTATGATTTCATTTAAGAATTCGGTTGGAATGTTTAATCTGGAGGCAAAAAAGATAATATATTGCTGATATAACCTGAGCTCTTTCTTGGTGGTAGACTTTATTTACTCTGATATAAAGAAGATAAACTACATTCCCTCATAAAACACTCGATGTACGGGTTTGTTAGATAGAAGTGTCCACTTTATAGTCTTGTAAACGAGAAAGCTGGACTAAGTGAGGGCTGAGGAATCTGATCGGAGACTGCATGTCAACATAATTTACCAGGTTTTATTTTGTCGTTTTTAAGTCCACTTTCGCTGTGTCTGCTCATAACTTTATTCGAGTCATTCATCTGTTCAACATTTTACTTCTTAATTTTGGCTAAAGCAGGAATCACTCGTAAACAAGAGTTTACGAGTTTTTATTATGACCTCCTTTCCTATTTGATACGATTCCGCCGCATGGCAATGCTCGAAGTCGCCCGCTCAAGTTTGAAACAAGAAAGTGCTAACTAGACACCTGTTCGTGATAGCCCGGGGATCGAAAAGTGGAAACTGAAAGAGAAATTACATAGTAAACTGGGCAATTTTACAATTATTCCTTTCCCAATAAGCATTAATTTAATTCAATTTATTTACACAGTGAACGAGAAACTGCTTATCTCTTCCATGTTTTAAACTAGACGATCGGTTTTTTGTTTGAATTATTTTAAATAGGAGTTGATTCAACAATACAGGGTGTTTAAAAAAGAATCATCCGAATTTAAAGGTTTATAACTTCAAAACTAATGATCATATGGACATGAGGTTAGATTTATATTAAAGGGTAACTAATAAAGTTTCTTCACAAACCATTTGTAGGTGCTCAATATGGCCACCTTTAGATGCACTGCATATGTCTATACGATACTCAAATTCGTCCCACACCTTAGCTAGCATGTCTTGAGTGATGGATTCGATGGCTGCTCTAATGCGTTTCTTCAACTAATGTTGTTGGAAGGGTAGGGATATAAACATTGTCTTTTACAAACCCCCACAAAAAATCACAAACAGTGAGGTTCGATGACCTTGAAGGCCATTTTAAAATATGCTCTGTACTTCTGAGACATTCCCAAGACAATAAATAATACCTATAATTTACCTATTCAATTTGCGAACATTTTCAGTCGCTATGTTTTGTGAACTGGAATTTATATCCTGAAGACAAATAATAATTATTCGTTAATTTTTCTTTTTTTTAATCTGCATGTGTTCAAATATTAAACCGACGAGCAATATTTTATTAGCGATTTGAACATGTACTAATTTACGAAAACTATATTTGGAGCATGTTATTAGTTAAAATAATTTTTTCCTAGAGGATAATGAAGATGGCAACAAATACCTGCACATTAAATACGAGACCATTGTAAAACCAGTATTTATTAAATCGCCGTTAATATCCAGGACACAGTAACAGTACTAAAACGGTACAAATCATGAAACATTGGATAAAGATATTTTAACACCATGCATTTATAAACAATAATCCAATTTATAAAGCTGTAAACCTACTTTTGCTTCGCCTGTTCAATAAGTAAATTGAAGCTGTTTTAAGTACTTGCCTCTGTTTTTATTAAAAAGATTCCTAACGATGTAGCTTGAGCTTTCAATCCCTTCACTCTAGATTAATATCAACATTCTCATATTTCGTTGATCGTATTCCTCGATGATATACGTCTACGATCGAGAGGTTCACTGCCCCTGGCTCAGTGACCCGCAGCCGCGTTGTATTCTCTAGGTGTGTTTATCCATACATTCCACCTCCTCATCTGTATTCATATATTCATCCTTGAATATCTTCACTCCTAACAGGCCTAGTCGTCGAACGGGTTCTCGGTTACAATAACCATGCCCTTACTTGTAATCAAGATTATTATAATTCCAAACAGAGTCACAATAACTGCTTTATCGTAGTTGATTTGCCACTTGCTTGGTCTTTAAGTGCCGTGTAGTTTCTCCACTTGAATATCTATTACAGTCTTTGAAACTATTCACTCATAACAGGCCTAGTCGTAAAACGGGTTCCACTTGCAATAATAATGCCCTTGTAATAAAGATATTATAGTTCCAAATATAGTCAAAATAATTGCTATAATATGTTCATTTGGCATAGCACTTGGATTTTAAGTCCCGATAGTTTATCTCGTTGAATACCAATTAAAATCTACGAACATTATACTGTAATTGGTATATAATTGCCTAACAGAACAGTAATCCGTATAATCAATTAGAAAATTAATTAATTATTTTATTTAAGAAACAGCACTGAGCAGCTGTATAAATTTTTAATTTGAAACGTGATATCTTTCCTGAAATATGATGAATTAATTTACTTGTAAAATTAATTTAAATGGCAAGTTAACCTGTTAATCTCTTATAGGCTTACTTTATTCATTTGTTAATTAAGCTGTTCACTATAGGATATTTTAAGTCTAATATCTTTCTTAACCTTAATCGTACCATTAATTTTTTTAACCTTGACACAAACTCAAAAATTATTTGTTACGATGGTTAAAAACCTTGGAAGAAAACCAACCCTCAATCCCTTGCATGGTTTGCTTTGTTAAAAAATTTAAATAAATTGATTGAATTTATTTAACCCAGTTATAAGATCTAAAGAGTTTATCATAAACTACATCAATAAATTAATAACGAGTGAACCGTACAAAATGCGTTAGACTGAATAAAAGAACACTTGATTAGCCTTAAAACTTACTGATGGTGCCAAGCTCCCCCCCCCCCCTTAGTCAGCTAAGCCCTACATCCCTAACCCAGTAGACCGTACACCACCCTCCCCCCGACTGCCCTGCCCTCACTGTGTAGTGTTGTGCCCCCAGCCCAGTGTGTTTCAGTGACTTACTGCGAGAGCCGCGTGATGACGAGCCTGCAAGCGACGCACCGCGACTGCTGCAGTAAGGAGGCCGGGGATTTCACTGCAAATTGCAGGGCAGCCGCTCCAGTTAGCCCCCACTGATCGCCGATACCCCTCTCAAGGTCGGTGAAACCGAAATCGAAAACATCTATGAGGATGAAATTATGACGTGAAAGTAAGGCGTGGGTCCGCGCGCCTTCCGGGCATCCCGTCTCCGACCGATTGAAATTATCGATCACGATCCCCCACCCGCGGTCCGCGCGGCGCGATTTGAAATTTACCGCCGTTAAGGTTTTACGACGCCCGGTTTTATGGGGTTATTGAAAAAAACTTAATGTGATGAGTAATGAGGCTGGGGAGATTGAGGAGGCAATTTTCCTGTTGGCGCGGTCAGTTTTTCACGTGCTTAAGCGGCCGGTTTGTTTGCTAACGGATGTAACGTCTGAGATAAGAATGTGCGACGTTTGGTTATTACAGTTTGCGCTGATAAGATCGTGCAACGTTCAACCATTACATAGCCTGCGATAATTTCATTACTGTGCTCATAAAATGTGTTTATATTATCTGGTAGTTTATGGTAATTATAATTACTTATGGACAAGTATAAAATCACATATATTGAAAAATATAGGATTTACATCCTAAGACCGTTTTCCTTTCCTGCCCGACTGATTTTCACGATGCAATTCTTAAATTAAAGTTGCCACGAGTAATAAATAATAAAATAATAAATTAGGTTTTCCTGATAGGTGTATTCACTCAATTAACTATGACCTTTAAAATAAATTTCAACACTTATCAGTTGATTGGTTTGCACGTTGTGTAGGCTGATATATTTTTCATCTTAAGAAGTGTTTGGCACATTCAAGTTGACTCTTGTAAGCTATCAAAAATGTAATGCTGCAAAGCAGCGTGGGTCCTCTAGCTGATCTACAAAATAATTTGTCCTCCAATAATAAATACGATGGCATACTTATTATGTACCTTCACTTCGCGTAGTTCAAGAATTACAAACTACTTACAAATCCCTTACTCAAATTTTATTTTGAGTTCCCTTGTATAGTCTCAACAAGACTCATACAAAGGGGGGGGAAGGGGGGGGTTTGATTCATATGCAAGAACTCAAATTTAGTTTGGGACCTAAAATTTTTATTTTGCTGCAATTGATCGTGATTACCATTTTACGTTTGACCAAATAAACTACCATATACTAGAAATACTTTTTGATAAAACTACAGAATTTGGGTTTAAAAGTTTCATCTAGTAACATGTTTTGGTTTCTTGCTCCCCATGCACTGTTTCTGTGATCCGATGACACTATTTGTTAATGTCACTACTAATGTAAAAGACTCTGATTATTTGTATGCCTAACACAAATTCCCGACAATCGCTTCAACATTCTTTACAACTTCCTTTGTTTTCCAACAAATTGCCCCGGTCGGTAATGTAGGACGCATCGACGCGTGCTGACGCAGGGTTACCTGCGTGGTATACCCGGTAGCTCAATAGCGGTTGGTGTAATCTGCTTGACTGCGGACATGTGGAACCTGCTCCAGCAAAAAAGACAGACGTTATCCCTCCGATCTCTGATTGGATCGGCTTTGACGGGATATTGTCACGCGACGATCGATATCCACTTGGGCATTTATGAAAGGCTGCTCTTTCTCTTACCGCTCTTTCTTCTGGGAAGAAAATGACTATAATACTAGACAGTATTATAATTGTAGACAATATTCCCACTTGGAGACGCATCACTAGAGGAGTTCCGCAAGGATCTGTTCTTGGGCCTTTTCTCTTTACATTAATACCATCACGGGATTTCGTTTTCATGTTTACGCTGACGATTCAAAAATTTGATCAGACTTTTCAGTTTGGACAATGACTCCATTACTTAGTGATCTAGCCAAAATGGGCTATATCATTAGTGCTTTTGACACCAAAGTGCATGTCATCTTGAAAATGAGGGATTTATAATAGTCACGTAAACTTTTAGCATGTAAAATATGACAAAAAACGCAGAAATATCCCTTATAACAATTTTTCTAGGGGATTATATCTGCGTTGATCATGTCCCCTCCTTTTCACAACTGGTCTTTATTGAAATCGAAATCCGTGAATTTAATTTTCTTCTTATATTGTACTCAATTTTGAAGAATACAGTTCCCAATTTCCTTTGTCCTTCTGATCATTTTCTATTTGTTTCTGCAATTATCAATCGTTTTATTCGAAGGGGTTCTCTTCTATTACCCAATCCTATTCATAGAATAACAATTACTATCACATATTGATAACGATTGTTAGAATAACAATGTTGTGGCTGTATATCCTTTGTTGTTTCTGTCTCTAGACTCCGGAATATTCCTGCTGATATTAACATTCTGGTAGTTAGTCTTGGTTTGGGACGGAAGTAAAAGATCTTTCATTGCGTAGCAGTCGGGAGTGAAGGCATGTCCGGCATGTGGCACTGGCATGACGTGATATCAAGCGACTTATGTGTTGGGCGGTGAATAACCCAGTCTTAATTGCGCTTCGTTAACGAATCCAATTGTAATTTCATTTCATTTGAAAATGTCAGTGGTTTGTCGTATAAATTATCTAATAATCGTATCTAGATCATGTTTAGTATGAGTCATTGGTTGAATGATTTATTGAGATACCACCACCGACAAAAAATTGTGTTTAGGATGAAAGCTAGCCATGTTCAACTGTAAGAGTAGCGTGGGCGAAAGCCCTGTGTATTTTTGTTACTGGCTAAGACCGATTAATGGGAAGAAATGTCAAAGCCCCTTTTGTAATATTATTAATTCATACTTTTTTATTTATATAGACTGACAGCTTCGTTAGCCAAAGTTGAAAGTAAAATAAATTCCACTGACGTATAATAAATACATTAAAGTGAGCATGAGAACTTTATCGTTAGCTGCATTGTAGAAATTAATTGAAATTAATTTTAGAAAATAATTACCTTGTTACTTCCACCGAGTAAAAGTGACTGAAAAGATGTAAGCACACGCTTACATACGCTAAAGAATTACGCATTACATTCTATGTATAACATTCAGATAATGCATTACACGGTCACGCCAATTAATACAATAACAAAAATAATTTTTTTTAGATTTAAAGTAAGTACTCTTATTGAACCTAATAAGATTGGAGATATCGGACAAAATAAATTATTACATCAGGTACCTTGTACTTGCATTTTAATGCCAATTAAATGCGATGTAAAATAAATTGTAATAAGTAATAAATTTATGATGAAATAAATTGTAATAAGTGCTGTGGTACGTCTTTTAAATCGGAATTAACCTTTTAATGTATAGAATTTCTTATAAAAAGACACTTTATAGAAGGAAGGGAGGACACGTATTGCAACTTTTCATGTTACTTATTGTGTTTTCCAAGATGTGACTTCTGTCCTCGTGTTATGTCTTCCTGACACATACCACCGAGCCAATTTATATTACATCTCCAGAACTGTCAGATTTACTTTAGTTACCTCATTGTAGTTTGACTACATTGTGCGGACGATGTTACGAGCCTCATGTCATATTATGTCACACAATATCCACCGGAGCCAATCACAACAACGTATATACTCTGTGACCAATCGCCCCCCGCCGGCGCCGGGAGATGCGCCGTGTCCTCGTCGCAATTTACCGCCATTTCCGACCGGAAACACTCGCTATGTCGGACCGGAAGTCTCAGGTGTAATAAGCTGATAACATAACCTCCCACGTTTGCGATACTTTCTACGCGGGACAATCGTATGTTGGCGGAGGGAAAGTTGTGTTTACATATGCCGAAGTTGTTGAGATACCTGCTGTTTCCTCGGTATACGTTATATTTATATAGTGTTATTGTAATAGATAAAAAAACTGGACAGCTCAAGGAAGAACATTACATATTATACAAGTTCCTACCCGCCTGAAGAAGCTACATTTCCCGTGCCTGTGGGCAAGCGGGACTCAAACACCATGTGAGGGTTTGATCCATTTACTAGACTAGGGAAACATTTGGGGATATTGGCTGATAAGAGATAACCCGGGGCTTTATAATCTGACCATTTACAACTTGATTTGAAATGAATCTTCATGGGAAAAAATGAAAAAAATAAAAATTATTCACGTTACACTTAAAATACGCCAAAGACGTTTTATTAAACATCAGTTTGTACTGTTTGTACTATAGGTACACTATACGATTAATAGTACGTACTCCCATGTTTTGTTATATCTGTATCACTTATGTTAATCGTTGCGTCTAACTAGAAAATTATTACTGGTATTAATATCATCATCGTCATCTTTTGTATAGGAAAACATCATTGATTAAAATAGTAAACTTCAACCAAAAAACTATACTAAATTAAACAACTATAGTATACTATACCATAGTAAAGAATTGTACTACAAGAAATACTACAACTGCATAAGCTATAACTATCTATAATACAGGGTGTTCTTTTTTAACGCAACACAAAACTTTATTTTATCAGTGAAGAACTATTCCCCCCAAGATCCTCGGATTTCACCCCACTATATTATTTTCTTTGGGAATACATAAAAAGTAAGGACTACTAAAACAATTCACAGGATATTCAGCACCTCAAAAAATATCAGATTTAATACAATTAATTCAAAGAGGTACTTTGCAAAACTTGTTCAGGAATTTTATGGAGAGAGTATAACTGTATGGATGTCAATGGCGGATTCTTTTAACACATAATATAAGCGAAATGAGAACAAATTTAAATAATAGGTTGAATAAAATGTAAAAACTGACAAAACAATACTCATTTCATCTTTATATGTACATTATTCAATCTTAAAAATGGGTTGCGTTTAAAAAAACACCCTGTAATATCTACAAGCAACTACTGCAATGCTATGGTAGCTGCATTGTATAGTTCTTTGATTTAATATACTTGCAAGCTGCTCTCTTCATGTGCTTCAAGATGCTCTCTCGCAAGATCCTCAGATGCTCTGTACTTGTTCACGTCAGTATTTAATTGTTCCCTTTCGTCTAAAGTCATTGAGAATGACTATAAGAAAATAAAGGATATTAAATTTCCAATTTTATTATTATTATTTAAATGCAAGTACATAATGGGTAACCAATGCAGATACCGGTTAAACAAAATCTCTTCGGAAGTAGGTTGGTATTTATTTTTCTTCGGTAGTCAAAAGCAAAAGTTTCTATTTTTAGGACCAGTATCATCTAGTTTTGAGTTAACCACAGGGAAAGCCCGCGGATGTCGCTGTAGGATCATTACTGTGGGCTACTTCGCGCCGCGTCATTACCCGTCCTTGCTCCCGTCATTATAATATCAATGAAGCGCTCATATTCTGGGTCAACTGATCGCTTCCACATGCCACTTGATCATTACCTATCAATTACCTGCAAATGGGTGATAAACAACAACTTATGTCTCATTAAAGAAGTAAAAACGATAATTATTGGGATTCTGTACCAGGATCCGTAAAGTACACTTTTTAACAGCTTAGCTTGTGACTTTAATACTAAGTAATATCTGTATTATTATGATTATTAACTCCGATGCTTGAACGGAGATCTGGGGACGGTTCACGATACTTCTATGGAAATAAGTTTAATATTACTTCCAAATATCACTCTCATCCCTCTATCACAAATCATAAAAATTATTGACTTATGGTATTTGCGTAACGATTTATAATGGCGGTATGTGAGCACTTTCGCGTTTTTTCTACCCGAGTTTACATTACTCGAAGCCAATGAATTCTAGAAAGTTCAAGTCGAATAGTTGCATTAGCCGTTTACCAAAGTTGATGAGGGCGATCTGATTAACTAGATCTTTGCAAATTTTGTAAAGATTCTGTAATCAGCTGAAGTTAAATCAAATTTCATTTTTTTAATCATCGTACTTAGTCTTGATTTAGGTTAATGTTTAGTGGTATTTAGTCATGAATAGGCTTAAAAATTTAAAGGTTAAGAAAATTTCGAAATTTTAATTACATTTTAAAGAAAATATATGAAAAACCAACATGAAAACAAACAAAACGCAAAGGAATTCTTTATGATCATGATTTTATAAATAAATCACAAAAAAGTCATACATAAATAAATTTTAAATAAATAGTTCACTTATAGCGTCTTTACGTAGGACCCTTATCAACTTCACGCGAACGTCATATATTACAACATTTCACAACAAAACTGCTATTAGTAAAAAAACTAGAATGTTTACTCCTCTTTCTCTTTGGGTGAATTCGGTTTTTAAGTATGGATATTTCATTGATCCTAAATAGTTCTAACCCATTGGTTTTGTGGTATAAAGCTACAGCTGACAGATCGCCTTTAGAAATGGATATCCTACAATAAATACTCCTATTAAGATTGCAGACGCTTAAGAAAATTCTCGTAAGGTCAATACCCATTGAAATGTAGCGAAAACCTTAGTCTAATCAAAGCAAGATTAGACGTCGATGCTTACATAAATGTGATCTAACATATTATGAATATTCATGTTTTGGTGTATCATAAAAAATGAAAGTATCCCTGATGTGGATGCTACAGTAAGACTAAATTATGTCGTATTTTACTACCCCACTTATAAGAATTTCCCTCTTAAACACCCACAATTGAGGACATAACTATAAAAAATAAGTGTTTTTAAATTGGCAAAGGAAGCGGTACCGGGTATAATGATAGTATTAAACATTCGTTTTCATCACCTGGCATAGGGAGGTAGATGTATGATATTATAGGCGGGTCCGCTTTCAGAATTCCGTAGGAAGACTTAATAACGCAGTTGGGATGCTGATGAAGGTTGTGCCGGCAGTAATGGCGGGAGCGGGTGAAAATGTAGACATTAAATATTGTTAGATTAATTCTAACAGGCGCGTCGGCGGCGCGGCCATCGGCACGGCTTGAATCTTGCAGTCCTTGTTTATAGCGTGTGAGCAATCTTATAACATATACTCTGAGATCTAATCTAGGTTGTAGTTCGTATGTTGTATGCGAGTAATTGGATTGTGTCTGCAGATGATTTGTGTTATGAACTCAGTTACTGCTAGCGGTAAGCGATAAGCGATGGTTTGAAGAAATCGATAATCATCCTTAAACTGATAGTTTTTAATGAATAAATATTTTAATCCAAGGTGACCATAAAACTGGACGTTTATCATGTTTTTTTTGCATTATAATTATTACAATTAATTGTTATGTCTCAATGATTTTTTTGTTTGGGATTCCACGTTTATGATAAAACATGTTTTACCATTTTTAAACATCAAATTTTTAACACATAACTACAGAACGTTGTTCAACGTATTATATACTGTTTGGTCCATTTGCCTTTGAACTATTCTTGCCTATACGTGAAAGTATTTCAAATGAAATGGGGAAAACATTTTTTTGTGAATTACGACACACCTTATTTTCGGTTTTTTCTTGTAGCTTAGGTACTCTTCAACAAATATTTCCTTGATAACGGATATCTAAAACTACAATTGTTTTCTTTATGTAGTGTAAATTTGATAAAAAAAGTCATTAATAACCATTTGACATAATTATTTTAGTTTTTATTTTTTAAATTCAGTTAGCATTAACTTAGGCTAACTGTAACTTGCATGATGTGTTTGTTTATTTAGTTCTAAATAATGCCTGTGATAATAGAAATATGCTGGCTTAAGTTTATTGTAACATGAAGTGACTAGCCTATGTATTGTATTTAAATTGTTTGATTATGTTGATTGACGAGATCTATTGCCTGTACTGTGCTTAATGATCAATAAAGTATCTATCTTTATATCTATCTATTATTACTTTACGATGTTTATACTATGTAATCTTACAATTTTTCTCATCGCATTAAAATCAAGAGAAACCCGCACCACCCTCTGGATCATAAAAATTAAAAGAATATACACGGTTTTTAAGTTGTTCATTCAAGGAAGACCGCAAAGTAAACAACCGCAAACAACCCGAAACCTTCCGAGGTAATAAACCTGACCACAGCCCAGCAGCTATTAGTGTCGGCAGTAACCAGGACCACTCACTGTGACGCAGGGGCGGCGACTCCCGCGGGCCGGGCAGCGTCAGGTAGCTCTGCGACAGCGTCCAGTTCTCCCGCCCCGGGGTCCTCGGGTCCACCTCCTGGGAGATCCTCTTCCGCGGGAACACTTCCGGCCGCTCCGGAGGCGACTCCACCTCCAGCTCCTCCTCCTGCAGCAGGAACGTCCCCCGGTGGATGGTGAAGGACCTCCGCCTCTCGTCCGGCAGGATGTCCTCCATGACGTAGGGCACGAGCCCCGCTAGCTGGTGGGAGTACCGCGCATCCCGCTCAAGAGAGTCGCCGAAGCGGCGCTCCACGGCCGTCGTCGTGATCTGTATCCATCTCGGGGGTCGCGCACCGACTGAGTCGCGGCCGCAGGCGGCGAGCTCGCCCACCATGACTGCGTGTGTGCCCGAGGGCCGGAACGGGAGAAACTTGTGTCACAAAGGGCTGCAGACACCGGAAGCTTCCTTGCGGAAGAGATGTTTTAAAGATCTCGAAACAAACCGTTCTGCAAATCTGTGGCGGTGCGTGGCGCAGTTTATCTCGGATTTCACGGCCAACACGTTTATCGATTGATTCGCTTTACTACTTCCGAAGCGATGTTATGATAAAGAGGTCTCCTTTGTAATCTATCAAAGTATCATCGGTAATTTACACCCGACGACCGGGATCGAGCCGAACTCCCTGAACTTTAGACGCCCACTGACGCTCGGGTGTCACCCACCTCATGGCGAGGAACGGAACCTTCGAGCGTGCAGGAAGCATGTCAACTACCCGGACCTCCGGAGAATACCAATGTGCATCAATACTGTTACATTCCTACACACGCAACCTCCTTCCGGACACTTCCTCGTCCAAGGTCATCGTGTCTACCGCTGGAATGTAGGTAACCATGTTATCAAAGTTGGCAGTATTTCATATTTGACTTATGCTTTCAAAAAAAAAAAAGAAAAAACCTAACTCGTGATTCCACTCAAGTGGTATCCCAAACAGGAAACACCCATGTGTAACTGTGACGTGCTCTCAGTGGTAATACTTTGCAATCTAATTACATAATAAATATGTACTTTTTACAGGAAAGTATATAACAGTATCCTGTCTGATTTGTATATAAGAAAGTGTTTAAGTATCATGTCTAATCTGTTAAAGAGGATAAAATAACTGAGCGAATCGATTTTACAGCCTAGCACAATTACACGATTATCACGATGAAGAACTAATTATAATGCGATTTTCTCATGCCCGGAGGTCAAGCGATCCTGACTTGACAATCTGCAAGACGGGTTCATCGCTCAGTTGGAGAACGATGGTCGTAATTCTCTCCAAGCCGCTGAGTCACTTCGCTTAATGTCGCGAGGCAAATCGCGTCAGTGATGCTCCTAAAGCTTACGTCCTTAAAAGTATTGTAAACTTCAACAGTCATTCTGCACTTTTACTCCAGAGCATAAATTACACAAAACTTTCAAATTTCACAAACCATGTAGATTTCACAGGTCTTGTAACTTTCAAAATCCTTGAAAAAGTAAGACCACATGATGCTAGAATACATTTTGCAAAAAAGTAGCTTCCACACCTATCTAAATTCAAACTCAGTTGCAGGGTTTCCTCACTTTGAATAAATTAAGAGAAAACTTGCAACCGGATGCAACTAGAAGAGTCCAGACAAGGTTGAAGTTGAAGCAGTAAGTCAAGGTCGGTGGAGGAAGTGTCAAGACAAGTCAGACAGACAGCCAGACAGGAGGTCAGAGGTCGCAGGTCAAGCCGCTCGCGTCGTGCCAAGAGGAAACTGGCATAGTGAGATAGGACTAAGCTCCAGCTACTGGTCCTGCCGTTACTTCGACAAGTACTGCACTGCAAACAAGACGGGAATCTTGGACAAGAAAGCTTAGGACATAACAGGGTTCATCAACTCTAGCCAACTGCAGACAATAAAAGAGATTTATGGACATTTACGGCTATAGAGGAGATTGTAGAGTGACACGCAACTACATATGTTCCTCTATTACAGAACCGCCTCTATGATTTACCGGACATCGTTACCCGCATCGCCAGAAGGTTCGCAGCAGTCCAGCAAGTCCTGCGATGTGTCCGTGATAGCCTCCCGGATGACCAGTTCTTTAAGAGCTATCGAGAGTGTAACGGGAACGCCGATTTAGTATGTGCTCATAATATCCGGGCTTTAAGGATAAACTATAGTCGTAAATAAGCTTAGCACTTAACAAACAGTAACCAAAGAACAGTTTCCTGTCAAAACACAACCTCTAGCCTAACTAAACTAGTCTAACTCAATGTCGGAGTGCAAATAATAAAGACACAGGGAATATTCTTCAACTATGAATTGATTATGAATGATTGATTATGAATTGATTGATTGACTATGAATTGTTTGAGCATATTTTATTTATCTGATACCAAACATGTATTCTATGTATAAGACAATCACGTAATCCCACAACAATGACGATATTCACGGCTAGTCCGAAGTCAATTTCCTCCGAGTTTCACGGTGGACACACAGTGTTTCCTCCTCGCCACCGAGGAGATGTTACTCAACACTGGCGGATCCGGCACACGCCGCGGCGGCTCTGGAGACAGACAGTCGGCGCCGGCAGCACACGCCGCGGCGGCTCTGGAGACAGACAGTCGGCGCCGGCAGCACACGCCGCGGCGGCTCTGGAGATAGACAGTCGGCGCCGGCAGCACACGCCGCGGCGGCTCTGGAGATAGACAGTCGGCGCCGGCAGCACACGCCGCGGCGGCTCTGGAGATAGACAGGCGGCGCCGGCAGCACACGCCGCGGCGGCTCTGGTGACAGACAGGCGGCGCCGGCAGCACACGCCGCGGCGGCTCTGGTGACAGACAGGCGGCGCCGGCAGCACACGCCGCGGCGGCACTGGAGATAGACAGGCGGCGCCGGCAGCACACGCCGCGGCGGCTCTGGAGATAGACAGGCGGCGCCGGCAGCACACGCCGCGGCGGCTCTGGAGATAGACAGGCGGCGCCGGCAGCACACGCCGCGGCGGCTCTGGAGATAGACAGGCGGCGCCGGCAGCACACGCCGCGGCGGCTCTGGTGACAGACAGGCGGCGCCGGCAGCACACGCCGCGGCGGCACTGGAGATAGACAGGCGGCGCCGGCAGCACACGCCGCGGCGGCTCTGGAGATAGACAGGCGGCGCCGGCAGCACACGCCGCGGCGGCTCTGGAGATAGACAGGCGGCGCCGGCAGCACACGCCGCGGCGGCTCTGGAGATAGACAGGCGGCGCCGGCAGCACACGCCGCGGCGGCTCTGGTGACAGACAGGCGGCGCCGGCAGCACACGCGTTTCTCGCAGTGAAACCACTCCAGTTTTTGCTCATTTGGCGACATTACTTATTCGCTTTCAGATTACTGTTACGGCGCTGTAAACTGCACTGCTTAGACTAAATGTTGTCAGAATGTGTGTTTTTAGGTTATCAAAACCAAAACTGACTCGATCTTTTAATGGTTATGGTTTAATTAATTTATGGGTACCGTTTTTGTTTTTCGTTGTGATAGTAAGGCAGTATGTTAGAGTTCATCGATATATTAAGTATGCAGATAATTATGCTCTTCAATTGAAACCTGCAGAAATTCGGTAAATATATTCAGATGAAATATATTGCAAAAATTGCAAAAAGATTTTCACATGAAATATTTTGCTGTATCATTAGTTAGTTGTCATTGACTATATTCCTTTGGACTATACATTTATTTTTAGTAAACAGACTACTAGTGGACACGCGTTGTTCAGCACCTTTTGTTTATTATACTTGTAATAAGATGTTACTTGAAATATATATTTCCTTGTTAAATCCTTTAAAGTCAGTTTTTTCCATATATATATAATCAATACAATCAATTGTATTCGTTCAGTCATTGCTTTAATATGGGATTTTAGCATGGGGGGTGGTTTTAAAAGTATTATTTCTCCACTTGAAATTATTCAGAAATCTGTAATTAAAGCTGCTCTTGGCAAACCACGCCGATATCCTACTGAAAAACTTTTTGATGATTTCAAAGTTTTTAGTATTTCTCAGTTATACAGTAGAACTCTTATTTTGTATATTTTTAAAAACAAGCAAACTATATTCAGCCAGCTTAATCATAATTATTTAACCAGATCCGCTGTGAATACAGGGATTCAGTACCCAAAAATAAATCGAACAATTAACAAAACATCCTCACATTACTTAGCAGGTATAATTTTTTCAAAGCTTCCAGAATTTTTAAAACACCCTAATCAATGCAGTATAGTTACTTATAAGAAACATGTAAATAACTGGTTATTGATAGTCGGTAGAGATCGAATTGATAGTTACCTCAGCTCATTGTATTCATAGACTGTGTAAAAGTTGCTAGAGCGAATGTGTATGAATGCGTACGTGCGAGTAGGTATGTGTATGTGTGTGTGTGTGTGTGTGTGTGTGTGTGTGTGTGTGTGTGTGTGTGTGTGTGTATGTGTGGGTTTAGCGTGTGTGTTTGTGTGTGTGTGAGGGGTTGGAATGGTGTGAGTTTGGGGGTAGGGGGGGGGCTGGGAATGGGTGCGTGAGCTTGTGAGATCCAGGTTTCCAGCGGAAATTAGTAAATAATGTTATATATTTTTATCTATCAGTAACTTAATACTTGTTGTATCTTCTATATTTCCTATGTTTTTAGTTTTCTAAATAAAGTAATGTTATTTTAGTTTGTAAGTGCTGCAGTGTCTGCTGATGAACTGATCTGGTGGGACTTATTCCTCACACACAGGCAAGATAAGCCTATGTGAGGTTTTTCCATTTAAATATTTGTAAATTGTTGTATGTTTTGTTTCTGGAAAATAAATATAGATTTGATTTGATTTGATATATATATGCCCTTAGGGAAAATGTTTATTAAAAAAAAATTCAACCCCTTTGATTAGTACTTTGCATAAATCTGTTAGCTAATCAAAACATCTTGATAAAATATTATAATTTGTTGAATGGATTGCTTCAGAGGCTTGCAAAAGCTGGGGAAAGATCCTCTGGACACACTGGATCCAGACAATATTCTCGCAGTTGGAAAACTCACAACTATGTGTTGTTCAATCGGCACTGAGGAATATAGCGTAACTGATTAGTGCGTACTCCCGGTATGTATGCCATACTCCATAGGTGCGGGGTGACTCACCGGACTCGGCCTTGCGCTTGCTCTTCGACCCGTACACTCTGCCGGAGCTCTCCTTGCCTCCTCCTGCAACAAAGAATAAAGTTGTTCTTTATTGTTTCACAGCACCTGTTTAAAACCGGGACGCAACACTGTACCTTAACCGAAGTATGAGTGACGAATGAGTGTGGGGTGGATGACATAAAGAAAGCATTGTTACTGGCAACGTCCTTTTTCATGCAATAAAATAATTTCAACTTGATTTTTGGTAACAACCAATTCTTACAAATCGATCTCAATTAATGAAGTGGAAAATTAACGTATTTTTCATTCAGCCATTCCAAGAAGCTCAATGATACGATTGTCACCAAATCTGAACCCTTCGATATAATTCTACGGTTTTAAATTTGAATACACACTTATCAATATGAATATTGCCTATCTTCCCCATTAACTAATACTAAGTTTTTGATCATATCCGAGTGGCCTCATAATTCAAAGTAAATGAATTATGAAGTAAATGAATTTTGAGGAAATGTCTCTAAATTGACTGACAAGTGTAACGTAACCAACGGATCTCACTCGCCGGCCAAAACGGCCTGCATACCCGATACATTAACCACACCGCAGTAGATAAGATCCTTCAGCGAATAAATAGAGCGGCTCTCTGAACCATTTGTCACATTCAGGATATTCCTATGCAAACCCGTCCACCTCATTAGAGTAAACACCTCCTCACACGTCGACCCGTGGAGGCGGCCTGACGGGGTACACAGAGTGCGGAGTAGGGATGGCAAAAGAATATCGATATATCGCAAGTATCGATTTTTTAGTTCCGATATATCGAGAAAGTATATCGATATTTTGGTTTCGATACTATCGGTGTATCGATTTTTCTTTTCCGATTCATATCGCATCGTAAAAAAGGTTTTGAAGACAAATTTGACGGAATATAGTATTATTAAGGCTGGTTTCAGGCGGGATGCGGTAAAAATGTAATGCATGATATTTTGCCTTTTGAAAGCAAAGAAATTTCTCCTAGAAGGATTTTGAAAATCCTTGGGTTCCGTGGTGGTAAAACCTGTTTCTGATTCCGCTTGGAACTCGCAAAATTGTGTTCTTTTTCTCCAGAATTATCGTTTTAGCGAATTTCCTTAAAGGAATAAGCTATTACAGTTGTACTCATGGTAAGACCTAAGTCCGAGACCATGTTAACTTTTCATTTTGGGGTCCCCAGAAGCAAAAAACACCAATCGTTCGAATTTATATATATATATATATATATATATATATATGTCTGTTAGCACGATAGCGGCCGCAAAAATGGTCCGATCTTTATGAAATTTGGTACGGACATGTAAAGAGGTAATCAATTGGACGAATCCGTGAACCAGCCCGATCGGATTACCGGAAGGGGGGGTAAAGGGGAATAAACCCCCCCAAAAATGGGTTTTTTGATTTTTTACATAGAAAAATAAAATTCATCGAATTGTTGTTGGCACCATTGAATTCAGCTCAAAAAAACAAACAATTTAGTATTTTGAATCACTGCTCTATGTCCATTGGTTACCGAGATATTGAAAGTGGTAAACACAGTACGTTGTCCCAATGTTAACCTTATGGGAAATAAGTAAAATTCTATATCTCGGTTATTTCTCAACATATCTTGTTAAAACTTGGTAAATAGCTTCTTCTAGTTCAGATCTACTAAATATTGAATTAAAACCACCCAGTTTTAATATACCTGTAGCAGCAAACCTGCATACTCATTCCCCATGTTATTCTTATGGAGCTTACCAAAACATGTCAAATCTTGCTATGTTTGATTGAAATTTGTTGTTTTGCAGTTGAAATTCGCTGAGTATGCAGGTCTGCTGCAACGGGGGTATTTACGATATATCGGAAATATCGATATTTGTCTCTCGATACATCGTATGTATCGATATTAACGGTTCAGATACATCGAAAAAGCGATATATCGATATTTTGAAAATAATTGCTGTCGCTAGTGCGGAGCGTGGCGGCGACGTGCCGGGCTCGCCATCAGCCTAGTGCGGAGCGTGGCGGCGACGTGCCGGGCTCGCCATCAGCCTAGTGCGGAGCGTGGCGGCGACGTGCCGGGCTCGCCATCAGCCTAGTGCGGAGCGTGGCGGCGACGTGCCGGGCTCGCCATCAGCCTAGTGCGGAGCGTGGCGGCGACGTGCCGGGCTCGCCATCAGCCTAGTGCGGAGCGTGGCGGCGACGTGCCGGGCTCGCCATCAGCCTAGTGCGGAGCGTGGCGGCGACGTGCCGGGCTCGCCATCAGCCTAGTTTCGTAAACAGGTTCACAATCATCACCGACACCGGCGACCGGCTCGGGCAGGTCGTAAACACGAACCGACACGTTCCAGCCACCTCGGACCCTCCTCCGGTGCCGTTTGGATTTTTAGGCATGCTTTTTCCTCAAGAAAGAAAGTGGCTCCAGTTTAGGTGTTGCATAAAGATAGAGTGCCTGTTAACACCTTTTGTCAAAGTCTTTTGAATCAAAAGATTGTTTTTTATCATTTTAATTAATTTAAGTAGATTATAGGCTCTGTACTCACTAGAAACTCGAAGTTCTGAAAAAATTAGTGATTCCATACTAGTATTTTATTAGTTACAAAGATTATGCCTAATAGAAATATTGCAATATTTTCTCTTGTATTGTAATCTAGAACTGAAAACTATCCATTTGTTTCCTCAATTTAGGAATGTGAGAATTGTATATGTAAAGCACCATTTATCATTTTCAAAGCTATCAAAAAGATAATAAAAGTGTGCTGAGTTTTTTTTTATATTTCTAGTCTGTTCTGGTCTAATGCGTAGCAATGTGAACAATTAATTAATTGTTAGGGTTCATAGCCTCTGGATCGTTATTTGACATTATTCAATGAATTAAGGCTTACCTTACGATCCAAAAATGCTTTTTGGGAGACCTAGGTTTCAGCGTCAAAACGCTATCTTCAGTCCTTATTCTCCTCGGCTAAGCTACTATATCTGGATATCATCTCTTGTTTGAGATGTTGTCATGTTGTTAAAATCTACTTTTTTACACTGAACAAAAAAACATTCCTGTTTTGGTCGCGACCATGGTCAGATTTAACAGTTTTATTTATTTGTGGCTTTGTGTTTGTGTTCAGTGTAAAAAAGTAGATTTTAACAACATGACAACATCTCAAACAAGAGATGATATCAAGATATAGTAGCTTAGCCTAGGAGAATAAGGACTGAAGATAGCGTTTCGACGCTGAAACCTAGGTATCCCAAAAACATGTTTGGATCGTAAGGTAAGCCTTAATTTATTGAACAATTAATTGTTGATCATACGCAGAAAACTAAGTACTCAATGGAGACGTATCAATCAATTGAACGCACTGGATGACGAGTATAATGGATAAATAAATATTCAAACAAAATAATTTACCACAGTACCCGATATTCGATTATGTAGTTTTTAAAAGCAACATGGTAAAAATCCATTGGTGTATTATAATTTGACCAAATAATTAGTGAACTTGATTATGCCTATAATGTAAATGTAATTATGGTGTCAATAAATTGGGACCTCACACACATTAAATTATTTAATTATGGCAATTTGCTGTTAGAAATTGTCACCATTAAATAAATTAGAATAATCATTTCCACACCCTCAGGAGAGTTACCGCGATCTTCACTTTCATTGCATTTAAAAATCAAACTCGATTTAAAAAAATAATAGCAGAAAACATACTCCAAATTGGTCTAATTAGATAGATGGATGGCGATATCCGATGGCTCCGGACCGGTCGGACCCGGTGTAATGGTGGCTGAGATGAAGGGGCTGGGGACACAAGGTCTGATCGCCGATCTGCGCGATCGAGGCATTGATCATCGCGTTACCCGGCGATCAACGATCAACAGAAGAAGCAGGACCAGGACCAGCTCTACCGGGATGATTATGGTAATAACAGCCGCTTCTCACCGCAGCCGCAGCCGCAGCCGCTGCCACCCTCGGCGTGAAGACACGGGGCGGGCGAGCGGCGGTAATGACGGGATTTGGCACCGGTCTGCGGACCCGGCGTCCTGTATAGCGTTTTATATAGAGTATTCCAGAATCCTAATAATTAATTCGTTTTTTTATTAGGTGGAAATAACATGTTATTGTATCTCTGTAGGAGAAAATAGTAAATTTCTAATATAAAGAAAAGCTGAGTATGGCTTAAACTGAGTCGCATTGTGTATCGACAATTTACCGTAATTCCCCAGTAATACGGGAATTCCCCAGTAATTACGGGGTCATGTTAATTGCTCATTTGACCCCGTAATTAACTTTAATTATTGCAAACAATGACTAGCTGTTCCTATTGCCAATAGTTTTACAGCTCCGATCTAAAAACTATCACCCAATACTTGTGCTTACTTTAAGGTGCTCTCTTTCGCAAAGAGGTTTTTTCCATTCGCACAATAAAAGAGAGTAAAACAGCTTATTCAAAAAAGGACTGATTTCAATTAAGAGTAGAGTGTAAAGAGCCTGAAAAACTGATTTTTAGCTCCATCTAAATTTTTTTCATATCAAGTCGTCCCTGGATTTTTTACACTTTTAAAGGTCCACACTGTAACGGAGTTTGAATTATTATCCCACTCTTTAAACAAGGAAAATAAATATCGCCTTGAAAATATCCAGCCGACCGGTCGCGACCGTTAAACAGGTAATAAAACGAACTGTAAATAGATAAAACGCTTCAATCGCAATCTCAGTTCCATTCCTGATTGACTTTTACGACGCAGCAATCCGAGTGCTAGAAACTCCATCTTGATTTGAGCCACTAATAATTGGCAGTAAAACAACAACGTACGGGTTGAGTTAGTGGCCGGTCAGCGACCTTGGTCTTGATTTCGGCCGTAAACTGTTAACGAGGGTCTCGGAGCCCAGCGGACATGTTTACAGCGAGGAAAGTGGCAGCGACGATCACGGCTTTCACGGAGTAATGACTTGCCGGCGACTGAGTTGACAAAATCATCGAGACACGTTCACTCTCGTCGAGACCTCGTCGACCGGTGGAAAGTCGCTCTGGATGTTTTGTTCTTAAACGCTCCCAGAGCTACTGATGATGCGAGAGGATTGGCGGTACGTGGATATGTGCGGACAAGGGTCGTTATTTGTAGGAGGAAACTTTCGGTCTGAGGAGAAAAGTAATTAAACCTTGAAGAGATTTCTGTAACAATAGGTTTTTATTCATTGCAGTCAGTTGCCAATATTGGTTATTCTTTAAACATAATAATTTATTTTCAAACATTTACATAAAGAAAATTTGGATTTCTTCCTTAAGATTCTAAGCTGGTTGAATTAAAACTTCCCCGACTTTTTTAACCGTATAAAACGTACAACACAGGAATAGATAACCAAACATTTTCACATCTTTACGCTTTTGGTACAAGCTACAACCAGAGCTTACGCACGAGAAATTGATTTTGTTCATTCATTCAGACCATGATAAAAGTAGGCTTAAACATCCGGATAAACGAGGTTGCCTTCAACCATCAACCATAGGAAATAGTTGAGAACTAGAACCACTAATGATTGTTTTCTTAAGTCATATGTCAGTTATGGAATACATCGACTTCCTGAACAGGAAAAATAGGAATGTAAAAGTTCCTTATCCAGTAGCAGGTTTCTGACCATCTCCTTTTCAGAACGTTAGAAGTGGCTATAAGGGAATTTATAAACCAGTAAAAATAAAAAATGTTATCAGGAATTTTGATGAAGTGTCGTCGACGTGCTGACCGCAATCGTGAGGTTTTGTTCTGCAGGACCAAAAAAGGTGGTCTCTTGGTCGACGATGCACCTCCGTTAATCCTAACCTGAAAGTAGTCTTCGTACAAACTTGTATGTATTTACACATAGGTTAATAGCGTACATTTTAACTCAAAACTCGTAGCATGTCGAAATATATACTAAATTAACGTTTTAATATCAAGATTACATAAATTTCAAGTTTAATTAAAATCTACATTGTTTATTAAGGGAAGGCTACGAGTAAAATATACTCACGCAACTGTTTTTATCTATAAAAATTTAACTACGAATTTAAAATTTAACTTGAGACACCGAGGACTGGAGCGGTAATGGAATAAATTATATGTCGCAGCTGGCAACTAGTTTTGCCTCCACTTATTCAAAGTGTTTACGACCGCTGTTCATTTTCTGTACATGTTGGGCCAGTTTGACTATCTTCACTCGACGTTGTGTGGGTGGGAGCAGGTCGCGGTACACAACCATCGCTGTCATCAATTACAGAAACAGGCTGACTATACAGGTCGCAGGTGAGCGGACCTCCCTCAGAACATCGCACCGCCAGTGTCTCGCCGCGCCGTAGATCAAACTGTAATTGACACAGGTCCATCACCACTCTGTACTCCTCGGGTCGATAAATCGGGTTAATTAAATAATTGCTACTAATGCGTATAAAACTGTGCTTGGTCTTTACACTAACTGTATACCTAGGGTAGAATGTACTACATTGTTAACACGAGAGCACGAGTTGTTCCATTAAGAAGCTGCCGATTTCATATATCATCATAATACATCACAAATCCTACCCTCCTCAATACTGCTAGAATTTTACTCCTTTTACTAAAACCATTTCAATGATGCAAATGAATACCCTAGATGATTGGCAAAGCATAAAGAAATACAGCTTACAAGAATCGGTTTATTAATGAGTTTTTGCTTTGCAAACTATGTTTAATGTTAAGTTCTTATTTAACAGCAATAACTCAACACACAGGTAGATATTTACTTAACAGGTAGTGGTATAAATGTGATGGAGCCCCACAAGCACAAAAAAATAAACAAACTCATAAACTTTCAGACCACATTATCAGCATGATTGGTAGCATCAGCAGCAAGTACCGTTTACGTGACTAACTCCTGTGGAGTAATTAATTGTACACTCAAGGAGACTACAACGCTGGAGTAGTGCCGAAGTCTCTCCAACTCCAGCCATTAATCCACCAGGTCTATTGGTCTGACGTGACACGAATGCATTTTTGCGTCATTCGGTTGACTGCCAACCAGTGAGACATCGATCAAGTAACTACCATCAACGTAACGAGCTGCCATCACTCTGATGACTAACTACACAACTCCAAATTCCTGTGTACTTGAACGTTGTAACGGCCACAGTTCCAAGCATTCTTCGCCGGTTCTCGGCTTTGGGGCGATCTCAAATTGACGACGCGGCCACATCTATAAAGTTGGCGCCATTTGCAATCTGGTTTCACGCCATTCCAGATCCCTGCTGGGCTTAGGTTCCATTTTGGTCTTTGATCTTTTGGGGTTTAGCCAAGTTGGATTTATTTCTATAGCTAGACACTAAGCAGCTTATTTTGCTGAATAAAATATTTTATAGAGAGTATTAAGGACGTCTTAATCACTTCATGACTAATTCAAGCGTTTTATAAAGGCATTTATGAAGCTTTACAATCGGTTACAACTTTTTATTTTTATTTGTAAACAAAGAAAAATAAAAAATGTTTATACTTTCTTCTTTTTACAATTAATGAAAACTAGTGGCTTAAAGGGGCTAAAAGCCCCTAATAAGCCCCTAATAAGCCCCTAACGAGGGAAAATTCAAACAATCCTTATTTATTATAGCACAAAATACCTTCATAACAAACTGAATCTACCATATATTGATATCTAGCCTACCACATGATTTTCAATCAAGAATGAGCATCACATGTTTTATGTAAACAAAGCAGACGCTTTTAGATGCCAATGCTTTTTAAACGACAGATATTTTACGTTATTTCTCGTTTTCTGGTAAATTTCAAGCAAATTCATTATTTTTCCCGCCATCACGGATTAGAGACCTTTAATTTGAGCTCTCATCCATCATTCTAAACTTACCAGACGCCTACAATTTTGACGCAAGGAATCGCCTTACGAAATGAAATATATGATAGTTTTAGTACTTTATGAAAGAATGAATTGACTGATTGTCAACAGAATTTCTGAAAGAAACAGTTTTTGGTCATTATTGAAATTAGATCCGTCAATTCTAGAATCAGCACTGAGAAGTCAAGCATGGCTAAAGTAAGTGTGATTCTCTAACCAGACGGCATGAGTTCATGGGACCATACCGAGGATATGACCACGACCACGACCATGACCATGACCATGCCAGTCTCGAGCCGTGGGAGACTCATTGTCCAACTGACCTTTCCAGCCGCCGACATCTGCGAGACCCTCATCATTTCACCCAGTAGCTCTGTTTGAAAGTCAAGGACAATACCGCACTCTTCGTTTTCGTTGGTAAAGATTTAACTCTAAAAATATCTTGGCCCTTAAAATATGGACATACTTCAATCAATGTAATTCGCAAAGCATAAACATCAATGATACACACGTAGACTGTTTAGGTCTTTGGCTCAAGTTATTTATTGCGGGCTTCTTAAACCATTTTAACGGAGGTAATTAAAACTTCTTTTTTGTTCACCATATTTTCTTAAATACAACTACTTGTACTACTTAAATAAAATATTATATTATTTGGGTTTTACGCTTGGGCAAATCACTTAACAGGTTACAAATAACTCTTCTCGATTATATAGGTATTGGGCAGTTGAAGAACCAGAATCATAAACAATAGCTGATGTCTCAACAAACTGCTATCTAACTCTCACAAATCAAACCACGCCGCGATTCGTTACCTTTAAATCATTCTTTTATCAAAGCAAGTTCGTTATCTGATATCACCTCGCCGTCCCTTACTTCTGCAGTAATTAATTGCGGTTTTCTCCCATCTCAGCGGCGTATCGTCCGCCGTGTTACTACAGTAAGTACAGCCTGTCAGATGTGGCTACGATTTATAGGCGCTTCTTGTAACTTCGATAGCTGCAGGGCTACTCGTGTTGTAGATTTACTACCTAATCATGGAAATAAATGTGTGTAATAAATAAGTCGTTACGAAGTTGTGATAGCTTGATTGTGATGGAAGTAGAAATTTAGGAACAGTTAAATCCTGATCATGTTTGACACAATACCACTGGAATTTTTCTACGCAGGTTTATCTAAAGCAAATTTGCGGAGTTTTGTTATAATCGTCTTCATAGCTTTTTGAGCCAATAATATTTTCAAAAATTGTTACTGTCCGAGTTCTTTATGTTGATTATCGTCAACCTCATGTCAATTAAAACTATTCATTCACAGCATATACCACAGGCGATATCAACTGAAACATCATTATGAATCTTCAAAATTACCTTAGACTTGCATCGAATTCGCCGTATCTAGTTCATTGGAAAGTGCACTTTACTCCAGATGTGGGAAAGTGTGGTCTGCAAATGTTTAATATACATCACTCAACAGAGGTTGTACATAAAATGTCCCTAACAAAACCTTAGACCTGAAGTTAATTTGCCAGAACAAACTTTATCTATGAGTTGAGCTCTTTAAAGTCCCATGCATACCGTAAGTAAAAAAAGAGAACACCGTACGGTAAAAGAAAAGTCGCAATCGGCTCAAAACACTTAATGAACTCAACCAAGCGACCGGTGTAAGCGGAGCCTGCACTTCCCGTTAATAACTGAATTAAAAGCGACATTAAACAGAGGAAATATTTAACCTTGTCTCCGGCGCACGGCGCAATCAGGGGTCGCCGGAGCTGATTACAGTTTTCAGCGGTAATGGAGGCGGGGCGGGAGGGAAGTCGACGGGACGCTGCAATCAGGGGCCATAACACGCCCAGCTGACACCGGCTGCGGTCATGTGTAAGGAGAGGAAGAGAAGGTGCGAATGTGAGCCTGTGACGGAATGTGCAACTTAAATGTAGAACGGATAATTTAGACTAGACTGAAATGCGTGTTGCTCTATGTCTACCAGAAGTTGCGGGTCATTTGAAGCAAATGGATCTGATAGGTTTGCTTCCCTTTTACCTCGGAACACTTACACCCATCAGTGTTCCTGTTATCAGGAAAGTCATGGTTGTTCTCTATCACAGTCGCATTAATTTGTTAGAAGCGTTGATCTGTTAATCTAATAGCCTCTTTTTCATACCAGCAAGTTTTTTATCCTTGCCCTAACTTCTAATGTTCTAAAGTGTGAACTTTCCTATGTAAATAAAAATAAAATCGTCAACCGGAGGGATTTGTGATTGTGTGCTTAATTTTCATTTCTTCTATAAGAATCTAGTTGGAGGTGTTTCACATACATTAACGTGATTAAACTAGTTATATCTGTTGTCGGGGTAGGTAAACATGAACATTTCAGGTTGATTCCAAACCTATTAATATCAATATAGGACGTAATATTTCCAAATAATTTATTTGTGATTACAAGTTATATAATATCTAGACAAAATCAAAATAAATCCTCCCCTTCCAGTTTTGGTTTATGAGTGTTAGAAGAACAAAATTACGTCTATATAGTGCCAGAGTTTCACGTTGTTAAAAAGTTCGTGAAGACGGGTTGTCTTTGCGTAGGTGAGTCCAACAGTCAATTCTCACGTGGGCTAAGGATTCGAAGCCGAGGTATCGAGCGGCGTGGTTGAGTAGAAAGTGTTTTGGAGTTCTCGTTCTGTTGGGAATTTATTGTCGGACGGATTTCTTAATTAACAGGCCCCCGGGCGCAGCGCTGGGTAGGTCGGGGCACGGCCACTCTCCCGCTCTCTTTACTTTTTCAGCTTTCAGCAGCCAGAAGACGACAGTCGTTGAGAAGATGTGTTTGAAATCTTCTTACATACGCCTTATACATATGAGGCATAATAGGTCTTATCTTCATACACCTGCCTTTGTTTGGTAAAAAATTGGTGAAAGAATACTTAAAACATTTATTTAGTTTTTCATTGTTCATGCTCCATAAGTTTCGAAGAGAACCTACTTATTTCAAATATTCACATCAAATAAAGCACTCACAAATTTTGTTACTGAAACTAACCTAACCAAATCGGCAGGTTAATTAAGAACAACGTAACGTTCAAGTCCGTCTTTGATACTTTAAATATTGGAACAAGATTAATAATTAAATGCCAAATAAAGTGTTTAGTTGATTGAATTACAGTTTATTGTTCTTTTTCTTTTTTTAGAGGTGTTGTTCGTCAAAACAGTTGTGCTGATTATGCTAAAACATATTTTTCAATCACTGTGTCAATCTATTTGGTTACTTGATTTTTAACGAACTGAAACTTTTTATACATCACGATTGCGAACATGAAAACGTACATCAATCAATGTAAGAATGAAAATCAATTTAAAATTTCCATATTGAACGTTCGAAAGAGACCACGTTCAGTTTCCATCGGAAGAAAGTGTTCGGAACGTAAAACTGCATGTAAATGTAGAAAGGCCGGCGGTTCTGTCGACATCGCCGCCTCACGATGACTCCTCACCGAGTGTTGACCTCGGCTCCGATTCTATCTGGTTCTGCCTCAGTCCAGCAGCTTTTTCTTTTATAGCCAGATGTTCTCATTGTTCCCTTTTCCCCTGGACCCCCCAGATATGTTTTCCTCTCGGTCTCGTTACGCGGCTGTCAGTCACCCAGGACGGCGGCTCGTGTGGTACAAAGACTTACACGCAGCCGTCATGGTCCTCGTGGGTCTTCTGGGACTGTTGGCTCCCAAGCAATGACGGAGGTGCAAATACAGTGATGAGATATGAAAATTTTAATTTAGTGTGGGAAAATGTTGGGTAGTTCAGGGCAGGTACAACAGAGACTAATCGTTTACCTTATTTTCCCATTTACTCAAGACATATTTAAAAAACTATCACCACATCAATTCTCAATTCCCAAATGAAATTAAAATCACTTTAAAACTATTTCTTCGCAAACCTTGTCTAATGATAGAATGGTGAAAACTGTAATTAATATAGTTTAAAAATAGGACAAGGCTGTGATTTAAAGTAACTCAGCCAGTTTCGTAAGAGGCATCCCATATGTCTGATTTGTTATCAGGTACATATTATAAGAAATTACAAGTTAAGTCACTAGGCAAATATCCTGATCCCCCACGCCTTGCTAAAATGAAAGGATTCATCAGACTCAAACTTTAGACGCCTGTTGTTGAAAACAAAAATTTCCACATGTCCATGATCGAATCCATTTGAATTTCCCATCACTGCACAACATTTTCTCTGCTCGCGTTACCGAGCCAATTACCCGCGGTGTTTCACTGCAGTGTTCCAGTGGAGCGGAGCCGCGCCGCGCTGCACAGACGCTGTCGCTCGCTCGCCGGCACGGACCATTGCTCTGCCTCTATGGCTCCATCAGCTCTCGGCATGTGCCGGACTCCGTGCGAGACTTTCCTTCCAGGCCAACATTTCAGTACTTAATCGATCAATTTTTTATCGATATCGACCTTTGTTGATTATCGGTTAAATTGAGGAATGAACTAAACTTTGTTAGTGTTAACGAAACAACGGGATTTAGGCAGTCATCGTTGTAGAGACATTAAAGTTGCCAGAAGTTGATAAAGATTAAATGAACAGTTGTAATATTGCACCAGTACATTAAGCACTTTACTAAAGAGAAACTATTATTTTTGTTTTTATTTTGAAAGGATTTTATTAAATTACAAAATAAAAAATGTTTGCAATACTTTTTAAGAAGAGTATGAGGGCGTTTCTTTAACGTTAACAAATTATGTGCAGTAAAACTTTAAATAAGTAATGCCCTTTTTAGAGCGATTCTCAGTTAATACTGATTTCCAGAATAACTCAATAACTTATCGTTGTAATTTTAACTATTCAACATTATGTATATAGTTTTTGTTGATAGTTTAAATGGATGATGTTTCTATAAGATTAGAAACAAAATTCGTAAGGATAAAATTTAAATATTCTCTCATATTTATTCATTCAGGGATTTGGAATCAGTTTACTTGTCCTATTAATTTCTTTAAAAAAAACGATACAGTTATTCAAAGATCTCATTATACATAGAAAGGACATCTTTGCCTCGATTTCAGTTTGTGGCAGTTTCGCGTTCTACAAAATAAAACCTTATTCTGAACAGATCAAAGAAATTGTCTGGAACAACTAATTATTTTCCTTAGCCACAATTTCGTCCCAAAGAAAATAAAAGAACACAGTAAACGTTTGCAATAATGCGGTTTCCTGAGCTCGCTTGATTCCACCTTCATCGAAAACAAACAGTTGGTTACATTCACCCGATTGGTGTAACGTAAACCTAAGCTGAGATAAGCCCCTGCCTGGGTCGGCGGCGAAGGAGCGACAGGTGCGGGAAAGTCGCCGCGCCGTCAGACGACGCTCGGTAGTCACCTCCTGTCGCGGCCAGTCATGCCTACGCAGGATGGCCCACATAGCTAGTTGCTATTGTTGACTTGCTCACCATAAACCTGGATATTTTTCGATCATATTTTTCTATATTCCTATACTGAACATAAAAATAAAATGAACCACTGCGATCAATATATTCATGACGTATATATGTTTGACTTGATAAAAAGGTTAAAAAGCAGTAAGGTTTGAGATAATGATTATGAAATGGTTTACATAACTGCTTTTAGGTAATCCTTCAATTTCTCTAAGCAACTAGTTTCGCCTAATCACGTAGGCATCTTCGAGCTTCTCTAGATGTAAAATTCCTCCTCATATTCAGGATCTAATTCCAACTTCCCCCGGGATTGGATGTTCTCGTAAGTTTTTTTAGTCGACTGTCTTTGTGTACTTTAACGTCCGTCGTCGTGTGTGTTTCTTATTATCCTTTTAAATGTTTATCTGACGCGTGTGACAATCTTCTATGAAGAGAAATTTTACATCAAGAGAAGCCCGAAGATGCCTGCGTGATAAGGTGAAACTAGTTGCTTAGAGCAATTGAAGGATTACCTAAAAGCAGGTATTTAAACCATTATTTTATGATAATCCGGAGGTCACACTAGTAAAAGTGAAATAATTAAAACTTGTTATTTATGTTCGAAAAATCGCGTTTGCTTTGTTATCCATGTAAACAATAAAATTCTATACTCTTATATGAACAATGTTATCTTGCAAGCGTGCGTGCTTGCTTGTTTGGTTGGTTCTTTGCACAATCGTCTCGAAAACGGCTCCGAGGATTTCCTTCAAAGTCTGAAAATAAGTAATTTATGACTCAAAAACGTCTTTTATGCAGGTTGCTTGGCCAGAGAAAATTTAACAACGTCTAAAAACGAATTTTAAAGTTGTAAATTTTTAACATTGGCCATATGAGTTGCCATGATAGCAACGAAATAAACAAGGAGAGTGTAAACAAATGAAGTATTAATAACAGCTGTTTGCAATCTACAGCCATCAAGGAAAAATACAGCAAGTGTATGAAGAGTCATGGAGCAATAAAAAAGTTTTCTATTTACCAACTTTATGACATTGAAATATTTTATAGTAATTGGATGAACTGGTAAACATGAAATATTACCGAGTAAGGCTCGGTCCACCAGATACTTTACATTTTTTATGACAATTAAAACAAATATTGTAATTTTTTTTATAAATAAACCAACTATCGTCGAATACCAACGTACTTTAAGGTTGAGGAGTACTTTGTAGTAAAATAAAGCCTCGTTTACAAAATTGTCCATGAAAACCTTTGTTCATTTTTTTAAGTAACTATTGACATTAAAATCCAACTCTTCTCAAGTTGGCTTAGTGCTTAAAAATTACTAAATAAATGAATAATAGGTTTTGTAGTCAACAATAATTAATTTACTATAATAAATACTGTATACGCAATAACAGTCTGCACTGCAATGTGTCTGCACTGTACTGAATATTAACGCTACTCCTAAAGTGCATAGTTACACACTTTATAGCACAATTTTACTACATCTCATTTCACTTCACTTGACGTTTCCCAACAATCTAAGAGGGAATGTTTGTAAAGTGCATTAAAAGCTGCAGAGAATTAAGAAGAAAGCCGTAATTCAATTTAAACTGGTTCAGAAAATTTTTGAGAGAAAGGTCATGAGGATGCGCCTGAACTCTCCAGTCATAACATGGAATAAGAGCGCTCCATTAACCTCCCTGCGGTCTGTTCTTCAGATGTGGCACCTTTTATACGGAAAGGAAATCTGGGCGCTCATAAAACCAATGTTGAAAGTCGGCCTAACGCGGTCAACACGTCAACGCGTACCTGTCATTTGAGGGGGAATAATGCTGTCTGAAAAGTGAAGACTCGATAAAATGTAGGCTGATGGAGTATTGACAAATAAGCATCTCTATAGGTCATATGTTGTGTTGCTACAGGTCCATTACTTTCATAAACAGAACGTGTAAAAAATGACAATATTAAATTGAAATAAAATGGTTAATTAATTTGACCTCAAAACAGTCACAAAAGCATGAATTTTTTATCAACACGTCACAGATGATCTACGTGTCCCATCCCATTTCATGATCGGCGGATTAGGTACTTATAATACCAAAAGAAAATAAACAGTAGTTGCCTATTATCAGACTGATCACCTTATCAATAACGAGGCAAACAGTAAACCCTGCATGACGACGTTGAATATTCCCTTTGGAAGCGTTTAAAATCCATACTTGTTTCTCACAGATTTTTTTGTAAAATATTACCTTTCAGATTTTTTTTCTCATTTGAAATTTTACATTACTTAAATGCTTTACCTCGCAAGGAACATGTTGAAACTTGGATGTGTTAAAAAAATGGGATGGGTTTTTGGGTTTGAGCAAGGACTATAATTCATTGAATTATGAAAATTTATTGAATGTTGTCATTTGTTGTCCTTAAAAAAAAACCTGAAACCACTCTTCATTGTAAACACCCAAGCTTAAACGTGTCCCTCATGGATTATAATAATGTGTTAGTTTCCAAAGATAATAACATATTGATATCTATTAAGATACTGATAACCTAATTGAAAAGCACTCTTACGAAAGAAAAGACATCACAAGAATAAAATTCCATAATAAATTTATATTTTTTCACAAAACAAACGCACGAAAAACCTTTATCCTTATTCAGCCCAACCCCTGGCATCACTTTGCATGGACACTACAACCAAGCAATACGTGAAAAGAAATACATTTCACCAAACTGCTCGAAAATTAGCATGTGGCCGTGCGTGCTGGGGCGGTCGGGCACTTTGACATGTTCACTGGAACGGTACGCGCATGCGACGCTCGCGGATGCAGTTGTGCATGTGTGCATGTACCACTACACGACTTCCAACAATGGAGACGACCGCCGCTGCACCGTTCATTCCACTAGCCGGGATGTAGTATGTAGTACACATTGTTTACTTAACGGTGGACGGAGGGGGGAGGGAGGGAAATTTGGTATCAGTATGTCACTATATGCCGTCCCCAACAGATTATAGGCGAACGTCTTAACATACAAAGACGAAACAAAACATTTCCCCACTAAATCATACCTAAGGAACAACGTAAAAATATTTTTAAGCTTTTTAAAATACAGGGTGTTCCAAAAACCGGGGGTCATGGGTTCGAATCTCGGAATTTTTAATGTAAACATATGTCATATTATACATCATTTTAAAGCTCTAAGCGAGATAAACAATTTGGTGAAAACAAAACTCAATTATCTTTATTATTTCCAAAATGGCGGCCGTTTTTGTGAAAAATATTGGTATTTACAGAGTACCCTGTATCTCGAGAACTACTGAAGGTTTTTTTGTTCTGTTTGAAAATTCTTAATCCTTGTAAAGTCAGCTTTAATTTGATATGCAACAGGCCAACATTAAAAGAAAATAAATATTTTTTAAAAAATTTATTTTTTATAAATGTTGGTAGCACTAAAAAAATAATTTTTTTGGCAACATATGTTAAATAGTAAATAATTTTAAAGGTCTTGCAAAAACCTACAATTTTTCAATTTATACTCCCCTTCTCAGTAATAAAGAAAAAACTCCATTTTCCCATATAACGCCCATGTTAAATTTGCTGTACTCAATGTTAAAGGATGCAAATTTAAATGCTTTGAGTACTGCACATTGGTATTTGCACACTTTGGTTTTTGCAAGACCTTTAAAATTATTTACTATTTAACATATGTTGCCAAAAAAAATGTTTTTTTTTTAGTGCTACCAACATTTATAAAAAATAAATTTTTTAAAAAATATTTATTTTCTTTTAATGTTGGCATGTTGCACATCAACATCAAATTAAAGCTGACTTTACAGGGATTAAGAATTTTCAAACAGAACAAAAAAACCTTCAGTAGTTCTCAAGATACAGAGTATTCCGTAAATACCAATAATTTTCTCAAAAACGGCCGCCATTTTGGAAATAATAAAGATAATTGAGTTCTGTTTTCACCAAATTGTTTTTCTCGCTTATAGCTTTAAAATGTATAATATGACATATGTTTACATTAAAAAATTCCGAGATTCGAACCCATGACCCCCGGTTTTTGGAACACCCTGTATTTTAAAAAGCTTAAAATTATTTTTACGTTGTTCCTTAGGTATGATTTAGTGGGGAAATGTTTTGTTTCGTCTTTGTATGTTAAGCCGTTCGCCTATAATCTGTTGTGGACGGCGAAGAAGACTCACCCTGTATAGAGAGTTTTACCTAAGAGGGTTTTCATGAGTTAATCACATACTAGTTTTATTGTATTAACGAAAATGCATATTTTATATTTGATACAAAATCTTGAACAAAGAGATGTCATCCATGTTCATAAAGAAAATGTATAGGGTCTGGCAGAAGGCCAAAACCAAACCAAACCAAAAATGTCTTTTATATTATATTTCAAAATAAAAAGAAAAATATAATTTATTTCCTGCAACGGTCCATAATTTACAGAATCACAAATTACTTAACCTTATATTTATCAAAACTCGTTTCGTTCGCTTTGGGTTCCGTTCATCTCTAAACTGTGGGTAAAGGTTTGAAATATGTTTAATAGTTCCCTAAAAGTTATTCCGGATGCACGTAGTTGTAATGCCGTATATAAATTATTTTAATTTAAATCTATATTTTTCTTTAATGTTGCAAATTTTTGAAAAAATCAGCAGCTCACTTTGAACCCTGTTTGATTTTAAATAAACGGTGTATCAGAAATCTGACACATTCTTTCTCCCTTTATCCGTAGTACAATATTTTAATTTTTGAGCTATAGTTTGGAACTTGAATTCTTACAATAATGTAAGCAGTGTCGCGTAATAAAGGTGATCATGCGTCTGTAAACTACCAATGACAATCGGTGCAATTTTGAACCAATATAGGAAATGTCTGTATATTTTTATGATTTTTGGGGTACAACTGTCCTAATTGTCAATAATGTAACAGCCCCGTTTCAGCAGACCTGCATAATCAACGAATCATAGCGCTCAAATCACATTTGAACTTATCATGGCAATATATGATTTATTTGATTTTTTCCAAAAGGATATCATGGGAGAGCATGCAAGTTTGTTGAAGCCAGCGCAGGTATGTGGAAATTTGATGTCTTGTATCAACACCAATTAGAACGTGAATAGAAGAAGCCACGCAGCAAGTTTTATCAATATATTTTTAGTCAAAAAAATAATGAGAATATGGAATTTTATTTATTTCCCATAAGGAAAACATAGGGAATGAGTATGCAGGTGTGCTGCCATAGAATGATAAAAATTGGGGATTTATGCGAATACTCAATAATTCCCAACCAGATGAAGCCACGTGCCATGTTTTATTAAGATATATATAGAAATAAACAAGGTTTATAATTTTACTTATTTTCCATAAGGATACATTAATATAGGGACAACGCACTGTCCCTACGGTATCCTTATGTTGTCCCAATTGTTACCACTCAACGAAAAATGTATTTTCCTTCAACCGACTGATGCAAATTAATAACTAATTATACTGGAATATTTATTTTCTAGCCAAATTTAATGCTTTCCATTTTTCCTTAAAGATTAATGTTTTTGTGATATTTGAAAACATTTTTTGTTTAACATTAAAGCCCAATAACAACTGAACCTGAGGTTGTATAGACAATCGGGTGTTTTCAATTTGTTCGGCATCTTAAGCACTATAAATTTTGACTTGATTGTAATCACTAATACAGATTTTGATGAAAATTGTTAAAGCCATATAAGACGAATATGGATTTTTGTCTTCGTTTTTATGGGTTTTATGGAATTCCCTCTTACTCTTAAAAATAAAAAAATTCTCTTAAAAATAAAAAATACTCTTAAAATAAAAAAATTCTATAAAATGTAAGAATTCCTGCAGATATCAGGGTTTTATACTTCCAAGCCAAATTTCATGAAAACCAGACCATTGGTGTCGCTACTATATAGCTCCTACACGAACACACTTACATCCACATGGTGGACATTCACCAATCCGAAAATCATGGATTCGGGGAAAACAAACCGGATATCTTCACTAATTACTCAAATACGAAAATTTGCTCCAAAAAACGGGTAAGAATAAGAGGGAGAAAGTATAAAAACAGTATCAAATATGAAATCCAATGAGTGCTCTGAAACCAGAAGAAGTATTTTGACATTTTAGAACCCGAGATATAAAGGTTCTAAACTCGAAATATAACCCGAGATATAAATGACCTTTTAGAACTCCAAAAAATAAATTTTATAAAGAAAAGTTTAATGTTCGAGCATTATAGCTCGCGTGGAATTTGCCCGGTTTAAATTATCACTATCTTTAATGTACGCTATTAGGGTCTACATCACTGAATGTTTGAAGACCAGAACGAACTGTGACCCTTATTTATAATCGAAGATAAAGGAAGAAAAATTCGAAAAATATTTTTATTTGGTTAATAAATATATTTATGAGGGTACAGAGAAGAATCGTTGTTAATATATTTTGAAAACAAATCAAGATTTTCAAAAACGGACTGCGAGATTGGAATCGACCAAAATATCGATTTTACAGATGCGTCTCAACGCAATCTTTACATAACAAAATAATTTCTTCCAGAATGGCGGATTCAAGAGGGTGTCCAAAATGTAATAGCCAGTCAAGAGTCAAAGTGAAGTATTTACCACACAATGATCGGTTGTGGTCTACAAGTCATTACATTGAGAAATTCAGATAAACATTTCTCATCGCTTATACTATTATGTTAAAAGCCGCTACGTGATTTTAGGGGGACAAAAAAACTTGTTTGTTTTGGGGACTCTGTGGAACTTTAATTATATTGCTTAAAAGAACCTTTCCTCAAATTTGTATGAATGTACCTACATTATTTACCGATCATAATGATTTTTGCCTCATTTTCCTGATGTACCAAGTTAAAATGAAACGATGATTAAAAGACTATAGGAGCAGTAATAAAACTAAATCCAAAACCCGGGTTGATTCGTAATGCGTGTGCTCTACAATTCTAATGGTTTTTATATTGTTTCTTTGAAGACAGAATTATTGCAGCCTGTACAATTGTAAATATGCGTTAAACCTTTGCACGGGCCCAATAACTTTTTTCATATTGTGTCGAAAATCTTTTCAAAAATGCCCTGTTAATCAAACTTCTCAAACAATCAACTTTCCCAGCTCTGTTACCTTAAACGAATACCTAATGACCCTATAAAAGACAATAAAGAAATAATTAATGATTAATTAGGTCCCATTCATTAATTAGATTAATGAAGTCCCAGTGAGGGGTCTGCGGATACCTGAGTTGCCGGGCTGAGACATGGTATCCAGGGAGCGGCGGCGGCGGTGGCGCGGCACTGGAGCACAGCGGACACAGACTGCCCCGTCCAGCCACCGCGCCGCCCCTGCCCATCCCCCCCCCCCCCGCGGGAGAGAGCACTGATAACGCCGGAGAGGAAAAGTGGCGCCGGTCACCGGAAAATTATTGCGTGGAAGCGTTTCCGGGACTTTGGATGTTTTCACGTCTGTAATTGTTATTACGGAATGGACATGGTTTGTGCATTCCGCAGAAGCGGGGTGTGCGTGATTGTATTCACACCTTCCTAAAATAAGTCCCCTATGCCCCTTCCTTTTTTCTTTTAAAAAGAGGGCCATGGCTTCACTTGACCATGGTGTTGCAACGCAGCAGAATTAGCTTATTGTGCACCCTCCGCCCTTACCTAAGAAGGGTTATCAGGCCTTCACTCTCCGTCAAATCATCAAGGTTCTTGACGAACCTTGAGATCTTCTTGACGAAGGTACCTCATGTCACAGCGCTTACGGTATGAAAAAAGACATTATTTTAGTACTTACTTATTTTTTCAGTTTGAGTTAGTTTCGTTTATAAATGTTATTAATATTATTTCATTTTGAATAGCTAAACTGTTTGCCAGCAGTCACCGGTGACAAACCGGTTATCGTAGTCCTTAAGAGGCAAATCCATCGCGTCCACTCAATCAACAAAGTGCGGTTACTTGCCGGATCCACCGTAATCATTTTTTGGTAGGTGCACAGCAGTGATCGTTTGGTGGTAAATCCACCACTACTGATCAGTTATTACAGGTTGGTGGATTACTCACCGGTGACTGCGGCTGAACGCGCCCATCGAATCCAAATCAGATGTCACATGTCACTCTTACCGACCTAAATCTTGTCGACCATAATTACTCCAAGGAAAACAGTAATCAGGATCAAAATCAATTAATTCATCAATGCGTGGCAAACCGTTACCGCACCCTCCCACAAAAGAGGTGCAAGTATCTCTAGTGATCAGAATTAGAAAAAAAATCGCGTCAAAAAGGGCATAGCTTTTCGCTGAAAACAAGCAACAGTTTTGATCCTCTCCTTGAATCTGAGGAGGTGGACGATAAAACCCCACAGCCCTCTTCTTGCAGTGAGCCCAAACCACCGCACCAGTCTTCTTTCCAGACGTCATGAACGTTAAAAACATGATAACCACGGTTTGAATATGTGATTTCGGCAAAGGATTACATTACCAAAATAATATCAAACTAAACCCAGTCTTAATTAATTGAAGCCTACTGTAATCATTCATACTTGGCTTAAAATACCAACCTGGGTAGGTCGCCATTTCAAGCAATGTAATGTAATGTAATAATGAAGTTGGTTGAATTATATATTATGTTAATAGTATTTTTAATTAAAGCCAGTTAAGTGTTTCACAAATTTACTTAAATGAAATTTAAATTTCACACTTATAGGTCAAACAAGACACGGCGCATCGCTTTTTTCTTAAACATATGCACTACTCAACAAATATTGCAGACATAAAAACTGCCATTGAAGGCCACGGCTTCCAAGTCCGTCAAGTAACCAACGTATAAAGCAGTTCAAAACATAAGATCCATTGTCGTTATTATTTTTTGACCTCGAACCTCTATCGAGCAACAAGGATAATTTCAAACTAGAGTTTCTAATGAACGCTTAAATTTCCTTTGAACTCCCACGTAAAAAACCTGAAATTTTTTAAATGTAAAAAACGTCAAAAATACGGACAAACCATGACTTCTGTGAGTATCAACAATCACGCTGGATTAAATGCGGTCAGCAACACGATACACAATCGAGTGCTAAATCGAAGGAGAAGCCCCTCACTTGTGCACTCTGAAAGGGAAACCACCCTTCCAATTGCAAGGGCTGCAACATCTACATGGTCTAGGGAAATGAAATTTTTCCACCTCTAGGATAAAAATCTGCAAAGTTTTTATCTATATCTAGTTTTTTCCAGTTCTCATTATGTTATATTTCGAAGTTGGTTGAATTGTATGTTATGTCGGTTAATGTCTGCCTTTTTTAATTCAGGCAAGTATTTAACTTAATCAATTTGTTTCTTACCACCAAAATTCAATGCTGTAGAGCAGCGTGGGTCCTTGGGTCCTTAAGTATATTACTTATTTTAGAATATATTGGAATTGAATGTATGAAAGAGGAACACAAATAATATGTTTTTATTTAAATATGTTTTTTGTCTGGCGATTGCCCCTGATAGTAAACGTTTATAACGCCAAAGTATTCTTTATTCTTGATCAATAAAAAATAGAAACAATAAAATAGTTCTTAACAAACTAAATGTTAAATGAGAGAATTTAGTAAGAAATATTTGTATGAAATTGAATAGGTCTTCCTATGCTGTTATTTTATGTATTCTTAAAGTTATAAACCGATAGTCGTCAGATAATGAAGCAGGTCAGGGAAGGCACGAGTTAAAAGTGCTCACAAACAATATAGAAAACCATACTAAATTTATTGTCCTACAATTGTCCTGTAATATATGTAGAAGGATAACTGGGTTGCTCTGTATTTGGTATACAATTTTTGGGATTGGAGTTAAAGTCGAAAATTGTCACAAATTTAGTCTTCAAGTCTTTGTATTACCCGATGCTGTACAGTTTATCATTTACTGACACTGATTATCTAACTACGAACTGTGTACTGTACAGTCAATGATACTGGTTAGATAGTTCTGCCTGCAGGCGCGAAGAGAGCGCCACTCGCTTCAAGGATGACTCTACATTACCGACATTGCTGTCGTAGTTTAATAAAGCGCCGCGCGAAGGCAGCACCATTGATTATATATATTCTAGAGGTGTATTGTCAATGGCAGCACTCGTCAGACGTGTGGTCATAAAGCGTTGACTTTTGATAACGTGTTTATGTCATCAAAAGTCATTGATAGCTTTAACGAATTTAAAATTGACTACTTTGACAGAGTGACCCTTTTTGGCACCGCTAGATTGTTTTCTACAGTCCAACGACTCAGCAGACTTGTTCGGCACTTTGCCTTCGGAGCTTCATTTCTTAGTCACGTCGTCCATTGAAGATACTTGGTTTATTCCGTTGTGTGAGGAATCTGGTTTGGAGCAAAATCGTCAAGGTTTTATAGTTTACGTTGATGTTTTGAAGAACTGCGTCATTGGATATTGAACATACGAACATGCAGTACTGTACTGTAGTTTGTAGTTACAGTATCTAAATATTTAGCTATAAGAAGTAAATACCATTTTGATTGTAACGATTTGTATATAAGATTAAAATATTGGCTTATTTCAATGAATACACAAACGTTGTGTATTCATTGCTTGTTTTAGCGAATTTCCCCAGAAGGGAAGAAACTGTTGCCGTAGGTCACGATAAGATCTAAGCCCGATACCATGATAACCTTTCATTTTTGGGCCTCCCAGAAGAAAAAAAACAACAATTCGTTCGAATATATATACATGTTTTGTGTTATCAGAGGTGTTATGTATCAAATATATGTGCGTCTGTAAGCGCGATAACTCGCGTAAAAATGGTCTCTGATCTTTGCAAAATGTTGCTGCAAAAATGTAAAGTAGTAATGATGAGGACGAGTTCGAAAACCGTCCGTCGTCCCTCGTCAGAGGGGTCAAACACCCCAAAATGTTTCTTTTATATAGAAAAATCTAAACTATCAAATTTTGGTTTACACCATTAAATCAATCTAAAAATAGAAAAAAATTAATATATTTTTAATTTTTACCGATACTGATCCCCACAGGGCCCGGCAGGTGCGTGTTGTAGTTGAGGCCCACACATGCGGGTGGCGTCAATTCGTCCCGGGCATCGCCACAGGTAGGCTACGTTTATTGTCCTTGTGTGCTATTCATGTAATTACACTCCTATTTTAGCCCCTAAGAGAGGGAACAATAGTTATTTGTATTGAGTGAGTAACGTACAATATTGTCTCACGTCAGAAAATGTTGGCGCCCGAGCTTGTCAAGGACGTCAGTTTTCACGAGGGAGTTAATGTGTCTTACCCTCGAAATATACTCAACATTTTCCCCCATCTGCAATGATAAATATCCTGACCATAAACATTTCTAATTTGAGACTTTTACTTGCTCATCCTCAATGAGGCTGATTATTTTAAACTTTTTAACATATAAAAATGTCAACTGATATTATATTGCACTTGTTACATTTAATCCAAAAACTTCAGTTATCCGTGTCAATATGTACTCGGAGATTTTCACGTAACATTCGCAATCTGCATCCAACGTAACAATATACCATGTGATCCATTGCATTACAAAAGTTTCATAAATTTTGTTTGCAATAACCTCACGAATGCTGTTTTGATCTCCTGGAAAAAGAGATTTTTTAGATATCCATCCCATCCATTTATAGGGGTCCTTGCTAAACCCATCAAGAAAAGAATTGTTAAGGTATATTATTTCTAATGTATAATGCCATTTGCTGCAGCTACTGTATCTTCCCTATACAGTATAACTATTTCAAATTTTATATTTAATTAGACAATCCCCATATTTTACATATTTTGATCGTGTATTTATATTGTTTAGTTGACCACCTTGTATGTAGAGCCCCCCTTTAAAGTGTTTGATATTACACGTCGTGTATTTCGGTTTATTTTAGTAGACTTTTCCAGGCCTATTAATAATGGTTAATGGCGGCCAATGGCAAAAAAATTGAATTTATAATTTTGATTGTCTTAAAATTAGATGAAGCCCCCTTTTTAAAGTTTTCTCTAAATCTCAAAGTTTCTGAGATTCCAATAGCGGCACCGTTGAGTGATGTTGGACACCCTTTATACCGGGTGTCCAGTACTTTGATAAACTGGAAAAAATTAGAAAATATCCAAATTTCTCCAAAATGTCTCTGGTGATTCTGACAAAAATTTAGCATTTCGAAGTACCATCAGTGATATACAGAACGAGACTACTCGCATTACAGAATAAACAAGGATTCAAAAAATAAAAAGCTTTATATATGAAAAAATAATTTTTTGTGTTTTGTGGATATTAAATCCTTGTCGCTCAAGCACTGTTACGCTTTTAAAAACCAACCGTACCAAAGTTGTAGAAAATTGTATCCTCTTTGTTTTGCTAAGTACATGTTTTACCCTACATTGGCTAGAAGAGATATTTGACCAAATTCAAAAAAGTGCATAATTTTTAACATTTTCTCGCTGTAGCTCTGGACAAGGTTCCCGCTTCTGCAAACTGGGCGTTTTACTCTTCTTTTTGGTCCTAACAACCTTTTAAAAAACTCCAGACATCCTGGACCGTTTGCCAATTTCACCCTTTTTATTTTACAGTTTAAGGTATAAAATAATCCAAATAATCTATATACAGGGAATTTTAAAACTGTAAGTTATGAGTATAAATAGTTTTTTTCCATTTGTTTTACTTCAAGCAATGTTTTTTTCTTATTTGTATATCGACAATTGGTTCAATGAGACCTCGGAAGCAGGGCAGCGATGTCATGGGTTCGAATCTTCGAGCATCCATGAGCTTTTATACTACCCTCAATAGGCCTACTGTTCACTCTCGTTTGTCCAGTACAGGTTCACTCATCTCAAAATATTCCACGCGCCGACCGGAGGGCTTTGTGAACGGACAAATAAAAGATTGAAAGCAACCTAAAACCTCTTGGTATTTTTTAGGCCTATAAGTCTAGATCTATCTAATCCTTATAATGCTATATAGGTGTTTACATTTAAATTCAAAAGAATCAAGTGTAAATTCTTCTTTACAATTTTCCTTCAAATTTTGACGATATAATCAGTTTTTGGATTCGAAACGAGTAATTCAAGGAAATTCACATATTAGGAGATAAAAATGACTTATCAGTGTCATTCAAATAATCGCCTTCAAAGGGAAAGCTGCAATGTGAACACGTGCCTATATCACATACCGGCGAAATGCAGGCGTTCCCCGTCAGTAAGCGACGACTGAAAACGACAGAGCCTCACTTCACTTTTTACCACATTCAATCAAGTTCGTGATTCTTACTATGTAAATACTATGTTTAAGTTTTACTGCTGGAAACACTTCCGTGGACTGTCTTACGAGGTAACTGCTGATTTACCAATCTTACAATCTTATCGGTTTATGAAACGGAATGGAGTTTGGGTCCTCATGGCGGACGACTGATTGATTTTGATGTGCTAGGAGCAATTTATTTTCTAGATATTGCTGTTTAACCATTTTAAACGGGAAATTTCAAAACACACCTTAAATAAATTTAAAATACAGCTACTGGTACTGAAGGTTTCGTGCACAGTGCCATTCACCTACTAGTGTTTGCTTCATAACAATATTGGTTTTGTATGATGATTGATATCTCAATTACAATCTTTTCAAGAAAGTTCTTTAAATTATTTAATTTTTCAATTTTTTATTCTTCAGAAAAAGACACATGGTTATATATACGAAGTAAGCGGGTTTTTAGTTTTTTTTTTTGCCAAAAGCCATTATTTTAAAGGGATTTTAAATTAATGGAAAGCCTTCGTGTTCTAGAAATGATTGATTTTTAATAATATTGCTTGATAAAAACCATATAACAAATGGTTTTAACCAAATCTTAGTCCTGATTCATTATTGAAAGAGCGCTCGGTAAAAATAATTAGTTTTGTGTGATGATTGATGCATCTGAATTACACTCTTTTCAAAAAGGTTCTTTGAATTATTTTATTTGTTAATTTTTGCCTTCTTTGGTATACCATGTAAGCGTATTTTTCGTTTTTTTTTTGTAAAAACCATTGTTTTAGTGGTATTTGAAATAAATGGAAAGCTCACGTCTTCTAGAAATTATTGATTTTTAATAATATTGTTTGAAAAAAAAACAAATTGGGTGTAACCAAATCTCAGTCCCGATTCTTTGAAAGAATATTCGGTAAACCCATTATAAAAAATAATGTCAATGGAAAAACTAATTAATTTTTAGGGACGTTTTTTCGATTGTTCTAGATTTTTTGTCCGTCGACTGTTAATGCAAACATTTTTAAATACTACTTTCCCAGGTTTACATTTTTTATAATTCTTTTAATTTGTGAAAATCTTATCCCTAATCAGTTAAATCTTATCTCTTGCCCTCAGTTATTCTGATTGTTCAATAATTAGCTACCCAGTCTCGCTTCGGGAAGTCGTGTCGTCGCGTGCTCTAGAGCCTCCGGAGCCTCTTATCGTTTAATTGATCAACAATCGAATCCGCTGATAAACGAATATGTTTGATACCAGTCGTATTTGCATGCTTTAACCTCAACAGAACCTGTGGACCTTTACTTGACCAGCAATGTTAATAGGTTAGTTTTACTTTTTAATTTGATTACTGTGCAATATTAAGAGGGTTTAACCCTCACATTTAACACAATATTACTTTGGTTGAGCTGTAAAAAATAGGAAAATAGGAGATATTTTAGATTATATTAAATAAGATGAATTGTTTCTCGTTATTAAAATTCTGATTTGTAATTTTTTAATTACAAATTAGTTAGAAAATAAATTTTATGTGACATGTTAAGACTGCCAGAATTTGAGAGCTTGCCATGATCTAGTAAAATATTAAATAGTATCAAATAAATATATTATTTATTTCCATAATGTACATAATTACAACAATTTTTACATTGTGATAAGTTTTACAGTGTTTTATGCCACTAGTTTCCAAGATAACTGCTATACCCGAGTCACACTGCAATGTAGTAGACTCTGTAGAAGAGAAATATAGTTGTATATAGAAATGTATATGAGAAGCAGGTAGTTATTTCGTGAGTGTAGCCACCTCTTAAATTTATATTTCAAAGAGAATGGAAATAAATATCATCCTCTTAAGCTTTAAGACGTCAAAAAATTTAATTCCCGATTAACCTTGGTCATATGTTTCTAGGAACGATGCTATTATGAACATTATGAATGCAATGGCGGTTTTCAACTGTCCTATCTATTTTTGCCCTTGACTGGAATATATTAATAACGAATTTTACTGTGTTAAATTTATGCACACAGATAGATTTTAATTTTATGATGATCTATCTAATCTAAATTGTTTCTTAAGTATCGTTCCTGATTTATGAGAATGCATACTTCGATGTCCTGATATCGAAACGATACGATTCGGAAGGATTGGACCAAAAATATTCATTGCTTTAGGTTTTTTAAATTTATTTGTCATTAATAAGAAACCTTATGATTGTTTAATGAATATTCCTCAAACATGTTTCGTACAGTAACAACTAATAAGGCCTTATGCCTGCAAAAAAATTAGCCCCCCATGATAATTGGTATAAAGGTAATCTTTATCCACATTTCGAAGAATCCTACTAGTTTATACAAAAATTAGGAGGTGGAGGTGGGAAGGTCTCTTTTTTGAGGGGCGGAGGGGGGAATAACTGTAGAAAGAAAAAAGGTCCAATCCAAGTAAAATTTGGAGTGGGCATTTATTATAATTGTACATTTTAAGCCTAATATATATGTACTTTATGTTATATATGTTTTACATCGATAGTTAAAAATAAATAAAATAAAATATTCACTCAAAATAATACAAAAGTGTCAGAAAATCAGCTGCAGAAAAGTGCAATGTATGAGAGAGTTTCACGTGCAGGTTCACCAATGAAGGAGGCAGGCTGGGCCGGGGAGAGGGTGCAGGCCAAGGGGGCGCAGTCCCCGCACCACGTGGCGCGCAGGAACGCCCGGGAGCGACGCAGGGTGCAGGCGGTCAACTCGGCCTTCACCCGGCTGAGGCGGCTGGTGCCCCTGGACCGAGGCAGGTAGGCTGGGGACCAGGGGGCAGAGTCCCCCACACACGCCAGGGAGCGACGCAGGGTGCAGGCGGTCAACTCGGCCTTCACCCGGCTGAGGCGGCTGGTGCCCCTGGACCGAGGCAGGTAGGCTGGGGACCAGGGGGCAGAGTCCCCCACACACGCCAGGGAGCGACGCAGGGTGCAGGCGGTCAACTCGGCCTTCACCCGGCTGAGGCGGCTGGTGCCCCTGGACCGAGGCAGGTAGGCTGGGGACCAGGGGGCAGAGTCCCCCACACACGCCAGGGAGCGACGCAGGGTGCAGGCGGTCAACTCGGCCTTCACCCGGCTGAGGCGGCTGGTGCCCCTGGACCGAGGCAGGTAGGCTGGGGACCAGGGGGCAGAGTCCCCCACACACGCCAGGGAGCGACGCAGGGTGCAGGCGGTCAACTCGGCCTTCACCCGGCTGAGGCGGCTGGTGCCCCTGGACCGAGGCAGGTAGGCTGGGGACCAGGGGGCAGAGTCCCCCACACACGCCAGGGAGCGACGCAGGGTGCAGGCGGTCAACTCGGCCTTCACCCGGCTGAGGCGGCTGGTGCCCCTGGACCGAGGCAGGTAGGCTGGGGACCAGGGGGCAGAGTCCCCCACACACGCCAGGGAGCGACGCAGGGTGCAGGCGGTCAACTCGGCCTTCACCCGGCTGAGGCGGCTGGTGCCCCTGGACCGAGGCAGGTAGGCTGGGGACCAGGGGGCAGAGTCCCCCACACACGCCAGGGAGCGACGCAGGGTGCAGGCGGTCAACTCGGCCTTCACCCGGCTGAGGCGGCTGGTGCCCCTGGACCGAGGCAGGTAGGCTGGGGACCAGGGGGCAGAGTCCCCCACACACGCCAGGGAGCGACGCAGGGTGCAGGCGGTCAACTCGGCCTTCACCCGGCTGAGGCGGCTGGTGCCCCTGGACCGAGGCAGGTAGGCTGGGGACCAGGGGGCAGAGTCCCCCACACACGCCAGGGAGCGACGCAGGGTGCAGGCGGTCAACTCGGCCTTCACCCGGCTGAGGCGGCTGGTGCCCCTGGACCGAGGCAGGTAGGCTGGGGACCAGGGGGCAGAGTCCCCCACACACGCCAGGGAGCGACGCTGGGTGCAGGCGGTCAACTCGGCCTTCGCCCGGCTCAGGCGGCTAGTGCCCCTGGACCGAGGCAGGTAGGCTGGGGGACTAGGGGGGCAGAGTCCCCCACACACGCCAGGGAGCGACGCAGGGTGCAGGCGGTCAACTCGGCATTCGCCCGGCTGAGGCGGCTGGTGCCCCTGGACCGAGGCAGGTAGGCTGGGGGATTAGGGGGGCAGAGTCCCCCACACACGCCAGGGAGCGACGCAGGGTGCAGGCGGTCAACTCGGCCTTCGCCCGGCTGAGGCGGCTGGTGCCCCTGGACCGAGGCAGGTAGGCTGGGGACTAGGGGGGCAGAGTCCCCCACACACGCCAGGGAGCGACGCAGGGTGCAGGCGGTCAACTCGGCCTTCGCCCGGCTGAGGCGGCTGGTGCCCCTGGACCGAGGCAGGTAGGCTGGGGACTAGGGGGGCAGAGTCCCCCACACACGCCAGGGAGCGACGCAGGGTGCAGGCGGTCAACTCGGCCTTCGCCCGGCTGAGGCGGCTGGTGCCCCTGGACCGAGGCAGGTAGGCTGGGGGACTAGGGGGGCAGAGTCCCCCACACACGCCAGGGAGCGACGCAGGGTGCAGGCGGTCAACTTGGCCTTCGCCCGGCTGAGGCGGCTGGTGCCCCTGGACCGAGGCAGGTAGGCTGGGGACCAGGGGGCAGAGTCCCCCACACACGCCAGGGAGCGACGCAGGGTGCAGGCCGTCAACTCGGCCTTCGCCCGGCTGAGGCGGCTGGTGGCCCTGGACCGAGGCAGGTAGGCTGGGGACCAGGGGGCAGAGTCCCCCACACACGCCAGGGAGCGACGCAGGGTGCAGGCGGTCAACTCGGCCTTCGTCCGGCTGAGGCGGCTGGTGGCCCTGGACTGAGGCAGGTAGGCTGGGGACCAGGGGGGCAGAGTCCCCATCACACGCCAGGGAGCGACGCAGGGTGCAAGCGGTCAACTCGGCCTTCGCCCGGCTGAGGCGGCTGGTGCCCCTGGACCGAGGCAGGTAGGCTGGGGACCAGGGGGGCAGAGTCCCCCACACACGCCAGGGAGCGACGCAGGGTGCAGGCGGTCAACTCGGCCTTCGCCCGGCTGAGGCGGCTAGTGCCCCTGGACCGAGGCAGGTAGGCTGGGGACCAGGGGGCAGAGTCCCCCACACACGCCAGGGAGCGACGCAGGGTGCAGGCGGTCAACTCGGCCTTCGCCCGGCTGAGGCGGCTGGTGCCCCTGGACCGAGGCAGGTAGGCTGGGGACCAGGGGGCAGAGTCCCCCACACACGCCAGGGAGCGACGCTGGGTGCAGGCGGTCAGCTCGGCCTTCGCCCGGCTGAGGCGGCTGGTGCCCCTGGACCGAGGCAGGTAGGCTGGGGACCAGGGGGCAGGGTCCCCCACACACGCCAGGGAGCGACGCAGGGTGCAGGCGGTCAACTCGGCCTTCGCCCGGCTGAGGCGGCTGGTGCCCCTGGACCGAGGCAGGTAGGCTGGGGACCAGGGGGGCAGAGTCCCCATCACACGCCAGGGAGCGACGCAGGGTGCAGGCGGTCAACTCGGCCTTCGCCCGGCTGAGGCGGCTGGTGCCCCTGGACCGAGGCAGGTAGGCTGGGGGCCAGGGGGCAGAGTCCCCCACACACGCCAGGGAGCGACGCAGGGTGCAGGCGGTCAACTCGGCCTTCGCCCGGCTGAGGCGGCTGGTGCCCCTGGACCGAGTCAGGTAGGCTGGGGACCAGGGGGCAGAGTCCCCATCACACGCCAGGGAGCGACGCTGGGTGCAGGCGGTCAACTCGGCCTTCGCCCGGCTGAGGCGGCTGGTGCCCCTGGACCGAGGCAGGTAGGCTGGGGACCAGGGGGCAAAGTCCCCATCACACGCCAGGGAGCGACGCAGGGTGCAGGCGGTCAACTCGGCCTTCGCCCGGCTGAGGCGGCTGGTGGTCCTGGACCGAGTCAGGTAGGCTGGGGACCAGGGGGCAGAGTCCCCATCACACGCCAGGGAGCGACGCTGGGTGCAGGCGGTCAACTCGGCCTTCGCCCGGCTGAGGCGGCTGGTGGCCCTGGACCGAGGCAGGTAGGCTGGGGACCAGGGGGCAGAGTCCCCATCACACGCCAGGGAGCGACGCAGGGTGCAGGCGGTCAACTCGGCCTTCGCCCGGCTGAGGCGGCTGGTGCCCCTGGACCGAGTCAGGTAGGCTGGGGACCAGGGGGCAGAGTCCCCATCACACGCCAGGGAGCGACGCCTGTAGGTTTCATGGATAGAATATAAAACTACAGCAAAGGTTGACATACAGTACCGTATTCCAATTTGACCCTGCAGCATACTCCATTCCAATTTGAGCCTGTAGTATTTCCAATGTACGTATTCAAACTTCCAAACTTTAAAAAATTCACCTCTATTTTAGTTATTTTTTATGCAACCTAGGCTATAATGAGTTATTTCAGCACACATAATGTAGATGATTGGTGTTTCAGTGACAAGCGCGTCAGCAAGGTGAAGACGCTTCAGCACGCCATAGAGTACATCAGCGGGCTGCTGACTCTGCTGCGCTGCCACCGACAGTGGGTAGGCTGTCGCACTTCATGTGGGACAAACATAACAATGTGTGGGCCTGCTGGCCCATCAGTTCACTTGCTTTGTTTGGAATCCCCCGTCACACATCACAATCGTTATACTGTACATCACCTAATAGTCGGGGTCGGGAGTTGTGATTTTTTTGGATATGTTGTTATTGCTGAACTGATAACATAAAATCCAAGTTTTCAAACTCGAGCTTTCCCGGATTGCCACAAGGCGCCACTCTTTCTGGTACTTTTTTCAAATGTTAACATACATTTTAAAACCTATGCATCCAACAGAAATGTATAAAAAAACAAATGGTTAAAAATATTTTTACGTTGTTCCTTGGGTATGATTTAGTGGGGAAATGTTTTGTTTCATCTTTGTATGTTAAGCCGTTCGCCTATAATCTGTTGTGTACGGCTTAGAAGACTTACCCTGTATATTTCAAAACCTATGCATCCAACAGAAATGTATTAAAAAAACAAATTTAAAGAAGACTAAATTCCCTACAATTTGAGTGCTTTTGCAGCTCTGTAGCATTGATGGGTTAAGAGATATGATCCCAAGGTAAAATTCTTCCATCTGATTGATAAAGATCCATTTGATTAACATGGGAACTTTAAAAAAAACTCGGAGACCACTAGGGATTATTTGGTTTATCATTGAAGAATCATATCTCTGGATCCATCAAAGCTAAAGGGCTGCAAAAACACTCAAATTGTAGGGAATAAAGTTGTTTTTGGATTTGTTATTAAATAAACTTCTGTGGTATGCATAGTTTTTAAAATTTTGTTAAAATTTGAAAAAAACTGAAAGTGGCGCGCCTTGTGGCAACCCGATGAAGCTCGAGGCCAAAAACTTGGATTTTATGTTATCATCTCAACTCTATCTAACATAACCAAAAATCACAAATACCCAAACTTTTGTACACCACAATGTACTATTTTACTAACTAATAAGATTTTCAAGGAAATGTTTCATGCACCAAAGTAGACCTCTGTTTTTAACTTTAACCTATAGTTTTAAAAGGCTAGCCATCGCATTTCCGAGTAATTACAGGCGTATTATTTACACTCGTTGGTTTGTAATCCGCCATCACTTCCTGTGATAGAACTATGGACATTAATCATTATGACTCAAAGTTGCCGACTGATAACAGGTTTGGCTGCTTTCTTGATTACTTACCCTCCCGAAATCTTAAATATTGCAAGAATTTCGTGCCTTTCATGAAATTACGCGAGGAGTGCTCCGTGGTAGAGTTGCACCAATTCAGTTAATATAATAATTTATGTAAATTTTGTATTGGATAGTTAATTACTTGTTGTTAAGGTAGGGCTGCTTAATTACAATTTCTGACTTTTTTTAGGAGAGCAACTTTAGAGGATCCGGCGCGATACAGTTTGTACCGAAGAATAAATCGCATTGATTCCGCGCGCAATCGAAATACGTGATATACGAGATGCAACGAATCACCAACAACGAAGATTCTCCGAACCTCATTTCTCTTCAATGTAATTATTATATGCAAACTTAGGAAGTAGAAATGAATGTTTGTTAATATTTGCTTCCATCATTAAACTATTATGTATTATTTTTCTTGCCAAATAGATAGAATTAAAGTAAAATATTTTAATTTTAAACTATACCAAGAAGGAAAAATACCAAGACGGAATTCTTCACAAATACACCGTGCTACGGTGTGGGAACGTTTAATTTTTAATGTATTTTTTTTGTAAAATGGATTAAATTAATTCTTTAATCACTCTGATAATGTTTGATGTTAAATGAACTATTATGCACTAATACTACAGTGTTTTACACAATGCATTATTTTAAGCAACGTAATTCTTTGCACAACTATAGCTTAGGAATTCAATGCAATTATTAAACATTGTTAGCAGTCAGTGTCATGTTTTTACTATAAACAATCTAAAACTTAAATGTGATTTCATCGTGCATACTTTATAATTATTTATATCATAAAATATAATGTTTATTACATTAATAACTTGTAATTTATCTTGCTAATGGAGATAGGAATATCTTTGTATGTGGGGGTTTTGGCCACGAGATATTGATGGGAGCCGGTTACGTTTCCGCCCTACAGCCCTTCGAAGTGCCCATATTTATTATTATGGATAATTTCAACCAAAAAATCTGATTGATATATTCAAGCATATATATTATTTTATGCAAGCACTTTATTTATGAACTCTTTATTTAAATAGAGACGGCTGTGTTAAGCTTTTGTCAAAATATATATAACAGACTCTATTTACGTTTAACTACATTACTTAATTGTTACATTAGAATAAACATATTAAAACTCAGTTTTTTCAAAGGTTAAACCAATTCCTCCATTACTTCGACCTTGATAATGAATTGTAATCGGGAGCATGAAATTAGGCGGGTGGCAAAAACTGAAAACTTATAAAATCGCCTGTTAAAACTGATATGAAAATATAAATGTTTTTTTCTGTTAAACCTTTGTTGATGTTTTTCAGGGCTTTTAACATGCAAACTTGTTGTTGCTTATCATATAATCGGTTGATCAACCATCCGACAAATGTTAAACTCTAATTTCACCAGCAGCGCGCACTCACCCACTCGCCTCATTTGGTCCCGATCATAGTGTTCCCTCTAGATTTTAACTACTGTGTTTAAAATCTAAATTTTTCATATGCTTAACCAAAGAGAAAGCGCATTCCAAATAATCACGATAATGTCTAGTCAAATTGTATTATTTAGCTTTTTATATCAAATATATTTATCTCGCTGTTGCCTAAAGAATGCACAATATAGTAAAATTATTCTAGACTAATATAAAATTTACGTGTGAATTTTTGCACTGCCAAACATGTTTTGCACTGTAATATAGTTTAATTCGTTTTAATGGACCCTTTCTTGTTTTTAATCCTCTTCCTTTCGTCTTTAAAAAATTGAATACTATTCAGAAATTTAACAGCAACAATTAAAGCAGTAAACATTCAATAGTATTTAATATCAATAGGGCCAAAGAAAAAGTAAGAGGTCAGACTTTTCGACCGAAAAATCGCCCAAGTTACGGAAAGCAACTTGAGGCCCGGGTGATGAACAATTTTTTTCTTATGCTGCTGCGAAATGGGTAGTTTACATTATAATGTTTACATTGTGAGGCTATAGTCAAGCTCTTTTCCACCCGAGGGAGGAAAGGAATCAGCTGATGTCAAGGACGTCAGCTGTTCGTTTTTTAATTTAGTAATCCTGCAATGTGCATGCCGGCATCGATCGTGTGTTCCCGATTGTATCGAATATTCGATTACTACTATTGATTTTCATTAATTGTTGCATTGTTGTCGGTCGTGAAACATGCTAATTTCACCATTTTTAGTTCAACACGTCCAAACGTCATACATCAATAGTTGTTTTTTTGTCTTAACTTTTCGATTACGCTTCAAAAAGTACCACTTTTGCTCGTTGTGATGAAAACTAATATAATTTGCATATTATCATTATTGATTATACTATAAAAGTCAGTTGTTTGTTAACTTGAAACAACTGTAAAAGTTTTGGTTTCAATTTTTGCAAAAATATTGATGGGAGCTGGTTATGTTAATAGCTGCAACAGAAGCACTTCCACCACTCCACTCCAGATATATTCAGCTACCACTGAAACGATAATCCGTCGTCACATTGAACAATTATCTTGGAAATAAAACTTTTTTTAACTAGACCAAAACATCAATTGTTAGTGAATGACATAATCAGCGGTTATATGCACATGAATCTAAAAGCTATATCATAACAATCACGAAAACAATCATCCCGAAACAACCATGAAAATTATTAAAATTTTCATTGAAGAAAATTATTGATTTAGAGTTTTAACTCTTTTTTGCCACCGTACGTTTAGAACGTGTGTTATTTAACAATATTCTGATGTGTAATCGTCGGTTGCTGACATTTCCCATTCCCCCGAGAGTTCAGTGACTGGATATTGCCCAACCCTCAGCAACGAGGAAGAGAAGGAACCAGTGAACCGGCTGACTGAAGGACTGGCGGACTGGGTGACTGGCGGACTGGTTGACTGACGGACTGGCGGACTGGTTGACTGGCGGACTGGCGGACTGACGGACTGGGTGACTGGCGGACTGGTTGACTGGCGGACTGGTTGACTGGCGGACTGGTTGACTGGCGGACTGGTTGACTGGCGGACTGGGTGACTGGCGGACTGGGTGACTGGCGGACTGGTTGACTGGCGGGCTGGCGAACTGGTTGACTGGCGGACTGGCGGACTGGTTGACTGGCGGACTGGTTGACTGGGGGACTGGCGGACTGGCGGACTGGCTTACTGGCGGACTGGCGGACTGGTTGACTGGCGGACTGACGGCCTGATGGACTGGCTGACTGTCGGACTGGTTGATTGATGGACTGGCGGACTGACTGAATGACGGACTTTCGGGCTGGTTGGCTGATAGACTGGCTGACCGACGGATCAGCTAACGGACTGGCGGACTGACAGGGACGGAATGATATCTGAACATTCCGAACACTTTCGGGTGAAGCTTTCAGGCAAGCTTAACTCTGCAGCAGACGTCTACCCATCCTCTCGCAGAGAACAAAGAAGTTTGAAAAATAAAAGGAAAATTGAGAAAGATTTAGAAAAAGAAATAAATACCCTCTCTTTGGAAGATCATAACACGGAAGACGCTGAATACGATTATTTTCCTGCTTTTTAACTTGACTTTAGTATATGGACCTCGACTCGGCATTCCCTTGGAGATTTCCTCCCTACTTGTTTGATTAATTTATAACCTTGGAGATGGAATCTACTTTAAGAAGGAATGAATGAAGTATTTATGCCATGTAAATACACATTAGTTTACATTCAAGGAATCAATTATACATTCACAGTCTAACATGATAGAAATATATAATTTTATAAATATGTATAAAAATTATATTGTGGTCGGAGATGGGAAGAAAAAACGTGACGAATTTTACAGTGTACATAATATTATGTGCAAATTCCCTCTTATACGTGTTGTACATTTATTTTTTCTTATAATAAAATATCATTTGCAGAGCAATACTTTATATCATTTTATTTTTGAGTCTTTTATTTCACAGCGAAATAGCATTGTCGTAGGGGCATGAAGACACCATATCACCATTCATCAGTTTTATAAATCTGTCATGAAGTCAGCCAGGTTACTGGCGACCTTCAGCAGTAACTTCCTTAGAGACTCTCCCAGACAAAATCCCGAGTCATCTAGACAATTTTTATCGATTATTTTAATAACATCCTCTCAATCTAGAACTCTAAAATCACAAGTGGACTCCTTGTGTCTAAAATGACTCCTGTCTTTAAAAGTAGAGGAGAGGTAGGAGAAGGGGGGTTACATAAGGGGAGGGGAAGTGCGGTAACCAGGGACACAGTTGGCCAACACGCCGCAACACAACACAACATTTCCGCTAATAACTCGGCATAACCGATGTCGATTATTCGGCGTGGGGACGATAATCGCGACGTTCGATATCACAAGAGTTGTCTTGCGAAACTACTCAGTGTACGCTTTTTGATACGTGCGAAACTACTGGGTTTACGCTGTTTTATCACGTAATTGGATTAACTCACGTACAATAACACGCCGAATCCTTTGCTATAAAATCGACATTGAAGAAAAATTTTATTAGACCAAGGAATACAAATAAATAAGGATAATTTCAAATTTAAATGAAACTCTTGTTAAATAAGCGACAAATGTATTTTCCGACAACATCACACGTTTGGTTAACGATCCGTTGACTATGGTAATTGCACCACTAGCCGACACTGCTCCAATACCTGTCTTGATTTATTTGCCTACTAATGCGATTCCCTTATTATATTTTACATATAAGATTGAATTCTTTAGAGAAAATAATTTTTTTTGTAATTCTGACGATATTAGTAAGTAGTATAAATATTAGTAAGTAGTTCAATATTTCCTACAAATACATCTTTATGATTTTACATTAAACAATTTTAGTTTTAATTATGGCGGGTTTAAAATTATGTTAGCATTAGGCGCTGGTACAGAGAAAACATACGTGTTCCAGTATCTGACAAGTAATATTAGATAACCTGATATTGAACCCAAAGCTGAAAATTCATGTTACATTATTTACCAATGACAATTATACATTTTTAGTGTCCAATTCAGTTCACATTTCCATGGGTGTAACCTGCATGCTCATTCCTTATGGGAAATAAATTAAACCGTCTTATCTTCCTTAATTCTCGACATATCTTGATAAAACTTGGTATATGACTTCTTCTAGTTGGGTTCTACGGTTCTACCTAATATTAATTAAAGCTCACAACATTTTACAAACCTGTAGGGGCAAACCTGCATACTTACTTCAGATGTTATTCTTATGCATAATTGAAAATGTGTAATACATTGCTTATGGCGCTGGCGGACTGAAATATGATTCTAAGCATTAATATGATCTTAAGCACTTGACATTCGCAGAGAATGCAGGCGTGCTGCAACGGGGGGGGGGGTATTTTCGTAAGTATGGTTGAGTATTTTCCTTACTTCACATGCTATTCGAATGCATAATTGAAAATGCGTCATACATTGCTTATAGCGGATTGAAATATGATTGTAAGCATTAATGTGAATAAAACTTGAAATTCATTAATTTTATCTTAATTCATTAAATAATCTTAAGCCCTTGAAATTCGCAAAGTATGCAGGTATGCTGCAACGGGGGGCATTTTCCTAAGTATGGTTAAGTATTTTCGTTCATGGAACCGTGTGGGTAAAGATAAAAAGCGAAAATTATGTTGAGCAGTTGCTGTGTCTGACTCTTTTACAACTGACTGGCAGTTACAGATAAAATCCTTTTTCCCCTTCAGTCCCTGGACCATGGACAACACTTGAATTGATATTGAATTTGCAATGAAAAAACTATTCAAACCCCCTTTGTTATGCGATCATTTTAGAAACTAAACTAAAGATCAAAAATATAGTTAGAATTCCCGTTTATACGAAACTATAGGTTATGTTATTAAATGCTCATAGTTTCTTAAACTGTTAATCACCGGTGCGTTTACATTAATTAATTTGGAACATGTTTTATAACTATTACAAGTGGAAAAAATTCAGAGCAGCATCTGATCCCAATCAGGTGGGGATCATAATTTACGCTGCTGTTCTTTGGCGAAATTCTTGAGTACAATTTGAGAAAAAGCATTGGGAAGATAACGTTTCCCCTGGAGTGCAATGTCCCATTTAGGAATTAGCGATAAAACTTTATTGCAATTGTAAATTTATTAACGGGAAACAACCGCTTGTTGAAATAGTTCGACGGGAAACAACCGGTTATTGAATGAAATAGTTTACTTCACAAACTGGAACACGCAATTATAACGGCCATAAAATCCATCCGAATCTCATGAAGGATTTCCTAACCAGGGACACAATTTGCGGAAGATCCCTAGAGAAAAATAGTTATACAACTAGATTGGGCAAAAGCGCGGGGGCCGCAGTTGGGAAACGTATTCCTGTTGTGTGTATGTGAGGAGGACGACAATTAACGGTTTAATTACCCCCCCCCCCAGTGAGGCTAGGGGAGGGGGGTGTGGGTGTGTAGACGAGATGGGGGGGGGGGGTACTCTGCAATACCGGCACTGCCGCTCGCTGTTCCGAGCGTTACGTAAGCGTTACCTAAGCGTCACTTTCCCTGGCCCAGTGACCGAGTGGCCATCCTTACCTTCCGACACTCGGACCGCCGACACACTTCCGCGACCGCCGCCCCGCCGCCGCCCCAGCCAGCGACCCTCTGATCAACAAGTTATAGCAGTATAGCCCAGTCAAAAAACTTCAATAAATGACCAAACCCGGAAAAAAATGTGTTCGCTGATTTAGAAGTACCTCAGGATGAAAATACCAAAAGTCCTGGAAAATATGTGGTGAGCTCCACTGGCAATTCACGGGAACAGGATACTTTTTTGTTTTTCGTAGAAATCTCGATAACCGTTGGTCGGAAGTAAAAACTTTAATGTACAGAATGAAGCTAATTAAATTTGCTACGAAAATGGGACTTTACATTTTCTTTGTACTCCTAACGGTTAATGAGTTATAGGGCGCTAAAAATAAGGGTTTTCCACGATTTTGCCCTAAAAATTAACCAATTTTTTTAGTTTTTAACGTATAAAAATTAAAATTACCTAGCTATGGTGCGCATCATTAAATTCAGTTCAAAAAACTAACAATGTGGTATCCTGAATCATTGCTTTATGTCCATCATTGGACACCGAGACAATGAAAGCGATGAGCTGCATTTACATTGTACCTATACAATATTTTATATTTTCCTTAGGAAATAAAAAGTTCTTTATCTTTCTTATTTCGACACATTTTAGTAAAACTTGATCTTTGGCTTGATATAGTTGACATCGGATCAAAGCTTAAAATCCCCAATTTTCACATTGACGAGTCAGCAAACCTGCATACGAATAATACGAAGAAGGGAGCTTTTCCGTGGCGGCCTCCCCGGGCGGCTTCACTGCCGGAGCTTTGAGCCAGGTTCAGATTGCAGTAGGTAACCTGCAAACCCTTATTTACGTGTGTTTCTCACGTACTCAATGTCCAAATGTTTCTCAGTGCGCCCAGTAACCCCTCGCGGTAAAGGGGATGGTCGGGGGAGCGGTCGGTCAGGAGCAGACGGAAGACTGTCGCCGCGGTGATGTAAGGGTTAGCCAACACACGGTATGGCGGCGGTGGGAGTGACATGTGAGAGGGAGCAGCACTGTAGGATTACATCTTACATCTTACGAATATTACTTCTAGTTCCATAAACGTAGAACGGTGTGGGAAGCAAAGCGGAGTGTTTGAGACTTTTCTTTCCGGCTTCTTCCAAAGGGGCAACGGTAGCTTTTGACCTCATCTGTTTAAAAATGCATATTTCTTACAAGCTTCCATAAACAATCTGTAAATCAGCAATGCTGGGGTTTTAATTGCACATTTACCTTATACAAATGACAGTTGTTATGTAAGCATTAGTTTAAAAGTATTTAATTGCAACACTCCTTTTCGCTCGCTTTGTAACGACATGGCATTTTGAGCTTGTGGCATTTTGTGTAGTTTTATGGTTATTTTCATCGCAATAAGACCTTTACTGCATTTTTTGTCTGAGAACAAAATGTTGTACAAAAAGGCGGCTTGTAACAGTAATAACAAAATACCTACCGCTTTGTAGTGCGATGAAAACCACCTGATGATGTCAAAACGACGTGCTGTTTATACATCCGAAACAATTAATTCCTTTACCCCATAGCATTTAAAGAATCTCAACAGGTAGGGGACCAGTTGATATCGAGAACACTTAGAAAATAGTTCGAACCTTTTAAAAAACCTGTTGGAATCCTTGCAAGTGGAAACCCGCGAAGTGCGATGCGGGATCCTCTTTCTTCCAGCGACGCGGCGGCGGCGCACCTGCCGGGGGGCCGTGGAACTAGGACCAGCGACCACACAGTACAAATAGACGGAGTAAGCTCTCTATAGAGTTGTGAGCCGATTTCTGGTAAATAGCCTAGTACAAAACCTATATCAGAATTGTGTACTTTTTTGTACCTTTTTGTACCGCAAAAAGAAAATTGTGTACTTTTTCACATCCGGGTCCCAAGTCTACACCAAAAACACAACTTGGTTAAAATTTAAAAAAATTGTATCATATTTTTGTACTATTTTTGTACCTTTTTGTACCACCTAAAGAAATTTTTGTACCGCCCTAATAACGACTGTATAAAGAAAACAAGGTCGGACTTTAAGTCCACACAAAAAACATCATAAAACTACAATTTTAAAATAGATTATGCTATTTTACTTCACTATTTGAGTACCAAACGGAGCATGCATATCTTACTAGCATTACAGCAAATGAAGCAGAGGCCGCCATCTTGTCTAGGTACAGAAACATAAAACAGCGTCTAGAACCGCGTAGTCACTGTCAGTGTTCTCGTTTCAAATTACTCGTAGTTTGTTTATACCACTCTATTGAGGCAAAAGGTTGGAATTTTGAATGTGAGGAGTCATTTGGTTTTGAACAGTAATAGAACGGTCATTTAGTTTTGAACGGTTTTTGAACGGTCAATCATATTTTAAAAAATAATTTTTTGTATTTTAAAAATCAAAAAAGTAAAAGGTTTTCATTCGACTTCCAAATTTGTCTTTTGCCAAGTTTTCCTTAAAGTATTTTAATAAATAAAAATTATCATTGCAAATTAATTAATGTTTGTGTAATGTCGATTTTTTTTCCAAGATAATACGAGATCAGTATTATCAGTGTTTTGTTTAACCAACTAAACAAAGTTCATGTGACGTCAACTGTTTTCCAAAAAAATAATTTTATATGTAAACTTGTAATGATATAGTTCCTGCTAAAACGTATTACTAAAATTAATTTCCATCTAAAACGTAAAATAATTTTATAACTACTAGTGGCGTTTTGGAGCAAAAGCCAAACTTTATTTATTTGTTATACAGTACAAAATTCAACCTACAAAATTAGCTGGCTTTTCAACAAATAATAAAATGCGAGTGTCCTGATTTTTAAATAGGCCTAGTTGTTTATATCACGTAATTTTTCGTTTTCTGGTAAATTTCAAGCTAAATTGTCTAACCCGTAAGGCGAATTTATTTTCTTTAAAATATTTTAAAGATATACAACATGGTCATTGATAACCAAGCTGCTTACAATAAAATATATGTTATTGCATATTTCCAACTGAAATGTAATTACCATCTGAAACTTAATTCCATTAAAATCTTAAAATAACTTTATAATTACTAGTGGCTTTTAGGAGCGAAAGCTCCAAAAATAAAAGTCAAAATTGTTTGTTATAGCACATCTAACCTACATAGCTTACTCGTAAATAAATAAAAAAAAATCGCTTAATATACTGCTTTCCACACCAATTGTATAAACAAGGTTACAAAAAACCAAATGTCGGATTATATACGGCTTTCTTAATGGTAGATAAATGGTAAATGCGTTAGATTTTACGTTCTTTTTCGTTATCTGAGTTTTCTGACATCAACACCTTCAATTTGAGCCCTCTTCCATTTTCGTGCAACTTGCCAAACGCCCACAGTTTCTATTCGAAAATTTCTCCTGTGTGATTGTATATCATAGATAAAATATATATATATATTTAATTTCATCAGTATCTTGTCAGTCCAACATACGTTCGTTCGGACCATTGGTGGTTTGACATTACCGTGAAGAAAATGTTGAGGAACGTATTAAAGGCACTTATATTTTCAATCCTAAAGCAATGTTATTTTGCGTGCGTGTGTGCGTACGTACGTGCTTACCTGTTTGTTTTCACAACGATCTCAAAAACGGCTCCGAGGATTTCCTCCCGAGTCTTGAAATAAGTAATTTACTACTAGAAAACGTGTTCTATGCAAATAAATTGGCCAGAGAAAATCTAATAACAAAATTAATCAAAAGCCGTACAATTTTAACATTGGCCTTAGGAGTTGCTAAGGACCAAGTCTTTACGAGTTGCTTCCGGATAGCAACGAAATGAACAATCATTATTTAATTTGTTGGACTTTTCCTATCGCTTCTAGTGTTTAACTACACTACGTTTCGAGAGGTATTGAAACTCCTCTCGTTTTCAAGTGACCCTACTTAAAGTTACATTAACCTACTTATGTTTATTTAACCTACTTTTTTTTTTGACATGCAATTACATTCATCCAACATTCAACAGAAATCTCACTTACACACAAAGTCATACAAAAAACATTAAACATACTTAATACAGAAAGAAAATTAAAACTAAAACATATTAACATGGTAAAGAGCACAGAAAATTAAAACAAAAACATATACATTACTGCCGGCAATGCCTCCTAGCTGGCAGTGGCACGACACGCACACACGTCCGTGTGAGTATGTGAGTGTGAGTGGACGTGTGTGCGTGTCGTGCCACTGCCAGCAAGGAGGCATTGCCGGCAGTAATGTATATGTTTTTGTTTTAATTTTCTGTGCTCTTTACCATGTTAATATGTTTTAGTTTTAATTTTATTTCTGTATTAAGTATGTTTAATGTTTTTTGTATGACATTGTGTGTGAGTGAGATTTCTGTTGAATGTTGGATGAATGTAATTGTATGTCAAAAAACCAAAAAAACCAAAAAAAGTAGGTTAAATAAACATAAGTAGGTTAATGTAACTTTAAGTGGGGTCACTTGAAAACGAGAGGAGTTTCAATACCTCTCGAAACGTAGTGTAGTTAAACACTAGAAGCGATAGGAAAAGTCCAACAAATTAAATAATAATTACAAATCCTTCGCTATTATGAATTTTAAAAATACAGAAATAAACAAGGAAAGTGTAAACAAATAAAGTAATCTGCAGCCATCGAGGAAAAATACAGCGAGTGGGATAAAAATTGCATGGAGTAATAAAAAAGTTTTTATTATCAATTTTATTACACTGAAATATTGGATAAACTAATAAACATAAAATTATGCCGAGCGAGGCTCGGTCCACTAGATGCTGTATCCTTAAAAGACTTACAAGAAAACTTAATCACTTACGGTATTTAAGGGAGCTAGCCTAGCAAACAAATGACAAATTATCAATTTTTAACTAATTAATTATTTTTGATATTATAAGTTCTTCCTGAACAGTTTTTATGTTCCTGAGTGCATGTTGTGTTTAGGCATGTCAGCTGTACTTTACAGCTGATTTCCCGAAACTTGGGTTTTTTATATTATTTACAATATCCTACACTCTTATACGAGCGGTGTTATCTTGTATGTATGTATGCTTGCTTGCTTGCTTGCACAACGATCTCAAAAACGGCTCCGAGGATTTTCTTCAAAGTCTGGAAATAAGTAATTTATGACTCAAAAACGTCTTTTATGCAGATTACTTGGCCAGAGAAAATCTAATATCGTAATAAATCGAATTTTAAAGTTGTAAAATTTTAACATTGGCCTTACGGGTTGCCGTGATAGCAACGAAAATAAACAAGGAAACTGTAAACAAATGAAGTAATCATAACAGCTGTTTGGAATCTACAGCCATTAAGGGAAAATACAGCAAGTGGGATGAAGACTCCATGGAGCAATAAAAAAGGTTTCTATTTATCAATTTTATGACATTGAAATATTTTATAGTAACTGGATGAACTGGTAAACATGAAATAACACCGAGCAAGGCTCGGTCCACCAGATACTATCTCCTAAACCAATTATGACATCTCCACCAAATTTTAAGTGGATGTTGATATCATTAGTACCTATGGTCTGAACTAGGATTATGGCTGTAGGAGTGCTAGAAGTAAAAATAAATAAATAAGTATATAAAAAAGTAGCGTTTTTTTATAAATCTTAAAAATAAGCCAATCAGCCAAAAGTGATAATATTTATAACCATAATTCTAGTTCAGACCATAGCCCTAGGTATCAGGAAAAGAATGATACCAAGTTAACTGGTGAAAGTTTAAAATAAACAAAAATAATTTGTAAATTGTAACCTAGGTTTTTACTAGTTTATAATTTTTCAATTTTTCTTATAACTCCTGAGGTTATCAATATTTTTCAAACTATTCTACGTGTTTATTTACTAATTTTGTACTTAAAATACTCTGACGGTTTCAATATTCTATAGGATAATAAGTTTTGGCACAGTAATATTTTTTGTAAAAGCTTGCGTTTTGGCTAGGCTAGCCCCCTTAATTGTTCTTGGATGTTAAATCTACCGCTATTTTCCTCTTTAAAGAAGAGGTAACCCTCCCAGGAGGCGAGAGAAGGGCGGTGTTAAACAACGACGCTGACCTTGGCCAATACCTCGCGGGGAAGCTAAGAATAAACTCGAGATTATTTCGACGGCTGTTTGTTTGAGAGCAACACACGTTCCTATCTTTTTAACAGAATATCATTAAGCCACCGTCATTAGGGCCCACTAATCTAATGGCGTGGATTATTGAAAAATTAACCCTTTATCTTGGACATACTATCCTATATTTTTGTTTTGTTTTGTGAAGTTCTTGTAAGATGGTGTAAAAAAGTGTACGTGCAATCTTTTAGAAAAAGCGTATAAACAGCTTCTAAAAGCTTTTTTTGTATGCAATCGATCTCATTAAGTTTCGAATATATATTTTAGTCTATTATTTACTTTTTTGTTGAACTAATCTTCACCAAACATTGTTAATATTATAATTAAGGGTTCAGTAATTCGATGTCTCAACAAACTCTCCCGCAAAACAAGATGTGAATCAATTGAATGTTTTAAATTTAATTAGAATTTTAGGGGTGTGCTTCCACATATTCTCTATGCATAAACCAGATATTTACAATTAGAATTTTAGGGGTGCGCTTCCACATATTCTCTATGCATAAACCGGATATTTAAAATTAGAATTTTAGGGGTGAGCTTCCACATTCTCTCTGCATAAACCAGATATTTACAATTAGAATTATTTATTTATTTCATTTTCAACGGCTGACGCCAATACATAAATAGATCAGTAAGTGAAAACATGCATAAATATAATGCAGAACAAAATTCCAAGATGCAGTTGATATTTTACAATATATAAATAAATAGTTGATTAAATAATTCTTATATTGAATAACAGGGAATAGGACTACCATGCAAATAACAATGTAAATACAGTGCAACAACAAACCAGAACCAAGCAAACAAGTAAGCAAAGGCAGTGTGGGTAAAACATGAACAAACATAACTCTAAGATTCATTAACTACAAGGCTAAGAGATAACAATTCTTACAATAGAGAGGAACAAAATTGCATAAATGAAAATGAAATGAAAATGACTAACAAGCATTAACAAAGTAAAGGACTAGTGCAATAATCATATCAGAGACAAGCAATCAAGCAAACCCAGGCAGTAATGGGTTAACCTGAAAATACAATGATGAATTAAAAAACAAAGCAGGCACATGCAAGGCAAGCAACCAACGCACAGGGGTGCGCTTCCACATATTCTCTATGCATAAACCAGATATTTACAATTAGAATTTTAGGGGTGAGCTTCCACATTCTCTCTGCATAAACCAGATATTTACTTATATTTTTTCACTTTAACCTACCGTGCACCATTTTTCATATGACCTAATAAACACTGGACACCTTTAGTTCCAATTTTCCACCAGTCATCGAATCACTCGTCAGATGCCCCGACGCCTCAGTCTCCTCTCCGCGTGTCGTCATAGCTTTGTTCCTCCTTCAGTTTCCTGGTGGCGAAACGTTCCAGTAACATTTGCCGACGAAAGGGCAGCCAGGCGGAGGGGGGAGGGAGGGGGGGAGGATGCGGCGTGAAAGAGCGCCGTACTCGCCGATCATTACTGCGAGGCTGTATTTGGCCAACCATTAAACGCAATAATTTCAAAACCGATGTCGGACCATGGTCGTCAGCGCTGGTTGCTGCCAAGTTTGACTTCCTAGAGGTAGCGTCGAGGGCCCTCCACGCTGATTGCTGAGGCGGACAACAGCGTCTGAATTCGACAAATCACGCCCCTGATTGCTCGAGTGACGGGTTCTGGTTGTGTACAACACTGTCGATTTCAAAGGAATGTCGGTGACTGAACGACTTACCAAAGGGTACAAGTATATTGTATTAACGTTCGGTCTTATTTACTGAAAAACTAGTAAATAAATCTTTCTCTAATGTTCTCATTCACATGAATTAAAATCGTTTGGATTTGTTCATGTATTCTTGCACGTAACGGGCTGAAATACTTGTTTCGAGGTGAAGGGGAATTGTAAATGTAGTTGTTTCACGCAGTTATTTGATCTATGGCGATGTATGCCTGCAGTGTTTCCATGGCATAGTGGGATTGAAAACATGAAGATCTGATTGTGTAAGCCTTCAATTTCATCCCAAAAAAGTCAAGAGGCCCAAAAAATCCTTTTTCTTTTAATATTCATCACTTTGGAAACCTTTTATAATGTACAAGCAGTAAAACTAGTACAGCTGATAGTTTTGAGATTGCCAATTGCTTGTTTATTTATGTTTTGGTCTTGTCTATAAACTTTTAATAGTTCATGAGTAGTTAGAGTAGTAGTCACCTATACTTAATTCAGCGAGAGTGTAAAGTAAAGCCACACCTCCTGCATCAGCTGTAATGTTGGCAGGCTGTGTCACATGAGTACCTGATGTTATAGCTACAAATCGCCAAAGAGCTTTATTAAAACCTGGAGCTGGAACAATGTTGACAAAGCCAATTTTTGTTATGTTTGTTTGCAGTGAACATAGAATGCACGTGAGCTTTACAATAAGTAAATAAATTGTCCACAAGACATTTTAATGCATCCACACATGCTTAATTTATTATTCACATCATATAGTATTCATTCAATTGAAATCACTAAGGGGAATAGCTGTGAACCATCCCTTGGATCATATGGACTGCCTCTTCTCTGATTGGTTCTTTTCTATACAAATGTTATTTAAAGGGAGGGGCTTTACTTTACACTATCACTGAATGAACTATAAGTTGGCCAAAACAAAAGTAAACAAACTATTATCTTCTTACGAACTTAACCATAAAATCCAGCTGTGCTGAAAACATTGTCAACGAACATCTGTTTTAGTATAGCACTTGTAATAAAGGGAACGTTCTGATGCAATATTGCAACTGGAAGTTCACTTGCGCAGCTGAAGATATTTCTAAGGGGCTTTTCCAAATTAATTATGTATTAACAGGAAGAGGATGTGTCATGGATGCGGCATGGTTGATACTCTTAGATTTTCTTAAAAACAAATAATATTTACAAAGTAAAATAGGCGAGTTTTTGAATTGCCAGTACTACTTGCTGCAATTCAGCATCTGACAAGAGAGATTGTTTCATATTGCGGTCAATAATTATTAATATCGGCCCAGGAAAAAATAAACAAGCAGTTAAACAAGCTAAAATACATGTAAATCAAGAAATAAAATCAAATTAAACTTTGACAGCTATGTAAAATGGTCGAATAAAAATAAACAAATCAAAAAAATAGGCGATATTGTAAACATTCTATAACCTGTAACAACATTGTAAACAAACGCAACGTGGCAATTTGACAGTTCTGAGAAAATGTAAACAGAAACCATGTGTTTTCAATGTGACTTGTGTAAAATGTTTTGATGAGATTATTAGTACATGCTTTGGCCGACTTACGTGAATCCTACTCTAAATAATTGTCAACATTCATCAACTCATGAACTAAAAGTCAAAAGACAATACCCAAAACAAAAATAAACAAGCAACTGACAATCTCAAAACTATCCAGCTGTACAGTTTATACATTATACTAACAGTACAGCTTGACAGTTGTTTATTTATGCGTGGTCTTGTCTATTGACTTTTAGTTCATGAGTTGATGAATACTAATAATTGTGGTCAATAATTATTTAACACCCATGTCCCAAAATTTCAGGGGTTTCTATTCATTTCCGTCATACTGAGAAATCTGACATTGATCAAACGTACAACTGTCGAAGCACATTAATATTTACGGCCCAAACACTAGTTAGACACCCACCACACACCGTGGAGCCGTGGAGCCGCGGAGCCGCAGGTGGCGCAGGTATGTGCGACAGCGACGTGAGCTGGCAGCCTCGCAGCCTCGCGGCCTCGCAGCCTCGCAGCCTCGCAGCCTCGCAGCCTCGCAGCCTCGCAGCCTCGCAGCCTCGCAGCCTCGCGGGAGCAACGCACTCCCACCTTGATCTTTTTGTTTCTGTCGGATTCCTTCCTCCGTCATTAGCGGATCTGCCGAGTTCCGGACGGAAGCTGCGGGCGGGGGGAGGGGGTGACCCCGACGGAGCGCTGCGATTGGTCGCCGCGGGCCGCGGTCGCCGTGCGGTCGACACCGAGGTGTCTGGGCGCTTCCTATGCATGCCGGGAGATAAACTTTTCCGCACTCTTCCATTTCCAAAAATTAGTTGTAGTAAGCTGTCATTAGTGATGAGTTAGTAACAAAATAAACTAAAGAAATTACTTCCCTAATACAGTACTATACCATCATTTGGCATTGCAGTAGGCCTACTCCTTTATCAAATTATAGAACGGTGAAGGGAAAAGCATGTAGTAGTGAGGTTGTGAAGCATATACATGTCGGCCTTAGTCAGTAGCATGATTACAAGATCGCCCCACAATCATCCTACCTACATTCATCCTTCATTCATATTTGCCTTAAAATATCCCTTACTGGGGGTCGGCGTCCAATATGGTAATATGGTAATATAATGGTAATATGGGAAAACAAAAGCTGCTCCTTCCCTATTTTCCTGGTTTCTGGCTTGCTCTTTTATCCTAGCATTGCAAATATTGCAATAGATCCCGAGTGTGTTGCTCGATTGATTTCAGAACAGTTCTTGAATTGTCATTTGATGTTCCTCCAATAATAATACAGCTTTTATTTAGGAAATTACCACCCATCACTCATGGCGAGAGTTACAACATAATCTAAGGTGCCAGTTTTATATGTGATCTGAATTATTTCTATACTTCCGTCTGTGTAACTTTTCATTGTACTTAGTATCAATTAAAGGTGCCTGGAAGCTAAGTTAAGATGTTGTTCCCTGCAGACTGCATGCCTACTTGCCCCAGTGGGTGTGCCGGTGATCGTAGCGCTCGCAGTCAGGGTTCAGAGGTGGCGCCGATACTTCCCTGTAGACTGCGACCTTGTAGGAGATTGTCCCTCTACTACTTCCTCGTTCACCACGGCGAAGAATGTGCAAGCACTTAAGAACTTTATCTGGATCTATTAAGTTTATCTTTCTATTACGCGCAACAACGTTAGGATCGATTGGATGTGAAGAACTATTAACTAGTTATATTTTGATTGTTATAGCTTGTTGTGAACATTTTGAAATTAAATGTTGAATACAAACGTCGTAGTTGGCATCTAGAGACTTCGGTCCGTCTCAATTCGAGAATGGGGTGGTATGTTTTCGTGACCAAGTAGAAAATTAACTACAAAATAATAATAAACCCCAAATTTTGGAGGCGACGAAAGGTATTGTCAGGCGAACACTAGGAGATCCTGAGAGTTTTATATAGTTAATTAAACAATATTTATGATAATTTAATCATGGATTTTTTTCTCTGTACGGACTTACCCTTCCGTAAAGTAAATGCTTCTGTATCACCTCTTTGCCTCATGGTCATGTAATGCAACTTAAATTCAGAAACCGTGTTCAAATCCTGGAATAAATCCTTTTTGCTGTGCCGTTTGATCAAGACTCAACTTTTAACACCCCATTGTCGCCAGAACGTCTCCGATCTCTCCGCTTTTACCCCACCCACCGGCGGTTTCGCTGTCTCCTGCCCCCGACGGATCCTCGGTGACGTCACGTGTCAGCATTGTCTCGCCGCCTCCGCGCATTGTCGCGCCCACGGACTGCAGAGAGAGTACCGCAGGTGCCGTGGGAAACCTGCATGCTGGGGAGTGATGGAAGAGACACCGGTGACTGTGAAGTCCAACACACCTTAGAACTTTTGAATATCAATTTGTTTCTTCTCCTGTATTTTCACGAATGACAGAAACGATCATTTCACGAACGATTCAAAAGGGATGGTGTAAGTGGTGTAGTTAGGGGCTGGTAAATTGCTCAGTTTTTTGGTCCTAAGGTTGAACGTTAGACCCAGTTTCCATATCTTGTAGTATTGGACAGATGGAGTTCAATGAGGTTTACATAGATAATTTTAGCTTGATTTGGATTATTCTCTTTTAATCGCTGTACTTGGTTACTGTACCAAGTACATAGGGACCTGTGCATAGGGTCGATGATAGTAGCTAGAAACAACATACATTGTCATTTGAACTTCAAATCAGAGGAATCAACAACGGATTGTTGAGTTGAAATATTCCTTGAATCCGAGGGCATCGAGTCACCCAGTTGGACGTTTCCATCATGTCACCCTCCAACGAGACCGTGCAAGATCCGGGGAGATCGTCACTCCTCTAGCACAGTTAGGCGAACATCAGGAGACCCTGTGAGTCCTGTAGCGTTAAACAATGTTATAATTAAGGATTGTTTTTTCTGCTCGGACATATCAGCCTCTGCCTACTGGTTATGAATTGCAACTTATGCTCAGAAATTCTGTCACTGTCCTCCATATGCCCAGAAGATGGATGTTAAATTTTAGTCAAGAACACAATGTTTCATCAATAGATAGAACATTTGGAGATTAGGCTATTATTTAATAATCAGCAGACACCGCCCCGCCCACCAGTGTGGAGCGGAGGGCGGGATCGAGTGTCGGATCGCCAGCGGACGTCGCTTCTTGTCCGTGTCTCGCAGCCAGTGGAGCGGCTGTGGTGCTGGTGCTGCGGTCTGGGCGACGTCTAGCGTTTCACCGCACCGCCGGACACTGCTGACTCAATATACCTGCTGGAATGCAGCGTCAAAAGTAATAATTCAAATTTATTATATAGCGATCGAATGGTAGAAATTGAACGTCATTCCTTAGAGGAGGGAATCATAGTTGGGCAATACACAGAATGAATCCTCCCCCGTCAGAACTAGAACTAGAACCATAAGAGTTAATCATCATAATTTATTTTTCTTCATTGAATATAGGCGAGTTAATTAAATATGTTGGTAATTAAAGATAGTTACATTTTACCAAATTAGGATGAATGAGTTCCAACCAAATTTCAGTTTTTAGGGGGTGGTATTGTGTTTGACTGCATCCGTAAAATTCATAACGATCGAAATGCATTACAATTTGTGTAGTCTCCCTCATTTATAATCATTATGGTGACTGAATTTTTAGGGGTGATGCGTTAAATTGTAAAGATATCTTTGATATTTTTAGCAGACGGAAACCGAAAGACAATGCGGCTGACCACACCATGATTGAAACAACAGGTTCTATTTCCGACCGAGTATTTTCAACAGAGCGATAAACACGCGTTGTTTTGTTACTTGCCCGGAGAGTAATTGGTTTCACAACGCCAGCGCATTATCCACTACCACGCGTCGTCCGAGATGTTCATTTACCTGTTGACATCCTCCCACCCACCGGCCCCACGAGGCCTTGTTTATTTCGGAAATGTCACTAATAGGTCTACAGTTACTACCCCGGGGTGCACCGGCACGAGGCGCGGTAGCGGTCAAGGCAGCAGTGGATGTTTTTTACACGTTGTTGTTGGATACGGATGTTTGCCGCGCGACCTTGAGGTGTTATCAGTTTCCTGTCTGAGAGAGGTGTAGAGCTGTAGAGGTACTCGGTGTCGGTGGAGATTAGTAAAGGGAATTGACTACTTTTCATTATCGATTAGTGACTAGTCGATTAGTTTTGAACATCGACTAGTCCAGTCGTTCACACCAGTGGATTAGTCACCGTGTAAAACATCGACTAGTCTAGTGGATTTAACTAGTCGAACGAGCGAAAACCGGTAATAAACAACAAAATATAGGGCGTTTTTTAACGTAACCCAAAACTTTATTTTATCAGTGAAGGATTATTCCCCCCAAGATCCCCGGATTTGACCCCACTCTATTATTTTTTGGGGGATACATAACATTTTAGGGCTATGAAAGTAATTCACAGATATTCAGCAACTCGAAATAATCGTAACAAATTCAATACAAGAAATTCAAAGAGGTACTTTGCAAAACGTGTTCAGGAATTTGATTGAGAGAGAGCAACTTTGTATAAATGTCAATATCGGATTGTTTGAACCCACAATGTAAGCTAAATGTGGTCAAACAAAAATAATAGGTTGTATAAAATGTTAAGATACAAAACAATACTTATTTCAGGTTTATATGTAGGTCTACATTATTCGATTAAAAAATGGGTTGCGTTAAAAAAACACCCTGTAGGCCCTGTATAATCGGTTAAGTTGCCGAAAGTCGGTTTAAATATCGACTACTTAAAATAATCGACTAGACAAAATAATCGACTATCTTTTTTCTTTCAACATAGTTTTCAGTCTCGAGGGCTTCAATAACAACACAAAGGAGACTCAACTGGATTTATTAACTTACTATTAAACAAACTATACAGCACAAAGCTCCATTACAACTCTTTGAGAATAGCATGGGCAAAGACCTCTAGACCGGGAAATACAATAAGCAGAATATAAGAAATTACATGGAGTAATAACAATAGATACATTATATAACATCTCCCCCTTGAAAAGAAAAAAGTACAAACCAAAGTATCTCAGTTAATTGTAAAATAAATAATTTTAGAACAATTAATTTTTAAACCTTGTTGTTTTTTTTAATTTGTCTCCCATACCTTGATGGTTTTACATTACAATCATGATTAATGTTATTAGGCCTGTTTTCTGATTGAAATTGATTAAGACAAGGAGTTTGAGTATGAGGCTGACATGAGCTAGGAGGTAAAACTAGAGTTTCTCTAACAGGAACATTAGCTTCATTACACATTGGAAAATTGCTGCCTTCACCTGAACTTATTTGCGTTTTATTCATAGACTTCCTTAAGAATACTCTATTTCTCCTAATTTCCCTACCATTAGCCTGCTTTACAATATAAGATCTTGGTGCTTAGTGCTTGGTGTTTCCTTACAACTACTCCTGGCTCCCAAAGTTTTCCTGATTTAATCAATTCATTATCAATCTCCTTCTTTCAATAATGACAAGGGTTGACTACCTCTATCATAGTACCTTTTTACAACTTTTTTGTGATTTATTAATCTGTGTTTAACTTGTTTGTGATCAACTGGTTCTGGTTTTAACAAAGAACTGGTTGTTGGCAAAGTAGTTTTAATTAACCTACATCATTTGTGTGGGTGAAAATTTTGTATCTTTCAGGGGAGTATTTCTATACAACATCAGAGCAACATTTATGTCTTGCTTGGTTTCATTATATTTTCTTAGAATATTCTTTGCGATTGACACAAAATTTCTGCGAGACGTTTGACTGAGAGGGTAAAGGACTTAAAGTAACTAACATAAAATTCCATTTATCAGCAAATTCTTTAATCTCGATACTTCCAAAAGGCATATAATCAGATACTAACAAATCTGGCGGAACAAATCTAGTAAAAATTGGCTTTAATACAGAAATAACATCTTTTGCTGTTTTACCCCTCTACAAACAAAATTCAAACCATCTACTATAAGAATCAGCTAATACTAAATAATCATTAGTACCAAATTGTGGTCTTTGTCTTGGAGCATCAGTCTTGAAAAGAGGCTTTAGTAGAATTCGGGGGCTTCTCAGGCTTCCCCGCCATCTTGTCCAAAGTCGCTCCTCTTTGGAAATGATGGACTTTTAAGATGCCAGTTTGTTTTCCTCTCCTTCCCCCTCTTCTTCTCGCAAATGATCCAAATATTTTTCTTCATCTTCTTTAGCTTTTCTAAACCAAAAGGCTTTCTTTTTATAGCTGAGAGATTTCCACACTTCTTTGTACTTTTCAATGAATTCGGCTTGATTGAAATTATTATCTTTTTAATGTTTTAGTATAACTTTTCGTTTAGGTAACTCTTGAAAGGAGAAAGTGGTTTGTTGTTTTGAACTGGTTTCTTACTCACTAGTATCAACTCTGGGTGCTTTTCATGAAACTTAGCAAGGTTTTGCTTATATTCCCCTTGCATTTCTTTTGCTTTTTCAACATACAGTAGTAGTTTTACTTTTCATCTGGAAGTTTCTTGAACTTCTCTCCAATCATTCTTGATATTTCTGTCAATTTCAAATCTGGATGCCTTTTCATTATTTTGTTCTTCTTTTCCATATAATACAGCATAAAAGAGGATAACGGTCTGGCAGGCTGCTCGGGGTGGCGTCCCTTCTTCTTCTTTCTGTTTGTTGCTGACCACGGCTTCTCTACCCAAAATTTTGCATCATCTAATATTTAACTTAAAAGTCTGAAGTGATGGGCTTTTGATTTAAAAATTTCCATTTTCAAAACACTTTTCAGCTGTGTGATCTCCAAATTGTACCTCCTCCCACTTCAACTTTAATGCTCTGCTTCCAAAACTCAAATTGTCATTTTTTGGAATTTGCATCTCTACATCCTTTTGATCAATTCCCTGTAATCCTCTGGATAACAGACTAGATGACCAACTAGTCGACTACCCCGTCACCAGGCGGAGATACGTCAAGGCGCCGCCCGGAGCGGTAGTCGACTACCCCGTCACCAGGCGGAGATACGTCAAGGCGCCGCCCGGAGCGGTAGTCGACTACCCCATCACCAGGCGGAGATACGTCAAGGCGCCGTCCGGAGCGGTAGTCGACTACCCCGTCACTAGGCGGAGATACGTCAAGGCGCCGCCCGAAGCGGTAGTCGACTACCCCGTCACTAGGCGGAGATACGTCAAGGCGCCGCCCGGAGCGGTAGTCGACCACCCCGTCACTAGGCGGAGATACGTCAAGGCGCCGCCCGGAGCGGTAGTCGACCACCCCGTCACTAGGCGGAGATACGTCAAGGCGCCGCCCGAAGCGGTAGTCGACCACCCCGTCACTAGGCGGAGATACGTCAAGGCGCCGCCCGAAGCGGTAGTCGACCACCCCGTCACTAGGCGGAGATACGTCAAGGCGCCGCCCGGAGGGGTAGTCGACTACCCCGTCACTAGGCGGAGATACGTCAAGGCGCCGCCCGGAGCGGTAGTCGACTACCCCGTCACTAGGCGGAGATACGTCAAGGCGCCGCCCGGAGGGGTAGTCGACTACCCCGTCACTAGGCGGAGATACGTCAAGGCGCCGCCCGGAGGGGTAGTCGACCACCCCGTCACTAGGCGGAGATACGTCAAGGCGCCGCCCGGAGGGGTAGTCGACTACCCCATCACTAGGCGGAGATACGTCAAGGCGCCGCCCGGAGCGGTCACCGAACTCGCTATCTTTACGAGACTGGACACTTCTGACTGCGACGCGTCGTCCGAGCCGGTTGCAACAGTGATAAAATAAATGCAAGTTGTCAATTTAAATTCTCAGTAAAATCCTTTTTGCTCGTCGTTTAGTACATAGGCAACGAAAGTTACACAATTCACGAGGTGCAATAGTCCGTATTACGATAAAATTCTAAAAAAATACCATTTATATAGGATGTATTTTTTTAACGCAACCCAAATTTTATTTTATTCCCCTAAAAATCCCTGGATTTCACCCCACTAGATAATTTTCTTTCGGGATACATAATAAATAAGGACTACGAAAACAATTTACAGGACAATCAGCAACTCAGAACAAACACAACAAATTCAATACAAGACATTGAATGAGGTACTTTGCAAAACGTGTTCAGGAATTTGATTGAGAGAGCACAACTTTGTATAAGTGTCAATGACAGATTGCTTGAACTCATAATGGAATAATCAAACTCAAAGATTAGGTTGTATAAAATGTAAAGATTAACAAAACAATACTCATTTCATCTGTATAAGTGCATTATTCAATCCCAAACATGGGTTGCGTTTTAAAAAAATACCCTGTAGTACACAGGTAACGGAAGTTACTCAAGTCTCAGATTGTATTGGGGTTAAGTTTTTCCGTAGTGCCACCACGAGTCCACGGGAATAAACAAGTATGGATGAGCTTTTGTTTGTGGTAGCATACAAAAACTCTACCGCGTTACCCAACATCATATAATACTAATACAATATAATAATATGATGTAACTGAGAATAGATCTAACAACTCAATATATTCTGATTTTATATCATTTTGTTAATTGATATAATGTACTCTGCAATCCTGCGCCAGACGTCTCAGGCTTCTACTAAATGCCAGTCAGCACGATGTTTACAGCGCATCGTAAAAAACAAATTAATTGAAGAAATCTAATTTAAAGTGCGAGTTCAAGTGACCAATTTTAAAAATTGCATTAAAAAAGTTAGTACACTGTAAAAAATTGATTTAAGAAATCTAATTCAAGGTGCTAGTCCAAGTAACCAAGATGTTTACCGCAAAAATCGGTCCATAACGTACCTGAAATTTAAAGCATGAAGCTATAAAGAAAAGGACAAAAGTATTGCCATATTGTAAATGGAATAGGAATCTTAATCCATGTTAGGCCTAATCGAGTTAAAATTTAAAAACAGTAGAACCTTTCAGATGTTCGACTTGTTGACTTCTCCGAAGCCATAACTTAAATTTAGATTACAGTGATTTAATCTCGAAGCGTCAAGTCATTATTCGGAAGGAAGACGAGTGAAACCTTTCGCTGCCGGTTTGTAAACAAGCTATTAGTCATAACGGGATCCGATACACTACAATTTTGACTTGTAAATAGGAAAAGTCCGATTTACCGTTCACTAACGCGGAGCTCCGCCGCCTGTGGGTGACATTACAGCGGCGTCAACAAACCCGGTCAACATCAATAACGTTTTGTGGAAGGAAACAATTTTGTTGATCAATTAACTTTTGAATGGAGTCAAAGCACGTAGGTGCGGAAACGAAAATACTATATGGGCTTTCCTTGCCGCAAGTAGTTAAATAGATTTCCCATCTTTCAATTGGGCAAATATCTATTATTCTGTTACACATTTTATTTAAATGTAGAGTAGGGGATTATCAGTTCTGAACTGATTTTAATAAGTTAGGTTTCGTTGGAAAGAGATCGGCGTGAAGTTTTGCAGGAAATACAATTTACATTACAGGGAAGGTGCCCTTAAAGTTTAGTGTTACCCGTATTCATCAAAAACACGCTCACCGCTCCGCATGAAGTACAGTCTATAATGTCAGAGAGGTCTTCACTGCCAGACTTCTCTCACCCCGCGCACTCTCTCACCCTCAAATCCGTGATTCCGGTTTCTAAGACGTTCCGTCGACATTGTGGAGTGGCGTCGGAGGTTTTTTGCAGAAGACACAAGGAACGCGGCATCTGCGGGGCAACGGAGCGCGAATCCCGGGCTACCTGCCTGCATTCTCGGCTGACAGTGGCATTGTGGGGAGATGGACGATGCAGCTGGAGTCGCTCAGGTATCGCCGCTCTCTCACCTGCCTTACGCAACGGCGCGGGTGTCGCAGGTCTGCGAAGAATTGCCCTTCTGGGGTATGTGAGGATGAAAAATTGAGTTTAAAAAGTTGCATGTTAACAGAGAGCGAAGAAATTCACAAGATAAATTGCCATTGTCCGGGTACTTGGTGGGATTGCAACTCTAAGCTAATTAGACCGAAAAAGTCTGCAAAGGTTCTATATCAGACAGATGCGGTTTATAAGTGAATTGTGAACTAGTAATGCGTCAAGTATTTAGGAAAAGTGGTGGGAAAAGGAAAACATAAATTTAATAAGTTCGTAAGACCAGATAAATCAGAGACCGATGACCATCAGTCCTAATCTCTTTAATAATCTCTTTATTCTGACAAGAAGATACCACAGGTACATTTCACAAATGTCATACAAAATAAATAATGTCATCTTAGAAAAAATCAATTTTAGACTAATAAATATTAATATTTTGCTCAACTGTTACCAGTCAAATATTGCAATAATTATAATTATAACTTAACCTATATCAGCACCATGCAGTCTCTCCCCAACCCCAGCTAAAAACTCCCCTACATAATAAAAAGGATTGAGTGCGAGATGTGCTCTGAGGGCCTTTTTAAAGTCTCTCTCAGTTGTAATAATGGCGATTCTGGCTGGTAATTTATTAAAATAAATTGCACCTGCGTTTTGTGGGAGGGCTCCAGCAATATTCAGCCTTACCTGTGCGGGACGGAGTTGGATGGCTGACATAGTGGGGTAATGATGGAATTGGCTGTCAACAGGAGTTGCACTGTGAAAGCGTGCATGACTTATTACCTCCAAAAGCAGGTTATTATACCAGTCAAGGTTAGCAGCACCAAGTGTCTAAATGCAATTCTGCAGGAATCGTGTCTCTTTAAGCCTGCTATCATACGAACTGCTTGTTTCTGCAGTTTTAAAAGCCTAGTTAGAGGGGTATTTGTTGTAGAGCTCCACAACACTACACAATATTTCAGGTGTGATATTTTCCTATCGGTCTATACCGATGTTCTGAAATTCCAAAGTGATTTATCTACACAAATGAAGACAAATTTATAGAGAAACATAAATTTTTGACAGTTGGGTTACATTTTTCCTATAAATATTGTGAAAAATATATCAAAAACTGCTAAGAGAAATATTTTCCCAGAAATCATAAAGTTTTACAAAGTTCCGCTCCTACTGTTTAGCTGCAATCATCAGAAAGGCCTCTCCACAAATAATCCCCAGAAAGTTATGTTCTTCTAGTAGTTCTCATTATGCTCTTTTCTCTCAGGTGGTCGCTTGAACTTCTTTTCACAAAGTGGCCCTCAGAAAGCTGATCGTAAGGGAATCAACAGACAGTTCTCTTATCACAGCAACCTCACAAAGTATTTCTCCCCTGGTAGCCCTCAGAAAGTCTTCCTCCCCCAGTAACCCTCAGAAAGAAAACTTCCCCAAGGTCCCTTAGGCACTCAGCTAGTAAAACACACGCCACACAGCATTGTTCTCCTAGTAGTCCTAAGGCAGGCTGCAAACATTGTAACTGTTAACACCTTTGCACTTAACTCCTGGTTAAGACCGGAACGAAACACACGCTGCTTATTCTACCGGAATAAGAGTGAAGTAGAGTATGGGATGGATGAGATGAAAGCCTTTGTTACTGACAGACTAGTTTTATCTTTAAAATATTCTATATCTCCCGGAACTCTTCGAAAGTCATATTCCCTTGTACCCCTCATAAAGTTTTCAATCCCCAGAACCCAAAAACACTCTTAATTATTCTCCCAGGCTTAGTAGGCTATTGAAAGTTTGAAGGATACATTTTTCTTCCAGGATCTTCCTCCAGGTCTTGTCAGAGAATGTCTTTGTTCGCCACGGCCAGTTAGTATGCCCGGCGGCCGCGCCGTGTCCGGTATGTGAGGGCGCGCCACTCGCGATTATCCGACTCTTGTACCGAACGTGCGGTTCTCGGAACCCGCGGATCGCAGCCACTTCCGGCCGCCGCGCCGTCACGTCGGCTGCACGTCCACGGACACTGGACGTGTCGAGCGTCGCTACATCTGTTGACACACGTGATTGCCAAAGTAGACACGACAAGACTACTTCAGACTATGGGTCCACCTTGTGGCAATGACAAGACCTGTTAACCTGCGGCAAAAAACTGGAGAGCTCATCACGCCTACGTTGTCTCTTAAAATATGTTGGTTACTGATTTACATGGATTAAATATCTTATGTTTCCACACAATCTGTTATTTTAATCCCCTATTTCAAGACGCCTATTATTAAAGGAGTAGGGATTTTCTAACGGAAAGCAAATCTCCAAAATCATGAGACCCACAGAGCTGAACTTTAGGGTTTATACTACTCTTGGGACATAAGCGTGCTAAGAACGGTTTTTCAAAATCCTCAAAGGGTTATGCCCTACGGTAATTAGAAGTTTCAATTTTTAAGTCTAGGGAAGCTTATAAAGTTGACATGTCAACGTTTATGCATAGACACTGAACACAGAGCTGAACTTTGGGATTTATACTCCCCCTAAGCCATAGATGCGAACGGTACTAAGAAACGGTTTTACAAAATTCCCAATCGGTTACGCCCTAAGATACTTCAAAGTTTGAATGTTAAATTATAGGAAAGTTTATGAAGTTGCCTTGTAAAGGATGACAAATTTCTCAATTCCAAGACATTTTTTTAAGTTTTACCTCGGGCGAAACCTATTTGATCGGATAGTAAATTATACCTGAGAGAACGCTTCTGTCTACTCGGCGTCTCACGTTTATCCCAGTAGAGAGAATAAATCAAACAAGATTGCAAGAGCGTCTCATTTGCCCTAATATTTGATCGTACTAAAAAATTAACAGTTTATTTTGTGCCGAATCAATATATCCCAAATCTTCACGTGTAATGAATGAAACTTTGAATAGCACCTATGTATTACTTACATTCCAAGCTGTAAATACAAAAAAGAGTAAAAGTATTAACCCTTTGCTTCCCAAGATATGAAATAAACATTAAAAAAATTTTTCTTTGCTCTATTTATTAATAAAAGGCTTAAAATAACATGAAAAACATTTTGTTACACAAATATACCTTTTTATAGAAAAATTTTTTTCATGAGTAAAATATTCATCATTGGGAAGTTACGGAATGACCATGAGTAAAATATTTATCATTGGGGATATAAAGTAACACTGTGTAAAAGCAGATACAAAAATGTTTTATCACATTATAAAATACATTTAAAAAATACAAAATACATACAAAATATATATTACAATAATATATTATAATATAATATATGTAATATAAAGTAATAAATTTATATTACGTACAAAATATATTTTAAAACATATATAAAAGGAGGCAATCGATAAAAATGTATTATTTTGGTCCAGAAAAATACTACATTATATAAAATAAGTCAAAAAGGGTAGAGACTATCACCATCCCAAAGAGCTGAATACTACTTAGAACCTTTCAGTAACTTACCATCCCAATGAGTATTATTTTACTTATTGACCTAAACTATCTTCCCAGTGAGTAATATTTTACTCATCAATAAAACCTAACCTACACGTTAGCCAGGACGTGTTACCACTCTAAAAAGTATTTAATAAGCATTAAAACTTTACAGTTTATGACAAGGAATTTTCTTATGGCTGTAAATGAATAAGAACATATCGAAAAAAATTCTCAAAAATCACGAAATCCACAGGAGTCCGGGAACCATGTTTTGACAAGTAAAAACAACAACAAAACTGAAATGGGCCCCTGAAGTCTCCTACCATTGCTGCCAACGTATTCAGCATTAAATTTACCTTTGAACCATGAGCATTTTATTATTCATTGGGAAAATAAACCTTGCGTTTTAATAACAAACAAACCATGAGTAAAAAAGTACTCCGTGGGTAAGAAAGGGTTAAAGATCATTTATATAAGCAGGAATGTATAGAATAGTTAGTTGTTACTTCTGCTTCTTATTATGATGCTGAAGTAGACGAGGGCGCCTTACTGAGGGCCAACACTGACGACTTCCGAGAGTTTGACTGGAGCCAAAAAGTATTTATTACATTCACAAATAATTTGATTCCTAGCTATATAAAGCGATATCTCCTGAGGTTGCAGTTCCTGGAGGAATTGTGGCGCCTGCTTTCCTCAAGAACTACCGCGTTCTTCACAGGTTATGATCGATACTTGAGAGTATCACTTATGATACTCCTTGTAAGGCGGTATTGAGGAAGTGTGAGTGTTCTCCGAGGGCGGACAATACCACTACCACTACACCAGGATGTGGCGGCAAGGCCGTCAGTGTTGCCACTTCTACAGCTGACTAGCGACAGTGTTGCCACCAACACACTCTTTGTCGGAACTGATCCCTCTGGAATGCTGGCTGCACTGGTCCGCTTCCGGTGGCCGACCACCACCTGCCCCCCCCCCCCCCCGACACCCACTTGTGGCTGACCGCACTGATTGCCTGGGGATTTAAAATATTTAAAATATTTCAGGGAGGAGGGAGGTAGGAGGGTAGGACCCTTTGAAATTTCCGAGACTATTAGCAACTTGTTAGACAAAACAATATTCCTAGATACGTTGCTGATTAACACCAGTCAACAATGTTCAATGCATCGGCCTATAAATTTTATAAATTATAAAAAGTAATGAGAGTAAACAGCTTAACAACACTGACAAAGTATTTTATCAGCAAAAATGGTGGGTGACGGAAAGATCTTATTGATGTATGAGGATAAGTCATGGAATCAATTACGAATCAAAACAAATAAATCTGCTGGCTAAATTCTGCTGAAAATCACCAGTCGCAAAACTGGATTTTGATGTTCTTGATCTTGGTTTTATTTGGAAGGATTTCCATTTCAAGAGTTTTCCTAGACTACAAGAAATTTGTTTCCATAAACTGCGAGTACTGCCAGGGCTAAACTAGTTTTGATCAAGTATTTTAATTCAAGAAAGCTCAAATATTGCTTAGAAACGTCTGTGCCAGAATACCTCTGACCTCTGGACAACCTGACCCGCTTTTCCACTACACAGCTACAATAATATTGTGTACGAACAGCAATAAAGAGTCAAAACTTCGCACCGCCGCTTCTTGGGGCGCTCTAAACTCTAGAGTAATAATTATTGCTTGATTACCAAGAAATCACAATAGGTTGAGGTTCGCCCAATCTGACTGAATTCCAATCTGAACTCGTTACTCCAAAAGCGATATGTGGTTTACCACAGGCTGCTGAGGTTTAGAAAGAATAAAAACACTCAGTTTACCACGAAGATCTTTTGAAGCATTATGAAGCTCAAGATTACATCGGCGGTTCTGAACGCCCGGTTTTCTGAAACCAAAGTGCTTGTCTTGCCAGGAATTAAATTATTTTTTACTATTTCGTCATTCTTAATAAGACAGGTACCTCATGGAGGACGTTACCCTGAATATGAGGGAAGGATGAGTGTGATGATCGTGATGATAGTGGCGCGATCTTGTAGCCTTGTTACTGACTAAGGTTGGCACGTTCCTTAGACAGGATTTTGTTAATTAATAGCCCAACAACCAATGGCAGCTGGCTCCAGAAACAACCCTTCAAAAAGCTACTAACTTTTCTCGGGATCGATCCGGCTAACTACAAATGATTCAACCCTAAATATACCCTAAAATCTTTGGTTACTCTATAATATTTCTAAGTGCTTAACTCAATCCTACAGTTGTCGCCTAAATATCGTGCGTCCTAATAAAACTAGTCAAGTTTCTTATAGGACTCAAGACAACGAATGCAACCTAACTAATATTGAAAGTCGATGAACCCATGCAAAATATGGTTGTATCTTTCAGGGTTTCGAAAAGAGTGAGGTTATCGAATCAGTAATTCCTCTACAACATTATAAGCGCAAACAAGTCCCGTCAAAAAATACCTCTGTTTTTTCTTTTCATGGAAGTTTCATATCAACCGAAAATGACAGTTGTTAACCAGCGTTGTCAAGTGGCAAAGTTGAGGAGGGCTCACGTGACCGCGGCGAACGGCCGGAAATGACGTAATTGGCCACAGGAAGCAGGGAGCGGAGCAATTTGTGCATTAAGGAGTGAGCGGCGAGTGGACGCTGGCCTTGGAGCCGCAGCATCCGCGACGGCGAGCGCCGAGCTCCAGCCGGGCTCGTCAACATTCGACCACAAGTTTTGAAAATGTAATATAATTCGCGTTCTGCAAACTACAAGCCGATTTCATGAATTTTTCATTCCATCAATTATTACGCTAATAATAATAAATATGTTTATTACAGTTGGACAACTAACAGACTGTATTGCAAAAGAGTCAAAACATTTTGCGCATAACGCAATAGGACTGGAATCTTCCGTTCACCCTAACCTTTCATACATACATGGTTACATTCATCCATCCTTTCATTTGCCAACTGGTTGGAGGCTCCCTCAGCTCAAAAGCCACAGTTCTGTGTTGAGCGATTCTTAAGTTTTCCCTGCGTTGAGTGTTGTTTCGGTGAATGTCTCTGCCTTGCGTTAAGGTACATTGTTGTTTCTAGAATGTAGAGGCAAGGAAGTGTTAAAAAATTTAGTTCTTTGGAAGCAATCTAACACGACTCTCTCTGATTTAATTTAAAATTATTCTCACTGTATTTTTTGTAACCTGAACCTGAATAATCTTTTAAATTCGGCGTTTGACCTATGGCACTCCGTAAAAATGTGGGGGAGAAGAATATCGTAGAACAGTCTACTGTCATCAATATACCTAAATTGGACAGATTTTGTAAAGTGATATTAAAACAATCATCCTTATAAACTGCCCAATGATTCAAGTTTGTTGATTTTTTTGCCACATTTAAAAAAACAAATACTCCCATTGAAGCAAACCTGCGAATTTTTTATTTTATTTTAATGTGTGTGAATATTTAGTGTAAATAATACGATAAGCCTGAAAATAAACCAATTTTCATCCTCAGACACCCACTTCGGTTGTATGGAGCAGAGCTGATGTAACGGTAGTGCAGGTAGGCGAGGGCGTTCCCCAGGGTTCAGTCTTGGGTCCGCTTTTATTACTTCCAGATTGGTTCCCACACCGCCACGTGGTCCGCCCTCGGTGTCGGGTGCCTGATGGGTGATGTGTCCTGGGGCTCCGCCCCCAGCATTGTGGGGGAGGAACATCACGCAGCCTCTGAGCTTTCATCTGCCTCAAAAAACCCCATTTGTTGTACCTGAGCTTGAATAACGGCGAAGTTGGCAAAAAACATTACGGTGTGTTGCAGAACTTTCGCTGACTTTGAAAAAACTAACGGTTGCTTGCAATTTTGTACTTCTTTTTTAATGTGTCTTCCTCAGGGAAATAGCAAATTTTTTACACCCCTATTATTTTAAAGACAGTTTTGTCGAAAACTGGAAATAATGTCAAGATGATGATGCCAATACAAAATAAATTAGGAGTGAAGTAAAAAAAGGGGTCCACCAATTAAGCCGAGATATGTTGATTGGGCTATATCACCTCCGATAAAATAATATATGTCCAGAAAAACGTAGAAAAGACTAAAAGTATTGTCTTGTCTACATTAGGATTTATTTTTGTCTACAAAAACGTAGAAAAGACTCAAAATATTGTCTTGTCTACATTGACGTACATACATGATTGGCCAAGCGGAAAAAATCACGCTTTGATTAAATACGGGAACTTTTTATTCGGGATTTCCCCACGTCCCCTAAAGTATAGGCTTTATCGTATTAGATAACGTTAAACAAACGACAAACAGTAATTTATCTGCAGGTCAGAACGCAGATCGCACAAGCTTATCTAAAACTCCAGAATTACTATGACTGAGCATATGCTTAAATTTGGAATTTTTTAAAATGTGTTAAAATTCAAGGGACTAGAATCTTTATACTACTGACTACTCGATGGAGCTTCAGATATGTTGCTGCAGTTTTCTGGTGGTCTTGTCTTGAATGGTCCAGTGAGGATGCCCAGGGCGGGGCCATTGTGTCGGTCTGCGGTTGTGGTTGTCCCGATACTGTATTATACCAGCATTGCGTCACGGGCTTTCACCTTATGTAAAGCGCACGCCCCATCGGCTGCCCATACTCGCTGTTTTGGGCGCCCGCGCCGCGCGCAGACTGCGCTCCTCGTCGGCGTCGGTGCCGGCGCGGAGCACTACATGTCGGGATGAATCCTTCCTTCTGATTAATTTCTTGTTATTAACTAATATAATATCGGTTACGTAAGAGCTGACTTTATTTTTTATCATTTAATAATACTTTTATTCTATACATCGAATTAAATTATCTAATGTAATATTCAGATATAAACTTTACATAATATTTACGCAAGTATTGTTGATATTAATTAAAACTTAATAGATATGCCAAATAAATAAACACCCAACAGTCAGGTTTCATCATACGAAGGAAACTGAATATGGATTTGTTCCTGAATATGGACTGTAATTTCCTCAAGTGCATTTGGTTCAAATTCCTAAGAAGTCTTTATACTTATCGAATTAAGCGACCCAAATTATTATTACTATTTGTTATTACAGTATTTTAATTGTACGGACAATATTCCACATGTTAATGGAGTAATGTTCCGACCCAAATTTTAAGGAAGCCTTTTTTATTATTATTTACATGATATCCTCTTGGCATTATAAAATTTTAGTGAAATGTATATTTTAACTAAATAGCAGTATTTATAACGTAACTCAGAAACATCACAAAAAACTGGAGACGAATCAATATTTTGACAAAAGTTGTCAACTGTTAACGCCGGCGCCGGTGTATAGCGCGCTCCGAGCTGCACGTGCGCCGTGAGCGGTGAGCAGTACTGCGCATGCGCAGCGCCTCGGGTCTACTGAGCGCACGACTGCGCACGCTTCGTGCTATATCCCCCAATTTTGTAATATTTTTCAGGAAGTATTCGACTTTCCGTGTTTAAAATCGAGTTATGATTGTTTAGTTATGATTGTTTTTTCTTGCAGTCAATAGTTTAATTTGGAAATGTGTAGTTTAGCTGTATGATTGTCAGTAAGTACATAGGTAAGAAAATGTTCTTGACGACCTACTACTAGCTTCATTGAGCTTCATACATCCTTCGATCACCGTCCCAGCTTGGATTGTTTTGGAAGAGGGTCGTTCTGCGATATACAATAAATTATTCCTCGATCATAAATACTAGAACTTACCGTAATAATTAATAATCGATTGCACTCTATAACAAATCACACTATAATGAATCCTTTTATAATGAACCTCAATCTGTAATGAATATTACCTCATGGAATATTAAATTTATGGTATTACATGAAGGGATTGTAAAATCCAAGTTTTCATGTTACCTGAGGTGCTATTCACACGAACTCGAAAATAAGGAAGGTGGCATATATGAAAGGGGATGATTCAGCATTATTTTAAATTACATATATTATGATAGGAGAAAAGGATTTTCCAACCAACAAAAAACATATTATAAATCACTTCCTCAGTAGATGTATCATCTTTCTTCCGGCTATTGATAAGCAGGCGGAAACGTAATCAAATAAACATGTTAGAAAACATTTAGGAACATGATACTGTTCAGATAATACTATCCGTAATAATCCCGAGTCACCCCATCATTTAGATATTTCTCACCTGAATAATATTATATCAAAACAGTAAGAGGAAGTCTGTTAAAAAAATGTTAAAATATCAGACATTTTAAATAAATTAAATTTTGCAACCGGATCGAGTTTATTGAAATTAATAATAGTAAAAACAATGGTAAACTAGATATGAAATACAATACAAAATCCCTCAGTAGGTGTAACAGTGAGAATGCAATTTCAACTTGTAAATTATGCATTGGATTTGATGAAATGAAAATCCTATTTTCAACTAAATCCATCAACTGCGTCGTTAAAAGCTCAGCGGAACTTCCGCTCTGAGCGGAAATAAGCGCGGATCCGACAACAGGGATCATCGACTCGCTGATCAATCGGCCGGAAATTATACATCTGGAGCAAACCTTAGTGCTGATCCAGGGGATGATACGACGATTGAATAAAATTACTCGTAAATCATTTAATGAATACCAATTACGATTTATCCATTTGATCTTAATTAATTGTTTACGTAAGATTTGTAGCAAAACAAATTTTTATACCAGCATAATTTCAGCAGGAAGTTTATTATACTCGGTTTACATTAGTGATAATGCTTGGTTTACGCGGCGCCGGCGCCGGCGACTCGCTCCGATGCTGCGGAGCTCGTACGATACCCGCATGACTCGTGTTCATATGGACGAATTCGCAGCGAGCATGGAACCCTCCCCCACAAAAGAATATAGCCTAATTAATTTTCATATTTGCTCTACCATTACGGAGTCGCCAAAAAAAACGTGAAGTATTGCATACCTATCGTATGTTCAAGAAGAAAAAAAGAGGATGTTGGACTCATCCTTTCGTAAGTGCAAGCCTATAAAAAAAAATATTTTTACTGTAATTTGTTTAGTAATCTAAAAGGAGCCAAAGTTAAAATTACCACCAGCACCAGCTACAATTTGAAGCACCTCTAATTACCACCCTGCTTGGAATCATGTTGGAAAGCACGTTATTGCATCTGTTCATATTGTTTTGTTCGCTGCGCTCTTGTGAAACGGGCCGTAGAAATTGGCTGATTACAAAAACATTCAATAAAACATTGACGAAGATTAAAAATAATTATAATTTTAGGTGTTTTGTCCTTTTCCAAGACGGTCCAAAGGCAAATTAAGTTAAATTTATCGTGACATTTAAACCCCTTTTTCAGTGATTTGTTTAGAAAATATTCTCCATTTAGGTTTCACTTTATAACATTACATGAGTAATATATCAGTCTACATGTCTATTTAAGGTCGTTGGACAGCTTTAGTTTTGCTGTAGCGATTTCGTTGCCAATTTAGGAAGCATAAAATTTAGCCAGCTGTATTCGTGAGGTAAGCGTCTGATGGTATTTACCTCCCTATCTAGCATTGTACTGTAATTGATTCTACAATACTACGAAAATGGTATATAGGAAGTTTGCAGTTTGATGGATATACATTTTAAGAACAAATTAACAAAGTGCGCTAAAGTTGTAAAATGTATGATATAGTCTAAGACTGGGAATGATAATAATAAATAAAATATATGAAACTTTATATGTTGACATGTTTTTACGCCTCCCAAGTTTACGATATATGTATCTCAGTGCGCGGCGCGGGTGACGGTCAGTCGTGGTTTGCGTCAGAGGCCGAAGTTTGCGGGTGTTATCTGTTATCACTGACCCCGGAACTGTCACTTTCAATTACCACTCGTTATCAGTCATCTGCCAGTTCCCTCTGCCGCCGCGCTGGCGCTGGTGTCGCGCTCTGCGGACTTTTAATACGTAGTTTGCTCGGTAGAATACTGAGAGTCGATAAATAAAATATCTCGGTGAAATTTCATTTACATATTTAAAACTACATTATTATTCTAATTGTTTTATGATATTATTTTGAATAGAATAGTAATTGTTTTGTGGCCTAATTTACAAAGTTTTTGAAAATTGTTTTACTTTCACAATAATTTAAAATGTCATTTGTGCTTTGAGTATGTTTAAAACAATTAGGTTAAACAAAGGTTACCAAAAGGCTTAACCAAAAGGTTACCCTTCAATATTTGTACAACAATGGTTAATCTTAAAAAGGTCACTTGATAAATCAATTTAAAATGCAGTTTCTTCCTAATCCCTAAACATAAAATAAGTATAACGAGGAATACTCAAAGGAGTCCTAGTCTTAGATCTCGTCAATTCTCCCTCCTTCTTCCCCATAGCAAGATTCTTCCCCACTCAAAGCAAGATCACTTATCAAAGTAAAACTCATTTATCTACGAGTGATTATAAAATTATAGAATTTTGTTTCGCAGCACCGACTTTAAAGCATTCCATACATATGTTAAACTCGAGTGCAGGGACGAATTTTAAGACGCGTGCTCAGGGGGGGAGGGGCTTAACTGCAAACAATTAAGAAATTGAAAAAACTTCCTAACAATTGCGGAACACTCTGGCCTCTACTACAAATCTACAGTTGAGAATGGTTTCAGAAACCAAAATAATCACGTTATATGGAACTTGTTTTTTTAAAAGATCACTTCACCATAGACGCTAAACTTCGAATGTTCTTACTTTGTAAAAACAAATAGGTTAGTTTATTTTCCTGATTTGTTTTATAAGTAATTGTAATTCAAACTAGTTATACCAGTTTACATAGTTGTACGACCGGTGTTCCGCCTGCTGTGGTCCTGCAATGACGTCACTTGTATCGCGTGTCTGGTGACTCAGCACCGCCGTCACCGACACCCGTCACCATCGATACCTGGACCGGCAACGACACATTCCTGCCGCGGTACGTGGGCCAGCTGAAATATCCTAAATACGCACTAGGAGTGTAAGATCAACTAGTCATGTCATCTTGTTTAGACAATTGATTTCGAAGCCAGTGACTCATTCCCTCATCATGAGAATTCAGAGACGACCGGCGACAGGTTTGCACATAGCTGTTTTGTACACATATTATAATCCTTTTTCAGGACGTCACGAAAAAAGGTTTCACGATCATATAACTGAACTGCTTGTGGATATTCACTTTGGCTTTTTATGAAAATGCAACGGTTGTTTTCATTTTAAACTAGATTATTAAGCTGCTAGATTATTAAGGGATGATTTTTATCTAGCTTACATTTTGAATTCTCAACTTATTTGCATGAATTGCTGATGGAAACCTCAAATGTGATCAATGACTTGTATACAACTTTTTCCCTCACTTGCTATGTTTAGACGAGGCTTTTTTTACTCCTTGTAATGTATGATTAAAATAATAATTTGTTTCTAAGCGGGAGTAAAGTGATTACTTTGTCTCCCGACGGGAGACAAAATAATCACTTAAGAATAACATTGAAATCAATAATTCGAAATTTAGAGCTTAGAGCCCTTTCAAATTTCCATGCACGCATACATACAAAGATGTTGCAGCTCAACGAATGCAGGGGCTATTAGCTGATAGTGGCAGGAATAATCATATAAAGAATAACATCAACTACAATCAGCTGTGAGAACGTCTGAATAAAGCATGAAAGAACGTTGCAACAATCAGATGATCGCTGGTACATGAATGGTTGCAGCTACCTGGATGCAGGAGCTCCCATATGGAAAAATTTATATTTAAAATATATTTAAAAAAATATATAAAAATATATTTTAGAATAAAACGTCATATATTTGAAATATATATTGAAATATATTTAAATATACAAATTATGGGACCCAGAAAGATATAATTATATATTTACTAAATATATAATTATATATATAATTTATTTCTAAAATATATTTAAATTATATTATTGTTTGTTGTTAATAATATATTATTTTATATTTGTAATATATTTAGGTAAATATATTGTTGTTTGGAATAAAAATATATTATAAATATATTTCATTTATATTTCAAAATATTTTTCAAAATATGATTTTTTTCAATTTAAATGTCAAAACTCTACAAAAAAAATCAATAAATTGATATATAAATATATAATATTAGCCTTACATTTGATTTTCATGAACAAAAAAAGGGTGACCCCGCTGGGATTCGAACCCCGGACCTTCGCTCTACCTACCCTAACTAAGCCTACACCCTATCCTAACCTAACCTACGCCTTAACCCACTCGGCCATTTCGACTCATGGGTGACATGGCATAACTTGGGATGTAAAGCTGATTGGGAACGCTGTTTCCTTTTGGAGTTGGAGTTATAATGCTTTTGCGTTGTAGCACTAAGTTTTAGTCTATTTTTAATGGACAGCATTCAGTAATTAAATAGTTGCTGTTGTATATAACACACGTTGCGTACTTAAAGTTTATCATAGGAGTTGGTGAAGACTGTAAACGTTCTTTGTATCTTATTTGAAAATTTATTCTAAAGTTTGTCCAAAATAGATGTTACCGTATCGCAGTTCCAACATTTAAGTTTATACACTCCCCTGCTTTCGTCAAGTCATCTTTTTTATTTTCTGCCGTTGCTTGTGATCGCTTATAAATCAAATGAATTATTATTATTTTTTAGTTCCATAGGCTATTTTTACTTCCGCATTTTTAAAAGTCTCATACAGTAGATGCTTTGTTAATCGTACATAATCTGATTTAGCATTGGGCATTACATTATGTGTTGAGTGACAGTATATTGAGATGTATTTCAATAGTGTTTCCTTAAATATAAAACATCCTATATAGTATAGGATTGCATAAAAATTGACTAAGAAATATCAATTATTTTACATGTAATTTTTCTTTTTCATTTTTATATGAGTACATTCTGGTCAGTACTTTTAAGTTTTCATCTATATTGGTGTGATTATGTTTACTTCATATGATGTAATTATGTTTACCTCATGTATTATGTGTTTGGTATAATTATGTTAGGGTATCTATAAAAGAACTTCAGGGTTTTGAGGCAAAATATTGTTATGAAGCAATAAGCTTATGTAACTGTTTTATACATGATTAAAAGGTTGCATTTTGAATTTTTCTTTAGCAATATCATAAAATTCAAAATGGGCTCCATTGGCGGCACAGAACACATTGTAACGATATTCCACCTCCTTATATGTCCTGGATGACATTTCTGGGGGGGGGGCGGTTGCCACAGAATTAATTATTCGTTGCCTGAGGTGGTCAACATCACGAATTTTCGAAGGATTCTGTGCACCGTAACGACAGATTTAGTTTATACTAGCCAAATAACGCATTGAGCCTTTTGTTGCGGCGCTGCCTTTAGCGCAGGAATTCAGACAGCACTTGACAGCCGCGCTAAGTTGTTTCAAGGCCAATGTTCCGCAGCGCTGCCACCTCTTGACAAAAACATTCCCAATTGTTATGAGTTAAACCTTATGAGCTACTCGTTTCAAAGAAATTAACTGCATTTCGCTACCTTTTACAGTTATTAAGATATTAATTTTTAAAATCCCGGAGATCTTTTATAGATACACTGTATAAGATGTTCCGCATATTTTGATTTTATGTTTTTTATATTTGCAATATATTGTTAATAATATATTTCCAAATATAAAACTAAAGTTATATTTGAAATATATTCATGATTATATGTTATAAAATATATATATGGTGTTAATATATTTAAAATATATATCACTAACAGTATTTCGTAATATATCTGTCTTACTTTAGTTTTAGTATATGTAATGTATTGCAGAATATATTTCAAAAATATATTTCATTCAATATATTTTAAATATATACAAGAATATGTTTAAAATATATATCACTAACAGTATTTCATAATGTATACGTCTTACTTTAGTTTTAATATATTTGTAATGTATTGCAAAATATATTTCAAAAATATATTATATTAAATATATTTGAAATACATACAAGAATATATTTCAAATATATTTCACTAACAGTATTTCGTAATATATTTGTCTTACTTCAGTTTTAATATATTTGTAATGTATTGCAAAATATATTTCAACAATATATTTTATTAAATATATTTGAAATATATACAAGAATATATTTCAAATATATTTCACTAACAGTACTTCATAATATATACTCTTACTTGAATTGAAATATATATATATTATATATTTAAAAATATATTCCTAAAATATATTTCATTAAATATATTTTAAATATATCCTGGTATATATTTCAAATATATTTTCAATATAAACTAAAATAATATATATTTTATATATATTTTGGTCTTTTTAAATATATTTTAAATATATTTAAATATATAATTTTTCCATATGGGCTAGTAGCAGGAAACAAAATGGATATTTGTTATTACTTACTAAGTTAATAAAATAAATGTTTATGGTCAGGATATTTACTGTTGCAGGTGTGGGATGTTGTGTGTATTTCGAGAGCAAAGCACAATGTCTCCCTCATGAAAACTGTCGCCCTCGCAAGCTAGGGCGCCAACATTTTCACTCGTGAGACAACGTTGTAGTACTTTACCCACTCAACACAGAAATAACAATTAATTTAGTTGACCCCAAATAAACAGTCATCGTTGTGAGAAGTAATCCGGAAAAATAACTATTCCCCTTGATATCGTAATCTTTCGTTAATGTACAAATAATCGCTAACGTAGACGATTAAAGGACTTTTTTACATCTTTGTAAATAAATCTAAAAATGTCCTATGATTAATCCAACTCCTATGATCGTTGATCCAACGACCAAATGTTTTTTCTACTGCTATTAAACAATTGGGTAAAACATAGTGATAACTATCATGAAATTAATTTGCTTGAATAACAGATCTGCACAAACAAGCAGGTGGCATAAATTATACAACTGCATACCTACTTCCCACCGTTGCTCAGTTCCTCTTGTTATTTGGTTCTCCAAATAAACACCTATTACAAACAATTTTTTTAAATTATTTATAATTTACTAATCAATTACTTATCAATAAATTAAAATTGACGTCAGGAGTTAAAAACCAAAATTGAAATATCTTCCCGAACCCGCAATTTTCCAATCCGTCCTCCTACATTACAAGAAAATGCCCCGATGTATCCCAGTCACCATTATGGCAAGCGGGAAACGTTTCAAAACTTTCAGCTTTTTTAGTTACAGCAGGTATTTTTTCTGTCCAGAGGTATTTAAATTTAAAGGGGCCAAAACCGCACTTTGAGGGCCGTCCTAAGGGTTTCTGGGTCCATGAACCGGCTTGATGTCCTCGAAAGGCACATCTAAACGTAAAGGGCTGTTAACAACAATTAAATAAACAAAACAATGTTCCGCACTCACCAGAAAAAGTCCATGCAGCTGATAAGCTACCAGCTAGCTGGTGTACGCTACGATTCATTTTGCTGTGACCTTTTCCTCCAGTTGGGACGAAGTAAGGGCACTTCTCCACCAATATTGAGTATCGTGGATAAAAGTCTTGAGTAGTCTACACGAGCAGCTCTGAGCTCGGTGTACAAGTGGAGTCACCTGCGGAGGTGCGGCCCCGGTCGACCGTTACCGCGACCGCAACCAGGCCGGAAACCGTCTCCTGCGGCCACTTCCGGTGCGGCGTAACCGGCGGCCGTCATCTCACACGGCGGCGCGGCGGAGGGATGCGCACGTAGCTGCGTGGACACGTAAATACATGCCTCGGGCCCGGGCTGCCGCGGCGGCGAGGGGACGGGACTCCGAGCAAGTGGGCGAAGCGATATCATGTTTGTAAAAAATAATGTATCATATTGAAGAATGTTTATGAAAGAGTACGGGGGAAAATTGGGGATCTCAACTCTCAATGTGACGTGCGCCGCAGTGAGAGGGGGAATCAAGCCGCAAGGAAGCTGTTCACATTAATAATAAAATTTGTTTGTTACTCCCGATGAGGATTTAGCTCTTTATACAACCCCTATCGCCAACACAAAGCCCTTATTTTCACAGCGTATAGTATTACATCTTGTTGTCAAGAAGTTCTTCATTGAAAAATAAAGCTGAATATATTCTGGGGTTAAATAAGTTGAAATCTGTGGTTGACTGCTTAGAAAGGGTGCACGGTAGTTAATAATACCAGGGTGTGTGCGAAATGTTTGCAATTTACCTGTTTTCCCCCATAAAATTCAACAACAGTTTTTGGGAGGAGTACATACTCGTATAGGCTATACGGGATTGACTAATAATTCCTTTTTTAGAATAAATGATTCTAAAAAGGAAGTTTTCATGGATACATGACAAAAGACATTCTTTATTCTGAATAAAATACATAGAACAAGTACATCTCGTTCGACAACACAATGATTATACTTAACAGTAAAGCAGTTAAAGCTATATTAAAGAAATATGTTAAGTATTCAGGCAGATAGAAATTCACCAAAAATATAAAATTCCGTCGACAAAAAAATTGTTCAACGCCTTTCGGAATCGATAACCCCTCAGACCCCTGATTTCAGGGGGGGGATGTTTTTAAGATGGGACTTTGTATACACCATTCCTCTCTCAGAAAGAGCAAGACCATGACTAGGTGGATGGAGATTTTCGCCATATATGTTAACAAAAAAATAATTTCCAGCGGATTCCATTAGTTTGTAGCGGACAAAGACAGTTAGTTGCAGTGTTGGCAGCGGACCAGAGGGAAGGGACGCTCCCCGGCGGCGAGCGGCGATGGGCGAGGTAGGAGTAGGAACTGTGCGGGGGCAAAGGTGAGACGGAGTGTAACAGGGCGGTGACGTCACGCGTTACGTCACGCCGCTGACGTCACGTGACAGGCCACACCTGACCCAGCAACCTACCGTCAGAATCAGTCGATTGAATAAAAATTTGTCGAGTACATCTGGATTTCACTGTAGAAAAAAATTAGAATTATGGTACATAACTATTAACATGTGGCAACTGCCAACGGATGTACAACATTCTTACCAAACGTCTTACAGTGACTACATTATGTTTACTTTCTTTATAGTTATATCAACAAAATAAAATAATGACACTGTGCTAGGTCCCCGAGAGAAGTCCGAGTAGCCGAGTAGTTCCGGTGCCCCTTCATGATCCAAAGTTCCCGGTTTGAATCCAGATCATGAATGTGAAGGAACCAGTTTGTCATTGGGTTAACAAAGCTTAACCGCTCGTAATAAAAGACGGGTTTGAACAGCCTCCGATCAAAACGTAAAGGTTGCCACTAGCGGTTTCAGCATGCAGGACCTATCATTTGGCATATCCTGCCGACTGGATCACGTCTAAATTTATTTCGGCCCGGAAAGCCTCGGCGAGGCGGCAGACCCGAGACTCCCGTTCCCTGACTTCCTCGTGTCCTTGGACACCGCCCGCGTGGTGGGGGGGAGACGCTCGGGAAGCGACCTTGGACCGGGAGTCGCTAGACCCGTCCGCCACAGCGACCGAGCGACGCAGCGGCGGCTATCGCTTTCAGCGGGCGAGTTTCCTTGTTTGCTCGAGTTCCTCCCAAATAAGACGAATAGAGGTAAATATTTTTGAAGAGGAAGGACGGTAGTGAAGGTCACTGAGTAATCCCCCGGTATGAACGTGTTTTTAAGTATTGTGGACAGCAGCATGAGGGGTCCAGGGACCGCCGCGCGCCTATTGTAGATACTCAACGGCACAACTCGTTACGCCGTTGAACGTAGTAAATGAGTATAATTTTTGTATGTTACAGGCAAAATGCTAAGTAGAGAAGTAATCGAATTTAAAACGGTGCACCGGAATTGCGCACCAAGTTATAATCCCTAAAAGGGCTCTCCATCTATGCGCCTGAATTGCGCACTTGGCCCGGCAGGTACCACTATCTCCGGAATTTGTTGAGGAAGCGTTCTTACAGCTCATTGTCATCCAGCCTGCAGGCTCAAAGTCACACAATTCTGTGACTTACAGTTACTTACCTACGTTGACAGCACAGCCGCTATCTTTCCCTCTCAAATTCAGCCTTGACGCACGGCTGATTTGTGGCGAACAACAAATGCGTGTGAGTTTTCACTCTCGATTCACCAAGGAGTGCCCTTCGCCCCATCCAAATATATACATATTTAAAAAAAAAACCTGAAATGTATGCAGACAGGCTAAACACCTGCGATGCCCCTAAAAGCAGAAAGAAAACGTGTGTGAGAAGAGCCTTTCTTATAAACAAAATTCATCGGCCGAGTCAAAATAAAACTGACCTACTAAATTTTAAAAAATGTGTTGGATATAAAAAATCACCCACTATAATTTAGGTCTAATAAATGCTTGTTGATGAACTAGTTGTTATGAATTTTCACCCTTGCTTAATTAACCGAGAGATTTCTCGGAAGAGTAAGTGCGCAATACCGGTGTGTGTCCAGGGACTGTCTCAAGACCAAGTGCGCTATTCCGGTGACTACCTGAATTTTAGTGCGCAATTCCGGTGCGCCCATTAAAAAATACTGTACTCAGTATGCTAGTATGTTGATAAGGGTTTTAAGGGAATGAGGATTTTCCCTCACATTTTTATCTAGAAATGCATTTAGTTTATAGGCAGTTTTTGTCATCTACGGTAAAACAATAGAGAGTTTTTGCCAACCACGGTAAAACAAATATATGATAAATGTTGAACGTATTTTTTTTAACATTGTGCTCACGGTAACTAGAAGTTTCTAGATACCATAGAGTAATAATGAACTTCGTAAAGAGATGGCACTCCCATGTTAACTCGGTGGTAAGGGAACAGCAGCGCTATCTAAATAAAGTGCAACGAACTAAAAAGATCAATGCGATATATCGATGGTCGTCGATGCGACATATCGATCATCGTCGATGCGACATATCGATCGTCGTCGTCTGCTTTGTTTATATTTTCGTTTTCTTGTTTTGTTTGCTAGAATTTCAATTTTAACGACTTTACCGGTTTGTTTAGATTGAGTGCGTTTGCCGTTAGTGCAAGTTGTTTCGCGAAATACCGTACTGAGTGATTCTTATTGTGCTTAAAGCGATTGATAGAAAATAAATATGTAGATCTTTACATAAAAGCACTTTGATTTTTTTTAAAATAATTGGGCTACACCCACCTTTATGACTAGACGTGTAGATCCTTTGGTCACACTTCACCTAACACACTACACCCGGATCTCACACGGCTATTTCTAGGGGTTATTTCGATCAATAAAAGCACTTAATAAAAATTAACTTAGTTGATTTTTATTAAGTGCTTTTATGTAAACATCTACGTATTTATTTTCCATCAATACCTTTAAGCACAACATGAATCACGCAGTACAGTATTTCGCGAAATAACTTACACTAGAACAACTTTGTGCAAACGTACTTTAGGTATTTTCCCACACTCAAATTAATTCCAACTCGTTATGGTTGTGTACACGTCGCGTCGTGACAGAAAATCAGGGGAAACGGAACGGGATGTTAGCAGATCGTTATCGTCGTTCTGATTGGCTGAATCAGTGAAGAAGAAGAAAGTCATGTTTTTACAACGCCATCTGAATAAAGTGCATCGAACTAACCCGCTCCAATAAGCTTACCACTTGGCTCCATTTAAGTGTCAGACCGGTGTAGATACCGTGATTGTGCTTAATGTATGAAATCAGCTGATTTAACCCTTTATTTAACGTTTGTCGTTTTGTTTGTAAAACTGTAGTTCGCGCATTATATCTCCGGCTATGTCAGAGTCAGCTGGTTGGAAGGCGCGAGGGAAGGGGTTATTAGCATTAGTACCTGGTGGACCGAGCCTTGCTCGGTGTTATTTCATATTTACCAGTTCATCCAGTAACTATAAAATATTTCAATGTCATAAAATTGATAAATAGAAACCTTTTTTATTGCTCCATGGACTCTTCATCCCACCTGCTGTATTTTCCTTGATGGCTGTAGATTCCAAACAGCTGTTATGATTACTTCATTTGTTTACACTTTCCTTGTTTATTTTCGTTGCTATCACGGCGACCCATAAGGCCAATGTTAAATTTTTACAACTTTAAAATTCGATTTATTACGTTGTTAGATTTTCTCTGGCCAAGTTATCTGCATAAAAGACGTTTTTGAGTCATAAATTACTTATTTCCAGACTATGAAGGAAATCCTCGGAGCCGTTTTAGAGATAATTGTGCAAGCAAACATACAAGCAAGCACGCACGGCCGGACGATAACATTGCTCATATAAGAATATAGGATTCTAAAGCCCCACTGTTTGTCAAACGTTGTGTTTACCAATATCATATGTTGAAAATATCATATGATACGGTTAGTAGCGTTGTCGTCATAGCCGGAGATATAATGCGCGAACTGTACCGTCGGCGTCGCGTCGATTGCAAAGACTCCCTTATAATATATATATATAAGAAAGTAAGGTGCATTTTACTCTTTTAAAATAAAAAAAGCTACGTAGTTTTTTACGTGATGACTATTTCGGCTATTTCTATATCAATTCACTCTTTGTAATAAAAGTAATAAGTTGATAATCTGACTCAAATTTTATTCTTGCCTGCAGGAAAGCTTCTTGGAAAACACAGGCCGCCATATTGATCAGAGACGTTTTTAATCCATTGTTTACCGGAAGTTCCGGAACTCGTGCCCATATCCGGCGCCGGAAGCGGAAGCTCTAACTGTAACGACACCCGCCTGATGGATTTTACTCAAAAGGTTTTCAAATTTCCAAGTTGGATGAATAATGTAGACTCTCGACGGAAGTTTCATTCGGCCCGCAGATTGCGTTCACCCTCATTTCCTGAATATTGATTTTGTTCATATTAGTTATTCATCTTCTTTTCTATGTTTTAACTTTGGATGTGGCATGAAGTGTCAAATTCAAGGACGTCATGTTCCAATTTAAGAAATTACAATTGTATTTCATAAGGTTGAATATATACTATTTCATTAATTTTTATTAAAGTTATGCATAAAAGATTTATTTGAATTCAAGATGATGAATAACTGCCGAAACAGATGCCCGCCCGGGATTAAATAATTTCAATAACGTATTTGATTATGACCAAAAACCAAAGACTAACCAAAAACTTGACCATATATATACTAGGGTGTGACCAAAAACTAGGCCACTCCAGTGGATTTTAAGTGTAATTGTCATAAAATATTATAAGCTACTATTCATAACAAAAAAAACAAAATTTGTTAGATTTAACTTATGCTGTTTAATAATTTTCGTGCGGCTAGAAATACAAAATTTACAGTTCACACTTTGCCAGCTTTTACTTTTAGTTCAAACTTAATAACTTTTATATAGCATTATTTAAACCATATTTATACAAACTTAAACATTTTAAATAATTTCGATAGAAACTAGATTACTTATAATTTTAACTCGATCTAACGGTATTTCAAAATAAAAGTCAACCTTTTTGTTTTAATCCAGAAATTATTTTAGATTTTAAATATAGAGACCAATTTCTTCCAAGAAATTAAAACGCTTCGATTGATAAGAACAATAAAACGCTGGAGCGTCATAATATCCGGCCGTATTGGCGGAGAAGAGCTTGTGTTTACCGGAACTATTCCGCTCCGGAACTTGGTTCTATTTCCGGTTCGGAAACGGAAGTGCCGGGCTCAGTAGTAGCAGTGGTAGCGACACACAGCTGATGGTTTTTACATCAATGCCGAGTGAATCCTGTCTTCAAGGTTCTGAGGAGTTTTAAAATTAATCTTGCAAGTACATTTTCAGTGGTAGCTGGACAAAGGCTACAACTTATTTATTTATTTGATATGTACCAAGCTTTCCTTTTGTTAGCTTATAAGAAATGTTAAAATAATCAAGCAGTTCCTGTCTATAAATTACATGGGATTTTAAAATGTTTTCTTCGCTTTAAAAATAATTAGTAAAACTATTTTTTATGTAAGTATAACTTGACACACCTTTTTACTTTCTCACCCACAAGGAGGAAGTCTTGTTTTGTAACAATTTTCGCATTTGAGTTGCAAATGAAACTATCTGTTTTAGTGTTCCAAGAATCCAAACGAGTGGTTTTAAAGATTTTTGTCCCCAAGTCCGTGTGGATTTGCGTGAGTGTATGTGTGTGTAAATGTAAACAAAGCTAGAGACAAAACAAATAATCCGATTCTAACTAATTAAAATGGTATGCACCAATCCATGTTACTCCGTGGTATTTTATTTTTTTTTTATTTTAAGGGTAATTAACCCAACAAAGAAACGACAAAAATACAAGTTTCTTAAAAACGGCTTTAACGATTTTAATTCAAGTTTTATGGTTGATACGGTCCTGCCTTTTACACAACCGTATGTCTGTAAAAATTCTTATTTTAAATTATAGGCCTAGAGATGTTGGAGTTGAAAATTTTTTCCTAATATAAAAATTACCCCTAAATAAATTTTCCTAATTTTTTCCTACTTAAAATTATAATCTATTCTAGATTGCTGTTAAAAGCAGGTTGATATAATTTTAGAAATTCTGAGATATAAAAAAGAATTATAGAAAAAGGGAGAGAGGGTATTTGTCAGATTACCGAAACCATTTACTCTGTTTATGTTCATGTTCACTTCTTGAATATCGGTCGATGCAATGAAATTCTGTACTACAGCAATCTCTCGATAACCTGAGCTCAAACCTCAACACAGTAGACCCTCTCTTGACCGACACTAACGGGGCCGGACCTGGGTCGGATAACTTAGAAGGTCGGTTAACACGAGTAATCCTTGTAAACACTCAAAAATAAAAGCTATATTGATTTAGGTTTTTATTAACATTATTCTAAACATTAACAGAGTCGTTCGTGGATTATTTCAGGAACAAACTCTAATTATCACCTTATTTTCCAAATTAATTACTGCCGCATATGAAAACAAAACCTCACACACCTTTATCGTACTGTGTGCACTGAAATATGTATACTGTACGTTTTAATCAATTAATGAATGCTGTATTACAAATATTTTAACCCGTAACAACCTGTATATTTGAGCGTAACATTCCCCGGATATGGGAATGGAAATGCTACAATTCCTGGAAAAGGACAGTTAAACCGAACTGTTCCAAAACAGGGTCGGTTAAAACGATCTTTAATATTTTACCAGCAAGGGTGGATAATCCGATCGTCGGTTAAAACGAAGTCGGTTAAGATGGGGTCTACCGTAACTCGAAATCCTCGATAAGTCTAGGTACTTCAATATCGGTAGATGGAACGAAACGTTGTCCTAATAATTTAAACTATAGACGGGGGATCCGTTATTTGATTCCTATACTTAATTCTGTGTAAGGGACCGTATTGATCCATGAATTCAAATGTCGTCCATAATAGTAATTCCTAAAAACTGTAATGTGATTTTGTGATAATTTGTCTTTTTTAATCTCTGGTATATTAAATTAATAGCAGTTGCCCGTGGCTTCGCTCACGACAAAAATTACAGCTTATCTTACTTCTGCTCTTTGAACTGTCAAATTTTAGTACTCACAGCTGTTTAGAATTCAGTATTTGAACGTTTACATCCTTATAACATATAAAAATTGAAGCTAAGGACGTTCATGGGGCGTAGCCCGAGGGGATTTTAATGAAGTGAATAATGTCCTTTTCTGATATAGTAGCTCTATTCCTGCAAAATTTCAGCTCAGTCGGTCCAGTATTTTTCACGTGGTTGAAAGACAGATATTCACACAAACATCCATACTTTCACATGTATAATATTAAGTAGGATTCATTTTGAGTTCTCGTTCCCGGTTCTCAAACAAAAACTTGCTGCCAGTAAAATGTCCACAGTTGTTACGACCAGCGCCAGCGCCCGCGAACGGCGAGCAATGTCTAGGAAGCTGGATGTATGCGGACCGGCAGTAGGAGTTGCTGCACTCGTTATGTAAACAGCTGCCGAATCGTGACAGACCAGCACTATCGGTTACTGCCACAACACCTCCTTGGAACCGATACCGGGCAAAGAACTTCCTGATGTAGTATGTAGTATAGTATATGGCATGACGTTCGTCATAACGGTTCAGGTTAGCGTAATCTTTCTCTACTGGTTAGGTCTATATCATTTTATTTATTAGGACAGTAAATCTTTCATATCGTTAAACCTTTTGTCATAAACTTTAGAGCTCACTTACACAATGACAGCAAAACACTGTGAGCTAAAGGGTGTACGGTGTACTTCTTGACCTTATAACTCAGGTTACATTAAATCTGCAGAGAGAAGCTGTTCATGCATGTGAGACTGAAATGATGAAACTCCTCACTTCATTGAATTTTCACCTTCCTTGAGACTGACCTCTAGATCCCCACGATCTGCGTCAAACGGCTCTTTTCTGCAGACACCCATTTTGACGCATCCACCCAAAAGGACGACACCATAATACACCACAGAAGAAATATTCCGGACAAAAGTAGACACGTTTTATTGAAGCAGAGTACGTTGTGACTTTAGCTACAAATGAACATTTACTGAGGTAATTAATTCAGTTTTATTTTAAATACAACAAGACTCCATATTTCACTTAAATGGAATGTAAACAAACTTTATATAAACAAAATATCACCTGATAGTTATAACTTATAAACATTTGTGAATAAGGTGTTAATCATTTTATTGCCTTTACGTTAACATTTTAAAATTTTGTCTGGACAAAGGTTGTGACAAAACTCTCGAAGCCTTTGCAAAGATACTGTCAAGATTGTGACACCAATCATATACGTAATTGTTTTAAATACCTGCTTCTAGTAATCCATTTATTTGTTGTAGACACAATTACTTTCGCCTTCTGTATACTTATGAAGGCATCATCGGGCGACAGCCAAGGATGTATTAGTTGTAAATTCTTCATTGAAGAAAGTAAATTTCAACAGAAAAAGTTAAAAAACGCATTTAAAAATTACAAAAACACGAAGAACGCATAAACTCAAAACACAGGCGGCCGTTGAATCAATAAAAAGACGAGTCATCGTCTTGCGAGTCTCGTCTTTTTATTAATTCGACACCTGTCTGTGTTATGTGTTCTTCGTGTTTTCGTAATTGTGTTTTTTTTTTACTTTTTGTGTTGAAAATGACTTTCTTCAATGAAGAATTTAACAATTAATACTTAATACATCCTTGGCTGTCGCCTGATGTACTTCTCAAGCCGACTTTCAGGCGACTGTCGCCGATGACTTTCATAAGTAGAATTCGAAACTAATAATTACGTCTGCAACAAATGGATTGCTAGAAGCAGGCATTTAAATCAATTGGATCTTTTCCTTTAATTCACCACCACTATCTTTTTTTGTTTTCCGTTAGTTCACCACCAATCAGAATCTAAAGTACAGTAAAGAAAGTCGTTCGGAGTGATTAGGAATATTGAATTCGGGGTTTCCTCTACCTGCAGTATTCGTGAAAGACTTATCTTAACGCACAGCGATAACCGGACCGCGCGCTCAGCGTCCAGTCTAGACAGTGATTAGCGAGCGGCAACAATGAATTTTTTTCAAGTGTCGCAAGTGAATGAAATATTGAGGAGAGTTCTGTGCGTTTTTTACGTTCATTAGCACCGGCGCCGGCGTTTGTAGTTTTGGTTATCAGTCGATGTTAAGACCTAACATAACCTAGCCTAACCTAACCTAACAAACTCATCAAATACATTAAGTAGTTCTGGCTACCAAAGTAACTTTAAAGTGTAACAACGTCATTAATATGTGTATTGTTTTTGTGTTTGTGTGTCAAGAATAATGTTAAAAAGTTGTTATAGGCTAATACTCTCTTTCGAACAACTAATTGAACTTTTAAATGGTGAGTAAATATATTATTTCGCAGTATTAGTTCTATCCCGATTAATTCTCAGTCTATGGAGATTAGTTTGTAAATGCGAGGTATAACAGAAAAACCCTTTTCTTGTTGTTTTTAAAAAGGAAATACTGTAAAATGTTGTAAACTAAACCTACTTTAACATAAAATAGAATTGGTGGTGAATTAACGGAATCATGAGCAAAAAAAAATAGTGGTGGTGAATTAACGGAAAAGATCCAATCAATTTATATATTTCTCAGTAGTCCGGAGGCTATCCACAATAAAAATGGAAACATATACGAGGTCTCTGTCAACAGGTTTTCCGTTTAGTTCGAACGAGTAACTGTCCTCAGTGTTAGTGATAAACTATTTTTCTTTAGTTTGAAGAATATATTGTTCTACAGCAGAATCCAGCTTAAATTGGTAATTGAAATAACAGTCGAAGGCCAGATTTTTCATCATTACCATGCATAATGTGATTTTCAAATTGCTCGGCCATTTTTCAGATTGTTTCAAAAACAAAAGTGGCCCGAGAAGGGATCCTTGCAGCACACCGTAGGCCCACTCCCAAGAAGCCCTACACACATTGTCACGTTCGGAAGGTTTGAAATCTTAATGCTATAAACTTTTTTTCTTAAAATTTAAAACGTTGAACATCATCGAAACTACGTACGTTCAAACGGATTGTACGGAGGGATTGTATGATCCCTCCGAGATCGAGTGGAGGTGAACAAGGAAGAGGAAGGCGTGGGACAGGAACGGTGCGTTTTGACAGCAATTACTGGAGCGCTGGAGCGGGAGCGGCGACAAGGTCTTGTATCGGTAGCAGCAGCGGACCGTGAACTGCGGAAACTGGAGTGCGGCAACGGGTCCAAGGCGCCGCGAGGGCCGCGGAGAGGATGCTGCCGGGTCATGGCACAGGCAGAAGAGGCTTCCGGAGAATAAGGCCTCATTATCAATAAATCAACCTTGATCTGATTGTGTTTGCCTGAATCTTTTGTAGAGGTTTACCTGATTATTCCAACGTTTCAAGTGGCTTTGTAGGATATTTATTTTTAATTATTTTATCATTCTTTTTTGAGACAGGTTCCTCATGGAGGACGTTACCCTGGATAATCTTCATTTGGAATGTTTTTTGTGTTTTGTGTGATTTACCTACAAGTTGCTTGGTCTGTGGACTTAACATTTTTTGAAGAAAAAAAAGTACTACGGCATTACTGTGCGTCAATGCGTCTCACGCCTATAGGAAAAGTGTTTTTAAACAAGAGGTTTTGCTTGGTATTATTTTTTCAATATGGCCAATGTTCTATCCTGTGGAGAAAATGTGTTGAATACAAATTGATGTAAGTGAACATACTCTTTTTGTTTGATTAGACTAAACCTATGACGACTTTAAAATAAGTTAAGTGTATGTACACATTGTGATCATTGAATCAATTATTTTAGGGTATTTATTGATTAACGTTTTTTGATAGAGGATTGTTCCTGGTTCTTTACTTGAGAGAAGGATTTGAAGCAACACTACTCGACTGCGCCAAAGTAAAAAATAACCGTTGTATAGCAAGCTAGTTGATTGAACTTTGTTAAAACTAGATCAAGTATATATCTAATTTACAGCTAACTTCAACCTTTTGGACTGCAATCCCCGCCTAAAAGGTATAAAACAATCTGGAGATGAGCAGCTGGGGGAGCTAAGAGCAAATCGCCGAACCAAAACCAGAACCGCGTGTTCGGGAGCCGCCCTAGATAGCGCTGATAGGGCGGGGGCGAGGGCCTTGTCAAGGGCGAGGGGCGGGCAGGTGCGCAACCCAATACCGGGGGTGACCGTTGTGTAACCCACATGCACCACACTCCCTCCGTGAATGGGCCGACAGACAGCTATCTGGCGGATCAGGTTATACTCTGATGAAGAGGTTCGGATGCATGAAAGACCGCTGTGACGTAGACAAGCAGCTGACGGCACCCCCGTGACAGTGGAAGTGATCCAATTATTACCCAAACGGCCCGGATTCAATTCCAGGTCCCCAGACTCTAACGGGGCACCCGCAGTTTCCCTTGGCAAACTTTTAACTCCGAAAACTTACTTTATATTTGTCTTTTATTTTTGCAATGTTTAGTTTAATTTTGTCTTTGAAAGGCGTTATGTGACACTGCATGGGAGGTTTGTGATCAAATTATCATGCACAAGTACAAGCCAATAATTAACAAGAAAATGTCATGTTTACTAATGAAAGTTTCACAAAACTTTTATCAGAAATCTGTAGTAAAAATGCAGTGTATATACAACGCAGAGACAAACACGATCTTGAGAACTGCTTATTTTGACCCGTTGTTCTATTTATAATCCGTATTGATAATGAAGGAATACGGAGAATAAATCAATATTTTGCCAAAATCAATTGCGGTCCGAAGGTTCTTCCTTGTGGAAGTCCGCGTGGCGGAGTTATCGCGGCGATAACCGACCAACCACTCGGCCGCAATCCGCTGCTCACGTCACTCGCGTGGAATTTAGGAACTCTGAAAAATTAACCAAAGTGCATCATTGGTGTGGGGTTAAGGACACGTAATCCTGATAGCAGTTCCCCAAATAATATTTGACATGTTTTGTATTCCTTTTCCTTGACCCTTGCAAAATCGTACCATTTAAGCATTTCATCTGATGCACATTGCAAAATCTTCTCTAACTTTGTCAGTAAAAATATGATCACATTTTTTATCTTTCTTTAGCTATATATTGGAAAACATTGTATCAGTATTATGAAAGATTTGTAAAACAAATAGTGTATTATAAAATAACTAATTGTTACATTGCACCTACTTATATACTTAACTACCTACCCTACCCCTTACCTATCCCCCCACCTTAACCCCCCCCCATCTTACTTATCTTGCTTTTGTGCATTGTTAAATTGTACTACATTTATTAACATCATCGTAAATCTCGGTTTATTATTTAATTCATTTTAATTAATGTCCATAAAACTATAATTTGAAAGATACTTTCCTATTTGTTCTATTTAGCTACCATTTCCTTTAATGCCAAAAACTCAGTAACTCAGGTTACATCAGACAATTCAGACATCATCACTTTGAAAATTCTTGATGTCTGAATTGTCCACTTTGAAAATTGGATGACGACCAAGTCGCAGTTGTTGATTCCTTCGAGCAAAAGCAACCCCTACATACCATGGACGCATTGCTCATTAGATCATTGCTACCCGATTGTTACCCGTAATACTCCAGGACACACAGCCATCCCCCACGTGTGTTGTTGCTGCTGTTCTGCACCGCCGCGGCGTTGGCCAGAGACAATGCGCACGCTCGGATGAGGCGTTGACCCCACTATTTGTGGTCCAATTATATCATCTCTGTCTCCGTCCGTCGCAGTCACACATTCCTCGCACGCTTCTGCACAAACTTCAAAGTCGGTCACGCTCGTTGTGCGAGGCCGACAGTGATCCGTTCTCACGTTGTAAATCACGTGAGTGCACGGTCATTAACTTCGGCTGATGATCATTAATTAGCGTGCAATATTATGATGCAGAGGTTTAGAGATTACAAAACCATCTGCTCGGTTTAAAAACAGCCTAAAGCTGGCTAAGCCGGCCTAACTGTCTAGAAGATTCTAATATTGGTATATGGATACGTAAAATCTATATACACTTCGTCTGCTCAAAAGGAGTACGAATAAATAGTTGTTCTGTAGAAGTGGAATTACGGTGGCTCGTATATGAGCCAACGTTAGTGAACGTAGTCGAATTTCATCCCTGAACCTATTAACTCATAACATACGGAAGATGAGCTTTTCAAACTCGAAACTGCGAGAGTCTTCGAAAAGAATTAATTTCTCATATTCCATATCTCCTATTCGGGAATAATCAGAATCAATTGTCGGCATCAGATAATAACATCCTATTATGTTGTCAATTAGGTGTTTTCGACTTTTCGTTGTCGAGTACGCAGAAATCAATCAACGACAGGAAGTTTAGACACTGCATTTGTGAATAGCAGTGCCAAGTTTATCTTCATGGACATTATATTTTGACCATTGCTCAATAGTGCTTCTGACTCTCACGACCGACCGTACCAATTTCATAACCGTGATATCACGGCATTATCTTTCTGCAGTTTGTTTACTAAGTAACAAAAACGCTTCCTTCATCCGTTAAAAGTCCGATCTTCCCCGCTAGGCGGCCGGCGCGTCTGTGGAACTACTCAGTCCCATGTCGTAAATCATGTTTTTCAACACGGCCCTCCATGTTTGGGTTAATTATGGATTGTTTGAAAGATCGGCGGGCCCAGCTGCAGCGGTATGCGACAAGTGCGAGGGGCGTCACATGTGGGGGCGAGGCCGGCGGCGCTGGCTTTGACTTGACGAGGCAGACACAGAGATGGTCCCCGCCCGGCAGAGCCGCAGATGTGCTGGGGTTTCACATGTGGGGATTTAATGGGCGGTGGATCAACTACTGCAGATGGGCCTGAACAAGTGCAATTGATTGTTTAAGGGGATTAGTAACGTGTTAAACTGAAATTTGGATAATTTTAGAGAATTCAATTAAATTTTTAGCTTCAAATAAGCATTTTTTCTCAAGATGTAAACTAAGGGCGCTCTCGCTGAATTGTCCTGACATTATCTGCACAAAACACACAGTACTTCCAATTATTTATAAAACATTATAAGGTAGCAATCACATGACGCGCTTCCAAAAAACCTGGAAAGCACACAAGTAATAATGAAAACTTTCTCACTTCAGTTATCTTATAATACCCCCGTCGCAGCAGACCTGCGTACTCAGCGAATTTCCATAGGATTTATTTTGTATATGTGAGCATTCAACTTATTTGAAGGAAAGTATTGTTTGAATATGTTAAGTAAATAATATACTAAAAACATATTTAATCATTTATGAGCTTTAAACATGAGGAAAATTAACAAGGAAACCACATTGGTTTTCATTTGTAACACATACAATTTCGTATTTTGTATAATTCTTAGTCTTTTAATTAAAAAAAAAGTAATCTTGTCATAGTATATCAATGTCAACAAACATTTAATAAATGAACTCAAAACAAACAAATAGCTTACATTATAATAAATAATCTCATGAAAAAATTAAATTAAATCATATGGTCAGTTTTATAATTAAACACCCGTGTTATAGCAGACCTGCATCTCCAGCCAATTTCAATAAAACATAATATTATCAATCCTCATCATTGTAAACATACCATTTATTATACTACATTTTCGGGCAGTTTAGACCAAGACACCCCCCCCCCCCGCCAAATGCTCATACTTTCTTTATCAAATTTAAAAATAATTTGTGTATTTTTTTATATAGTATAATATATTTTCTGCAAAATCTTGATCAATGAACTCTAACTATTCAAAATAAACACAAATAAAACATTCATCACCAGAAAATTCAATCATATGTTCAGAATTTGATTTTTTTAATCTGTCAAATCAGGGTAACTATACTTTTTGGAGGGTCAAATTAAAATTAATATTGGACAACGTACTGTGTTTAGCACTTTCAATATCTCAGCAACGGATTGACGTAGAATAATAATTCAAAATGCTAAATTGTTCATTTTTTTAAGCTGAATCCAATTTTGACACTTACATTTACAAGAAAATAATATAAAGATATTAAATCCTAAAAATAAATTTTATTTTGTCAAATAACCCTCCTTAGAGTTAACTTTATATATATAAGTATATATATATAAATATATATATATATATATATATATATATATATATATATATGAAAATGAACGAACGGTGTTTTTGGGGTCTGGGGACATCAAAATGAAAAGTTACGGTGGTCCCGTGCTTAAGTCTTACCATGCCGCTTACGGTAATAGCTACTTCCCTATAGGGGGAAATTCGCTAAAAATAGTTTATTGGTTTTCTACATCTATTAAGTCGAAATTGCGATCAACGCCCAGATCATCTGGAAGTACGTAATTTTTCATGTGCACTCCTCTCATTGTGAAGGCACCTCCAAGGGGCTACAACGACTACAACAAGGGATTTACGAAGTTCAACTCGCCTCCGGATCAAGTTGAAGTTTGTGTTGTGAAATTCTGTATTTATGAAGAAGGTTTTTAATTATTTTTTCACAGTTGTGTGATATTTTTTAATGTATCCAGCGATGTAGGTCACCATCAACCGCTACAACCCTCCCCCTACTTGTTGCTGTGCTTGTTGGAGGAAATGTGATGCAGGCCGATTTGAGCTCTTACTTGGTTGGATCTTGGACTTTAACCAGATCATATCGAGGGCATGGGTAGACAGTTCCAACAAAGTTCCAAACAAATTAATTACGTTGGAATAAACTAAAAAAAACCGACTATAAATTTTCACATGCATAAGAAACTTTGAACTATTTACGCGCGAGTATAAATTTCACACCTCAAGACCACACACTAGTCAGTGTTTTCTCCTGGGAAGAATCATTTCCATCTTCGCCTTCGACATTGTTTACCGACTCTCGTCGTTTTGCAAGACAAGGGAAATTTAAGGCTCGCGACATTAGAATTGTTAATGTTTGTTTTACGTCCGCAAGTTTCCTGGTCTCCCACGGGGCATTGTTGCCAACGCCGACACAACTCAAGATGCTGACGAGTAGAAAGTGGTGCCAACCTAACAGTTTAAAATTATGAATCATTGCCTCTCGATGCGATCGGGTTATGTAAGCCGTTGCGGGCTTTGTCCTGGGGACCGGTTCCCGGAATACATTACGGCCAGAGCCGGTATTGCTCACTACACAGGGTGCCCTGGCTGCGGAGGCGCTAGCAGATCTCAGCCTAAGTGCAGATCACGAGTAGTAGATGGTGAGGGGCTAACCAGACCCTGCCCCCTGCTAAGTTAATTTTTTAGTGATTAACCTATGAGATCACTTGAACAATCATCATCCAATGGTGTATTCCATTTCACAAAGTCTAGACTACGTGCGATAAGATGTCCTGCGTCCTGTCTGACAATGTCCTCCTGGAGACGCTGGATGGTCCTCCCAAATCTGATTTACCTCATCATCTACCTCGCATGACCCGCCCGGAATTACTTTCATGTTGATAGCTGAGATGTCAATAAGTAAATAAGTCTTTATTAGACCATTAGATGTCATATTAGTACAATAGGCTTTGTCATACATAGATCAATTCATCAAATAAACATAACAAATCAAATACAAAACATGCAAAAGAAAACATGTGCAAACCATGCATATTACTCACATTTAAAGAAATTTCTTTGCCTGAAATCGGTACACACTAATCATATGGTTATATAAGCTTGTAAGACAAGACAACCCTTTTATTTGACCAATCAAAAGTTAAAGTTTTTGTTTTGAAAATCAGCTGACTGAATTTTGATTGGTTTACTCGAATCTTTTATAAAAGATCTTTTAGAGTTCCGGCCAAATCATTAGGCGGGTGGCGAAAAATGGAAACTCCAGCTGTATAAATGACTTGATGTTAAAGACACCTCCGCTCCTCTACACAGTTCAGTAGTTGAACATATTTCCAACAGACAGAAGCACATTTACTTGGCTATGTTTGGAGAACTTACTCAGCTGATTTGGAGAACATAAAAGAGCATAACTGTCTATAACTTCAGATGGGTAAATGATTGGCCAAAAACATTTTGGACGCAAGCAGCGCACTCACTCACCCGCCTAATGATTTGGCCGGAACTATAGAAAATATTTGATAGTGTAATGCGGGCCTTACTTTTTCTCTTTTACAAGCCATGACACGGGTCTGCCAGAAAGAATTCATTTGTATTGTAAAATGGGGTTTTCAACAGCCAATTCTTCACAATGCAAGAAAATTTTGGGAGTGGCAAGTTCCGAATATGCATTTGTATATTGTTGAACATTTTTATGCCTGAAACAGGAAAACATCGATTTGATTTTTCTAACCTATTTCTAGGAAAACCAGATTTCCCTTATATTCCTGGTATCGTGTCCATGCACATCATGTGCGGATTTAGGTCTTAATTTTGGGGGGTTAAACAGATTTCCCTTATATTCCTGGCATCGTGTTCATGAACATCATGTGCGGATTTAGGTCTTAATTTTGGGGGGGCCAGGTCACCTCACTTATGACGTATTGTATATGCTCAAATTCAAACATAAAACTGTTATTCAAATAGTCCGTTTGCAGGCATACTCCAATAAATATCTGTTCATTTCATTTGATGAAAACCCTGTTGTAATATTTGTAATAGCTTATTCAAAGTTATGTTGAAAATTAATCCCCTACTGTCTGTCAAACAATCAAAAAAATTAGGGGGTGCCGGGCCGGGCATCACTGTTCAATACAAAGGACTACTGCCCAGTTGTTACAGTGAGACATTGGAAAATATGCTCGTTAATAACAGTGAAAATATAATTCTGCATGAACAGAAAATGCAAAAAATCTGGAAATGGGGTTAGGTTAGGTTATTGTTTTACGGATTAAAGATTATTATTACTATAACAAGGGAAAATATAATTCCGCATGTGCGCAGTTCCCCAATATTTGTTTCGCTGTAGACTCATGATCGATCCAGTATCAATTAGGAAGCGAGCAACCAGAGGCCCCAGTGCAATGATAGTCTGCTCGGTCCAGGCCTGAACTGACATGAGAGAGGAATTAAGGTTTCGGTTCGTAGTCCACATTACCATAGTTATATAAACGCGTTATAGAACGCTTTTATGAATTAGGTCGGTATGTCACGTAACATTTAAATTACTTATTTGTAACTCCCTGTTAAATAATCGCTGTAATCTCTCCGGCAACCGAGCACGCTCGTCTCTGAGGCAATCTTGGGTGTCATTTGTTCCTCTCACGTTACCGGAATTCAGGGGAGGTCTTGCTCTCTTTGATCCAACGGGGATAGCCCAACTGCGCGCGTTGGTCAGATTTTGGACGATGAATAGTTTTATGGCCCCCGAAGGGTCCAGTCCAACTGCGCGTGGTGGTCACTTTTAGGGTACAGTCCAATTGCGCGCTATTAGATTTTTAGATTTTCATTTTGTAAATAGAAGTTTAGGTTCACGATGGTTAATTTCATGTAAATTGCAGTATCTATTCTATTCAACATATTTTAACAAATAAGACATCAATTGAAAGAACAGCTCAAACAGTTTTTTCTACGATTATTCAATTTGATCATCATTAGTCTCACGACACTCATCGAACCGATATTAAAAAAAACTTCTAAATCATTAATTAGTGCTGCTAGGATAATTGGTGCAGCTTAAGTTTCGTTGTTATTCCAAATTGGGTGAATCAGTTTAGGAAAAAACGTAGTAATTTTTATTTTTTATACCCTCAGAAGAAGAAAATGTGTAGTGTGGATCTGGAACAAGGATTCGTACTAAAAGCCAATCACAGCACCAAATCAGCGTTCCGTATACAAGTCATAGGCCGCATAGCGAGCGGCAAATGACAAATTATGTTTGCAAAGCATTTCTCTTCACTGGATCTCACACTAGGCATTTTATTAGGATTCAAATGTCTAAAATAAAGTGTCTGCTATTAGTTGATGTAACTAATATTAAGAACAGAATTGAAAGGAAGGTTACATCAATTAACCTAAAGTCAAATTCACCCTGGAGTGAGGTGGAAGGGGCCTGCCGCAACTAATCCGCTCAACCCTTGGGTCTATTGTGTGAGCTCGCACGTGGGCAGTAGGCGCAGCCCAGGTTAATGAGTCACGCCAAGGGGCTCCAGTACCGTTATGCAAACTTTTTTGTTTTAATGAAAAAGTGAAAATAAATTACATAGCGTAACCCGCCGAGCATTCCTGTTAATTTTGATACAAAATTTGAAGCGATTCGATACGTTTAACGATTTTTTACTTAAGAAATTATTTATAAAGCGAAAAATGCAATAACATATGTTCGAAATGTAAGCACTTTAAAACTGGTTACAACTTATCTGTTTTGTAATGTTAAGTTTTTTTTTACGAATAAGATTTATGTCAGTACATTGAGCCGCATTTACACTCTTCGACCTGTTTAACAAACTTGAGTTGTACAAATAATTATAGTAATTGGTTTGAACATGTTTAAGGATGCAATGAAAAATATTAAACTACTTAAATTTTTACTTTCTCTGTCAATATCAAAACATTGTGGATATTCATAATATATATATATATACATAAACCAAAGTTGTATATACAAAAGCAAAATACATTTGGCAATAAAGAAGTATATGAAAACATATACGCAATTTTATTTTGTAAATCCTTCTAAACTGTAGTTATTAGATTACATAACAAATAAGTTGTAACCAGTTTTAAAGTGCTTACATTTCAAACATATGTTATTGCATTTTTCGCTTTATAAATAATTGCTTAAGAAAAAAATCGTAAAACGGTTCGAATTGCTTAAAATTTTATATCTAAATTAACAGGAATGCACGACGAGTTACGCTATGTAATTTATTTTCACTTTTTCATTAAAACAAAAAAGTTTGCATAACGGTACTGGAGCCCCTTGGCGTGACTCATTAACCTGGGCTGCGCCGTCTGCCCACGTGCGAGCTCACACAATAGACCCAAGGGTTGAGCGGATTAGTTGCGGCAGTCCCCTTCCACCTCACTCCAGGGTGAATTTGACTATAGCGGTACTTATTGAAGTTTTCGATGTTTTCTTTTATCGGCTCGATACGTGTCATTTAGCAAATGACAATGATATTGAATGCATGTAAAAAAAACTGTTTGAGTTGCTCTTTTAAATGATGTATTATTTGTAAAGCTAGGTTCAATAGAATATATACTGCAAGGCTTTGAAACCCCGATATTTATTTATAAACACCCGGTATATTGATATGATTTTATAACTATTATTTATTTGTTAAAAATTGCCAATGTTGGCTCACTTGACCTGGAATTATGAGCATCTTGTACGTTCTAATTAAATAAGAAGTCAATGTTAAAGTCTGAAGTTTTATTAATATTCCTATAATATAATGCTTTTAATTTGGTATTGCAATTCATAAGACCATATAAGTATTTTAACCTATCTTTTCCAATATGAGATGTGTAGCTAACTCTTTTATGAAACGGAGATTACAGCAAATTTGTTATAGCAGTGTGTGGTTGTTTACAAAACTAAAACTGTTTACTAAAGTCTATAAGCAAGCTCACAAACCCAGTAATAATATGAATGATTATGTATTGTAGACTTTGGAACATATAAAATCATAGACACTCTTTCTCATGGACTTTTTTTAACTTCTTACATAGTGGTATTTAAGCTTCATCTCCTGTTTTGGGTATACCTTTTAGGTTTTTGTCAAATTATTAATTTATATTTGCCTTAACTGTTTTATCTATAAATAAATTTTACTAAAGAGGATTTTCATTGAAGTCATGCCGAAATATAGATACACGGTATTATTTTTTGGCAACACTTAAATGGAATATTATTCAAGATAAAATGAAAAATAAGTATTCTCTTTTGTACTGGTTAACTTTATTTTATTAGTTACTGTGGTTTTGAACAGTTTTAAATTATGTACATTTATAACAATTTCAAACATCAAATACAAACTCTCAGCCGTCAGGACTGTGAGAGCCAGAATTGACCACCACGCGCAGTTGGACATGTGCCGCGAGGGACCCGAAGTGACCACCGCGCGCAGTTGGACAGTCGGTTTTGACAGATTTCTGACCACCGCGCGCAGTTGGACAGTCGGTTTTGACAGATTTCTGACCACCGCGCGCAGTTGGGATACGCCTGACCCAACAACCGAAGACCATTTGACCCTGTTAGAGATTTCGAATGTTTGCCAACGATCACAATATTATTTTTTCACTGTAATTCAAATAATTCTCCCAATGTCAATATAGCCCTCGAGCTTAGAACTTCCTTGTTGGATATGTCTTACATTATTAGCGAATTTCCCCTATAGGGAAGAAGCTATTACCGTAGATCTCATGGTAAGACCTAAGCGCGAGACCATGATAACTTTTCGTTTTGGGGCCACCAGAAGCAAAAAACACCATTCGTTCGAATTTATATATATATATATATATATATACATATATATTACAAATTCTGTAAGCGATTTTTTAAAATCAAAATTGTTAGAGTTTGACAGCTCGCCGGATGATGGGAGATGGCTCAAATGAAAGGTCTCGGCCCCAGGGGGTCGGGAAAAATAGCAGATTATGTCCAAATATACCAGAAAATGAGAAATAACGAAAAATATCTTCCATTTTAAGTGCATTGGGATTGAAAAACGTCTGCTTTGTTTACATTAAACATGTGGTGCTAATGCTTGATTCAAAGCCATATGGTAGATGTTGACATGTGGGTTTTTTTTTTCAAAATGCAGCTAACTACACTATGCACGTTCAACGTACTATAACAAAAAATATTTTAAATTTAAAACTTTCTGATTTTATAATAATTAAGGGTTTCAGTATTTTCATAATTTAAAATTTTTAAAGTTAAGTACGTTTGTTTAGTTTATGTTATAACGATGCAGATTTAATACCAAATGATCTATATATGTACATAATTACGTAAGGAAAATCTTTGCGCCGAAATTGTGGGCGTTTCGAAGGTCGCAGGATGATGGGAGGGGACTGAAATTGAAGGTCTCCATCCCAGGGACTCGGGAAAAATACTGAAATTGCTTTTAATATAACTATAAAATGAGAAATAACGTAAAATAACTGTCATTTAAAAACCATTGGGATGTAAAACGGTCTGCTTTGTTTACTTAAAACCAAATGCCTGATATAATCATAATCTTTTTGATCCAAAAGTCTATTAAAAGTATATTTTCTAAAAAGGTATTTTGTACTATGGTAAAGAAGGATTATGCTTAGGGGATATTAGCCCCTTCAAGCCTCTAGTATATATATATATGTCTGTGAGCACGATAGCGCCCATAAATATGGTCCGATCTTAATGAAATTTGGTACAGAGATGTAAAGTGGTGATCACTCGGACGAGTTCGTGAACCAGCGCGATCGGACCACCGGAAGGGGGGGTAAAGGGGGATAAACCCCCCCAAAAAGGGTTTTTTTGATTTTTTCACATAGAAAAATAAAATTTATCAAATTGTTGTTGGCACCATTGAATTCAGCTCGAAAAAATAAACAATTTAGTATTTTGAATCATTGCTCTATGTCCATTGGTTACCGAGATATTGAAAGTGGTAAACAAAACACAGTACGTTGTCCCAATGTTAACCTTATGGGAAATAAGTAAAATTCTATGTCTCGCTTATTTCACAACGTATCTTAATAATTCCCCGTCGCAGCGAACCTGCGTACTCCGCGAATTTCTAAAGAATTATTTTTTATATGGGAGCTTATTTAATTTATGTAAGAGAAAATTTTTCAAACACCTTATGAAATTATTGCTAAAAGTATATTATATAATAATTGAAGAGCTTACGATATAAAGGAAATGATCATGGGAATCACTTCGGTTCCACTCCAGTAATACGCTTTTTGTTATTCTTATAATTATCAGTCTAATATTTTTTTGTAAGTGTATCCTCCTTATAGTATAAAAATGTAAGCAACCATACAATCAATGATTTTTTTTATTTTTTATTATTCTTTTTTGACAAATCAGGCTAAGGAGTAAAAAACCATGAAGCCTCGAGGTGAACTATTCCACTTTGCCTCTACGGTTGATCTTCAATTTCGTTAAACCAAGATTTGATAAGATAGATCTTCCAAAGATGTTATCACTTATGTTTTTTATTTTTAAATATTCTTTTTTGCTTCTTTTAAAAATATATTAATCTCCCTGTAGACTATGTCATTATTTGATTTCAGTGCATTAATTAAATTTGATTTATATAGTTTATACGTTTCTTTAAGGTAAGATTTTCTAAAAAATTCAAATTTGGGGCACAACCAAAATCAATGATTTAAAATCAGTCAAAATCAAAACAAATAAAATAATCATATAAACAAACTAGCTGATCAACACGGTTTCACCCGTGAAAAAACATAAAAACTTCCTCTGTCTTTTTTTATTAGGATTTAATTTGTCATACTTTTCAAGGTTGCCATGACAACCTTATATCCTTCCCTATAATTTACCATTAAAACTTTAAAGTACCATAGGGCGAAAGCCTTTGGAAATTTTGTAAAACCGTTTCTTAGTGTGCATCTAAGACCCAAGAATAGCACATGTGTCAAATTTCAACTCTTCAGGTCTTATAGTTTTGGAGATTTGCTGTCCGATAGAAAACCCCTTCTCCTTTATATATATAGGAGATTAAATTCAAACATATGATTCATCTTAAAATTTAAAAAAGCTTGTTGCAGCAAACTTGCATACTCAGTTAATTTTTAAATTATTTATTTTTTATATGTGGGCATATTCTAAATTAGTTAGGGAAGTTGTTGTTTCGAATATTTAATTTTGTTTAAATATTAATTTAAATAAGTAAATTTTATCATTCATGTTCTTATTTCTCAATAATTATTCATATTCTAATAATTTTTAATAACTGTATACTTTTTATAGTATATAAAAGTCAGCAAACATGTTATCAGATCCAAGGAATAAAAACAAATCAATCATCGCATGAACAAATTAAATTCAATCATATGGTTTGTAATATATTTTTTTAATCCTATTAGCGAATTTCCCCTATAGGGAAGAAGCTGTTACCGTAGGTCTCATGGTAAGACCTAAGCCTGAGACCATGATAACTTTTCGTTTTGGGGCCCCCAGAAGCAAAAAACACCATTCGTTCAAATTTCTATATATATATATATCTATATATATATATATATATATCTATGTGTCTGTAAGCACGATAGCGCTCGCAAAAATGGTCCGATCTGAATGAAATTTGGCACAGGTGTGTAAAGTAGTAATTATTCGGATGAGTTCGAAAACCAGCCCGATCGGACTACTGGAAGGGGGGGTAAAGGGGGGTAAACCCCCCCAAAAATGGGTTTTTTGGGTTTTTCACATAGAAAAATAAAAATAATCCAATTTTGTTTGGCACCATTGAATTCAGCTCGAAAAAACAAACAATTTAGTATCTTGAATCATTGCTCTATGTCCATTGGTTACCGAGTTATTGAAAGTGGTAAACACAGTACGTTGTCCCTTTGTTAACCTTATGGGAAATAAGTAAAATTCTATATCTCGCTTATTTCACAACATATCTTAATAAAACTTGGTTTGTGGCTTCATTTAGATGAGATCTAATGCATTTTAGTCTAAAATCCCCGATATTTCCATTTTTATGGCAGCAAACCTGCATACTCATTTCCCATGTTATCCTTATGGGAAATAAAAAATTCTATATCTTCCTTATTTCTTAACGTATCTTGGTAAAACTTTATATGTGGCTTCATCTAGTTGAAATATACTGGATTATGGCCGAAAATACCCTATTTTTACATTTTCATGGCAGCAAACCTGCATACTCATTCTCCATGTTAACCTTATGGGCAATAAAAAAAGTTATGTAGTTTGCTCATTTCTCAAAATATCCTGATAAGAACTGGCATGGGGCTTCATACAATTAATATCTACTTGATTATGGTTTAAAATACCCAAATCATCAAATTCCTGAGGCAGCAAACCTGTGTACTCTCTTTCCCAATGTTAACCTTATGAGAGGTAAATAAAATTGGATAGCTTTCTTATTCCTCAGCATATCTTGATAAAACATGTTATGTGGCTTTGTATAGTTTAGATATATTGGATTGTAGCCTATAATACCTCATTTTCAAATTTCTGTGGCAGCAAACCTGCATTTTTCCATACTAATCTTATGAAGAATAATTTATTTTTGAATACCAATTGTGGGCATTTGGCAAATCACAGGATGAGGGAACAGGGCTCAAATTAAATGTTTTAATGTCAGGGACTCAGGAAAAGTAATGCAATTTCTTAAAGTTTGCTAGATAACAAAAAATAACATAAAATAACTGCCATTTAAGTAGCATTGGGAAGTAGCATTGGGATCTAAAACGTCTGCTTTGTTTACATTAAAACATGTGAGCTGATGTTTCATTCAAAGCCATATGGTGGATACAGACATAAAGGCCAGATAACTAACTATGTCAAATAAATGTACTATATCGAATACAGATTTTTACTGATGATGTTTATGAAATCTTTTACTCAAACTTAAACAGCTGGTCATTTCTCTATATGATTAAAATGGAAAAGCCAGCTGTTTTGAAGTTTTGAACATTGCATTTTCGTGCCAAGAATAGGCTATTATTTTTGTATAGCCTTTTGCTCCTAAAAGCCACTAGGAGAGTATTTTTGCACGCTTTCTTTTGAATGTATATTGCTTTTACTTGATGCGAGACTTCATTTAAATTATTTATTTATGCACTTGAAATTCGCTGAGTATGCAGGACTGCTGCAACGGGGGTATTTTTGGGGAATTCAATGAAAAATGTAGGTATTTATACCAGACTTTGGATAGTTCATGTCCCTTCAGGGGACAATGTACTGCATTTAGCAGATCCAATATCTCAGTAACCGATTGATGTAGAGTAATCATTCAAAATGCTATATTGTTTATTTTTTTAAGCTGAATTCAATTTTGACACTAAAATTTACAAAAGATTAATATAAAGATATTAAATCCTAAAAATAAATTTTATTTTGTCAAAAAACCTTCCTTAGAGTTAACTTATCGCGCTGGTTTTCGAACTCGAAGTAATAAATGTCACTCTAGACGTATGTACCATATTTCATCGCAATCGGACCTTTTTTCACAAAAGTTATCGCGCCTGTGGACAGGTATATATATATATATATATATATATATATATATATGAATATGAACGAACGGTATTTTTTGGGTCTGGGGGCATCAAAATGAAAAGTTACGGTGGTCCCGTGCTTAAGTCTTACCATGCCGCCTATGGTAATAGCTACTTCCCTATTGGGGGAAATTCGCTAAAACTTGGTTTGTGGCTTCATTTAGATGCGATCTAATGCATTTTAGTCTAAAATCCCCAATATTTCCATTTTTATGGCAGCAAACCTGCACACTCATTTCCCATGTTATCCTTATGGGAAATGAAAAAATCTATATCTTCCTTATTTCTTAACGTATCTTGATAAAACTTTATATGTGGCTTCATCTAGTTGAAATATACTGGATTATGGCCTAAAATACCCCATTTTTACATTTTCATGGCAGCAAACGTGCATATTCATTCTCCATGTTAACCTTATGGGTAATTCTATATCTTCCTTATTTTTTAACGTATCTTGATAAAACTTCATATGTAGCTTCATCTAGTTGAAATATACTGGATTTTGGCCTAAAATACCCTATTTTTACATTTTCATGGCAGCAAACGTGCATATTCATTCTCCATGTTAACCTTATGGTCCATAAAAAAAAGTTGTGTAGTTTGCTAATTTCTCAAAATATCCTGATAAGAACTGACATGGGGCTTCATACAGTTAATATCTACTTGATTATGGCTTAAAATACCCAAATAATCAAACTCCTAAGGCAGCAGACCTGTGTACTCTCTTTCCCAATGTTAACCTTATGAAAGATAAATAAAATTGGATAGCTTTCTTATTCCTCAACATATCTTGATAAAACATGTTATGTGGCTTCATATAGTTTAGATATATTGGATTGTAGCCTATGATACCTCATCTTCAAATTTCTGTGGCAGCAAACCTGCATTTTTCCATTTTAATCTTATGGAGAATAATTTATTTTTGAATAGCAATTGTGGGCATTTGGCAAGTCACAGGATGAGGGAAAAGGGCTCAAATTAAATTTTTTAATGTCAGGGACTCAGGAAAAGTACACTGTAATTTCTTAAAGATTGCTAGAAAACAAAAAATAACATAAAATAACTGCCATTTAAGTATAGGCTAATAGCATTGGGATCTAAAACGTCTGCTTTGTTTACGTTAAAGCATGTGAGGTGATGTTTGATTCAAAGCCATACGGTGGATACAGACATATGGCTTATTTAAAGGCCAGATAACTAAATATGTCAAATAAATGTACTATAGCGAATACAGATTTTTACTGATGATGTTTATGAAATTTTTTACTCAAACTTAAACAGCTGGTCATTTCCCCATGTGATTAAATTGGAAAAGCCAGCTGTTTTGAAGTTTTGAACATTGCACTTTCGTGCCATGTATAGGCTATTATTTTTTATAGCCTTTTGCTCCTAAAAGCCACTAGGAGAATATTTTTGCACGCTTTCTTTTGAATGTATATTGATTTTACTTGATGCGAGACTACATTTAAATTATTTATTTATGTACTTGAAATTCGCTGCGTATGCAGGACTGCTGCAACGGGGGTATTGTGTTTACACAACAGCTACGATGATACTTCATGGTTCAGACTGACTTTGATCGAGGAGCAAGCAGCTGATCACAAACGATTCATTACGTCATAGCTATCGCTTATGATCATATGCGAATTTGAGTATTTTGGCCTGTTTTTTAGTGTCGCCTTGACTTGAGCCAAGGCCACACTACTGAGCCATCATTGTCGATGTACAATCAAAACTTTATGTTTTCACATGTTTTTAAAAACAACGCCTTCGTCAGTATTTGATTGAGTTGTGATGTTATTTATAGGTTGTGGCTTTATTTATAGGTTATTATCTCAAAAAAGAATATGGTGCTGGTGTTAAACATGAACTTGCCCTTACTTTTGTTACTATTATCCATGCTAGTCTTAAGGGAAGTTAAGACTGATGATGAGCAGATAGGGAGGTATGTAGATCGATATCCTCCACCGTGGACTTCGAAAGAGTTGGAAAATGGGGATAAAGAGACCTATTTAGGCAATTGCGTCGAGAAAGGCGAAAGAGTAAGTCTTCCTTTTTGAATATAATTTCTGGAATATTATTTATTAGTGAAAGACATTAGAGTTTACTTTGCCTTCTTTTTAGTCAATTAAATTTACCTGGATCAGAGACACAGATACACACAGAGATAAAAACCACCGCTATTTACTTATCCCCTGATATATATTATGTGAGAAGATTTTGTCTTACAAATAAAATCTATTAGAAAATATTATATTTGATTTCAGTGATTTCAGTGCTGGAAGAAAATCTACATACAAATCACCTCAGAGATTCATGAAGAGGGGTTTTGACGACGAATTTATAGACGAAATGGTAGAAACTAGATAAAAAACATATATATATTATATAGTAAGGTTCGGTTCAAGTGATTGTTGTGTAACAGTAATTTAAAAGAAAATGTTTTGTCTAAAGGATACAAATAATGTACATTTAATCTATAACATAGCCGCCTTTCACTCTTTGGGACTCAGTAGGAAAATTTGTACTTTTTGAAATTTCTTCTTCCTTTTGCCAGAGTTTTGTATTGTTTCAGTGTGGGAGCACGACTTCTACAGGCATGGAAGGAAGATGGGTGTACTGCTGTCCCGGACTTTGGTGCTCGCCTGAACCAAAGACATCTAATCAATTGTACCAGTTAAGTTGCGGAGTCGGCCGTGAGTCTCCTTCTCAGTGGTGCTATTACTATGAATATGCCAGTGAAAAGTATGTGTGTGTAGAAGATAACTATTATCCACCACTTCCGCCTGATTATAAAACTGACACAATATCATTTGGTCATGAACCTGCTGCTTTCCCTGATGAAAACCTGTAGGCTAGAGTTTTATTTTCTATTGTAAATGAATTTTTATCAATCCATTTAGTTTTACATTTGAAATTGTAAACTTTTTCCATTAAGAATATATAGTTTTTCTGTTGGCAGAGGGATTATAAGTATGTTTCGTGATCTTTGTACGTCTGATTTTGTATTTTTTGGAAAACACTAATAAAAGTTGATTGTAGCAGAGACAATGTTTATGTGAGTATGGTCCAAAATCCTGTCGATTAAAATAAAACCAAAAGAGTCTTCACTAGTCAGTAAAAGGGTATTGTGGAAAATTAGCCTGAATACCCTTTACCAAACTGACACAAACTTAACTTAGTGGTATGGCATTTTTGGTTCCATTTATACGGCAGCACAACAAGATGTCAGTACTCAGCAAATAGTGCTCAAATTAAATTTTAACAATCCAAGATTTTAACGTACAGTTACTTATTGGTCTAAAATTAACTAGCAAATTCTAAGCTCGCCTTTGTGTAGGGTCTATGTGTATAACTTTTCCAATTTTTTGAAGCTCATAGGATAATTACCATATCTAATACTACAATTAACTAAATAAATAATGGGGTGTTAAAAAACGCAAAATGATTTTTTCGATCGAGGCAGTAGGCTGTAAAGTTTAACGTGGGACATCATCATTTTCATGCCCTGCGTCCACACTTCTTCCTTATCCCGACAAAGCCAGCGGTTCCCGATTATTACAAGTTCTAGGTGACTATAAACAAGGCGCAGAGACAGTCCCTAAACATGGAATGTATGACGCCTTCTACACAAGCTGTAATGCTGGCAGGCTATGTCTCATGAATCTCTGATGTTATTGCAGAACTGTAATACATATCGGTGGAAGTCTGACAAAGCCAGTTTTGATTATGTTTTTTTGCAGTGAACTTAAAATGAGCATGCGCTTTTCGAATAAAAGTAAATAAATTGTTTATGAGTTAAATTAATTTTTGGACAGGTGCTTCATTTACTGCTCATTATATATGGTTTGTATTTTTGTATTACAAAACACTAAATGGAATAGTTGACCCATACAGGAACACTTGAACTGTCTCCTCCTTGGTTGGTTCTTTCCAATACAAAAAAATGTTATCAAGGGGAGGGACTTCACTTTACACAATCACTGTATAGCAGCACCAGTATTTGCTCACGGTAAGCTTAATAAATGTATTATAATATCAGGACCCGAGGCTTCACCCTCGATAAAAATACAACGTACAGTATTACCCTTCAATAATATATAGTTTTAATTGTTATGTATTTTTCTTGTTGTATAACATATGTATTCATACATACATGTCAAATGTACTTTAATGAAACAAAAAAAGGTCCTTAGAAATTCGCTTAGTACAAAGTTTATTTTTGGCAGCACGGCAGCCCGGCAGCACGGCAGCACGGCAGCCCGGCAGCACGGCAGCACGGCAGCCCGGCAGCACGGTAGCACGGCAGCCCGGCAGCCCGGCAGCACGGCAGCACGGCAGCACGGCAGCACGGCAGCACGGCAGCCCGGTAGCACGGCAGCACGGCAGCACGGCAGCACGGCAGCACGGCAGCCCGGCAGCACGGCAGCACGGCAGCCCGGCAGCACGGCAGCCCGGCAGCACGGCAGCACGGCAGCCCGGCAGCACAGCAACCCGGCAGCACGGCGGCACGGCGGCCCGGCGGCACGGCGGCACGGCAGCACGGCAGCCCGGCAGCACAGCAACCCGGCAGCACGGCGGCACGGCGGCCCGGCGGCACGGCGGCACGGCAGCACGGCAGCCCGGCAGCACGGCAGCACGGCAGCACCCGACTGCTGCGATAATGAGGGCGATAACCGACCGAGGCGCTGAGCCGCTCGCCGTTCGGCTGAGTGGCGAGTGTTAGCGGCGATTAAGTTAATTGACAGATTATCAGCTGATGGCCGGACATGGCGCCGCCATCTTGTCGTCAGCTGATTTGTAAATTTGCCGCGCAGGCGCAATGAGCGTCTGACCTCTCAATCATCTCTGCTGGTCACTGGCTTCTGAGTCCGCAAGATGAAAAATTGCAAATATTGTTTTGAAAATCTTCATACGGATTTTGGGAAAGTTGTCAATCTTGAATTATAAAAGTGTAGTCAACTTTTTATACAGACTACTTAGGCTTATTTCGATGTTGACAAGGTATTTAAAATACACCCGTTGCAGCAGACCTGTATCTCCAGCGAATTTCCATAAAACAAAATTGAATTATTATGCCTTAAGCATAGATTGTGCGAGTTATAAACTTCAGCCTTGTTCTCGTACAATAAGTCATAGGAACGTCCTCATAATTAGACCAGTTCATAAATTGTAAACATCAGGCAAAATTGTGGCTCGGATCCCACGTTAAAATGTAGGCCCCTTAATTGAAATTGGCTGTTGGGCTATTAATTAACAGCGCTGTCTAAGGAACATGTCGGCCTTTGTCAGTAACAATACTACAAGATCGCGCCAAAATCATCCTTCATTCATCTGTCATTCATACTTACCTGGGTAGGTCGCCATTTCAAGCCTTTTTTCTCTGTAAATTGCAAAAAATATTCTTAATGTACAAGTTCATAAGGGAGAAGAATTTGAGTAAGCATTTTAAAGGAAATAACGAGTACTGTAGTTTAGGTTGTCTGTAGAGATTGTAGTCTTTCGCCACGTTATAAACATTCTTTCAAAAAGGGTTACAAGGTAAATAAATACTTCGATATTTCTGTACATATTTGTTTATATTTAGCCTACTCAGTGTATGTTTACATGTGCTATTTCAAAGTTACTAAAAATTGCTATAGAGAAATACTATTGCAATGTAAAGTGTCACCTTCAAGCGGGCTGTAATGGCAAATTTTGTACCGTAATGGAAGATGTTTTCATCAAAGCGCTAGCATACAAAACAAACCATCTGCTTCCTGGTTTGATATTCCTCAGGCTGTGAGGAAATAAAGAGGGAAGCACTGAAGTACTTTAATCACAGCAGACGCTATGGTTATCGTCACATGTTAATAAGACTTTAATTCAAAAACCTCCTTAAACCGTTTAAATAGGTAGGAAAGATATTGTGTGTATTGCGAGCACAAATAGTCATTATAGCTATTTTAATCGCAGGACCGTGGAAATTACAAGATATTTGTTTGCGGAGCTACTTCAAAGATTAATTACCCTGTCTAATTCTTTTCATTATTTATAAAAAGCTTGGAAGAAAAGCCAAATCGATTGCACGCAGTTCTTGCGGAAACTACCTGTGCCAAAATCCCCTATCTGTTTTGCTAAACAAGCTGACAAAAGTCAGTTAAAATTCAGCTACCTAAAAAAGTGAATTTTTTTTACCCCTACAAGTTTACAAGGAAGCAAAATGAGAGGCGATCAGTCTGCAATTTGACGCGCACAAGGTCCATCATGCTAATTAATGGCTATTTAAAATCAAACTTAGGTAAGCGATTTTCCAGTTATTCGCGGACTCGGCGGGCAAGGTCGCCGACAGTTCCTGTTATCTGACGCGGTATCAAGGCCGCTGCTGCAGCTGAGCGCGGCCGTTGCACCCCCGCATTCCGCCGACAAGCACAACACTCGAGGCCCAGGTCAGGTACAACCATGACCAGAGGCCGTGACCTGGAGACAAAAACAAAATACCTCAACATGTTTCTAGTTCAAACATGCCTGTCACTCAGATTCGTGAGTTTGAAACGCACCATATGCGTACGGTAAAGGCATATTATGGCTTATTTTCAACACATTTTCCCCTTCTATTTGACGAATCTTAGTTAAAAAGGCCCTTATAGTCAAAATCTTATATTCTTTAATTTGTAACTGATCATGTATCCGTTTATTTAGGAGTTTTCAGCGGGTAAGCTCAATAGATTTTTCACTAGTAAAAGGAACCAATTAACAGAACGAACGGATTAATATAGGCCTACTATAATGCTCACAAAACAACCTGGACTGTGATTCGGTAAAACTGTGTCGCTGTTTTCGCCATGTTACAAGCCCACAAGTTTGATTTAGGTCAACCTGAAGTTTTCTGTTTAGCCTATATATTTATTGCTCGTACTTGGCTGCTTTTCAACAGCGAGTGTTGTTACTGTAGCTGTACTAAGCGGAACAAGGGAAGTGCGGTGGCGCCTGCGGGACGATTCAGGCGCCAGGAAATCCCTGTTAGACCGCAATAATTGAGCCCTGGGATATCAATCTCGCCCCAGGTCTCATCTGCGGATGTGATACATGTGATCAAACGTTCTCGTTCTCTTCTGCAACTCAGAGCAATCAGACACAGAAGAGGGAGGGGTGTAGGAAATGGATTAGTTGCCCTGTTACGAATTACTCAATTAATTGTTATTATTGGGATCATATTACAAAAACTAAGATCAGTTCAACTTGACTTCGAATCCAAAAATGAATCGGACAGTTTCTTGCTGAAGTATAGTATTCAAAGTTTCACACGAAACGAGATCAAGATTTTTCGCTGAGAACCAGTAGAAGATTGGACATGGACAATTAAATCACTTTCGAGGACGGCATATTAACTCGAAATTCTTCTACTTATTCAAACCTGAATACTAATCATAAATTAATTATCCTATAAATCTTTCTGAATAAAAATACTCATATTTCTGATGTTTGTAGGAGGGTTATTAATTCTATTCAACTTTGGTTCTTCATGTTATAAACATCTGAGATTACAGTGCATATTATCAAACATCAACCTAGTTATGGTTGAAAACGCGAGTGACAGTAAAAAGTTGTTGTGTGAACAATTGTTACTTCATTCGACTTATATATAACAGGCGGTCAGCAAAAACGGTCGAGAAACCTGTTCTATTACAGCGAAACCGATGGTGGATATGAGGCGATTACACATATCAATGTACAACTGAATGGAGTCAATGGAGATATTATGTAGAGCTAATCTGACTATAAATGTTAAAAATAAATCAAACTAGTACTCATTAACTTGACAATAATTAATTGGTTTCGGAGTTATTCTTGTGAACTTGAAGAACTTTATACGTCACTCAACGCTTAAAAATTAAGATCAAGAATTTTTTTCACTCTTAGCAGTAGGGATTTTTACCAAGTCGAGTAAATTAACATGGGGACTAAAGTAAGCTGATTTTCTACATTTATCTCATAAAAATACTGCTAAACGTTTGCCGTGTTCTTTTACCGTAGATGGCAAAAACTCTACGAAATGTAAACCGAAAACATATAAGTAAAATTCCTTTCCCACCACCTGCTATGTTTAAACGCTTTTTATACTCCTTGTAATGGGTGAATAAAATAATAATTTGTCTCGCAGCGGCAGTAAAGCGATTACTTTGTCTTCCAGCGGGAGACTAAGTAAACCCGTAATAATAACATTGAAATCATAACAGTTCAAAAACTAAAGTGCCTTCAAATATCCAGCACACATGCAAATATTGTGCAACTCAACGAATGAAGGCGCTTACAGCTGATTTCGTAGCAGGAATGATCAAACTGTGAGAACGTCTAAGGATTAAGCATGTATAAGAGCGTTGCAACAATCAGCTTATCGCTGGTGCATGCATGGTTGCAGCTACTAGAAGGAATGCAGGCGCTAGCAGAACGAAACAAATTGGATATTTCAATTAATTCCCAAGGTAATAAAATAAGTTTTCATGGCCAGGATATTTATTATTGCAGGTGAGAGGTAAAGCTGTGTGTATTTCGAGAGTAAAGCACACTGACTCCCTCGTGAAAACTGTCGCCCTCTCAAGCTCGTGCGGGGGGCGCTAGCATTTTCACTCGCGAGACAATACTTTTGTATTTTACTCACTCAACAAACAACTATAGCTGGAAACTTTGACATTTCATGTAAATCAAATTATGTTTATAAAAAATCCTAAAAAATCGTTGTATTTATTATTATTTTTATTTTTTCACTTCCGTTCACTGAGGTGAACAACAAAATGGTATAGAACAAAGCTCGAGTCTGTAAAAACAGCGCGGAAAACAAGAGTGCCAAACTAGGAAACGCAGTGACTGGGTTTGTGGAGCACATTTGAATGTTTACGTAATTTCTCGCTTCCTCGGTTCGAGCCAACAAAAACAGCGGTCGGTTACGAGCCTGGGCTAATCGGCAATTAGAGAAGACAATAAGCGGAACGGTGGAGCAAAACACGTTTCAATATTTTAAAACCAAATGGGGGTAATGAAGAATGCCAGATAACAGTTGATAGCACCGATTGTGAGGGAGGGGGTATGGGGGGGGGAGCGCGGAAATGGAACAGCGAAAGGAAATGCTAGCAAGGTCAGCGTGGCTTTCTCCACATAACACCGACATTATACAACGGTTACCCAACGCGGTACAGTGAAGTGAAGTCTGGTCCACTGGCCTCCATCCTGGCGCGGGCCGCGGGTGTGGGGACGAGGGATGTGGGTGTGGGTGTGGGTGTGGGTGTGGGGATGAGGAAGCAGGAGGAGAGGAGTCTGCGGCACTGACAAATACTGACCAAATTCCTCGGTTTACATGATCCCAAAAGAAGAAATCAATCTTTAGCTTATTCCTTATCCTGCATAAAGAAACTGAATCGGTGTTTTCGATTTCAGGAAAACAGCAGTGGGCCAGACTCACTAGTAGATATACTGGCCATTTCTCAACTGAATACCCTGCTCTGGGAATAAAGGATTACACTGTAAATAGGGGCTTGAGGGTGTAGGAAGGTATAACAGCAGGAATAAAGCCAGTCTGTGGTACTGGCAAGCAAATACTCGTACAAATACTTTTTTAGTCAGGGGAAACAGACACAGTTAAAACCTTATGGGTGCAGAAAGCCGAAAAAATCATATGGTGCACTTTCGGTTTTCGATCGGTTTACACATGCCTACTGATAATGTAAAGTATTTCCCCATGATGCATAGAAAACCCAGTATCACCTGCGAAGAGCTTTATGTCATCACTCATTTCATTGACATACTATTTTTAATTTTTAGTAGTTTTGGAAATATAAGCGGATCACATGTGTAAAAGTAGCAATTGCCAACGTGAATAGGCGTTTAAGCATTCGGTTTGGATTTTTATCAGTTCCATACACACTGTGAAAAACAGCCCTTTTACAAAACAAAAACGACAACAAAAACAAAACTTTTATTCAACTATATATTATCTATCATCTAACTAACCCATGTGCCAAATCGAAAGTGGAAAGGACAAAAGTTACGCCGTAGCCGCAGGTGTATCGGCTCCCCAGGTTCCCACATACCTCCCCCGCCCTGGACCTCCCCATTGTCACCTCCCCACCTGCCGACCGCCGACGTTCGCCACCTCACCCTCCGCTGTTGTTGCCCTGATCAGAGTCGTTGCGGAAGGAAAGATCATGGATTCTCCAACATTTCCTATTTTGGAAAGATGAAAGGTCCAAGACAGTCGCTAATTCCTAGTAGAAAGGAGATTCTGGAGGATAATGAACGTTGAGAGCAATCAAAACTCGAAACAGAGCCGTCGAATTGGTATTCTGGTGACAAAAAGTGAAAGAGTTAATAAAAAGACTCTATACCCGCTTTTGCGCTTGCGAGAAATATTGTAGAGTAGGATTCACCTAAGTTGGCCAAAGCATGTACTAATCATCTCATCAAAAATCTTTATACAAGTCACATTGAAAACATTGTTGGTTCCACATGGTATTTGTTTACATTTTCTCCGAACTGTCAAATCACCACGTTGCGTTTGTTTACAATATTGTTTTGTTGTCATTCGTGGCAATCTTATAGGTTATTGAATGTTTAAAATATCGCCTATTTTTAGAATTTTATATTTTTATTGAATTTTTTACATAGCGGTAAAGTTCAATTTGATTCTATTTCTTGATTGACATTTACTTTAGGTTGTTTAGCTGCTTGTTTATTTTTTACTGGACCATTTTAGATAAGTTTTGAACAAAATATGAGACAGTTCAGATGCTTTCTTGCAGCAAGTAGTAAGGGCTAATCATAAACAAACCTATTTCTCTTTGTACAGATTATTTGATAGTAAAACATAAGACTAGATATCATGCCGCATCCATGACACAACCTCTCCGTGTTAATATGTATTTAATCTGAAAAAGCCCATGAGTAATATTTTAGGTTGCGCAAGAGAACTTCCACGTGCAATATTGTATCAGAACTTTCGCTTTACGCAAGTTTTATGCTAAAACAGATGTTTGTTAGCAATGTTTTTAGCACAGCTGGATGGTGAACCTCCAAACGCTGTCTGCTTAAAGATGGCGTTTAAAAGGAATTCAGCCGTTTAAATTTGTATTTAATAACGCACACGTCAGGTTCAAAAAGTTACTGCGGTTCCGGAGGGGTCCAGTCGCACAGAGCGCCATGTCCAAAGTCCTGGGAAGAAGCGCACTATTTTACAGCAGCCGAATGGCCGAACGACGTTGGTAGAGGAATAGAGAATGTAGATACACGTCATGTCACGTCCACGTTCGGTCGATACAGCTGTGTATGCTCCTCATAACATTCGATTCCGGCTGTGACGTGACGTGTATGTAAAGCCGGTCCCAATTGATCACACAGGGAGCATACACCTGGATAATAAACGAGCCGTGACGTAACGTGTATGTATACTTTAAGAGCACCCTTAGAGTTGTCTTAAAAATCTACGTAATCTTTATAAAAATACCCAAAGATTCTTTGCAATCCTTTAGAGAGGGTTATTCAATTTTTATTGTTGCGTTGAGGCGGCTGTGTCAGACAAGGAAGAATAACAATCCCTCGCTTCCTCGGGGCTCCGCTGTAATGTAGGCTAATGCTCGCCACTCGCGCCGCGTTGCATCAGGACTTGCGCAAGGAGCGCTCTCCGCGGCCTTCCTACTACACAACGCTCGTCGTCGGCGCGAGCAACATCGTAAAAACTACCTGTATTTTACACTCGTACTGGACGTGTATCGATGTCACAAATTAAAAAGGCAAGGAACTTATCAAGAATCAGTTGAAATCGTCTTTTATATAGGCCTATCGATTGTGACATTTCGTTGACGGCTCCAAACTCCCATCCAAAAAGTACGTTTATTATTTATGTAAATACAATAAACGAAAGTGTTTATGTTCAATGAAGAATTGCAACATCAATGCAGTATGTGGGAAATAAGTTAATTTTAAAAATCATTCAGTCATGACGATTTTATGCCATGAAGGGCACTTACACGGTGTCATACGATTGTAAGCTACAGAGTTATTATCGAAGCAGCTGTTTCTTCCACTGTATGATTTATGTTAAGTGAGCTTGTTTGGTAATTTAAAAACTCAAATTGTATGGCGCCAAGTGTGTAAAACCTGGATTCCTAATATCCAATGCTTATCAAATTGATTTTTTTAACGTGCCATGGTAGATTATAGTCCACATTACAGAAAACGTTTTGGATCCTTCAAATATGGAGCTGACCTATTTTAAAATCTTTGCATAATCTTTATACGAACTTTCATTTACTGAAAATATCAGCGGGCCCAGCGCTGACCCCTGGCGGACCCCGCTCGGATGTGGGCCGGCGCCGCCGGTTGCATCTCGTTGCGCAAGTGCGGGCCATCGTCGTGAGCCGCAGAAGGCCTTACGTTCACCCGCCTCCAGGAAGTAAAAGTCCGCCGGGCTTCCATCGTTTCCCGCGCCGGGGAACCTCATGTGACAGCTCGTGATGCGGAAACCGCCGGCCCGGGAGTTAACCGGGTCGTGTTTTTATTATATATTTCACTAAAAAGCAGGTATGTGAAGATGTGAAGCTGGCAGCCCCATATTGAAAAAATGTGGAAACAACCTAAATCGTTTGTTTATCGTTTGTTTAGGTTTGTTTAGCTATTTTCGACGATTGTTTGGCCTTAGTTGTTTTAAAAAACGGAAAATAAAGTGGGCGCTGCTAGCTTCACTCTAGCTTCACACCAGCATCAGCGCCCATTCGTCATTTTGAGCTAAAAACCAGTGGAATCGTTTGTTTATCGTTTGTTTAGGTTTGTTTAGCTATTTTCAACGTTTGTTTGGCCTTAATAGCTTCAGAATTTGAAAAATTAGGTGGGCGCTGCTAGCTATCTATATACTTTCTCTGTGTTTAAACGGTGCGATCTCTATTCAACTGATCTACAGGTTACAACTGGAAGCTTCTGCAAAAAAAATTTTAATATGTTCATTTATCAGCGTTTACAGTTGCAACTAGTTGCGAGATTTCCCATGAATATCACAACTTCCCATGAATATGAACACATACTTAAAGGTAGTTTATATCATCCTCTCTAATGTACTTATTAAGCTCGGATAAAATATGAAAAATTTAGCCCATTTCATCTATCATTAATTAGCTACATCATAATGCCATAGGCTTTAAACCTTCTCCAGATATGCACCATTCCCCAAACTTTTCTTTCAACAGCAAGAAAAACAGCAATCGTTCATTTATGATTAGTTTAAATTGTGATATCGGATACTGTTCTTTACAAAAAATAAAACAATTAGGAATTAAGAATAGCTAAATTTTTGAGGCTTTTACAGGAATACTGTAGTGTAGGCATTAACTTGCTCTTATTATGCGAGACACACAGAGACGCAATACAAGAAGCCCTCACCATTTCCTCTACTCGATTTCCTCACTCCACCACATCGCCCCGAAGTGTGTGTTCTTGTTGGCGGTGTCGGAAGTCACCGGTGACCTTCAAGGTGATTCTAAAATTCTAAGTTCTTTTACAAGCACATTGTAGGCCTTAACTTGCTTTTATGTGAGACACACAGAGACGCAATCCAAGAAGCCCTCACCATTTCCTCTACTCGATTTCCTCACTCCACCACTCCGCCCGGAGTGTGTGTTCCTGTTGGCGGTGTCGGAAGTCACCGGTGACCTTGAGGGTGCGGAACTGTTATCACACGCGACCTCGCGGCCGCTCACCTCACTGCCGGTTCCTTATTGCACGCCGGGCGCCGCCGCCGCTGCTGCCGCTGCAGAGCGCTCATTACACCTCACATCTGCTGGGATTACAGGCTATCGGCCACTAATGTCTTCTTAAAGACGGTCGAGTACCGGTGGTTCGGATAGAGTGATCCGCTGTTAGAACGGGATTTGCATTTCCCGACCTTGTTTGTAACTAAGTTTCCGGTGAATTTTCTATTAGGGAGTTGTACTTGACAGACATGCACAGAGGGACGGACCTGGGGAACATCTGCATGGTTGAGACGAGCTGACGAGCTAGATCACGATAGCGAAGGCCTAATGCGTGCGAACTTATTTGGGGTAATTGTTATTGTAATTCCCTACGCTGACATGACGCATTTACTTATGTTTACACACCACTTGTTGATCATGATATCATTTTTTCCCGAGGTAGTATTGCTTTATAGAACAATATTACTCTTTGGTCGCTCCTCGGGAACCATTAGCAAACGCCCTATTCTATCTTAAAGTGTCTCAGTAACATCCAAATCGGAAATATGCATTGTATAGTGGCTCGTGAATTAACATTAACAAACCACTAGGGATTAAGCTTTACGAGGTTCCTGTCCAGAGGCAGGTCAGCGATAATCTGATCTTCACAAAGACTTTGACAAAAAAATTTGACTATAATGTACACAACAATTTTAGACCTTTCAAAAACGCAAGACATTAAACAATTAATTCAGTTAGGCGATATATAGAGCAATTTAAATGTTCTTACATCACAGAAAATCTATACATCATTCCTTCCCTAAACTACAGGAAGGATGTTTTTATGATAGGCCTAGTGTTTTACCCTCTACGGTAAAAGGAACAGAAATACGTACAACTTTTTCACATTACTACGTGGAAAATAAGCCATTTGTATTTACAGTATCAATTGGCAAGAATTTTCTATTTCTTGTTATCAATGAGTGGTGAATTTATCTCCCCATTTATAAATCGTCCTTCTACTGATCTTCATCGGGACACCTCTCTCATCTCCGCCCCCGTCGTCGTTTGTCGTCGTCGCAGCGGCGAGGCGGCTGTGGGTGGTTGCGAGGAAGTGAGCAGTTTGCCGTTCTTGACGTCATCACAATATAACGGAAATGACAAAACTACCAGCTTCCGGTCAACCTACTTGCGCAATTCTATTCAACTGCTTGATTAACTAAGTGTTCTTTTCATAGGGGCTCGGCGAGCAGAGCCGCCGCGCCGCTCTTGTTCTTCTCCGTCATCCTCATCCTACTCTAACTTAAAATATTTCTCTTTAATCCTTTTATACAAAGACTTAATCTTTTCTCCTCTTCTACATCCTTCTTGCGTACATATTTTTGTAGCTTTTATAAAAGCGATTTACTTTCGAAGCAATTATTGTTGATTTTGCATGAAAATCAGACTTTAAACTACTTAAATAATTTTCGTAGGAGATATACTCAATATACTCGTCGACCTTTAAAACATTGCAAGGAAACCATTTTGACGGGATACTGCTAAAAAATATGAATTTTTACATGTCCAGAGTTTGCAAATATCAGTCACGGGAAACCCCATAAATTAACGTTTAACGCAATAATGGCTTCTCCCCGCATACAAAATGTTTTGAATTACCAAACTACATTTTTATTAACTTTTTCCGATACTGATTTTGAACCGTCACGGATTGTTGTTGGGTGATTGCTTCTTAATTTCGATAGGATACATATTGGTCGCCATCTTTGATCGACCATAATGGATGTGAAATAAATTATTTTTTTCAATTGTAAAGATGTATAAGGTAATGTGGCACATCATTATAAACTAAATTTTCTATCCTAAACACATTGCTGAAATCCGTTAAAAAATTGTATTTATTAAAATTATATGTTCAAATAAAAATTCAACCATATACACGCCTTATGAATATACTCTTTTTATGGACATTTCATACTATGAATATTTCTTTTAAGTAATTCCTCTCGTATCTCCGACTTTAAGATATGCTGTCTGTTTTGGCGTTAGAACACTTGATTTACCGACTTTTATTTTGAGCTATTAATTATTCCAATTGGCCGAGCGTTGGACGACTTTCAAGATAAAACTGAGGTGAAAATTTATTTTTTAGAATTCGTTTTTTGTTATCAAGAGAGAAAAAATATCAAGAGAAAACATATATTTTTAATTCAATATAAAATTTCTACTTTATACTATTTCAAATTGGCGGCCATTTTTACTTTTCAAAGGCTGATAACTATAATAAGAACATTCAAGCCATTAAATCATTAAGTCTCTAAAAAATTATAAATTTAATTTACTTTATGCAGTAATAAATTGTTAAAACCATAAGTAGTTGGAAAAGCTGAACGATTTCCATGTTGCTAAACTTTATAGCTGAATATAATATTCTGAGCGTTTACTGGGCAATTTTTATTTTCAAAGGCTAACTAAAAACATTCAAGTCATAAACCATTCGAAATATTTAAAAAGGTGCTGAATTTAATGCACTTTTCTGAATTTAAAGCACTTTGCAGCATGGAGGATGTCCTTCTACGATGCGTTGTACAAGCAGTAGTGCACAAGCGTTGCACAAGCAGTGCACTTTGGTTCGCTCGGATGTATATATATTTAGAATTACAAATAGTTGAACAATTTTTATTTTTCTGAACTGTAACTGATATTAAACTTTTGAGTTTGGCAGATAAAGAGTGATGCGTTACATACTTTAAAAAACAAATGTTTCTACTTCTACTTGTTGCTTTCTATGTTTATATAGTTAGAGGCTTTAGCCCCTAAACGCCTCTCGGTTGTAGCACTTCAGCACAACAATGTACAATAAACATTCACATACTTGAATTGACGTCTAGATATGCATGATTGTAAGTACTTATTTCCTGTAATAATAAGTTACATAACCCTTGCTCAAACACTACGACTTGCCACTTGCGCGAGCACGAGATGAGTTTCAAGTGGCGACTGGCGATAAACTCTCTTTACCATAAATTTTCGCTCTTCGCATAACCAATAGTACCAAGCTTTATTGTTTCGCATTATTAGTATTTCGTTAGATATCTTCTTCATCTTCAATAAATTACAGATTAAAACCATATAATTGCTGTATTTTATTTTGTATACTTGCTTAATTAGAAACAACTGCGTGTAACTGTTCTTCCTGAGTCTACAAAACATTTTATGAAAGAACTACCGATTGTTCGTAGTGCGTCACGGACTTATATAGACTTATATCGCCTTAATTAATTAAAGTCAAAGCTTGTGCTGTATTAAACGTCTGCTATCACAATACCATTTTTTCAAGAATAAGGCTACTTTGGTTAAGGTTCAGAGTACCAACCCGTAGTTTGAGAACAATTTGTCAATTTTTAATTGGAATAAAGGTTAATAAATTTAACCATCAATCGTATATTTTTAATAAGTTCATTTGTTTTTTTTCAAAATTTTTAAATAAAAATAATAGACCAATACGTTTATTGTGTTTTATAAATAACGATGGCATAGATTTAATGTTACTGTTATCAAATGCACTTTAAGAGAGGGCTAAAGACAATTCGGTGTCGCCAACGCGGGAGAGATACCCGTATATGCACGTCTATCTATCTATATTACTAACTAGAGGCTTGAAGGGGCTAATAGCCCCTAAGCATAATCCTTTACAAATAGTACAAAATACCTTCCTAGTTAATAGGCTTTTGGATCCACATAATTATGATTATATCTAGCATTTGGTTTTAAGTAAACAAAGCAGACATTTTGCATCACAATGGTTTTTAAATGACATCTATTTTACGTTATTTCTCATTTTATAGTAAGCTTAAAGCAATTTCAGTATTTTCGCCGAGTCCCTGGGATGGAGACCTTTAATTTCAGCCCCCTCCCATCATCCTGTGACCTTCCAAACGCCAATAATTTCGGCGCAAAAATTTCCCTTACGTAATAATATATATATATACAGATCATTTGGTATTAAATCTGCATCGTTATAACATAAACTAAACAAACGCACTTAACTTTTTATAGTTTTAAATTATGAAAAAACTCAAATCCTTAATTATTATAAAATCAGAAAATCTTCAATTTTAAATATATTTTGTTATAGTACATTGAACGTGCATAGTTAGCTGCATTTTGAAAAAAATCCCAAATGTCAACATCTATATGGCTTTGAATCAAGCATTACACTAACACCACATGTTTAATGTAAACAAAGCAGACGTTTTTCAATCCCAATGCATTTTAAATGTAAGATATTTTTCGTTATTTCTCATTTTCTGGTAGATTTGGACATAATCTGATATTTTTCACGACCCCCCGGGACAGAGACCTTTCATTTGAGCCATCTCCCAACATCCTGCGAGCTGCCAAACTTTCACAATTTTGATTTAAAAAAATCGCTTACAGAATTAGTAATGTCAAAAGAACAATCAGTTACAACATTTCGTCAAGAAAAATCGTCATTTGTCAGGGTCTGTTTGTACGAGCGTTTGTTTACGCTGGGAGTTCACTGTCAAGCCATGGGGATCATAATATAGGCCAACAGATACGTGGTTGGTGTACTGGTGCGTTCGGCATGCCTTTTCTACGTTATTCTCATAAGGCCTCATGCGGCTGGTAGTTCAACGAATATTTGGGTAGGTCAAATTCGCCATGATCTTCGATAGTGAACTCCCGCCTTACATATCCAGCAGATGATCCGGTCAGCTTTTTTACTTGTGATTTTGAATCGGAACTCAAATCTAGGTTATTGTGGTTATCCGTATCATAAAATAATACTTGAAATGTATTTTTAAATTATTAATATGATTAAATTAATAAACTAACAAAATACTGACAGCTTTATGGTTTTTAAACTAAATACTTGCAAATCATGTCATTATTATGTTCCGACCGAAAATAATAAACACCCCCGTTGCAGCAGACCTGCATACTCAGCGAATTTCAAATGCAAAGCAACATATTTCAATCCAACATAGCGAGATTCAACATGTTTTTGTAAGCTCCATAAGAATAACATGGGGAATGAGTATGCAGGTTTGCTGCTACGCGTATATCAAAACTGGGTGGTTTTAATTCAATATTTAGTTGATCTGAACTAGAAGAAGCCATTTACCAAGTTTTATTAAGATATGTTGAGAAATAAGCGAGATAAAGAATTTTCTTTGTTTCCCATAAGGTTAACATTGAGACAACGTACTGTGTTTACCACTTTCAATATCTCGGAAACCAATGGACATAGAGCAGTGATTCGGTTATATGACTTGTAGGTCTATATTTTGATTTTTTTAGAATGTAGGTCTACTGTTAAAACTCACCTAGGAACATGAATTTCCGAACCAAAAATTGCCAGTCAAAGTCCAATGTTGGTATTGGGAGTGGAATACACCAGCAGGAAATGTTTGTGTCGTGTTAGTCGGGGACACCCGAACCGCGCCGGCATTTTGGGTACTTTTGAAAGCACCGAACAGCGCCGGTCATTAAAGAGGATTAGGAAGGGTCACCTCGCCACCCAGTCAGGTAGTCGCTACGGGACTGGGGAAAAGGGAATAATTTTTGTCCCTTCTTCCAGTCTGTGACTGCTGCGCTGCTGTCTTATAACTAACGGCCACCAATATAAGGAATTACTGGTTGATAAACTACCGCTTTGTTGGCCTTTAAAAAACTATCAACGTTTTAAATGCGTCATTGGTGTGTAAACTTGAGAACTCAAAAAGGAAGTGTAAAATTAAAACGAACAATATTTCCACTTAACAGAAATTTTCTAAGATGAATTTTTAATGTTTTTTCCGAAACCTAATATAACCGCTTTGTTGGCCTTGAAAAACTATTAACGTTTTAAACGCGTCGTTGGTGTTTAAACTTGGGAACTCGAAAAGGAAGCGTAAAATTAAAACGAACAATATTTCCACTTACAGAAATTTTCTAAGATGAATTTTTAATGTTTTTTCCGAAACCTAATATAACACTTAGAAAACGCACCGAATATTAAGGTCCATAAGATTGTGTAAAATTGACTAAACAACTAAGAAAAGAGAAAAATGATGTCTATACCGTTCAACTACATAAACGTTTTTCGTCCCATAAAATAATTATTCAATTACTATAATAATATCAGTAATTTTCAATATAGACCGAAGGAATTTAAAGACTTTTATTCGATGTAGTTTTTTATTGAAATGTTAATACCAATTTATTTTATTTTGGTAATGTATCTTGTATGGGCCTGTTTAATAGTACTGTAATACAGATCTTTATTTTTATTGAATATTTGTTTACATGCCATGTTTTACCATGTAAATATTAAGTAGTTGAATCTGGATGGTAAGGTATGACTGATAACTTTTATAAACAAAAGCTGTAATGCTGTGCACATTTATTTTGATCTACATGTTACCTCTAGGAATATAAATGAATAATCAAACAATATTTGATGTTTGAAAATACTCAATAAAATGTTTCACTCGGATCAAATTATTAAATATACCTATTTTTTTATATTTTATATTATTTTAATGCATAATACAGGGTGTTTTTTTTAAACGCAACCCATTTTTAAGATTGAATAATGCACATGTACATAAGAAATGAGTATTGTTTTGTTGATTTTTACATTTTACAACTATTATTTAAGTTTGATCACAATTAGTTTAAATGTATCACAATGCCAATGGCGGATTGTTTGGACACATAATGATGTGTCCAAACAATCCGCCATTGGCATTTGTATAAAGTTGTGCTCTCTCCATCAAATTCCCGAACACGTGCTGCAAGGTACCTCTTTGTATTTCTTGCATTAAATGTGTTAGGCTTATGTTTGTTTTGAGGTGGTGAATATCCTGTGAATTGTTTTCTTAGGCCTTACTTTTCATGTATCACAAAAGAAAATAATATTGTGGGGTCAAATCCGGGGATCTTGGGGAGAAATAATCCTTCTCTGATTAAATAATGTTTTGGGTTGCGTTAAAAAAAACCCTGTATAAATAATGTGTATATGGATGTATATTTTGTAAGTACTTGAGTCTCTATTTGGTATTCCAGTGCCTATGTATTTGAGTGTCTATGTATGTTGGCTATATTTTCAAAGTAGATTTTTAAACATTCTCAAATTTTATTATGCATTCAAATAATTGAAAATATATTTACTAATTTTTTTTCAATTTCCGCTGACTTTTTTTATAACTCCTTGACGTTGATCGTCAGAACATCAGCAAAAATAATCACTGGAATTTCTTCAAAATATTGTTTTTGTTTACTTATCTTTTGTTCAGTTAAATTATTTTACAATTATTGCTTAAATGTTCCGTTTTTAATGAATTACCTATATAAGATTTTTGCACCAGACAATTAAAATTTATCTATAAGTTAAATTCTGTAAGTATATTCAATTGGAATGTCACTTACAGTCTGTAGTAATTAAAAGACGTATAAATATCGAAGCAACATTATTCATATGTCCTTAAATAATGGCAACGATTGATTTAAGTTCCAAAGTTTAAATATATATAAGCCCAACGAAGTGGTAGTTTATAAGATATAAACCTAACAACAAGTAATTCTAATTGGTAATCACTGTTCTTTGGTACATTGAGTGAAAATATTAATCATATATATTTCAACTGCTTGTGATATTGGTACAGGAACAATTATTGTGACTTGATAGGAAAAGCGGTCGACGGCAGTAAGAAAACTGCAGCTACTGCCACTGACAGGACGCAGGGAAAAACATAATTCCCTTTTTCCCCAGTCCCGTAGCGACTACCTGGCCGGGTGGCGAGGCAACCCTCCTAATCCTCCTTAATGACCGGCGCGCCGAGGCGCGGTTCGATGCAGTCAAAAGTACCCGAAATTCCGGCGCGGATCGAGTACGCCCGTGTTAGTCATTATGAGTCGCACATAGAGACTGATAAAGGACTGATGATGCACCCGCGAGTTTTGGGTCTGACTAACACGTCGTATACGTACCCAGCTGCAAAGTGCAACTGCTTAATGTTGATTTATATGCATAAAATAAATAAATAAATAAAAGAAGTCGTATATAGAGCAGATTACCTCTCCGTGGAACATTTTGTGTGGAATCTGATTTGATTGAACCTTTCATAAGCTAGTGTTGTATTTTATGTAAAGCAACACAACAGCTTGGACATAGTTGAGTTCGCTACGACAAATATCTGTTGTCAAACCTATACCTAAAGCATCCCACTAATTCTACATAAACACTTTTTTTGAAAACGTCTGTACCATCAAATCAACTAATGAAATATCATTAAATATATTTAATCAAAGAGCCCGTCGAGCCCGATAACAATTCCAGTCGCAAACGATTGTTTTTTCTTGTCGGGAACCTTCAACGAGCGTTTGCAGACACAGTTCTCTAATTATTATGTATTTTTTAAGGATCTATATCACATTAAAGTTTTTAGTAATCGCATTTAGGAAAAAACTAAGTTCACAATTTAAGTTTTTGAAACTTTTATATTTCAGTTAGAAAAATTGTTAATATTGTATTCAGTGAATTAAAATTGCTCTTAGAGAAATTGCATTAAAAATCAATTTGCAAATATAAGTTTTGTCTTTTGAAATTTTCATATTGTAAATAAAGAAAAATTGTCAATATTGTGTTTAGTAAATTGTTTTCCTGATGCAGTGTAATTTGTGTAATTAATATAGCAATTCGAAAAGTGATAATAAATCGCTATATTTAAACCAATAACTGTACGAACAAAAAATTAATATAAAATGCAAAACAACAAGAGTAAACCATAAAAGATCCAAATAATTTTAAATATAAGTATAATCGTAATCAACGAACCTACAACAGAGAAAAATATTTTTCTCTAAAAAGAATTTGCATTTTCAAAAAAAACACATCAATACAAGCTATACACAAAAAATGTTCATACAGAGAAAATGCACAGTAAATTTCAATGCTGAGTAGAAAGAGCATGCATGATTGTATTGTAACTCTAAATGGTAAATTAATATATCAAAAAATATGATTGCTGACTACAATAAAGAAATTTGAATTTGTGTTTGACATCACATTCCTTTTAATTTTTAACTAATTAGAATTCCTAGTTCCTATTTAGAACTTATCATCAGACTTTTACTAGATAATATTTTTACAACCAAGTACCAAATGCAGTCAAAAGTGGATTTCGTACAACAAGGAAGCGCCCGGAGCCGCGCCCGCATTCAATAGTCGCGTGTAATCGTGCAGAAATTAATTAAAAATGGGGCAACGAAACGAGTCCCGGTTTTCGTAACAATACCGGCACCGGATTGCACGGTGCCGGTCAATTACATAATTGATGTTATAACAGCCCTGTAAATTCACACAAGAACCGGCGTGGTGGCGGCATCTCGTGGCAACAAACAGTACTTCAACAATACGAGCACGTTGGCCAACGCTTGCTTCATTGTGGGAAGTGCCTCACATCAGACGCTTCATTAGGCGTTAACTTTTGGCCGGGAGTGTACAGAACAGATTCTGATTATGTAGAAGCGCGGAGCTTCCTGCTACGGGTGGTGGGAGGGGGAAACGGACGTCCGCCGCGCGACGGTGGCGCTGCGCGAACACGGAACGGCGATAGCGGTGGCGGGCGCAGCAACTAACCGCTGCCGCGCCAGTGGAACTCAGCTGTTGGTGGTGAGTGTTTACTTGCCGGTCAGCAGGACTGTTCCGCACTTTGAGGTTAGGCCCATTGTTGTCTGGGGTTTATCACCGTTTATCCACCTTCAGTCACCGACGACCACCAAACTGTGGCAAAAATGTTTTGTAAACGGACTAGTTCTCTTTTATTTTCTTGATCCTCAGTGTTCAGTGATAATTCTTCCGCAACAATTTGTGGATAAAATTGTGGTGCCGTGACTTCGGATAATTGTGGTGCTTTTCCTGGATTTTGTGCTTCAACCTCTGTGCAATTATTGGATTTGCTGGTGCGAGCTTCAACAAAACCTAAAGGTAGGCCTATTTGAAAAATTACATCAGTTCCCTTTAAACTCGTTCATTCGAATCATGTACATTAGTAAGAAACTGAACGTGAATATAGGTTTATCTTCTCCTGATTGTCGACCGTCTTATTAATTATTTACGAGTTACATTAACATTAGGAAGCAGTCACAACAACCAGCTTGTTATATTGGGTAAAGCCAGTGGCGTTACAGACATACCTCTGTTGAGGAAGGAGCTCGAAAATATTACTCAAGGGTGATAGTTATATTTTTTGAGTATAAATTAATTATTCTCTTTTTTAGAACAGAAATTAATTATAATTTAAGGCAAGATACAGACCTTTAAAGTAGAACTCAGTATAAATCCGAATTACATAGTTGAGATGTGATCTTAATTACATAGATAGGCTGTTATGAGATCTGATTCTGTACGGTAAAAATTATGATTAGGCCTTCTCAGGAATTTTAGTGAAGTATCCAGTTACACATTAAACTTGGGATATTCTACTTATAATTTTCAAATTTACTGTGCTGTATGCGCGCGATTGTTTCTTATCTAGGCTTCTTTCTTGCTGCCATTCTTGACTTATAAAGCATTACCCACCGTTGTTAACTGTTGTCTTTCATGGCTAGTGTCATTAGTAAAGCTTCCATTACGAAGTCCCGTGATCGGTATGCGAGCGATCATTTCCGGTCGTTGGCGAAAATTCGCGGCGCAATATTCCAGTCGTTTAACTTAACGAGATCGGACGCGTGTTGGCGTTTTTGTTTTGTACGGCCGTTCAAGAAAATGGATAAAATATTCATTTGAGAGTTGTGAAATATTTATATCGTGATAGTTCTCTAAACCCTCGAAAACCGTTGAAGTGTTGGAGGGCGGTAATTATTTTTCAATATACAACCGGGACTCAAGCAAAAGGATGATAGGATTTGCATGGAGTTTTTTTTGTACCTATTTAAATAGCTCCTTGGGAAGAACTGTCCCGAATTCATGCAACAAAAGTATAGTAATGTAATGCAAATTAATTACTTTTAGGCCTTAACTCGCTTGAACAGTAAGTCAGATTCACTTTGTAATGAATTTTGCGTACCGTACCTAATAGTATTTTGCCATCGTGTCGTAAAAGTGATTTTGATCTTAAGGGAATACTATTACGGCATATAAAATGGTCTTTTATATTTCGTTTTTATAATAGTGCTAGCCTAGTACCCGATCATATTATTAAATGTTGTCCATGATAAATTCACTTTTCAATTATTGTTGCACTTGAAACAGCGTTTCTAGTAAATTTAGGTATTCTTATATCAGTCATTGCAGACAAGTCATGAGCTATCTGTACGGGAGTCATTATCAGTCGTGAAACAATCCGTTCTGTTATTGCTATTGGTAAGCTAAGTAGATACTTACCATCGATCCACGGTAATTGACAAGTGATCAGATTAAAATCCATTAAATAGCAGAAGAAAAAATTAAATGGTGCTGTTTACAAAAATAATTAGTTGGCTTATAGTGCAAAAACGGCATTACAAGTGGATAACCTCGGTCTGCCCTCGCGGAGATAAGGGAAGTATCTGTGAATATTGAGTAGTTTCTATCGCGTCTGGGTTAATAGATAAGTTATAGCTTCTGGGAAATTGATTGCACATAAGATTGAAATTAAAAGTTTTCTTCTTGTAGAATTAAAAGTCAGTAGCCTATGCAATAAAAGTATCCAATTTAAGGTTATTTTTGTTAAGTCAATCCGTCTATTGACAATTTTAAGTTCATCAAAGAGCAATCGTCTTACTTAGACTCAAAAAGCAGTAGGCAATTCTCTTTGTTCGGAAGGTAGCAGGATAACGTTATCTTACAATATTTGTGATTTCCTGTCCTTGCGAACGTGGCGGTTATCAATATTGTTGCAAAAATATCGTCTCGTTATCAGCGCGATATGATACGGCCCGCGGTGTGTGTTAATCAATAAAAGTATGATTCGTGTACGAAGCATGAATCACGTCGTGGGTAGCGATGTGATAAAAGTTTCCTGTTATTGACTTTTATATCAACGGAAACAAATTTTACCCAGGTCCGCGATTAGAAGTGAAGTTTCAACATGATTCTGATATCAGTTTCAAAACAAGTCCTATAGTCACATGTACCACAATAGAAAGTGTTTTGTAAATGATAATATTTCAGTTTACACGATAATGATCTGAAAATAGTTCAAACTCGGGAGCATACATGCACTATTTGCGATTGAAATTAAAATTAACTAGGTCTAATGAATGCTACAGCGCAAGTGTCAACCATTTATCGTCGAATCACGTAGGAGGAAAACAGATACAAAAAAATTTGCTATAAGAATGTAAATTTTGATTAAAAAAATTATTTTTACGTTTAATATTATTATATTTTAGTTTTGCGGTCAGTTGCTATTACTGATGAGTAAAGGCAAGTTTATGAAGTTGGTGAAAATTATTTTTACTAATTAATAATGCATAAAAGTAATAATGTATACTAAACAAAAACATGAACCATAAAAAAATTTTAAACACGGAATAAATAGTAGTGTATAGTAAATAGTAGTATAGTGTAGGGAGTAAATGTAGTATCCATCTAAAGATATCTAATTAGTATTCCCTAAACATATTGAACGCTTCTTTGGGTTAAAAATCCAAGTAAAAGTTACACACACGCGAACGGAACAAGGGAACAGAACAGAGTAACCAAAGAGGTTTTGAAACCCCGACATGTAGGTTGCCAGGGATTTGTTGGTAAACAGAAAGAGACGCACGCTGCTTCTGCTTCCCCCGTTACCCAGAAACCGTCCTCTACTCCATATTCCACCCGGCGGGTCGCAGGTCGAGGGTGGGAGCGGGAGCGGCGAGGGGAGATGCGAGGATCAGGTGAGGGTCGGTATTGTGAGCAGTGAGGCCCACCTGTGGACAAGACAAATCCAGACCGACACAACAGGTAGGGGAGGGGAGACAAGAATGTACAGTCCCCGCCAGAAGCGGCCGCGGCCCCGCTGTTTTTTACAACTTATATTTAGGGGCTCCCCGATCCCCGATCCCACATGGCGTCTGGTGACCGGGCTTGATCGCTGTTATTACACGCTGCACACTACCCGCTCCCACTCCCGTGGGACGCGGCGCATCTGGCCGTGTTTACTGAGCGGGGAACTGGCGGGATTGGGAGGAGATTTTATATGCGGCACGTTTCTGGTTTTACACGACGCATCTTCGCGTGGATTGTTTAAGTTAGCCACCCGAACTAACTGATACAAGCTTAATACACCTATGATTGGTTTAACAGTGAAATTCAGTATCAAATCGATTTTGAATTTTAGCGATTTGCCGCGTTTTGGGGAATTTTTGTTTTGTAAGTATTCAGCAGTGTAGTAATTACTATACGCCTACCTTCAATAAAATTAAACTTATCGATTTATTTGCAAGTGAAACATCAGTTTAGCGTATTTTCCCGATCGGAAATAAGGAGCTATTTCCCCAATCCCGGGACCACCTTAACTTTTCGTTTTCGAGTCCCCAAACGCGAAAAATCTCGTTTTTCTCAACATAGGCCTATCTTATGACTATAACCTTCATAACCTAAGTTGCTTTATTGAAATCAGATTTGATCGATTATGAATTATGCCTAAAATTCCTATTTTTACTTTGATGTGACAGAAAACTTCCCATGTAAAATTGTCATAGAGAATATTTTAGTTTGCTTATTTTAACCTATGTAAAATTTAATTTCTTAACTTATAATTTTTACTTTTCGAAGCACATAAAATTCGTTAAGAATGCAGAACTGATGCAACGGCGGTAGTGTCAAAAGTCCAGTTAAAAACTTTTCTCCATACCGTCACAACAAATCCCCTGGATCTCTAGTTGAAAGTTCATAGCTGTCTTAAACCCTGTTATAGTTTTAAGCAAATCCTTTCAAATGTTTACAGTCAATTCCCTCAGTAATGGAAATTTAAAAATGACATTTCCTGGTTAATCTCAAAATCAATACGCTATAGTTTTCTGCGCCTGACTGTGTTCTAATAGAAATATTTATACGAAGAAAATGTTCAGTTGATAACTGCGTCATCTCAGACGAGGCCATTGACCTTTCAGCTATCTCAGCTCAAGTGTTTTGTTAGTTAATTTATTTATTGTGTCATCGAGCGAAGCTCCTAAACTAACATAGATTATCACGCCTCATGAATTTGCAGATCAATTATCCTAACGAGGAAAAATTAAAAATCATAACCTCTCGAACGTGTTACTGTGCCTGTGTTCGTGTTCGTTTACTGTGCTCGTGTGCGTGTTTAGCCCTCTCGTGTCGCGGACATTTGCGACCATTTGTCGGCTTGGCCGCTCACCCGCCCCGCCGTGATTTATATTTCACACCACGTAAATTTTAGCACTCGTTTGATTAATAGCGAGCGGTAAATTACGGGATTGTAAGGCTCGTTTACGAGCGCCGCTGTGAGAGATCGCTGACGTTGCGTTGATTTGTTCCTGGAACACGACTTGAGCGGCTGGGACTGAGACGGTAACAGACGTAGAGCGTAACATTACAGTAAACTCGTCAGCGTTAATTTCTAGCTCTGGCCACAATATAGATTACGCACAATATAGAAAGTTAAAATTCTGTTGATGAAATGGTCCATAAGCTCAATGATGCAGTCTTAAATATTTTTATGTTAATATCTATTGTTAGCCATGTTCATGTAGGCCTACTAGCACATGGTTTTTAACCAATTATCAGCATCATTTTGAATAGGATTTTTGCGGACATTTGCCATCACTGATTAGTAAAAAACAAGTTTCACGACGTTTCGGGATCTGGAATCTGATCCCGTCTTCAGGTGGAAGAAAACCTAGAACATAACAAGATTAGTAACACATAGCCAGGAAAACCTGGACAAAAACACAGCTAAAAAAACAGAGAACCTGTGTTATTTGTGTATTGTTTTTCTTTTCAGCTTATTGTTTTCGTGTCTGCTTTTACAGTTCTCTGTTTTAGCTGTGTTTTTGTCCAGGTTTTCCTGGCTATGTGTTACTAATCTTGTTATGTTCTAGGTTTTCTTCCACCTGAAGACGGGATCAGATTCCAGATCCCGAAACGTCGTGAAACTTGTTTTTTACTAATCAGTGATGGCAAATGTCCGCAAAAATCCTATTCAAAATATAAAATCACCATCACCAACAATGAATTTCAAACAAAGAAGTATCAGCATCACATTGTTATGTAAACAAAGCAGTCGAATTTAGATCCTAATGTTTTTAAGTGGATATATTTTACGTTATTTCTCGTTTTCTGGTGGATTTAAGGACATTTCAGTAATTTTCCCGCCATCACAGAATAGAGACCCTCAATTTGAGCCCCCTCCCATCTATCTACGACTTAGTAGACGCCCACAATTTTGACGCAGAGAACCGCCTTACGAAGTTAAGTGTATGATTTTTAAGTCGAAGACCGTTATTTGCATCGTGTTTGGTCTGAAAATTACAACTTGCGTGTCCTGATGGTGGTGTGGTTTTATTTAGTTTCGCTATGCGAATAATTCATTTCAGGTCCTTAGGAAATTCTAACCGCCGTAGTTTCTAAGGAAATTCTAACCGCCGGGAAGGATTTGATGAAGTAGTTTCAAACTGAGTGTTATAGGGGTTAGCGTGACATGCCAGCCCCAGAGGTCACCGAGTTCAGTTCCCGACTGCCTACATTGGGTTTGATGGGGTCGCTGTCCTATTAGTGTTGGTCTCTCTCATGGAGAGACATTTATGAAGCATTTGATGGCATTCTTGTTGACTGCCGTTGGCGTAGCAAAAACATAAAACCTTTTTCGTAGAATGCAGAGCTCAAAGGGGATTTTCGCCAGAAAACTTAAATTATTTGATTTCGTATTGGCATGTACTGACACTCATCGATTACAGCTTACGCATAACAATTTTAAGCAAAGAAAACTCCCGCCCAAAATCTCGCGCCGTCATGCTAGGCCTACGTGTTTCCCGGAAGTATCAAGATTCTCTAGATCAGTCTGTGCCGATTTGTTGTGCAGAGAAATGCCTCTCACTGTGCAGCAGAATACCAAGGTCGCCATTCTCTTCCCAGAACGATCGTTCTCGCTTGGATATCCCGGCCGCAGTCACAGTCGTAATGGAATTCCACGCTCGGGTAATTAATCGGGTTTACAGCACCTAACAGTTGAGCAGGTTCGATTGTGATGTCATGCCTGCAAATAGCCGGGTGACGTCATGTGGGCGGTTCGTACTTATCGGGGAGAAAGCAGTTTGATCACCAAATATCACCTGGTTTTAAGCATGCAGCCAATTTAACTTTGTTTTATAGTTCTATATACCATTGAAGTTTGGCTATATTTGTCCTTTAAAACAGTGTTTCTCAACCGGTGGTACGCGCACCACTGGTGGTACGCGAAGGCCTTTCAGGTGGTACGCCAGAGAAAAGTAGTAAAAAGTAAAATACTAGGTTTACGAACGAACGCTGTCCCGTCGAACAGTATAAAGTCGCAATTAATGCCTTAACTTTATTAACTTTTTCAGTATCCGTTTTGGTCATAACATTCCCATTTCGTACCACATTTTAGGAACTATTGTTACTCTTTTATTTTAAGAGTTGTTCTTTTTACAAATTATTTTTGTAATATGCTTGAATATAAGATTGTTGGTAAAAATTCAGCATATTTAAATGTCTTTGAATTGTTTATCTATGTTTATTTTTCAATGTAAAATAGGAGGAATATGTAAAGTTCCAAATAACAGACAGAGATTATTTCCCCCGTATACCTAGATATTTTTTACATTACGAAATTCTTATTAAAATTCATTCGTTTGTTTTCACCAAATTGACTATAAAATTATTGAGCAGAGCTGAGAGGAGCATATAATTTGTCAAAATGTCCTTATAATAAAAATAAGATCTAAAAATGTACATTGGCAGGTAAAATAATATAAATTTTACTGTCAAAAACAAAACCACGGAAGGGTAACTATTGGCAGTTTTGGAGGGGATCCCTCAGTAGTGGGGGGAGGGGGGTCCTTGCGATGGTACGCCAAAATATTGAAAATATGGTAGGTGGTAACGCGAGCACCAAAAGCTTGGGAAACACTGCTTTAAAACAATCAAAAGGCTAAATATGTTTCTCTTGAACATACAGGCTTCATTCTCCTCTAAATGTATTCTTGATGTCTGTATCGAATGAACCTCAGCATTGACTTTAAATGCAGAAGTATATGGATTCCTCGCGAGGAAAATGTTGAAGCTTGGGTTTTACAGCGGGTCCAGGCTGGAGATTTTGGTTTAGAACGGCATAATTTCATAAAATTTCATTAATTTGTGAGTAGGTTACCTACGTAGCCTACCTTCCGCAGTCAATCCTAAATAATTATAAAATAGATTACTGCAGTTTCGAGACTCAAAGATCTCATTGTCAAATCGTCTAAATTACATTAAACCACATGTTTTCATCTCCTTAATTTCATTAGTCGGTGGCCGGCCAAGACAGTCCCAGACACCGCACACATTGAGGGTTACGACTCATAACATAATCCGAGTCGTAACCCTCACTCAATGTGTGCGGTGTCTGGGACTGTCTTGGCCGGCCACGCGATTGATTAAGTTAAATGTTCTTTTCGTGTTATTGTGAATTGTGCGATGAAAAACAGGTAGTGTAATTTAATTTTTGACGTCTAGAAGATTTGAAAATGAGACCTTGAGTCTCGAAACTGCAGTAATCTATTTTATGATTATTTGGGATTGACGGCGGAAGTTAAGTAAACTACTCATAAATTGTCGATTATCAATCCTTGAGGGGAAAAAATGAATAAAAAATTAATTGTTTACAAAATTAATGCCTTTCCAGGCCCTAAAATTCTGTTCAAAACTGCCTGTTATGTTTATAAACACTTAAGCTTCAACATGTACTTGCAACTGCAAGGTATTTACAATTGAATCCAACGTGTGTGTCAATCTATCTTTCGATGAACTCGTGTAGAGCCCATATCGGACCATTGCTCCAGGAACACATCTTCATCAGTAGATATCAAGTTATTGCTGGGTTTGATTTCCTCACGCATACTTACTCGAGCCATACCTATTTTATGCCGTATGAAAGTTTCTTGGTTGAATACAGTAATATATGATTGCAATTATTTCAGGTTATTTCAAAACCACGCAGGCCCGTCAATCGATGATTTTGTTTTACATTCTCATCCCGACCTCCCCTCTGAACCGACTAATATTGTAACAGGTCAGTGTCTTAAATCGTCACTTTGGACGAGTTAAAAAATGCATCCTCAACCGACACATAGCTAATTACTTCCCCGCGAGCGGAATCTAAAATTAGCCAGGAAACCGCGGGAGTTCCCGGGAGCGTGGATACCCGAAGGCCGCCACTCCCGCGGGCTTCCCCCGTGACACCCGGGGACCGCCTCGCGCGACACCCGCCAGTAGATTACCCGGTAGTGTTGTGCGATAAACAACGCATCAATTACGCATCGGACTATAGCGATACACAAGACACGATACGATTTTTATACGATATTTTAAAAACGATACGTATCGTATCGCTAAAAACGATATTCGATCCTTTATTGGCACATAGAGGCGATATTTACGATATTTTCGAAAATTTTATGGGAAATGCGGGAAAGAACCGAAATAGGGAGGGAGACAAATTGAAACTATCTTGTTTTGTATTTATTCTTATTCTATTTCATAATTTTTATTGTCAAATCGCCGGTTCGTTTGTCAATACACTAGCAGCAAACCTGCATGCACATTTCCCATGTTTATCTTATGGAGAATGTTGTTGCATGGTCATTTATAAACAAACGTCGAAAAATCTTGATATGAGACACCATTTCAATTATTTATTGAAGCATTTGAAATTAGCTGACAATGTAGGTCTGCTGCAACGGGTTGTATAACAGTATTTAGTTGCCTTCACTTTATTTTAACTGTTTTGGTCGCTACGTATAGTTTTCGATATTTAGAGGCGATGCGATAGAGACGATACGACAAACGCCTCTGATTCGTATCGTATCGACGTCTTGCGATACCCGGCCGCAGCCAGTTCCTTTGTCCCGTCGCCGTCGGCCGACGCTGGGTGTGCTCGGAAGTACACGGAGGCATATGCCAAGGTCGCCACACTCGCCGCTCTTCCTCGTCCTGCCTCAGCCGCTCGCTGTGCCGACTCCTCCGCTCCACCGCGGCTACTTGTTTGTCTGCCACTTGTAACGCTTTGTTGATTCCGAATTTACGTTCAAGGTTCTCAGTGGAAGGTTATCGATGTCACACACATATTCGGTGGAAATAGTAAATAGGCTGAGGAGTTGGAGTTGAAACGCCTTCAGTACGTTAATGTATGCCTATAAATAAATCTTCGACTAAAATACGAAGTAAATATCTTCTTTTTTATTAATGATCATCAGGATTTTTGTAGAATAATGTAAATAAGATAAAATATTTTCTCCTATTTAAGTTTGTAAAGTAATTAGAGCTTTCAAAATTACGGACCTTTGATTTGATAGATATTACGTTTTGGAAAAATACAGCGTTTTGGAAAAGCTTGATGGGGAAAATTAATTGTTTACTTTAAAATTTCGTAACGAAGAAAAGTCTTTCTTTGCGACTAAAAATAATCTCATCCACCGGAGGTTGTATGTTTATTGGTCGGTGCTTTTGTTGTTTCGTAACTTCCTCTTAAGGGTGTTTGTTGTTCACGGTGGTAGTCATCCCACAAGTATTTGGTGGAGAAAGTTAATGAGGTCTTATTGTAGTGATGTTAAATTTTTTTCTTGGAGGAAAATTTTACGTAGTTTGATCGTATTTTCCGGCTCATGGTAGTCCTGTTTAAATATTTCAAAGGTTTTGTAGTATACTGTGTGTTCATTTCTTCGTGCACGCCATGTTATCTCGGAAACTATTTATAGATATTTATAGATAGAAGAAGGTTATGCAAGCAAAGTAATTTTTAGCCTAATAATTAGACGAGTAAATTGGCGGTAAACAGCTAAAAATATTTTACCAAACTCGCTACACTTACCAAAATAACTTCTATGTCCAAAAACTGAAACTGTCCGTAATTCGCTTATTCTTTAAGATTGAAGAATATTGGTAGGGTAAAATGAACATGAAATTTTGCGTGGAATTTAATATTTAGATAAAAAATATTTCATTTATGGTTTTTGGAGAAATATCTCCAAGTCCACAATTTTAAAAACCAACGTATAGATTTTATTTTTCTTTGGAAAGATATTTTTCTCCTGATTACAAAAATACCACACAAGTAATATTTTCTCCAATGCAATTGCGACTAAACAAAATCTATTTCTGCACATAGGCCTAATAATGAGTTATAATGTACTGAATTTGTCGTGAAAATTATATGGAGAATAGCTGATTATACAGAACAGCTGATTGGCAGCAGAAAGCTCTTTTACAGAAAAATACGTATCTTCGTTTTTTATTATTCAATCAGCTGATTTTTTTCTGTAAATTAGTTTTTCAGTGTTAATCAGCTGCTTGTAGTTAATCAGCTGTTAACTACTTCAACTATTATTTTTCTATTTATTTATTTTTATTATGAATCCATTTACTTCAAAATCCATTAAATGTTGTAAATATTATGTTATACACGTGTGTAGGACCTCTGCCCAAAGCTCTTCTGGTAGGAAAGGGCCTCATTGCGAAAAACCGCCGACCCGGAGAGATGACCAAGCTGCCGGGGATGTGGGGGTGGGAGAGAGAGAGAGAGGGTTGCGTCACTGTTGGGGTTTCAACTTCCAGGAACAGGCGAGAGGGCGAGATGAGCTCAGTGCTGTAGCGGGGCGCCGGAATTGTACCCCCCGGATTTGTACCCCCCAGAAAAAAACGCTACGTCATTTAGACGTCACAGGACGGGGGGTGCAATTCCGGCCGCGAACTTTTAGGACGGATAAATAATTATGTATTTTAATCAACTGACATTTCACGGTTGGCTGAACAGTTGCATAATTGATATGAATCCAATTAAACCTGCCTTCTTAAGTCCGACCCCGGAATTGTACCCCCCGGATTTGTACCCCCCCATGGTCATATTCTTAAGTCCGACCCCGGATTTGTACCCCCCGTGGCCAAATCCTGAAGTCCTACCCCGGATTTGTACCCCCTGTGCTCAAATCCATTTTGACCGACTATGGAAATATACCGGGTGAATATTCATAGTTGTTGACTTTCGTTGGTTTCGTGTCATAGGACTATAGTCTTGACAGTAATTAGTTTCTATTAACTCATTCATAACATTTGTAATATTGTGAAACATGAACTTAAAATTATTATGATATGAAACCAGTGATTGGAGTAAAGCTTTTTAACCCTATCAATAATTCTCTAGTTATAAAAGAAAAAAACTTCAAATTAAAAATCACAATTCATAGAGCAATAAACTCCCAATCTTGAGGAACATAAAAAACAAATAAAGCATAAATTTGAGTTATATAATGAGATAATATTAGGTGTTAATTAATTTTTACCTTGGAAAAAAGTTAATTTCAGTGTTGTCGAACGGTATCAGAAATAAATTTGCAAAATATTTTTGTACAACAGCTCAACAAATTTTTTATACTATATACAATCCAATTTCAACAAATGATAAGCTGTATGAAGTAAAGGAGTGTTTTCACTTTACTCATTACACTAGATTAATGTCGTAGCTTTGCTTGCAATGTTTATTCCAGTCAGCTATTTTACTTGAAATTTTACTCACCGTTAGGAATTAATTGTATTAACTCAACCAATAAAGGACTGTAGGGTGTATTTCCATGGTCGGTCAGAATAGATTTGAGTACAGGGGGTACAAATCTGGGGTAGGACTTAAGAATTTGGCAACGGGGGGTACAAATCCGGGGTAGGACTTTAGCATTGGACGACGGGGGGTACAAATCCGGGGTAGGACTTAAGTATTTGGCGACGGGGGTACAAATCCGGGGGGTACAAATCCGGGGTAGGACTTTAGCATTGGGCGACGGGGGGTACAAATCCGGGGTAGGACTTTAGCATTGGGCGACGGGGGGTACAAATCCGGGGGGTACAATTCCGGGGTCAGACTTAAGGAAAATAATTTATGAAACCAATTAGGTGTTGATGATTTAATAATGTATTGGGGGGGTACATTTCCAGTCGCGGGCTGTTTCTCGAGCGATTTAGGCCCCGCCTACTGTGACGTCAAAATGACGTAGCGTTTTTTGTGGGGGGTACAAATCCGGGGGGTACAAATCCGCTACCTCTTCCTGTCATCAATAATGGCCTACGTACAATAGTTTTCCACCATGCTCTATTGGCTCGCTCCCTTACATATGCTTTTTGGATTTTTTTTAGAGTAGAGAACGCGTTTGGTGAAACATGTTCGATTGCTCACTGCCATTTTACTCGTCTAATTATTATTAAATACTTTGCTATAATCTAACCTCTTTGTATCTTTTATAATCAACGAGATCCCAACAGGGTGCACAAAAAATGAACACCCTATATATTTATTCCACTATATCATAAAGAAAAAACCTTGTTTGTGTATTATTAAACTAACCATTAACGTCTCGTTGAACATTAAAGTTTGATTTGGTTTTATGATTTTGTTCGAGGAATCGTGACAACGAAAGCTAGTTAAAGTTGTATGTGGGATTGTGGGAATTTAGGAACGCTTTACATAATGTTTCGCACCTGTGTTTGCTATTGATTTATGTCACTTTGTTGCTAGTAGTTTTAAATGGCATATGTACGATTTATTTATCTATAAGTTATATTGTGAGCTACAACGAAGGCTAACGGTATTTGAATAAATAAAGGGGTGGTACACCTTAATTTATCCGTGTTTTAGTTAGATCAAGTTTCAGTACTGATGGACCAACTAAAAAAAAACATGATCAGAGCTTCAAAACAAGTTTGAAACTCGTAGAATGTCTTTGGTATTCAAAATTGTTAGATCATTCAACTGGACAGCAACATCTGAATCTATGGGATAAGAAAAACATGTGAATATTTCCAAACAATACTAATCATTGTTTGTTTACACGATTGCAAAAACGATAAGCTCATACACCACAATCGGATGTTATATATTTTACCATTTTCTTTTATATTAAGATTATAGCCCAAGGTAGGTCTGTTTTACAGCACCAATAGTGATTTTGAACCACTCATACATCTGTTTTATGTTGAGTTGCGGCGGTGGTTGTTATTTTGTGTTGGAAGCAGACTGAAGGCGATGTCTCCAGTTCGTAAATTGTTGACCGAGGCGAAATCGTGGTTCGGATCCCACGTTAAAATGTAGGTCCCTTAGTTGCCATTGGCTATTGGGCTGTTAATTAACAGTCATGTCTAAGGAATATGTCGGCCATAGTCAGTAACAAGACGACAAGATCGCGCCACAATCATCCTTCACTCATCTGCCATTCATATTTGGCTTAAAATACCTACCTGGGTAGGTCGCCATTTCAGCTAATATATCTAATGTACCCTGTAATAGGCTTCGATGAATTCTATCGCGGTCGATGAAATTTGTCCGATCCCATGACTTAATGGGGGAAACGTCAGATAGTGTGTCACTGCCTCTCAAGGTCGGGGGGCCCGTGCGGGGGGGCGGCGCGGCGCTTATCACTGTTATCACTGCGAGAACACGTCAGTGACGCCACGCGGTAGCGCAGCGGGCCTCCCCGGGCGGTGTGGCTACACTGGCTACCCCACACCTTCCTGGCTAGTGGTCAGTGACACAGTGACACTCATGTCTAATGTCCCTTCCTTCGTTAACTTACGTAGTTTGAAGGATTTTAGGTTTAATTACTTTATTGGTGTAAACAAGTAAATTATTGCCACAAACACTGATCGAAATCATAAATGTTGTTTTTAAGCTAGAGTAATTTTTGAAAAATCTGTAATCTATAAAAACTTTGCCAAGTTTTAAATACAGTATAATTTAGGCTTACACTGAAAGTACGAATGAGTGCTTTTATTGCTATACTAGCTGTTGTTAACCCGCTTCGCTGGGTTGAAAAATCTTATGAAGGCCTAAATAGTAGCCCAAAAGATGTAATTTGGAAGCAAGAATTATAACGTCTAATGTAATCTAAAATTAAATATATTATGATGTTTCTCCATACATATTATATTTGATAAAGCCGGAGGTGGCATATTTGGTGGTAGCAGTCTTATTTTCCCTTTCAAACAGCACATAATATGCGTTTTCTTTTTGCATTAATCTTTGTGCTATGCAATAACAACAAATTTTGTCCATCTTGCAAATTACTACATTCAGGTGCACAATAGAATCTACATTTTATTGGAATAATGTGTACTTTACAGCCAAAATCATACATAGTTCCTTGTCCTTTTGTAAACAGCTTTTAAACTGTTTAATTTAATTCAGCTTCTTCTGTTTAATCCCTTTTTCGAAGGTTCTCCGTTATATCTCTGTTCTGATTATTTCTTTCATCACCTTGTGCGTCTGTCTCCCTTTCTGTTCCAAATCTGCTACGACAGTGTTTCTTGATTTCACTGAGAATTTTCCCGTGATACCCTAGATGTGTTTCTTTCTCTTCGATGTTTCATTTTTTCTTGCAATCGTTGAATCGTTCATTTACGTGATAAGATACGGAATTGCAAACTTTTTCTCCTACGTTTTGACATTTTCGTCTTATCTACTACCTACTATCTTTGAATTTAAAAACAAAAATATGTAACTCTACATTTTAGTGCACTTCATGTTTTTTAATAACATAACCTAACAGTAAAAATGTATTGAAAACGTAAATAAAAACACATTTGCTAAATAAGACTGTAGAGGTAGTGAGGTATGAGAAGAAGCTTGGGTGTTTACAAACAAACCCAGATGAATTTGGATTTTTCAAGAAGGGGAAATAAATATTAACAGATGATCAATTGATTCAACAACAAATTTCTTGTGTCAGTCATGTGTTACATGCTAAACCAAAAACATGTCACCTGTTTATTGATTGTTATTCAAAGAGCAAAACATTGTTTCTAATATCAACCCACATTTAGTTTTGGTTTAGTATTTTTTATCTACCAGACTAGTAGCGTATTCATATGGCTTTGTTTACTTCCACGTCATCTATGATATCCTCCCCTCCTCTGCTGAAACTTCAAACTCAAGCTTCTTCTCATACCTCACTACCTCTATTCACCTGTTGTACAAAAACAATTGTAGGTGCTGCATTCTGTTGGCAACCACTTTAACCACGGTTACCTTGTCAAATTAAACCATGTGTTTTGATATAAACAAATAAAACCTCAAGTACTCACAAAATCCTTGACATAGGTCCCTTTAGGACGATCCTGTGCCTACACCCAATAAGATATCGAAATCCAACCACCATAGTGCAAATCATGAGATTCCAAGCTTTAATTTGATACCAAGATCATGGGTCTACGACGTTTAGTTTTGGCTGTAGCACTAAATATACCAACACACAACTCTTCTTTTATATATATATATATATATATATATATATATATATATATATATATATATATATATATATTGATTAAAAGACTATAAGGGTCTGGATTTTTAAGACATCGAATAGCAATGTCATTGCTCGCATGTAATTAAGTACTATTCTGGCAGAGTTCTAAGTATGCTCACAATTGTTAGGTACCGTACGCCCTTCCCTGTGCGTTGTGGTTGTTGTTAACTGTTAAAATACCAGCTTATTTCATATATTATATTACATTATATTTTGTGTTGTGATTATTTTTTTCGTTGGTGGGAGTTTTGCTTTAATCTGCAATCAATTTCATGCTGCAAGTACAATGCGTACTTACCTACTCTCGGCAGGCCTCAAAATATCGTTATCAAAGCCGTTTCACTCCACATAAAACTTTTATTGGAAGTTAAATACATAAAGATCGTGCCTAACGGGGTTACTGGAGCAGAGCGTGTGTGTTATCGCGCTTACGTAAGAGGAAAAGCTTTTGTTTGAAATCGACGCGGTGATGCGATAGTGACTGAGGTGAATACAGGGCACAGCGCGGCGACGGTGAATTACTGCAACAGCCAATATTGACACTGAGATTCAATATGTCACGGGTATTATATGTTGCGCTTGTTAATTTGGAATATAAAATTGTCTAAAGATAAGTATTCTATCAAAAATATATTTAATGATTAAAATTAAGTTTTTTAGCGTCGATGTGGATGGTCACGTAGAGCTTATAGAGGAGGATACGTGACTACATCCTGCTGGGGTGACAAAAGGAATTCTCACGTCTGACGTCTTTGCTTTTTATCCACGGTTGAGAGATTTTAAACCAATTAAAAAAGTTACTGTGCCTATACGGTCCACACTGTTTCTGTTCCCTACAAGTATTCAATAAATGTGATTAAAACAATTATTTCCTAAACTAAACCCCATGAATTTAAAGTTACACAGTTTGTTTCCAACAGAATTGCAACACTGTGTGTAACATTTTGCTCCCAATGTAGGTAAAGTACACGTTTTAGTCACTCTGTTTATCTATGACGCAGAACGGATCTGTTATCTTAGGATAATTCGACACACAATGAGTTGAACCCGCGCTCGGCTCAGTTCAAACAAGTATTGTTTCCTCCAGGCCCGTGCTGGGTACGTCGAAAGGGCGGGGGACAAGTATGACGAGGGCGCCAGGCAGAGGCCTGCCTAGATATTTTCCATGGAGTGCACCAAACACTGGGGGGTCTGGGGGTGCTACCCCGGGAAAATTTTAGAAAATAAGACCTACAAACTCACGTTTTTAGGCAATTCAGAGTCATAAAGCGAACTGTGCAACTCCAGAAATCCGAACAAAGCAGGGCTGACCCCTGGTCGCATTCTGGAAAATTCGTATTTCCCAGGGCTTTTAGTAAAATTCCCTTAAATAACAAAATAAGTAGGTTATTCATTTTCTCTGTTTGTTTTTTACCCGCTTTGAGTAAATTCGACGTAACAAAAGCAAAATTAAGGCAGCAAATTAATCTACCGTACTCAACATAGATCTACAATATAGTTTTGAAATTAGTTTTCGATGTTAGGCCGAAACTACGAATATCCAACTTCAATCAGGGTAAAAATTTCACTAACCTTCACTTTAGCCTAAAATTGCCTAAACAAAAAGAAATCCATATAAAAACCACAAGAAATGACAGTAAGAAGACTTGATCAAATCATGGATATAAGTACTGATAGCAGACGATATAAGCTTGTGATTGCTAATCGACCCACCACTAATTTTCATATGTTGACAAAATTTATAAAAATGCAATACAATTCTAATCGAAAAATCCTCTGCAAAATTGCCGGTCGGCCAAAAAAATACCTGAAAACCGGATAACTACCCGGTTTTTTCAACACTGGTGGTGCGTGATGCAGACAAGTGCCCCAACCTTACTCAGCAAGTAGTTTGTGGTTTCTTTGACAAAATGACTAATATTTGAATATAGTGGCATTGTAAATAAAAAATATGGATTTTCTGAGTTGTTATTACAAAATACATATTCAAAAATTAAATTTTTGTTGGTGTCAAGAGGGCGCCGGTTATACCTTTAAGGGAAGGGCGCAGGGGGACACGTCCCCCTGTCCCCCCGGGCCAGCACGGGCCTGGTTTCCTCATCCGCTGTCGTCTAGTGTGTTGTTTTCGCACTCATTGTTGTACAGCTGATCCCATTTTATTATGCGGACCCATGAAGCGCATGATTTTAGGTATTTTTACACGAACCACATACAAGTCGTCCAAACCTCGCCGATAAATTGCCGTCACATCAGGCGCCTGCGGATCGCAAGTACAGTTTCGCTAGGCTCACACGTTCCCCAGTGGCCGGTCCACCGTCCACTTCCGCGAGCGGTGTCGCCGACAAGGCCCGCCCGCGCTATTTTCGCCGCTTCACTCACTTGTCTCGGCCGCCGGATGCGGCTCGCGCTATTCTCGCGCGATAACGGGCCGCTTTACGGAACTGAAGCGTATTTTTAGCGAGGCTTCCGCGCGATACAAATAGCCAATAGCGCGGCAGAACACTGGGCCATCGTGGCATTGTCGCGGCACTGGGCGGCGCGGGGGCGAGACGAGCCGCTGGGCTACAGTCAGCGCTCATCTCCGCTTGACCACTGTGATATTTATGGGGAAAGAGAGATAAATCATCCAACACATGTGTTATAATATTGTGAGGCGTATTTGTTACCACTTGTTGGAACAAATTAACTTTCAACTTTTAAACATTTTTCATCCTGTAACTTTCAAACATTTTTTACAGTATGACAATTTGAAATTGACTAGAATCCAATTTACTACTTCTTGCGACACCAAAAATTCAAGACGGCTTTGTTTTTTCAAAGGACGCGTTGATTTTACGAATACGTTATACAGCGTCCCGCGCGCGTACTGCACCTTACGAACGAAAAGACACCGTTCAGCCACTGTGTCCCTGCGGGCAACTGTGTCCGCCTAGTCTAAAAGCTGCAAAAGCGACAATGCCTCGTGAGTTGCCAAGAAACAGTTGCTGGACACAGTTACGGGACACAGTGTCCTAGTAGTGTAAAAGGGGCCTTTGTTAAGTGGCTAGAACTAGGTAGGCTATAGGTCACGTCCGAAAAAGTGTACTCATTGACTCATTGTTGTAATACAAGCTTATATTTTCAATACATTCTTGATTCGAATTTAATTTCGCTGATACGTACATAAACGTTTTAAAGAACATTGGCCCTGGAGCTACCCTGCCAATCGAAGCCTACAGTCGTTGTCTCCGACCAATGCTTGTGCCCCGGCTAGTGGAGCAGTTTATCGGCGTGTCCGTTGTGGCGGCGCGGCAGGCGGAAGTGACCTTGGTACCGGAAGCTCGGGGACCGTTACCTCACCTCTGTGCTCGGAACCGCTCGCTCATCGCCGACAGAGAGGAGCCGCGAGTGACGTCCCAGACTGTCTGGTTGTGGCGGGGAATTGTCAGAGAATGACAACCTTAGCATGCAGACCGTAGAGAGGGGCCTCCGTACACACAGCGCGAGCCCGAGAGAACACACTGTCTTCATGCCGAGAATCTTCGAGGAAAGGAACAATGATCAACAGCCCACAGACCGTTAACATTTTGCCCAAGGCAGAGGTAATACAATTTGTTTACGAATACGAATATTAATTATAGCTGTATTCACAGATAGATGATACAGTAAGAACAATATAGGTATGGCCAAAACATGGAACTCAAAGTAAAAATTAAGATATAAAGACAGATATAAAACTTTCATGGTAATAATCCGTTCAAAAAGTTAATTGCAGCAGCCACTGAACGACAATATTTTGATTTCTGTGGCATGGTGGTACAACAATCATTAGCAACCAACTCTAGATTAATTACATCATTAACTCAGAATCCGTATAAAATAATCTGATCTAGGATCTAAATCTGATCTAGATTTAGCTTTCAAACGAGCGCATACAGTATTCATTAGGTATATAATTTTGCTAATTTGAGGAATAGTAGAAAATATAATATGTAATCGTATTTTTTTACTATCTTAATCATTGTTTCACTTCACTGTTGCTTTTAGCCTTACAGGAGCCAAAAATCTTGTTAGTTTAAAGCACACATTTTTTCATCTGTTCTCCGAACCTTCACGTACTCGTCTGTGCGAGACAACTCTGGCCATGATAGGCCCGTATTATACACGGACACTCAGCGACCCACTGGCTGGGTCGCCGAGCGACCTGGACACTCGTTTAACATTGATCAAATGGGACTGTCCCGCGAGCTACACGGACACAGTTGGCTCGGTCGCAGATCTGCGTCCGAAGTGTGTCCCGGCTGTGTCCGAGGGCGAGTCGCAGCCCGGACACACGCGGGACGCAGATCTGCGACCCGGGTAGCAGATCTGCGTCCCGGCAGCTGGGCCGCCAGCGTCTCAAGTCAAAATTAACATTGAATCTTATGGGAGCGTCCCGCGAGCTATTATACACGGACACACGGTGTCCCGGACACAGACTGCAGCGCATCGCCCGAGAGTGGTAGTTTTGTTTATATATTTATATTTATGATATATAAATATAGTGGTCATTTATGATAATTTATATTTATATAAGGTTATATAACCTTATCTATAAGTATAAAAGAGGATGTTGGTATATATATATATATTTATTTATTTATTTGGCAGGGATAAACACAAAAACCGCTGGACCGATGGCCACGAAACTTGGTACATACATGTAGAATTTCATGGAGTAGGTTTATACACCTTCAATTTCGTGATAACTTTCAGGGCTTAGCCCTGGGACCGTCTTAAAGGTACCCATGTCAGGGATTTTGAAATAATTTGAGTTAGATTTGTTTACTAACAAAACATATGAAAGTAAAATTTAAAACAGGTGATGTAAATTATAATGGTATTTCTTTCTGCTATTTAACTGTATTTTTGTTAAAATGAAGATTTGTTACTTGGTGCCAGGTGGTCAATGAATTAGACTTTTGCATTTTTTCAAAGTGCAATACACTATATAAAATGCAGATAATATGTAGTATAACATAAAATAAATAACTGATTACTGAAGGACTCCAGTGATCACTGATCACTTATACTTGAAGGACTTTTTTTATGACAACTAACTGCTATTTAAAGAGGAAGAGTGTGCTACTGTAAAGAATTAATTTTACCTACAACACTTTAAAAAAATTGCCGGGACGGCTCATTCAAACGTTTTGCTCAATATAGAGTCTAAAAACGTAAGACAGCACTTTTTAATAATTGCTGGAGTGGCATTGTAATTTTTTGTTCAAGGTAGACCCTAAAACCTTAAGAAAATGATCTTTTACAGTGAATAAAATTTCAAGCTAACTTCTTTGATTCCTCTAACACGTATGCCTTCATGAAGGAAATAAATAGGATTTCTAATAAGCAGGTCTGCTGCGACGGGGGTGCATAATAAAGTTTTAATTAAGGGTAACATATGCGAGCAGATTCAAATTGCCGTCGAAAAAGCCAAGGGTGCCGTTCCTTATATTGTGCCCCATGATCTTCATCAGGGCAAGCTCAGGTACCGTGGAAACGACCATTAAATGCTTCTCGGCGTTCGTCTCTGTAAATTGGCCTCTTGAGTGAGCGCAATCCTCTTCACCTGATAGCATGATCGACTGGACAGCCGACACAAGCAAAACGCACTTGCAAGAGGAAGGACCACCGATATTGGGCATGAGCCTACCCAGGGCAGCAACACCATTTGGGGCTTTGTCGGTGGGGCGTTGAATATGGTCACATTTTTTATGTACAGGCAGTTTATGCAGGAATATAATACCCCCGTCGTAGCAGACCTTCGTACTAAGAGCGAATTTCTAAAAACTTTTGCTTTATGGAAGTACATTTGATATGTTCAAAGAAGTAGATACATTACATACATTAGATTTTACAATAAGAAAAATAAATGGGAAAGCAAGACTATATAATTCATGGGTGATAGTGTATGTATAATTTTAATCGTGAGCGAAGCCACGGGTTCTTCTAGTATAAATATAAATGTGACTCTTCATTACTCCTAACTGGTCATGAATTAGGAGTTTTGGTTTGAACATTTATTATTTGCATTGATCTGAATATAGCTGAATATCTCTGCTCTTACCTTAAAGTTATGACCAGCTTTTCTTCCGGTGATATGCACCTTTTTAAATGGGTGTTCGTTTCAGCAATGTCTCCTATAAATTTCAGAAGTTCTTTAAATGATGATACGGTCATCCGAAAGTAGTTAAAAAAACTTCTCTTGATGAGCGCACAGTTCATCAAAAAGTGTAAAGTATTATCATTTTTCTGGCATTTGCATTCGTCGTCGACTTCGACGTCTTCTTTTTTCAGAAGTAGGACGAGCAAAAGCATGTCTTCGCTGTTCATGGTAACGGCTGAGTGCATGATATTTGGTGGTGGGGCGGTGCCGATGCGGTGTCCCTGCAGCGTCCCGGCTGTGTCCGGGCCGCTAAAAAGCTACCCGGACACTTCAGGGTCGATCGGCGACCCAGCCACTGGGTCGCTGAGTGTCCGTGTATTATACGGGCCATAGAGTCAGAACATGTCGAGCCTCGCGGTGTCCGGCAGTGGCCGGCCGCCGTGTCTGCGCGGTGTCGTCTTGTTGGCCAGAACGAGGAATCCGAAGCCTTTGTGGCGCGGCGCCCACGCTTATTATGTCCCCCCTCCCCCCCCCCCCCCGCGCGGTGACGCACAACCGCCTCTTCCGGCCTGACACCGCGATATCTGGCACCGTCCCGTCCGGGACTGGAGCAACGAGTATGACAACTCAAGCGGTTACCGATTAAATATTTTCTACAGTATAGGTTATATTAGGAGTATTTAGCGGCAGACCTGATGGATACTCAGCGATTTGAAAATATGATAAAAATTATGATCCAGCCTCTTGTCTAATAATATCAAATAAAATATGATCATGGTAAGAACAACATACATGGCTGGCAACATTTCTTGTCCTAAGAATAACAAGGGACAATGGAAAATTGAGGGATGTTAGGTCATAATCCGGAAATTCAATTAGATCAAGCTACATACCATGTTTTATTAAGATGTAATATTAAATTAAACGAGTAAAATAGCGGTGAGCAATCGAACACATTTTACCAAACTCGTTCGCTACTCCAAAAGCATTAACATGCAAGGTATCAATTTCTTATAAGGTTAACATGGGGAAGTGTAGGTTGTAGGTTTCCTGTTTAGTAAGTTTAATAAAAATGGAACTTTCATGTGACGATCCAGTTGTACATAGTTTAATTTTATTAAGATGTAATTGAAATCAAAGAGATATCAAATTTAATGTTTCCCATAAGGCAAGAACAACGTACTGTGTTTACCACTCACTGTAACCATTATTGTGTGTATATATCATTATCCATTATTATACATAGAGTAGTGAATCAGCATAATTTGTAATCGATCTGAACTCAATGGTGAAAACCAATTAGGGCTTATTGGATTTTTTTAATGCGAAAAAAAATCTTTCTGATTGGGCTTCAAACTCGATTTCGAACTTATCCGGATTGTCTTACCAGTATACCTTATAGGGAAAATTCGCTATGTAACCCACAAATCCTACCAGGGAGCACAGAGAAGTACAGTAACATCTAAAATATTTCTGTAATATCTCCTAATATGTAATATCTTTCTCTCCGGGAGTCTACCGATCCCCCAATTCCTACAGAAGTCCTCCTTTTTAAAAAAGGTCATCCAAAAGTCTTCTTGAGCTGGAGGTGCTAATTTTTCATTTTATCATAAAGTAGTGATTAAAAATATCTTTACTAGACTTTTGGATTGAATTATTAAATTGAATTATTAATTCAATGACGTAAATGGATTGAATTCCAATTTAAAGCATAGAGTACATGTTTTCCTGACAGCCCAAAGAGTAATTTCTGAGTACTTTAGTATAGATAGATATATATTATGTACGGTATGTGTTTATTATGTATGTGTACGTACCTGCACTAGTGTTTTTAGCAGAAATAATAAAGTCATTGATTGGATCACCTGCCACCACATAAGAGCAACCTTTATAATTAATTTCTTATTGTTTGTTTTTTTTTCTTTGGCTACGGGCTCTGCCGACAAGTGCTGTGTCACTTGGCTGAGCTATTGTATGGAAAATTCTTTGATAATAAATGGTTTCAATGGTTTCAATGGAAAGTTACAAATAAATGTTCCAAGGTAAAACGCGAATTTTTGTGCCATTACATGTTGATAACATTGCTAGATTCCGAGAAATCTTGAAATAAATTTATTTGAAATCATGTTGTTACTAAATTGCTTTAGATTATAGTTTTATTGATTTATAATGGTATTTTTCATAAACAAAAATGGCGCCACGTTCTCCAAAGGCCCTCCCAAAGCCCTTCTTTACTCCGTTTGATGTGGTACCACAATCTACGAATAGAAGATTCCGTATAAAACAAAAAACTGAAGTCCCTTTGCAGCACCTCAGGGAGCCCCCAATGCATCGGAAGAGCGTGATTGTATTTCACAAACATGTGGAGTATACGGTAAATGTGTCGTGGGCCGTGAAGGCCGTGTGAAGGCCGCCTAGCCCTAGCTGTATACGTACTGTCCTCACGGCTATGTGAAGTGGTGGGTGGGTGATTGTTAGTCACCTCTGCCACCTAATTGCCGCCGTTAATCGACCATCGCCGGGCGTACATATTAATAATCTGCATCGATACACGGTCTCCACACACCTCCTTTCATGGTCGATGTTGTTAATGAGTGAGCTTTTTATCATACCAGAAAAAATGGTATGTTATTATCATTGCCAGTGTTTGATATTACTCGACTTAATCACATGGCAGAATTTGAATGTTTGATATAGGTTAACCATATTGTGATCAAAGTTTTGGAAGTCGAGCTTCCATTTTTTGTGTATCTTTTATATTGCGCAGTCAATTCCACTTTTAAAATTTATAAACCATGTTTGTTGTTTATTATCACATGAGAGGGACAAATTTTATTTCCCACACCTTTAAAACACTCAGGACTATTAATTTTAATTATTTTAATTAAAGCGGTATTCCTTTTCGTATATCAACGAATAAATCATAAATTTTGGTTTTTGGATCCCCTCTTGTTTTATTTACATTGGGCCTTTTGTTTTTTATGGGTTGTTGTACCACTTAAAATATCCCCGCTATGTACCTATACCGTGCTGCGACATTTCTTTATTTCAGTATTGTCAAGTTAAATTAAATGTCCTAGGTGAGCTTGACGCAACATTATAAACATGTAAAAGATAATTAAGTACACTACGATACCTTAATCAACATGCTGTAAATTACAACACTGCATGAGTACACTAAATACAATTCCATTTTATTATTATGTAATTGAAGAACGTTAAAAACTAAAAATAAAGTAATCTAATTTGTTAGTACATACTGAAATTGCTGATCCATTATATATGTTATAGAAAGCATAATATTCTGTATTGTTGCTTAGTTGGTGCGGATTGGGTGTAGTTTTTGACTGACTGACTAAAGTCAAGTCGAACGCACCGGAAATGACAAGTTGCGCTACAATCGCCGGAAGTGGAGATGAGTTCGAGTATGCTAACTGGCCGGAACCGGAAACGCTTTGTTTTCGCTTCATCTGAACCGCCGAGGTCATGCATTTACACTGGTTCACTTTCTGTCCGGCGATTACATTGTTTTAACATTGAACGATGCAGCAAGAAATGTGCCACTGGCGGGATTTATTATACTGGCTTGCTGGCTAGACTCATTTTGTGTTGAATGAAATTTTGGTTAAAGCATTTCTACTGCAGGGTTAGTTGTTGAAAGTGATTCCAGTCGTTCCAGTTCAGAATTTCTATCAGCCGTTAGAATTATTTTGAATATTCTTTAAAAAATATATATATTTTTGTAAAATATTTTCTGAAAATTCAGTAAACCACCGCGAAAACTATTGAAGAATAAGATGCGGAAATCATTTTACAGTTTACAATAAATAAGTCAATCCTTTTAGAAATAGCCTACAGGTGGGTAGCTTCAATCGTTGGCCAGAAGGTGGCAGAGCTGCGCTGGACTGGATGTTTATGGCTGTTTTTTCATCGGCTTGAATTTGGTTTTTAAATATGTTATTAAATTATGATTATATTATTTGTGAAATAGAAGTTTAATCAATAGGCTAAAGACGTTCTTTCCAAGTCGTCTTAGGCGGTTGATTAATATGTTGTGTAACACCAGTTCAAAACCTAAGTTTCAATAGATGTATTTAATAATACTGGAACCAAGCATACATTTGCATTTTTCTTTATTGTCGGGAGGGGGATTGATTGTTAAATGTTTTTTTACTCCTCGGGAAGAAGTGACACGATGTCCCTGAAAAAAAATCATGACAACCCTTGAAAAACACAAGCGACAAAAATGATCGTGTAGGTCCAGTAGCCGTCAAACCTCGCGGCCGAGATGACCCAGTGGCGGAGGCCAGGTGGCCGCGGACGTTATCAGTGGCGCGGTGGGCGTTATCACTCAGATGTGAGGCGGCTTCCTGTTCCGGCTGATACTGACCCCCCCCCCCCCCCCAGGCAGCGTCACGGCCGAGCTCGTGTGGTCTAGGTTTGTGTTACAGAGATGGTCGAACTGCGGTGGCAGATAATAGTTTCTTAGCTTTCTCTGTGATGGTTAGACTAAACTGTAAACTTGGTGGTTGTCAGAATCAGGATGTTATCTAGTCGTATCTTTAATCTCTTGGTATAAATCAAAGAATCGAGAATAATTTGTTTATTCAAATTAGGTACACTCAAAACATTTGGGGGATTAAAGGTTCTTATGTTAGGGGTAATATGCGCCACAACTGAATACGGACACTGAAAAATAAGAAAAACATAGATTACAAGAATAGAGAAACAGACAATATAACACAGGCCTACAACTAATCGAGCACCGCAGGAATCGATATTTCAAAAAATCACTTATGTAATTAAACTTTTTTTAACAAGTCATTTCAAATTTTTTAATTTGAAAACTTGAAATGGAAGAGCAAGCACATCATGGGCCATGGGGCAATTTAAGGTGAGGCTAAACATACACGTCACGTCACGCTTTTCTAATCAATCCAAACATAAGCTTATTTAGCTAATCTTGATTTATAGGCTGTGTAAAGGCAAAATAATTGAGGCCCGAATGTTGCAGGTAATTGTTCCAGCAGTAATACAAAAGTAAACAAAAAATACTAATAATCGATCAGTCTTGTCTTATTGTGTACTTGACCTTGATCGTTTCAATGGCTTGAAGAAATGTTTTCTGCGATATTTATTTGTTTAGAGGAATCTTCATAAAACCTCTCACAAACTGTCCTTTCCAGACATCGCACTGAACTTATGTTGTTTATACAGGGTAGAAGGAAGTTAGTGTTAAAAAACTTTATGTGATAAACTACATAGTATTTCTGACAAAATGGCACAAATATAAGTTTCCATAACCTAGCACTAAGTGAATAATGGATAAAATAAGATTTTTTTAAAAATTGTTGTCCTTACTCAGATTAAATGGCTATAAGTGCATCAAAAATTGTGTTTTTATGGATTTTATTCCAATATTTAGAATCCTCATAAAATTTTCAATAAGAATAATACATAAATATTCAGTTTAAATTCCTCTTACAAACTCTTGTTTTATAATTAAAGTCTAGATTTGAGTTTTTTGAGAAAATGTAAATTAAGTTTGAAGCGGTTTTTATATGTTATACTGGACTGGAGAATGTGTCAAATATCATAGAAAACTTGCGCTTTTAATAAGCTTTAAAATGATGCATAAAAACCTACTATTGCTCTTATTCATTATTAATAGATTTAACAGTATGTGGAGAAAAATAGGGTAAGGCTGAAGTTTCTTTTCTGAAAAAATCCCAAAAGTCCCATGATAAAATGGCTATAACTACACTAAAAACCATGTTATTGTGGATTGTATTACCATTTTCAGAATCCTCGTAAAATTATTAAGAAGAATATTAAAGTATAATAAGGACGAGTCATCATTTTGAACTTCTGTTTTATGGTTTAAGTTTGAAATTTTGTTTTTTACGAACACGAACTGAAGTTTACGACATTAGTTTTATGACTTATTAGACTTAAGAGGGTGTAAAAATATTATCAACAGATTCTTCATTTAATAAGCTTTCAAATGACATACTACACTTCAGGTTTTATTGACAATGTAACTGAAATATTATGTCATTATGTATAAAAAGTAGGTAAGTTTATTGTAGGGCTAAAACACATGCTAATGAAAGAGAAACTCTGCCATGATTTTGCCTCATCACAATTTATTAGTAATACATTGTAAATACCCGGATAATAGCTTAAGTGTAGCATATCATTTGAAAGCTTATTACATGGAGAATCTTTTGATGATATTCAACACACTCTGAAGTCAAATATGACATAAAACTAATGTCATAGGCTTCAATTTGTGCTCGTAAAAAACAAAATTTCAAACTTAAACCATAAAACAGAAGTTCAAAATGATGACTCGCCCTTATTATACTTTAATATTCTTCTTAATAATTTTACGAGGATTCTGAAAATGGTAATAAAATCCACAATAACATGGTTTTTAGTGCAGTTATAGCAATTTTTTAATGGGACATATGGGTTTTTTTTCAGAAAAGAACTTCAGCCTTACCCTGTTTTTCTCCACATACTGTTAAATCTATGAATAATGAATAAGAGCAATAGTAGGTTTTTATACATCATTTTAAAGCTTATTAAAAGCGCAAGTTTTCTATGATATTTGACACATTCTCCAGTCCAGTATAACATATAAAAACAGCTTCAAACTTAATTTACATTTTCTCAAAAAACACAAATCTAGATTTTAATTATAAAACAAGAGTTTGTAAGGGTATTGAAACTGAATATTTATGTATTATTCTTATGGAAACTTTTATGAGGATTCTAATATTGGAATAAAATCCATAAAAACACAATTTTTGATGCACTTATAGCCATTTAATCTGAGAAAGGACAACAATTTTGAAAAAATCTTATTTGATCCATTATTCACTTATTGCAAGGTTATGGAAACTTATATTTGTGCCACTTTGTCAGAAATACCATGTAGTTTATCACATAAAATCTTTTAACACTAACTTCCTTCCACCCTGTATAATTGATAATATCTACAGTAAACTTAATCGAAATGAACTTACAATAAAGAATCGCATACATCAGTTCGTTAAGCCGGTATTATTGGTCCCAAGCACCTATCACCGTGTGCTTTTTTATTTTTTAATCTTCGTTATCAAATTTAACCACATATTCTTAAATTTGGTCCCACAAACCCAAAACAACAGCGACTACGTCCTGGAATCGTTAGGGTAAGCGTGTTGGGCCTATCATGACCATTTCTTTATTGTAGGTTACGTTTTTAATTTAAACACTCTGGGAAACATTGAATTGAACAAGGGGATATTTACTATAATGTCATTGGAAGAGACTTCATGAGTTAAGGTATCACGTGGTTACCTACAAAATTGGCTACGTTTGCTTGGACGGGTTTTATTAGGGTTTGAAACTGTTAAGATCTTTGGGGCACTGTATTATTTTACTGGGACAACATGGCAACCCTTTATATACATAGATAACAAAAAACAAATTTATTTTAAGTTTCATTAAAAATTTTATTAGAGAATAACCTCATTCCTTTTATGATTGGTGAACAAATGACTATGTCATAGTAAATTTGTGCTAGAAGCACATTATGTCAAAATTGTAAATCTGTATGTAACTCAGTTCGTAGTTTCATATTTCTAAAGATTATTGTTACAATGACAATCTGACAATATTAATGTTGACGTTATTTTTCAAAATGGAAGCTTCAACATCAAACAAGATAGACAAACTGCATTGTCCCTATCACGTTTTCTGTGATAAGATACTACCATCGACCACATACGGCGTGTGTTGTAGGAAGTGCAGGGCGGCGGAAACAGTGACCTAGACAGGGCGGAAGTGACAACAATCGGATAACTAACCGGAAGTGGTCGTTTGCTTATTAATTCGATCGATGGCGAGAGGTCATCGCCGTGGCTTCCCTGTCTGTTGCCCCGCAATGACTGCGACTGCGAGTCACTTCTATAGGGTCGTTGGGCCGTAAATTTTAAAATTTACCATTTATGTAATTTTGCTTTGTTAGTTAAAAATGAGTGTTAATATTCCAAATTATACGTTTTGAACATTTGTACATTCCTGTACATAAGAATCTCATTTCGACCAAAACCATTCGTATCGAGGTTTCAAAAATGTTTTTATATCTTTACCCGTGCACTGTGTTTAAAAATTAGTTTTGGGTTTAATTTTGATTTCTTTCTTACGTAAAGCGTTCAGTTATTGAAGATACTCTCTGTCATACAACTGTGAGCTTTGAACACTGCATAGCTGGTCATTTACATCTATTATGCAGGGAAAGAATCAACAGTTTAATTACAGTATCAAGACTTTATTTGCCAAAAACAAATACATTGCATGGACATTTATAACATACATAATATTCTGAAATTAAAACTGAACATTCTTGACAAAAAAAAAATAAAACTGCACAAAAATCAGAAAATTAAATTAGTATCTATTGTCGAGGAAATCATGGATACCGTAGAATGCCTTGTCTATTAACAGCTTTTTATAAACGATTCTGGATTTTTGTTAAAGGCATTTCTACCTTAAGGTACTGACGAAATGAGTTAAAATTAAATTAATTTCAAAGTTTGCAATTGTATGACGCCGAACATGATTTTTATTTTTATATATCCTCGAACGAAAATCGTTGATGCTTCAATAGCAGTCTTAAGTCAGGTTTGGGTGGTGACTTGCGGGGACCAGACCTATCCCTTTTACCCCTTAAAATTAAATGATTAAGTAGATCAGATTGATTGTCAGATAATGAGTAAACCAATAAACCATTCATCACACGTTGTGGTGTACTACTGTGCAGTTGCAATATTCAGTCATAGATTTTGGCGAATGAACAAACAATAACCAACCCTAGTGAATTGAATTTAATAAAGTTGGATCAATTAACGTACATGTTTCCTCATTCATTGTGTTGTTTTCACACATGTTGTCGGCAGAAGCACTATCCGCGGCGGAAGTGTATGTCCCCAATAACTTAAGCCGGTTAGGCAAATGCGTTTAGCGCCTCCGTTTCGGCCACGCACTACCGCCAGCCCCGTTGTATCATACACGGAAATGACCCAGCGAATATGTTATTGTGTCAATCATTTTCCGCTCCAATTGCTGGACCCCATATATTAATTTTCGATCAAACATTCCGTCAGTGAATATAACTACAGGGTGTTTTTTTAAAAACGCAACCCAAAACTTTTTTTATCAGTGAAGGATTATCCCCCCCCAAGATCCCCGTATTTGACCCCACTATATAATTTCCTTTGGGGATGCATATCAAGTAAGGCCTACGAAAACAAATCACAGGATATTTAGCACCTCAAAACAAACATAACAAATTTAATGCAAGAAATTCAAAGACGTACCAAGCAAATATAAGGAATTTTATGGAGAGAGCACAGCTAAATGCCAATGGCGAATTGTTAGAACACATAATGTTAACTAAATGTGAACTAACTTAAATAATAGGTTATGTAAAATGTATAGGTCAACTAAACAATACTCATTTCATATTTGTATTTGCATTATTCAATCTTAAAAATGGGTTGTTAAAACAACACCATGTACAAAAAATAATACCTGCGTATAATGTAATATTGCTGTTGACTGAAAATTTTATATTGATTTGTGGATTTCCTTTTGATCAAAATTCAAACCTGTTTTACAATATGACCATGACTCTCCAAACCGCGATGCCCGCTACTTTTCTACATTTCTTTGAATTTACGAGGTTTTACTAATTATTTAAGTCCAGTATAGTTGTGCATGACAACAAGACTGGTATAATTAGGCTTACCAGATGTCCGCGATTACTGAGGACAGCCCTTTTTTTAATACTTGTCAGCGAAAATGTTTTCTGTCGCAAAATGCTCGTGATTCTAAAAATAGCCCGTAGTTTTTCAATAGAAAGAACACTATTCCATATATTTCAACAAGATTTCAAGAGTTGTGACAAGATAGCAAGTTAACAAAATCAAAAAATTGTTCATGAACATCGTTGATACATGTATCAATTGTTTTGAAAATTCGTACTATTTGGCCCCACTTTATATGTCCTCTTTTTTGTAGATTGTCCTCATTTCTCAAAATGCTTGTCCATTCGTTTGAGCCTAGGTATAATGATGCTATATCTACTAATTTCCTACCTTTTTTCCATTGCGCTGTTTCTGATTTTGCAGTTGTATTATGATAAAACGGAAATGAGAAAAGTTAATTCAGAAAGACTGGTTTCTAAGTTACAAGTGGTAATTTGCCTAGATATCGTCAGTTATGACGTCAGCGCTCGTGTGCCGGCGCCGAGGGCGGCATTTCCAGTGGAATGTTGCGACCGCTTCCCAGAACCTGTCACCGCAGCCGCAGTCGCCACAGTGCGCCCAGAAGGAAGAACTGATTATATTTATCTTAACCAATTGTTTTTTCCAGTTATATGTAAAGATTAGTTATTTTCAGTCGATCTTAAAATTAATCAATTTGCTGACCAACACGATCTTATTTCTGAAGTTTCCCTCGTTTTTATCTTCGGATTATTGATAATTGATCACCAAATTTGAACTAAAAAGATTACTCTATGTAATCACTAAAAAGCTATTCGCAATATTGTATTTGATATACAATTATATAGCATGAATATTAATATTTGGTGAATGCGGGTTAGAGCACGTAAGATGTTTTTAACGTCATTTCTGTTAGAATTCAATTAACTTTACCTTTAGAACTCATTTCACCATACTCATAGTCACACGCCTTTCTTTCCCCTACGCAGGCATGTAATGGCAAATTTTAAGATTTTAAGCTGTGATTTCTAATATAAACAAAGTATAAATCATTCTTTACACTTTTTAGAATTTACAAACACTTTTTACACCTGCCCCGGTTTCATAAGTGGAGGCCGGCATCTTCGCCCCAGTTCCTCGAATTTGTTCCGAGTAGGGCTCTCATTTCGGTCTCGGGCCTTTGAGAGCACGTAAGAAGTTTTATCGTCATATCTGTTAGAATTCAATTAACTTTACCTTTAGTACTCATTTCACCAAACTCGTCACCCGCGTTCCTTTCCTCTTATGCAGGCATGGAATACAAAGTATAAATCCTTCTTTACACTTTTTAGAATATGCAAACACTTTTTTCACCCGCCCCGGTCTCGTACGTGGAAGCTGGGGGCGTCTCAGAAAGGAATCTGTCCGCCCCAGTTCCCCGAATGTGTTCTGAGAAGGGCTCTCATCTCTGGGTCGGGGCGGCAAAAAAGTGTCGGGCGGATTACAAGGGCCGCGATCTGCCCCCAGATACGGCTCAGTGTGGAGCTGGGGCTTAGCGCGGGGCTGGGACACAATGCCTCCTGGCGCCTCACCGCTCCACCTGCCGGTACAAAGGGTGGCGGCCCGCCGGACACCGCCGCGGCCGACCGCTGGCAGATTCTTCTATAAATTGCTGTTCTGAAAATGAATCCCGGGAAAGTTACTGCCTCCGAATTTCAAAAGAAAGAGTTATGTACTTCTGATGGATTTTATTTAAACTCTTCCTTGCCTGAAATGCAGAAAATCAATATTTTTTATCAGAGTTCGAGTCATAGCCGAGACCGAGATATTGTAAAACACGTATAAGTGGTTTTTATTTTGTATATTTGAATTAGGGGTGTGCGAGTAGTGATTTTTGAAGTCGAGTCGAGTCGAGTTTTGAAAAATACCCGCGAGTTTCGGTGTTTTTTTTGAGTCGAGTTTTTAAAGTTTATAATTTAACAAGCATCATGTTTATACATAATGTTAAAAAATTATTATCATTACTCAAATACAAATTACAATTTTGAGGTAATTGAACTTAAAAGAGTTACTGAACTAAAAGCAGATACGCAAAGAAATTATACCAAAAAAAGAAAGAAAACCTTTAACTTAAACTCACGATAATTCTTGATTTGATTTATTTTTCGAGCCTAACTTGTTTTTAAGGCCACCTCTGTGTTTTTGTTCGTTTGGGTTTTGAAATGAAATGAAAACACTGGCTATAAGCCATGACCAATTAATTATACCTTACTCAATAACTGACTCAATTCATGGATTAAAATATTTCCTTTGAGTTTTTTTTATTCATGTAACTGTCAACAAAAAAAACAAAGTTTTTAATTATTTGGAATGGTTTCTAAAATATAGCAATAATAATATTTTTTATGAGATGTAATAAGAAATAATTTCTAAACTATAGAAAAGATAGAGTGATATAAAAATGTATGTGTCTTTAATAACTAAAAAGAACTTTTTACTTCAAGTATAAGAAACGAGATTTCAGTTATATTCGTTAAAGATGGATTGACATTGTGAAAAATGGCCGTAATATTCTTCCGCACTCACCGATTTTGGGTAAACGGCGGGAGTAACTGTTCGATTCGAACTTTCGAGTATTTTGCAATAAGTCGAGTCGAGTCGAGTAGTGTATACTCGGCTCGAAAAAAGCTCGATTCTCGAGTATTCGCACACCCCTAGTTTGAATGGTTCCATTGTGGGAGAATGTTAGACGGTTGCCGTACATCATCCAATGTTTCTATTGACGTAGCAATAAACGGATCTTGAATCTTGAAACTGTGACCGACCATCCCCATGTGAAATCAAACAATCTTTATTCGCATAATTAGGCCTGTGTAAACCTAGTTATAACTCTCATGTGTGCTGTGCTGCAATGGCTGCTAAAGTACTGTATACACTTGCATGCAATGTTTAGGGTTCTAGTTCTTAGTATGGATTTACAGATAAAACAGTGATAAAAAATATTTTAAAATCTTTGTGGAGAAATGAAGGAAAGTGTTTTTGCGTATTGTTATTGTAAATAGGCTAACTAGGAAAAAGTGAACAAACTAAATTTTTTTCTTGATTAACATGATAAGAGTCTAAAGGGGATAAAAGGCTTACTCAATCTTGGAATCAATTTACATATGTTTTTAATAAAATTACTCTGAATCACAGTAAACGATGAATATCTCTGAAAAATAAAGCAGGTATAAAGTTGCATCTAGTGTTCGCTATTCATCCTCCAATTGGTGGACGGTGTTTTCTTTCGATTCACAAGGGACTCTTAATGTGCCTTAAAGTGAAACTTTCTTTTAAGTTTAATTATGAGAATTAAATGTATTTAATTTATAGCTAACCTGCAGCTGCCAGTCTTTATTAGCGCTATTAACTACAGTGAGTCTTTTGTTTGTGTTGCAGGTGAGCTGATGACATGTTAATACTTAAGTAAGTATTTATACTTTACTTAATTTTATGAAGGACTTAATTTTTACGTTTAAGGGCGATAAACTTGAAAATAAAGCCGTGGTATAAAGCCGTATATTGCGTTACGCTGTTTATCCTCCTATTGGACGGCGGCGGCGTGTTCTTTGGATTCACTAGGGACAATTTATGTAATGCATTGCTTTTCAATGCCTATGTTCTTACTTGCACCAACAAAGTTCTGTACCAGGCATGGCGCGACTGCGTTGTGGGCGTGGTTATCTACATCGGAAGCGTTTGAAAGGTTTTATTAAATTTGCGATTTCTCAATATCAATTGTGAAGCAACATCAATCATCGTCCATTGCGCACTTCCAACCGAATTGTGAGGAAACACACTGAACTGTGTAATTTAGAATATGATAAATATTTTGAAATGTTGCAATTGTATTTCGAAAACTAAAATGAATTCCCGTCTTGCATACTTTATTTTTCATGAAAAGCGCAAATGATTAACATAACAAGTTTAATGCTTTTAAATCAAGTTTGCAAATACTCCACTATTTCAGCCATGTTCTTCGTTGAAACATCTCTTTACTGTTAAAAGTTAATGTTAAAAATATTAAAAATATTCTTATTTCAGGTTGCCTATTCTGGGGTTTTCGTCCCACTGAACAATCAAAATAACAAATTTACTAATTTGCTTATGTTATAGTTGCTCATGATATAATGAACTTCCCTGGCTGAAAAAAATAGAAAAATACCAAGCCCGGGCATTCCTTCCGAACGCATGTTCAGAACTGTCCGGGTGAATCCCTCACGCATGGAAAACCTACTATGCGCTGAAACTTAAGCACACACACCAAAGTTATTCAAACACCCGTTTGGCAATAAGCTACTTTGATGTTATATTACGTCACTAGGCCGTTAAGTATAGTTAATAGGACGAGCATGATAGTCCCGCGCGAGCCGGAGGCAAGTCGCTATACTCTGGCATGACGCCGACGGCCCCTACCGGATTAGGCGACCCTTTGCCAACACAATAGAAACACATTGTGTAGCGGCGTAAACGCCTGATCCGGTAGGGGCCATCGGCGTCATGCCAGATTATATATTTACTCTGCAAGTGCGGGATTTTCCAGAAAACCTCCCGGCTAAGGCCAGAAAGATTTCCGGACGGATTACCAGGAAACGGAAGTAAACAAGCATCTGCATACATGTTCATTGGTTACTTTAAAGGAATGCGGAGCAGCACTGGTAGCAGAAGTAAAAATGTTTATTTATTACATGTTAGGTTTGAATAATAATTGAGGAACGTAGTGTTTATGCAAGGAATAGGGCCTACATTATGTCATAGTAGTATGATGTAATGTATCGCACGTCACACGTCTGGATTTAACCGTACTCGTGCGAACTATCATCCTCGTCCGGCAAAACAGTACTCACGGGCCTAGTAACGTAATGTACCATTACAGCCGTGATAGTGATCGGCAGAGCCGAGTGTTGCGTGCGGGGGGACACTGATACAGCACCTGTTGAGTTGAGCTGCCGCCCAGCGACATTGGATAATTTACTTTTCAAGTCCTGAGAGAATATTGGCTAGAACAGTGTTTAGTAAATGTAGGCGATGCCAATAAAACCCGTAATTCGGTTCGAGGTTGGACCTCGCGAAAAGTGTCACTGAATTAAACATGAAAAGTTGAATGTTCAGGTAGATTGTTTCGAAATTAGATTAAGTTTATGAATATTGCATAGAAGTGTGATAACATACAATCATTACTGTTATATAGTTTGCTGTTATATAGGGAAAAGCTTTTCAAATAGGTACCAATGTTCTTTTGCCGTTTACCTTTTACCTTCGGCGTCGTCCCCTTGACCGTGGTTACACAGCATGAGACCAGTCAATGTTTGTAAGCTATTAGCCCGGGTTTGGATAGGATCAAATACAGGGTGTCCCGAAAATATGGTAAAATATTTTAGTATATGATAGTACAGGTAAAAGTAAGAAAAAAAGTTCATATAAACACAGGTCCAAAAGTGCTTAGTTTTCCGTCTATGTGTCTGTTTGTGATTTTTACATATTTAATCATATCTCACGAACCTCTTAACGTATAAACTTCAAACTTGGTACATGGATGACCACTATTAAGACCTATTTTTGTAAGAAGTATCAAATTTCTACTTTGTACCATTTCAAAATGACGACTGTTTTTTGTTTTCAAAGCTAAATATCTTAAAAACTGTAAATTTTAGAAAGATTATACAAGAGACAAAAAAGTTGTGAAATTTAATCCAATTAACGCTGGTATTAAGATTATGATGATCGGACTACTAATAACGGAGAAATTTTAACTTTTCTGAATAAAAACATGGTCCTTTAGAATAAACTGTCAGAAATTTCCATGTTTTTATTTGAAAAAATTAAAATTTCTCCGTTATTAGTTGTCCGATCATCATAATCTTAATACCAGCGTTAATTGGATTAAATTTCACAACTTTTTTGTCTCTTGTATAATTTTTCTAAAATTTACGGTTTTTAAGATATTTAGCTTTGAAAACAAAAAACAGTCGCCATTTTGAAATGGTACAAAGTAGAAATTTGATACTTCTTACAAAAATAGGTCGTAATAGTGGTCATCCATGTACCAAGTTTGAAGTTTATACGTTAAGAGGTTCGTGAGATATGATTAAATATATAAAAATCACAAACAAACACACAGACGGAAAACTAAGCACTTTTGGACCTATGTTTATATGAACTTTTTTTCTTATTTTTACCTGTACTATCATACACTAAAATATTTTACCATAATTTCGGGACACCCTGTATAGGTCAAAAGTAGTTTTCTAAATATCTATGCTTTAACATTTCTTTATAACGAAAGATTCAAAGTGTAACAACATTGGTCAAAACGTGCATTTAAGTGCAGGTCGACTATCTCCTGTTTCAATCCACATTGATTGATTACAGCATAGATAGCCTTATTTAGTCAGTACAGTAGAGTATTTAGTTTCAGTGGTTACAGTTCTTCACGGTCCAATAAACAGCTCCCATGAAAACCCACTAGGCCTAATTTGCAGGAAAAACAAGTCACGGAAGTTTGAATTCACGGAAGCGAGAGCGAAAGAAATAGGAAGTGATAAAACAATAGCGATAACATACTGATAACGTTCAGGGCCTTGACAAACTACGCATACTGATAAGTTCAGTAGAGCAGTTGTCATTACCTTTCGTGGTTTGCCGTTGTTGAATAATAATTATTGTTTGCCGAGTAAATTGTGAACCTATTATTCAACGTCGAACAAAATGCCAACATAATTATTATCACACATTCTATAGGGGTTTTTACACTGCGGATTTGATCTGCTTATCATTCAATTAAAATATCTTTGGTTTTTTATAAAGACACATCGTCTACATTTTATAACCAATGTTAACGAGGTTATATCGAGAATTCCATGACATTCAGCAGGTTGAAGGAGTTCAGGTAAATTGTTACACCATAAGAAGATCTGTCATTGCATATTTATTTAATCACTATTTTAACGTTTTAAGACTATTACCTAACTTAACTCTTTAATTTTATGCGAATAATTGTTAAGCAAGTCCCATTATTAAAACTAAATAACAAAACACAAATCGGTATTCTGAAACAAAGCAATAAAAACAAGAACAAAAACAAAAACACTTAAAACTGAGGATTACGATTTATGTTGAGGTTTGGTATTCAGTTTTTGTCCCACCAAAATGCGGATAAAGCTTTTTTGTGCTTGTAATTTAGAACAATCTGTGTCAGGATCCCAGGTAAAAACCCGTCTTAAAACATAGATGCAAAAGCACGTTACGCGCAGTAGAGGAAGCAGGAGTAGCAACAGCAACGCCAAGTCGCGGAGAGTTGGCAACGTTGGCAACACTGCACATTGTTGTATCCGCCAACATCCGGTTTGTCCCCCCCGCCTCCTCTGCGCAGCATCCCTGCCCACATAAACAGTGATCATACCCAAACCGATGTCCTGTCCTCGTGGAATTCCGCCGGCGAAAAATGTGAGCAAAAAAGATATTGGGTTGAGAGGCGGCGAGAGTACCCTCTACTGGTAAATGAGGGGTTGCGTCTGTAATGCCGGGTTTGGTGGCACAGTTTGTCTCGTTGGGTCTTCTTCTGCCGGAAACCCGGCCATTAGCAATGTTATGTTCACTTTACTGGATGAAGATTTTGAATAACTAACTTCTCTTCTTCCAAAAGTGTTTCTAAAATTCGACACACGTGTATGTGTCATCGTATGTGTTTGACTTCCATTACAAAATCTAAATAAATAGTCTGTTAAATATTCAATGGATATGTCCATCACAGCGAACACTAATATTTTTAAATAGTCCCTTTTTCAATATGCCTTTTAAATTAAATGTATTTTTAGTGGTGATTGGTTTTAACTTTTATTAAAATCTAAATAAGTCACTGTAATTATATATCTTCTCACCATTTAGTTCTTTGACCCTTTTATTATTCTAATTCGTGTATTAGATCTGATTTGGTGTGCACTGTGGAACTATAGTCGAATCTAAAAATAGAATCATTTAATGCATTCTACTTTGGTACAACGATCAGAAATGTGATGAAAGATGCTGTATCTTTGATATTTGCAATATGTAATGATTCTCCTACGCTCTTATTTGACTATTTGACGATCAATATAATTATTGATAGTATCACTTAATCTAATCATATTATTTTCCTGGTCCCTATATTTATTTAGCCTATTGAATGTCAATATTTTACTAAATAATTTAGGCCCTACCTTTTTTACTAAATAATTCATCTTCCTGTTTGGCTTGAACAAGTCAAATAACTTTTTTTAAATTTTCTCATGCATGCAGTACCAATTAATGCACTTTCAACTGATTCTGTTACTTCGTGCTGTCCCTCAATTACACACCCTCTATCCTTTGCATGTGCCTAAGGAGCTCTCTTTAGCTAACCCTTTAATCCACTACTTCAATATATGGGGTAAAGTCTAAATCTAGTTCACATTTTCATTTCAATACATAAGTAATTGTAACTATTGATTGGTTTGTCTCAGTACTGGATTTTTTAACGTTTCCGTATCCGCATGAGCCCGTAGTGCACGTGTGGCGGAGATGTCGGCAAGATGGCCGAGTGGCAGAGACAATGGCGAGTCAAGGTCACGTGACGCCACGCGGTAATAGATCACTTCCGGCTCGAGCTGGAACACTTCCGGTCGCTGCCCACATCACAGTTCACTGCAGCCCGGAGGTTTTGTCAACTGTTGAATAATTTGTGGCCACCCATTACCATTAGAACCATCAGATTTCCGATGAAGAGTTCAGAACTGATAGATCTCGTCATGTTAGATGCACATAAATAAATTCAAATTAATTTTGTCTCTCATTTATTAACTGTAAGCTGTATTGTATGATCATATTGCATGCTAAAAACTCAGCTGAAATGACTAGAAAATGAAATTTGTTTGTTGAACTGTCAAAAGTCCCTGAAAAAACAGCGTTTTTCAGGGGCTTTATCGTGTTAACTTGTATTTACTTCAACATTATGATCATATAGTTAATTAGCTACCCAAAACAATAATTTTGCCAGCAGCGCACTCTCTCATCCTCCTTATGGCCTTATTTGGTTTTCTCGATGATAGATATTAATAATTTAACACGTGTTAAATGTTATATATTGCTCAAAGTTGTTGTTTTTTTGTTTAAAATGAAATTATTTGCATCATTGAAGTGATTTTTCTATAAATAATCTTCTGTTATATTTTTAACTAGCTGAATCGCATTTGGAGTCAAGTATTTACCCGGTTAAGTTTACACACTGTTTCTAGATGGACTGTTCTAATTGAATAGTGCCATAACGGCTCCTGGTTGTTAATTATCAAGTTAACACGTCATCGCACATATTAGTCTGAGGTACTGTAAACTCTCCTGACCATTGATGGTTATACAGGGTGTTTTTTTTAAACGCAACCCATTTTTAAGATTGAATAATTCACATATAAATATGAAATAAGTATTGTTTTATGGTTCTTTACGTTTTATTCACTCTATTACAGTATTTAAATTTGATCACATTTAGTTCACCTTATGGGCTCAAAAAATCCGCCAGTGGCATTTGTATGAAGTTATGCTCTCTCTATCAAATTCCTGGACACGTGTTGTTAGGTACCTCTTCGTATTACATTTGTTTTGTTTGTTTTGGGGTACTGAATATGCTGTGACTTGTTCTTTTCAGGCCTTACTTTATATGTATTCCCAAAGAAAATAAAAATATAGTGGCGTCAACTCAGGGATATTGGGGGGAAATAATCCTTCACCGATAAAATCAAGTGTTGGGTTGCGTTTTTAATGTGTGTGTCTTTAAGCACGATAACTCGCGTAAAATGGTCCGATCTGAATAAAATTTGCCACAGACATGTTAAGTAGTATTATTCTACGAAAACAATTCACAATATATTCAGAACCTCAAAACAAACATAATAAATTTAATGCAAGAAATTCAAAGAGGTACCTTGCAACACATGTTCGGGAATTTGATGGAAAGAGCATAACTTTATACAAATGCCAATGACGGACTGTTTGAGCACGTAATATAACTTAAATGTGGTCAAACTTAAAAAATAGATTGTATAAAATGTAAAGATCAATAAAACAATCCTCATTACACATTCATATATGCATTATTCAATCATAAAAATGGGTTGCGTTAAAAAAAAAACACCCTGTATATTGACGACTTTATTCTCGGTAGGTGGCATTGGATTTTACCTTAATTACCTTAATTATAAAAATAATTATTATGATTTGTCTCAGAGACTATTTAATTTACATCTCTCGTAATTGTTGTTTCAATTTTTTACATAAATTCATGAGCTTTTTTAAGATGGCAAAAATAATATTCACTATTCACTCATACTCGCGAAGCCTGCTGACGCTGAGTTTGCCTGTTGTCTGTTGTCGACGCGGCTGCGGCTCGTGTGACTCGTGTGTTCGCTCCCGGAACTGCCCGCGCCAAGGTCGGCTCGTTTCCGCACACCGCCCGCGCCGCGCCGCGCATGTGTTCAGCCTCGTCTTCCGTAACTGTTCATGCAACTGCTGTAGGCTACACACAGTTTTTATGTATCATATTTGATTATTTTTCTCGCTTTTGGCCCAAGAAATGGTATTAGGGTAGGCCTACCATAATTTTTCAGAGCCAACCCCGGACACCAAGAGAAAGGGGGGGGGGGAGGAGAGGAGAGGAGGACAAGGGAAATGAAATAGAGTGGTAAAGTTTGGTCCGGTGTAATTCTAAGGGTCTCGGCAGACAGGCTACTTTGCTGCTGTTTTTGCGCGGAATTATCGTTTCTGGAATACTGATTGAGTAAATAACAATGTGTAGACATTGTGACCAAGTAGAAGACGCTGTTGAGCCGTTGTCGCGCAACGAATTAGCCTGTCGCCGGCCGAGACCCTTTTAGTGTGATACCTGGTGAAATTATAAAATTCCTTCGTTTTTTTTAATTTCTTTTGTTTTGTACAAACTTTCTTAAAAACTGCCCAAAACTATTCACCAATTCATTTATTTTTGGCGTTTTCCTCTCTTTTTCACGAGGTTTGACTGAACCTCGGACAAAATTCAACCCCGGACGTTTCTCCGGACACAAGCCTGAAACCCGGACTGTCCGGGGAAATCCTTGACGTCTGGTAAGCCTATATTAGGGCCTACTGCTTCTATATGTTCTAATTTAATATTGTTTAATTCCTCCCTTATATTCGAACCCTCGTCTGACTAAATGTCGAAAATGATAACTGTCTCGTGATTTAGGCGATACAATAAAACATCACTAACTCGACTATTTGTGGACCCAGGGATTGTCGAGTTTGGAGGTTGTCGAATTATCCAGAACAAAGGGATTTTTAATGGGTTTTAATAATTCATAAACACTTAAAAAATATGAGTTTGACATGTGAATTTATTACTAACATGACTATTTTTACATATTTAGTAATCGATCTTTAAAGAAATAACAAATAATTCTCACCAATTTAAACTATATTATTGTTGGGAAAAGCTGGCTTAACTGAAGACACCGTCAGCTGTTTGAATGTCGAGTTACACAAACTAAGGAGTTATCGAGCGTCGAGTTAGTGAGGTTTTACTATAAATGTCAACGGATACTGGAAGTTCATTCTAGGAATCCGTAATAATTGAACTAGTCTGAATGATGATGTCCATCTTCAAGACCATAAAATTACAAAAATGTTCAGCCCTTTTATAAGGTTGTAGCACAGGAAATAATCGATTTATGAACGAAAATGAGAGTTAATTAAACGCAGTATGCACTCTAGCGGTCGCAAGCATCATCCGATTTAAAACTAGTGAAAAGTAGTGATTTTAGAGTTTAAAAAATTGCTGGTATAAGCCCCTAGTTTTGTTCTTGATTTCAAGGAAAACGAGTGTTCAGTACAATGTGTATACCGCAGAACAAAGTGACCAAAGAATTGATATTTACTTTTTCAGGTTTGCAATAACCATTTATTATTTAACGCATTATACCAACTGCGTAAAAGGAATAAAACCACAAACATGCTTCCAATTCGGATGGAATTTCCAGCGTCCCTTCATTTGTGTAGAGGCAATCCGCAGCGCACAGTTGATTGAAATTGCGGCATAAAGATTTAAGGCGAATCGATATTCACCTTACACCTTACGATGTTTTAAAACAGAAACACTACACGTAATTTATATAACATGTATATATACATTAAAAAATAACAAAACCTGTAACTAACACTCATATGGATTGTATCCTCTTCTCAGTTGAAAGTAATTACCACGAAAATAAAATTAGACACCCCTCAGAGTTACATTATATAAGGGGATATTATTTTTAATATATTTTTATAGAAAATAATATAACCCCCTGGCCTTATTCGCTGTGTAAAGTACATAAAAAAATACCAAATTAAAAAAATATATTTCTAATAAATTTTCAAAAATAATAAGAAACAAGTCAAATTTCAACTTATCAACATAATAATCAGTTTAGAAATTTAAATTTGTTCATATGATTTATAAATTTACCTAACTCTACTGTAAATTCAAAATAGCTTTTATTTTAGTGTAATTCTTATTCGACTCATGTGGTAATATTTGAGGACTTTGCGACTCTCGAGCCAGCGTCAGCGTCGGCTCGAAGTTATCTCATCTTATCTGACAAGGTTTTTAGGACAATTTTCCTCAATTCATACCTGATAACGACGTCTGCAACATTGTAGATAAGCTACCTCCACGCCGTGATTCTGCTGGTTTAGTTCTCGATTGCCACAGTTCTGGTGTGATGTCATTGTGAAAGTAGTTTTCAAAGGACGGTCATGGTTGATTACCCTGTATATTTTTGTGATTTTTATTTCACTTTATGTGATGGTGAGTAAGAAATTCTTATTTTTGTAATAAAATAACACTTGCGCTCTCTTTTTTACAAACTTATTTGACAGTATTCGATGACAGTTGGATGAAATAATATATTCAAAATGACTTCAAGACAATTATTCATATATTAAACCTAAGAAAACATGACCATACTTACCAATGATTAATCCAAGATATTCATTTATACATTGAAGTTAATTTACAAAGTAAAGTAAAAATGAGCTACTTTTGTACAACTAAACATTTTTTCAATTTTTTAACCACATTGAGTTCTTATGGGATTTGAGTTTTTGTGTTTAGTAACTTGTTGTATTTTTGACTACCTAATTTTGATAATATTATTAAAAAATAATTAGTTTTTAAGATCAAATGAAATATTTTTTTATATGAAAATGTTTAGGTTTAGCCCTCAACACGTTTAGCATACCGGAAAATTATATTTAACTTAGTAAATTCCCAACTTGCACCAGTGGCACACTGATGCAAGTTACCACTTTCTCTGATGATTCTTTCTCTGTGCACATAGTCAATTTTCCATCATGTAATGTACTGTTCAATGGTGGCACACTGTTTCCATTTGATTTTATGCCTTTTTAAAGTTAATTAACATAATAATTAACTGTCACTTAAGTATTGGGTTTATTAAGTGATTAAGTGGAATGTCCACCAGATCCATCTGTGTTGGAAGGGGGAGGGGGCCTCCAGCAGATTTTATTCAGGCTTATGTTTTGTTAAAAATAAGTCTTTTGGGTTGGATAATATGTCTTTTCTGTGTTGTACTTTTAATCATATAAAAAATTCATAAAATTTTTGGTTTTTCCTACAGAAAACTTGGGTTTTAAGGGAGCCTTTAAAAACCTGTGAAATGTACAGCATTAAAAAGCTTTGTTAAGTTATAATTTGAAGGTATATTTTCAAAAAACTCATCATCATATACTATTTAGACTCGCCTTACGGCTCGATGGGGGCTCCGCCCCCAGGCCCCCTACTGTGAGCCCCTTCGAGAGGAATTTTGATATTGAAAAGTCACATAACAAAATCAATTTATGTGTTTACGTACAAAGTTAGGGTCGGGGTCAGGGTTTGTCACGTAGGTTTGGTCGTGGTCAGGGATTTTCCTAAAAATAAAAACTATGAAGGAAATATAAAAGCTTCGCTCCCAGGCCCCCTATAGTGAGTACCGGGGGGTTTTGATTCCGAAAAACCAAAAGATCAAGTTTAATCTTTTTTTTTTAAAGACTTAGCACAAGGTATCATAGGTAGTGTCAGAGGGTAAGTTGTTTGGGGGTTGATTAGGGGCAGGAGGTTGTTCAGGGGGTTGTTGATTGGGATGGGGGTTGTTGGTTTTGAGGATATTTGGTTTATGGGGCGGGTAATTATTATTTTAAGGGTGAGTGGGATAAGGGGGCTCCCCGGGGGGGGGGGGGGGGTTTGTCTATTGAAAAGTTACGGGACAAATCTGATCAAACTGATTAAAAACGTCAGAACAAGGTATCTTTGATAGTGATTAAAGGAATATTTGGTGGTCGGAGTGGTCGTTGGTCGTGCACGGTATTAATTATTTAAGAGGGGGTTGATTATCCTGAGGGGGAAAATATGTTTGAAAAATATCGAGACGAACATAGACAAAGCTCAACATGATTAAAATGATCAATTTTACAAAAACTGACAACATCCAAAAAAAATCTGGATATTCACCTCAAAAACCTTACAGTTATTGTTTTATATTTTTAAAAATAGGTGGTCGAAAACCAACCGTTATTTACCACTTCCGTACTTTCCTGGCTGTTTCTTCCCCATAAATGTCATTCTCATGGCATTCTCAATTGCAGCTTTCAGGTTAAACTCAATAAAATATCTAGCGGACAATCAGAAAACTATAAGAACGAGATTAAAGCAATAACAAACCAAATGATTCATCCAATGTAGGAAACAACGTCGGGATTTAAAAATCGAATGCTCCAGCGCACAGGGTGACCAACCTTCGCCCAGTCATAGAATAAAACACAGCGAATATTCAACGAATGTATAACTCTGTGTCCTACCTCTTTATTTAGCCAAATGATTTTTCATTTAGATTTTATGATTTTTCATGTATATAAAATTAATGTAATAATAATTGAATATGAAAATAAAATGAATTTTAACAATCATTATGGTAAAAAGAAACAACTTTCTTAAAAAAATGGTTTAAATAACTTTATTAGTAGAGCAACAATATTAGAAAATAATTTTCCCCCCCGGCGTGACACCTATGGCTACCTCAGCAGTAGAAACTGCTGGTCCAAGTCATTGCTTTTAGTTTATCTGCACAAGAGTTGTATCATTTAGCGCCTCCCCCAGCAGTCAGAAAATGTAACTCGATTCCAATTCACCATTGTAAAGTCAAAGAGTTGCAGGATGTTTATTATTCTCAAAAAATGTTTTTGAATACATCTATAAGTTGCATTACTCTGAAGCTAACTAACTTTAATGTAATGTATCCTATGTATGCAATTTATCTTTGGAATGCATGATAACAATCGGTTTCGAAAATTTTACCCCCACTGCAGTTCTTAACACACTTGTGGCGACATGGGAGTGATCCGCTCCCATGGGTAACCCTATTGCCATCCTGGTGGTAGTTATCGCTCCCAAGCTGCAATGTGTTACAATAAGATTTATTTTTCAACCAGGACCTGAGCTTGAAATCTGATACTTTAACAGCACTGCTCAATAGTATATTGTATTCTGTGCACAGTACAGTGCTTCTGCCACGATAGTCGTGGCAGTTTTAGTAACTATAAGTTAAAGCACCAGGATGGCGGCGAGAAACACAGAAAATCGTGCCGCTGCGAACGTGTTAATTTTAACATCATGTTAGTTTTCGAGCAAATTCATTCGAAGTAGGGAACTTTTAATGAGGTAAAAATTACTTTCATGCAAGATTTCACTTTGGTGCCGCTTTAATAATGTGATAATTTAGAAATGTTAGTTGCATATGTTCAGAACCCACCTTAATTTTGTTTGAGCAGCCTGTAAGCTTAAGGCTGGCCCATACAGCCTAAATATACCACCTGTCTGCTTACGTCCATTTCAATTTCTGGTAATAATCATGTGATTATTTCTAAAATGCTATTTGCATCTGTTCGGAACCCACCTTAATTTCGTTTGAGCAGCCAACAAGTTTAAGGCTGGCCCAGACAGACTAAATATACCACCTGCCTGCATCTGCCCATTACAATCTCTGGAAATTATCTGCAACGTAAACATTGTCTAACCGTCCAATGTTTTGCATTGCAGTGGCTGGGATGAAACTGGTGCCGTCGCTGCCCCCGCTCAATGCCCCCAGCATGGAGAGGCTGTCCCTGTTCAACCCGTCGGATCTGCTTTGGCGCTATCCCTCCATCAACTTCCCCTCCCCCTCGCCCGTCGCCGGCTATGTGCAGATGGACTTCAAGACTCACCTCCCCTCCAACCTCGGTAGGCGAACGACTCGTAGCAAGGCTTTGCAACAAGGTTTTCCATACACTGAAATAATCTATGCTTGAAGAGAGACTGGTTATACTTGTCATCAAAACCAGGGTCAAGTCATTCAGAGTGTTGATAATTCTGATAACTCTCGGGTTGACGTTAAACGCATCCTCTCTAATAGAATTGAGATAGAAGAGACCTCTTTTTTGGAAAATATGTCACTAATGGGGATCAGAGATTTTTGTTTGTTTAAAGCCGGCTCCAGACATGCGTCATTTGGCATGCAGCAAGCAGCAAACATTCGTGCCCGTTGTTTCTCCTTCAGTGTCAGTCTTTTGCATTCATTAAAGTGGGCGAATGTTTGGAAAAAGGAACCCAATGTATTGCTTGGAAAACCTCAAATCAGCTCGTTAATCGGCGAATAGCAAGACAAACTAGTTTGCCGAATGTCAAACATTCTGCGCATTCCGAACTGCGCATGTCTGGAGCCAGCTTAACCGGTGACCCTGTTTCATACTTGCTCAATTTCCACGTATATGCCAGAAATTTTGATGTCACACTTAAAAAAACTAATATATTATCTTAAGGAGAAATAACTACAGTAATAATGAAGAATGTCAGTTTCCTATTGCAGAATCTTTTTTCAAGTTTAAATTTTTAGGTGTGAAATACTTATACTCTTTGATATTGAATCAAAATTTTCCATCAGATCATCCTTTATCATTTAGTCATACCTTGTTTGTATGCTGTCATTAAAATAAAATCATAAAATAGTTCATAAATTATAATCAAAATTCATATACGTAAAAACAAAGTTCCGATTATCGCCTAGGCCAAACCAGTGGAGTGAAATTTTGCATGTTCACTCCTCCCATTGCACAGGCCCCCACTAAGAAGGGGTTCTTTGAAATTCTGAATTGGCTCTGCCCGACAAAGGTTCAAAGTTTGTATTTGATATTTTAGTAGAATAATTTGATGGTTGCCTGCAATTCACAGCCTATTTACACAGCTGATAAGTAATGTAATCGCCACCAGCCAGTTACCAACACTCTTGTCCGCAGGCGGAGACCCGAGGCTATGGTCCCGGGAGGACGTGGTGGCCTTCCTGCGGTGGGCCGAGTACGAGTTCGACCTCCCGCCCTTCGACCTGGACATGTTCCAGATGAACGGTGGGTAAACGTACCGTTACAATTAATTGTAAGATTAAGGACTTGTTTAATGGGGGTGGATGAAAAGTTGTGTATGAAAGGCATATCTTTCATGACTATACTCAATGGAGCAGAGAAGGTCTTAAAAGTATGTCGTAATGTACCTGTTAACTGCCATGCCTGATATTGTCTTGATAACTTAGGTGCCGCAGACATTTTTTGTTGGAACTTTAGTTAGGCCTATGTCATTTTTTGTTCTCTTTGAGGTTTTTTTTATTAATTCCAATGAAATATAGATAGTAGAGTCTTGATAGTATATCTCTCAAGGAGATTAGGAAAAGCAGTCCTCTTCTTATGGAGGGGCTCTTCTTGTTGAGGCTTGTGATATTAAGGTCGTTTTTGTTATCAATCCTGATGTCAAGTTTATGGGAATCTCTGGAAACCCTTTATAAAAAGTTAATTTTAGGGAAGCCCTCGCTAAAACGTTGATTACAGTACAGTCAGTTTTGGTGTTATTCTTATCCCATAAATAAGTTGGCAATTAATTTGTTTTTGAAAATTGTGACCAGAATTGGACTTTTAAATTTGTGTGGAGTGTAGATGACAGAATATTAAATTATTTTATCAATGTATCTGATTTATTTGTTGTCGGACATTCTTAGACGATTATAATTAATTACTTTCTGAATCATCAGTCAGTAGTTTTACAGACACTGTGTTTAGGTAACATAAACACAGAGCTTGTGATAAATATCGATATAATCGCTGATAACCCATTTGTTTTGACAATGAACGCATGACTCTTTTCATTTGACAAAAACGTCTGATAAGGTGGGAAGGAGGGCGGGGTTTTCAAGATGAGACTTATATGGAAGGGAAGTTCGTTGTTTCCCTTGTAAAATTTGTTTTGTTGATTTACCCAAAAAATCATTGCTCTAGAGGGTGAGAACTGTGCAGTTGATTCCTGAAAACATCATTCTATAAAGGTTCAGAGCTGTGATGTGTTTCGGGAAAAAGCCATATTGTCAAAGTTGATTGGGCAAATTATGGAGGTTATTTTAAAATTGAGTGTTATGGCATTTTGAAGGGGATTGGAAAAGTAGGCATATTATTGAGGTTGTCGTTTTATCGAGTGTCAAGTAAGTGAGGTTCCACTATGTATTGTTTAAGGTTTAAGGTATTGGGAGGAAAATATTGACCAATAGGGTTGGGATTGAATGTTGTTTTTTTTTATTGAAAATTGTTGGTGACCTACATATTAGAGAAATAAGATTAGAACCTATGAAAACAATGTTGTATACCAGTATATTTCTTTGTTACCATACTACTTGATACCTAATTTAAAATGTTGTGTTGTCAGGCAAGGCGCTGTGTCTGCTGACCAAGGCAGACCTGGGTGAGCGCAGTCCCGGCAACGGCGACGTGCTGCATAATGTGCTGCAGATGCTGATCCGAGACTCCCGGACGCTGCCCAGCTCCCCCCTCACCCCCCACTTCCCCCTCACCCCCTCGTGGTCGTTCTCCGCCCCCGCCCTGGACTACCCCCACCCCTCCACTCCCCCCGCCACCTCGCTCAACAGCGTGACGCTCAGCCCCGCGCCCAGTGTCGACAGCCAGGCCGGCAGCCCCAGGCACTCCGAGCCCTACCCTGCACTCAATAGTGAGTACCCAGTTTACTCAAATTACCCACGGGCTGCAGTTTTGGGGGATAAGAGTTACCATTGATTTTTTTCACAGCCTCATTAAGAGGAAAAAAATTAATTGTTTTAAGCTCTTGTAACAATAATTTACACAATACGAACAAAACAATCTATTTGATAAGACATATTTCTCAAAACAATTATATGGAAGACTTTTTCTTCAGTTAATTAAGGCCATTTAGTGAGTCGGTGGCGCAGTCAGTAGCGCATTCGGCCTCGGATCTGTGGCCTCGAAGCGTCGCAGGTTCGAGACTCGAGTTTGTCGCTTACTTTCAGCAGTACTGTTCACCCTTGTACTGTACCGGCTCACTCCTTGGCTTTGCTTGATAACATCCACGCACAGATCAATAGTCTATGTGGGCGGAGCAAAGGCAAGGTGAAAAAGAGGCCGCCACCCTCTTAAAAAAAAAAAACAAAAAAACTTAAGCTCACTTTAAGGCCCTGTAGTTTATTGTAGAATATTAGCTACTATTGAGTGGGTTAAAGTTTATGGGTGCCTTGCAGTCCCTTGCAGACAGCTGTGCTTAAGTAATTACGTTGAAAAGGGCCTATGCTAAATTGCTGTTAACGCTAATTAATTCACTAACTTATTTCTCAAAAACTTCATAAAAAACATAAAACTTACTTAATGAATTAAATTTAAGGGTAACTACTTCCTAAGTGATTTTTTATGTAAATGAAATGAATTAAAATGAAATTCGTTATTTCCTTCAACAACATTACAATAATAATATTCACATAACATACATTGTCAATAGGAATTAGTTCCCCACATGGGTCAAAGCCTGTGGGTGGAGAATGAGTCAAAAATCAGTCACTGTAGAGGAATTATATTTAGTAGAAAAAGTGAAGGATAGGTAGTTTTAATTAAACATAAAAGTACAAAGATAAATTTAAACAAAAACAAAATTTGCATGAAAATACAACAGGGACAATAGTTTACAGTGGGACAAAAGTTATGGAGTAATAATAAAACAGTAATATAAAAGTAAAAACACCATTGCAATAACTGAGAATCTCGGCCCAGTCATGCTCACATTCACAGGAAAATACACGCTCGACGGACGGACGGACCCTTTCTCATACACACACATTCACACTCACACATCCATATGCAGTTGCAATCGCTCTGTGACCTTGACCCTAGGTATACAGGGAAGTAAAGAAAGTCTTAATTTGATCTCGCCTTATTTCCAATAGCCATCTGTCAACAATTTTTTTTTAAGTGCGGTTGCTACAGGGTAGGGAATATTTAATATGATTCGGAAATCAGTTTAGTAGGATATATAATTAAAATATTTACAAAAACTTCTATTGTCCACTTCACATTTTTTATCCACTGTTTTCTTGCAGACTACAGCAGCACACCTCAGAATGGTGGCCACAGCGGCAGTGGCGGAGCCAGTTCGGGCAGTAACCAGTCGGACAGTGAGGTGGAGGAGCCGCCCCGTCCCCCCGCCACCCCCACACACACCCCCCGCTCACCCCCGCCACACAGCCCCGCGTCCGCCAAGGGCATGGGGCCGTCGTTCTTCCCCGCCGAACCCATCACCGAACCCAACACCAGTGAGTAGCTTGTGACTCGGTTATTGGTTAATCTATTTCGTCGGAAATAGCTCAAAGGTTGGGCATTCAATTACGATTACATAGGAAACAACTGGCTTTCCTGTAGTTGAGTACAACTTACAAACTTACATAAAAAGTTCAATATTTTGACCGAAAAATTTCGGGTTTAGAATTTTGGACCTAAATATTGGATTTCTTTTTTGAACTTCTGTGTTTTGTGTTCTGATGACCTTCTCAACTGCAGGTTAGCCAGTTGTTTCTTCTATAAACCTAATTTCAAACTTTAATCTTAACAAACAATCTTTCAATATGGCTTGGATCAGGTTGCCTTAAAATAACTGCACAACACACTTTTATTGATTCTTGGAATAAAAAAAAACTTTATATAACTCCAATTGTCACTTGAGGAATGGTCCCTTACCTTTCCCAAAATCTACAGATCTTACCACAAGAGTACGGATATTTTTCCCCCTTCATAATGTCAGTGTTGCAGTGTGTTTCTCAATTACTAGATTAATTGGTTGCAGCTTCGCTTGCAAACACTGCAATGTGTGGTTTACCTTTAGAACTATTTCAAAGAATGACCATATGTTCAGTAGTAAACAAAGTGAACTGAGCTTGGTCAATTGTCGATGGATAGCGCCACTGTTCCGAAACTTAACTGTTCTTTAGTGACACCCCTTTTCAAAATTCTGTGATGTATTGACAAGTCAACAAAAAAAATTCCTTTAATTTGAAATTTGACTCCTTAACACATTCAGCCTGACGTGCGCCACCGGTGGTACACGACTGAATTTTTGAACTTATGAAAAGGACGTTGCAATAATCGGTAAACTAACCAAAAAGACGAAACTAACCTATTGCAATAATCGGTAAACTAACCAAAAAGACAAAACTAACCTAAGTTGTACTTTTAACTAAATCTTAAAAATAAACGTTCATTTTACCCTGTGTATACCTAAAATAGGTAATTTGAATGAAATTAACAAATTTTAATAGTGGTTGCGCATGTCGTCTGGTGGGAATACTGAAAGTGTTAAACCTTAAAATCCGTCCAGCCATTGTTGAGGTTTGACTATGAAAAGAAAACAGCTTGCGTATTAATATATAGATATTCATAGCAGATAAAACCCATCAGCTAGGGGCATTGATCACCAGATCACAAATTACGAAAAGAAAAACGTTGTTGGCTAAACTTTTATTTAATTAGGATTACAGAGGAAACAACTGGCTTACGTGTTGCTGAGTAGGCCATCAGAAAATCGAGCAAAAAATAAAAAAAAATTTGGTATTTCGGTTTCAACTATTTGGACCTTTCTCAAGTTTCACTCCATTTCTTCACGCAATATTGGACTTGTTCCTGGAAATTTTTGGCCTTTTGAGCTACAGGTAAGACATTGCTTTCCTCCACAATTAACCCTTTGAAGTTTTTCCTACATCAAATAACTAAATTCATTGAAATTTAATCATGTTAAGTTATTAGTTCTCCCTAACCTACCAAGCTCATCGCAGACATCACTGAACCTTAAACTTTGATTCGTTTGCAGATGGGAGGCTCCTGTGGGACTTTCTGCAGCAGCTGCTGAACGACTCGCTGCAGCGATACACGGCCTACATCGCGTGGAAGAACCGGGATCTGGGGGTGTTCAAGATCGTGGACCCGCCCGGGCTCGCCAAGCTGTGGGGCATACAGAAGAACCACCTGAGCATGAACTACGACAAGATGTCGCGCGCGTTGCGCTACTACTACCGAGTCAACATCCTGCGCAAGGTGCAGGGCGAGCGACACTGCTATCAGTAAGTATCTGCACGGCCGTTGGGAAATGTAGCATTGTCTATGGGGTATCAGTGGGTGTATGGTTTGTCCAAATTAAGTGGTAGGGGTCCCAAAATAGGTATTGAGAACTTGGGTAGTAAGAACATAGTAAAGTAGTTGTGCCGAATTACCTAGTTCTTCAAGACAAAATACACAAAATGTATCAAACTGGGCAGCACGACAGAATTAGTAGGCGGCCTCTGGCTCACAATTCAATAACGACCTGAAGTTTATTAATCGATTATCAAAACTTATTTAATACACTAGGGTTTTTTTTATAACCAAAGCTCTTCCTACAGTAATGGATAGTTTTTAATAAATGAGCTTTCGTAGAAAAAAAGCCAGGCAAGAAAATTTGCTGGATAAAATTTTTGAAGGACTAAAAAGAAAAGACTAGAAGCCCTTAAAGTTATGTATTTGTCCACAAGTTTAACATTGGAGCAGAAATATTAAGGGACATTCATTTGACAGCAGACTATGAACAAAAACTTAAGACTAAAAGCTGCTGAGCAGCTCGTGTCAACTTGTTAATCATTATTTGAAATCTCTTGTGGCTGTAGGTAAATCGGTTTGGTGGTGGTCCACCTGCACACGAAAGTACCAAGAACAAATTTTGCCTGTCACTTAATTGGTAACTTTTCTCCATTATAAGCCATACAAAACATCTTACCAGTTCCTCCAATACTAAACAATGTTTATTTTAGGGTAGTTTTAGTGTTTTATAATGGGTTTATTCCTCATTCAATTAAATTGTTCTCTTTAAATTTACCCCACAGGTTATTAAAAGCGTTACTTTTACTGTCCGGCATTACTGTTGTAATGAAAAATAATCAATTACGCTTTGATTTTGATACTCAGATTATCTTTTTCGATATCTGCATTCATTTACATATAGTGTTCATGGGCTCGATACAATATGTTACATTATCTTCCTATCGCAGGTTCCTCCGCAACCCCAGCGAGCTGAAGAGCATCAAGAACATCTCGCTGCTGAGACAACAGATGTCGGGCAGCGATCAGCAGCAGCAGCATCAGCAGCAGCAGCACCAGCAGCATCAGCAGCAGCAGCAGGTCTGTGTCAAGGCTGAGCCGGCGGAGGCAGCAGACGACGACCTGCGGCCCACCGACCTCAGCATCCCACAGCACTTCAGGGTCACCGCTGACTTCGAGTGAGTACCACTTCTGATAGGCCTGAGTGATCTGGCTGTGATCACTAGCCTTGACAAATACGCTTATTTCTTTTTAAAATCCTTAATCTACTTGTCTGTATTGTCTATTGTGCATGTTAGTAAGCCATCAGGTCCTTAAGCACTAGAACTATTGTCTGTATTTTTTACCCATATGCAGTTTCGGATTTACGGCTGCCGCAGCCCTTAACCCAGATATTTGTGCTCCCATGAGGCCCAAAGGCCTCATTAGTGGTGATTTTTTTAGCTAAATTATGGTACATTTTGGAGCCTAATTATTCCCTCTAAAAACCTCCTTTCCTACTGCGCGTGGTCCTACTATCGATGCGTTTCGATCTCGGAGGCCCGGGTTCAAATCCCGCCAATCACCAATGGCATTTTCGCTATGTGATAATACCGTGACCCACTAGGCCTAGCCTGAAGTAATGTGTAAAACGGTTCCGGGCTAGGTCTAGCGTCCTGGGATGTGAAGGGAAGACAATAAAAAAAAAAAAAAAAAAAAAAAACTATCGATGCGTGGCCCTAAGTCTGGGCTCGGCGGGCCTAGGGGTCAATCTGGTAATGCCCATGTGTAATGATTGTTTTTGAATATTGTTTTTGAATATATTTGATTTGGCAGTTATTTCACCAATATTTGCAATAATCAATATCACAATATTTCACCAATATTGTCAAAATCCTTAAACATTGAATTTACATTGCATGATCAGTTGTAAAAAATAATTGAATAGAATGAATCTATCACTTAAAAAAAATAATTGAATAGAATTATTGTATCACTTAGTTATCAAAAAATAATTTAATAGAATTAATCTATCACTTACAATAGTAGGAATCATGTACTAGTTACATCTTAAATAGAACTAAATCAGATCAGGTGATCAGTTTTTGTCTCGTACACTGTTGAAATTTAACAACCACTCAATTCCTCAGGTATTTACGTAACCCGAGTGAGCTGAAGATCATGAAGAACCTTCACACGCTGAGGGAGCAGCGAGCGGCAGCGGCGGCGGCCGCGGCCCCTGCGCAGACGGAGACGCAGCCCCGCGACCTCTCCCTCTCCCTCAACCTGAGGGCGGAGGACCTGCCCCGGCCCCAGGACCACCCCCTGCCGCTCGTCAAGACAGAGGAGGCCGACCCCGTCAGGTCGTAACACTGTGATACAGACACTGCGTGATGAAAGACGTTACTTTACACGACCATTTATTTATTTCATAGGTTCTGGAACAGGGTGTCTTTCTGCAGTGAAGATGAAAAGTGTACCGTGCGTAAATGGTGAGAGCGTGTCAGAGCTCCTCTTCACATAAAGTTTGTGGCCACTTTGTCTTATTGCAGGGAGTATTGGAGAACCTCGATAAGAAGACACTTGATAACACGTAAACCGAAACCTCTATAACCATTTCATTTTTCTAAAACTCTAGAAATGGCCATGACACTTGTCTTGTTGAAATGAACCTCCATAAGAAGAGTCCCTCGATAGCAAGACTTTTCTGAATCCAATGGAGAGTCTTCTTATCGAGGGTTTATTCTACAAAAGTCTTCTTCAGAAGTCTTATTGTTTACTAAACATATTTGTAACTTCAAGTGCTACTTAGGTTCCAACTAGTTTTAAAATCAGTTCTTTATCTGCACCTGAAAGTCTCATATGACAAACCTCAATCAATTTTAAAAGCCATAAATTTCATCAAGCTTGTATAATGCAGGGAGGCGGGTCTGAATATAGAACAAGAGTTATTGATTAAAAAAGAGGAAGAGTTTATTTTTTATTTATTAGATTTTTCTCAGATGTTAATTTGATTGAAATATTAGAATGGTTGTCTCAATTTAATTGGATCAGTAAACACCACTAAGCTTTCCTGCATTCAAAGTTATGGGTTAATTATTTTCATTATTTATTGCTGCCGACACCCTGAAAACGTTTAAACAGAGCTCTTTATAGTTGGTTCTCTTCTTTCAAATTACTTAAGGCATTGCTGTTTTTATGGCATGTTCATGCAGTCATATCTCCAGCAGCACATTCTGGGAATCTAAAAGAACTGTAGTTACAGGTTATTTGAACCAGAATACCTATAATTTCTGTTGAAAGAAAAGTGATTAGTATATTATGTATAGATATGTAAAAATATATTTTGCCGTTAAAATCTATTTTAATGTTAAATCTGTTATAAATATATTGATGGTACTTTCTGTGATTTTTTTCAACTTCTCGGGAGAATGTGATACATAATTTGGAAATTATAACCATGAAACAAAATAAGCATGTAAATAAAGTATCAGTAAATAGTCTCGATTAAAAATTTTCATCTTAAAGGAACTCAATCCAAAACTGTTAATCTTAATGATATTCGGCACTATTCTATTAAATTTGTATTGTTAGAGGAGTTTCATGCAAGAAAAATACTTATGTGTTACAATTATTCCTGAGATAAGTTTTATCAAGTTCCTCATAACTTACTTTTCGATCCAATTTTTTTCCTAAAAAATACCAATGTCAGTAATTTTAAAATTACTATGATTGCTGTGTTAAGGATTATCTCTAATTTTAAATTCAATTTTACTTTTTAAAATTAAAATTTTATTGTAATTGGCCAGAAATGAAATACTTATCATATATCTGTTCGAAAGGTACTTTTAAGATAGACCTACCAACCACATTGTTAGTGATAAGTTATGTGCTTCCTTTAGATTATATTATGTGTTAGTGAATCTTCCAGTCTTCCTTTTCCTAAGAGTCATTGCTGACATTCTTCCTCTATATAATTATAATTGTAACATCTCTTTATGCTTTTTCTCTTTTAATGGTCAATATTTTTTATCCTCCTCAGCTTTAAGGTTTTACCATTTAATTTAGTAAACCAGCTCAATGTTGTCATTTTTAAGACATAGATATTTGTATATATTTAGTTAATTATTTCTGATTAGTCAAAAGTTTAGCTACGTATTTATTTTAAACATACAGGTTTAAAGTAGATTAAATATGAACTGCCAAATTAAAGTAATAGTGTCAACGATCATGACAACGAATAATAAAGGTTTCTCACAATTAGACTTGATTTCTTTCATTCAGGAAGTAACCAGAAAAAAATGTTAATATCGAAATTGTTAAATCGATCTCTTTTCAACTGTTCGGGTAACAGAGATATATACGTGTATATAGGATAGCGAGTTATATAAATATTATATTAAACTAAGAAATACTTTTGTTTGTTGATTTTGAAATTTTAACAACTGTTTGATGTTGGATGGAACAACGAAACATTGTGGGATGACAACAATCAAACGAGAGATCTCAAGGTGTTAAACAAGATTGTATTTAATGTTTTGTACATTTGCGTCAGAGTTTAAATGTTAAGACATCAATTGTACATAAACGCTTGGGAAACATTGAGGGTGGATTCACTCCGTGTATTTTGCGAGAAATAAAATAAGAAATATTTTGCTATTTGGACTTCTTATTTTACTTCCTGTTAAGAACCTGATTATAGCATGGATAAAACATAAAACTGATGATTATAATAACTTTATCAGTGAACTTGACGATTGTTTATTTATGGTATCATAGTGGTATATTTTTTTTAACAAAAGATAAAAACGTACAATGAATAATACTGACTAGTAAATTACAGTGTGGATAGTAGTAACAATTTTAATAACACTTACAAATATGTTCAGTGTAGAAAACTGGGATTGTCATTAAGGACGTCTTTGTAAATATTTTCAAGGGTAGTTTGGAAAATTTTCTTTTTTTTTACCAAACTTTGAAAATTACCCTAAAATGTTCATATTTTTTATATTACTTAAAAAGTAATAGGTGTAAAATTAAGGTTGAATTTACCAAATTGTTAATAATTTTATGAACTTTTGAAATATATCAACGGTTTTATGGTTAAACCTTAACATCTATACAAAAACCTAAAAGAACCTTCCTTTTTTCTATAAAAATTGGAATAAAACGATAAAAATATTAGTAAAAGTAATTTTTTAACTTGATCGAAACCAGAAAGAAGAAGAAACAAAGATACATATTCCTACCAAATTTCATCAAAATCGGATGATTTATATGGATTTTATAAAATGTAGATAAAACATGGCCGACACTTTCCAAGATGGCGGAGATAGCTCATCTGACCCGAAATAGAAAACTTGGGTTTTCACTCAAGACGTCTAGATGCACATTTGGCAGGAAAAAATGTTTGCTTGCTATGTTTTCCTTTTCATCCTAATTTTTTAGTGAATTTCCCCTATAGGGAAGAAGCTATTACCGAAGTACTCATGGTAAGACCTAAGTCCGAGACCATGTTAACTTTTCATTTTGGGGTCCCCAGAAGCAAAAAACACCATTCGTTTGAATTTATATATATCTATATATATATACTAGGGGCTTGTAGGGGCAAAAGCCCCTAAAAAACCAAAATACATAAATTTTTTATCAACCTTCATTGGTCATTTATAAATAAGCACTGATTTTCTAGCATTATAATATAGTTTACAACACAAACTGTATACAATATATTATATACAGTAGATACATTTACATTTAAATGGTGGTTTGTTACGACGTTTATATGAGCGTTATATTTCATTAATAGATAAGGATTATATGGCACAACATCTCTATTGTCAACCAGGTTAACCCCCTTTTGAGCTGTGGTATTGTTGTTTTGTCGACGATAAAGTGGATATCCATTGCTGTTCTCAAATGTTTCATTCACGTACTCTTTAGGATATTTTTTTGAACATTTTCCGTCTTTCATGCAAGGTGAATTCTGATTTTGCGCTCCGCATGGCCCATGAATCATATTCCGCACAACTTTGTCATGGAGACTTGGGAACTCATTGGGATTAGGCAACTCTGCATAAACACATCGGTCTATTTGGGCTGGTTCACGAAATTTTGATTCTTCGTCAAGGATTAAAAGTATGTGGCAGTGGGGCAAGCCTCGTTTCTGAAATTCTATGACGTACACAAAAGCAATAACCTTTCCAAATACATTATTTTTTAGGAGGTCCTTTTTCAACTCATTTAATTTACATTTAAATACTCTGGAAACGATATCTGGTCGATCGGCTGGTGCTTCATTGTCTTTCAGTGAAGATAGTATGTCAGTCCATTTAGGGTTGCATGTCATTGTTATAAATAAATCAGGCTTTCCGTATTTTTGAACGATAGCCATTGCATCTTGATAACGTTGAGTCATGTTACGCGGACTACCTTCAAATGTTGATGGCAACACAACAATCTTACCCGCAGTGACGCTTTCTAGTTGTGCTCTGTTCAAAACAAAATCTTGCAATCCGTGGTAGTGTTCAACTCTAAGCTGCGATTGGTGATGTCTAATATAATTTAGTCTATTACTTTCAACTCTGGTGTATAGATCTACAATATATTGTTGAAATAGTTTTTTAGCAGCATGGATATTTGAGAAGCCGGGCCGAACAGCAAGTCTATAGCTGGCGAACTGTAGCATGGTAAGCTTCTCACGCAGTCTTTGACGTCCTTGTCCATTGTGAGTCATTTCTGCGTCCCACCCAGGTTCGCCGCTCGGAAATAACAAAGGATACAGCATTGGATCACAGTGTGGGCTCAATATTGATAAAAGCTTAGGCCCACTTTGGCGGTTGTAAATTACTACATGACGATTGTGTGGAGGTTCACCTTCTTCTGAATTAAACACTCCAGCAATTTCATCTGCGGAAGGTCTGTTGAATCGTCTAATATCCATCGAAATGTTGTCTACGAATCGAAGTTCAATGTTTTTAATGCTTTCATTAGTCATCATTTCATTAGCTTTTCTATAAGTCTGGGAATATGGGTTATTTGATAATATGTCAGACAATTGAGTTACTATTTCCAACTTGAGGGCACTATTTTCGGTTCTTTGTAGTCTAAGATTATTTGCGACTGCAGTATCAATGAAATATAACTGACCGTATGAAGGGGCTTGTTCATCACCTGGTAATAAGTCCGAAATAAAATGGTGAATTTGACCTTGGACTTTAAAGCAATATGGTCCATTGCCTTGAACTTCTTTTTTCGTGGCAGAGAGTGAGGCAAATTCCATAGCACTATTATACTGTCTTATGTTTTTAATAAAATGTCCATTCCTAAACAACTGTTGTAGTTCATTGTTATTTTCAGGTTGTGGTAGATGTATGAGACCGTTATGGCAGCAAGAGTTGTAGTGACCATTTGTAGACTCTTCAACAAAGTGCAACGCACCACAATGCATACATTGATCATTCATCAGGCCCAAATTGTGTGTTGGTATCTCGTTTATAAGTGGTAATCTAAAAATAGGAGTATCTTCGACATCATGATGTGGTTGTTCATTCATTTCCTCATTATAAATTTCTCGCCTACGCTTTCGTCTGTCATGCTGATTTCGAAAGCCAACACCTCGGCGACGCGGCCTTCCTCCGTTGTTCATTACTATATTTAGGTAGAAAAGAAGAAATACGATAAGATAACTATAGATCACCATAACTAAAAATTATACATTGCTGTAGTTAACAAACTGAAATTCATAAAAAGTACAGCTGGTATCTATATCAAAGACTATGAGTACACAGATTTTCAGAAATACAACTAATACAACTCTGTGGCACAGCTGTTTTAATTTCAAAAGATGTAAACAAATTAAACCCCATGTTGTTTTAATGGGAAAAGTTTTATTCTGTTGCAAATTTATGGTAAAAAAATAAGAAAAATGAATAGTTTTCCCTCAAAATTCACGTCAAGACCTTTAAAATAAGACCCCTCCCATCCTTCTACGGCCATCCAGTCACTCACAATTTCTTTACAAAAATTTGACTTACGGAATTATATATATAGATTAATTCTGTAAGCGATTCTTTAAAATCAAAGTTGTGAGAGTTTGCGAGCTCGCAGGATGACAGGAGATGGCTCAAATGAAAGGTCTCGGCCCCAGGGGGTCGGGAAAAATAGCAGATTATGTCCAAATATACCAGAAGTAACGAAAAATATTTTCCATTTAAAATGCATTGGGATTGAAAAGATTGAAAAACGTCTGCTTTGTTTACATTAAATATGTGGTGCTAATGCTTGATTCAAAGCCATATGGTAGATGTTGACATGTGGGATTTGTTTCAAAATGCAGCTAACTATGCACGTTCAATGTACTATAACAAAAAATATTTTAAATTTAAGATTGTCTGATTTTATAATAATTAAGGGTTTGAGTTTTTCATAATTTAAAATTATAAAAATTAAGTACGTTTGTTTAGTTTGTGTTATAACGATGCAGATTTAATACCAAATTATCCATACATGTATATATAATTACGTAAGCGAAATTTTTGCGAAGAAATTGTGGGCGCTTGGAAGGTTGCAGGATGAGGGGGGGGCTGAAACTGAAGGTCTCCATCTCAGGGACTCGGGGAAAATACTGAAATTGCAATTTTGTGGATCCAAAAGCCTATTTTCTAAGAAGGTATTTTGTACTATAGTAAAGAAGGATTATGCTTAGGGGCTATTAGCCCCTTCAAGCCTCTTGTAATAATAAATTCCATAAATGATGATAAATTTTCTGAGCATCTACATTTTGAAGTACGAACTGAAGTTTGAGGTGGATTGAGTTGAATAATATCACGTTTTTTCTTATATGAACCTTGTCCTAATGAAATAAACTTGTTCTTTGTAGGTCTTTGAGAATTTGCTTATCTCTATTTCCTAAATTGTATTTGTGAACTATAAGAACCATTAAGCTGATGATTTAATTTAGTAAATCTTATAATCATAAAATCACCTTTATGTAAACAAATACTCGTTGTTGCTTTGATATTAATCTACTATATATTTTTCAAATACCACTCAGTGGAAACATCGTACAGCCCAAACTACTTGACCTAGAACCTTGAAACTTTGCATGGATGTTCCTCTTAGGGCGTAGGCATCCGCTAAGAACGGATTTTACAAAATTCGTAGTATAAAGGGGTTTTTGGCGAGGCCGAAGTTTTCAAATTTTCCCATTTAAAAGTATGTTGGACGATTTTTGTTTACATTTTTAACGTTCATAAAACAAAATCAGCTGGTAGTTTGCTTCGGAAATGTATACGTTGATACAGATGATAATAAATTTCTTTTATCATGGCTTCATTGATTTTTGTTGATTTGTTTCAAGGACATAATTATGTACTAAATAAAGGTTACATTTAGTTTAGATAAAATCCACCATTAATTAGTTAAGTGGCACCATCTATATTTCGGTAGCGGGAGTTATCGTTTTTCCTGGAGGCGTTTGTAATAATTTTTTAATTACATCTATGCCTGTCCGATGATTTGATGTTTCGTATAATTCGACGTACGCAGTTTTAAACGTGAAGAGCATACTGCATTTTGTGGCTGAGTCTTGAGACTAAATCCGGTAAGATGGAAAGAGAAAAGAACAGTGGTTTTTCAGTCACAAACAGAATGTGCTAAAATGATATGATTCTTTTATCTATTTATGTAAAAATTTATAAATTATACAACTCCCTGATTGTAAGTTATATTTATACTATCTTTTCTACTATATTTGTCAAATACCACTGACCTATCATTGTACAGCCAAAACTACTTAACCTATAACCTTGAAAATTTGCTTGGACATTCCTTACAGAGTGATGGCATTCACCAAGAACGGGTTTTTTTTAGAACGGATTTTCGAGGTTTTTGGAGGAGCTGAAGCTTTGAAAATGCCCCATGTTAATGTAATGGATGATCTTTTGTTTAAATTTCAAATTTTATTAAATCAAGCATATTAGCTTCACAAACGGATACGTTGTTACAGCTGATATATAATTTGATTCCTTTTGTCGTAGTTTTATGGTTGTTTTGATGATTTTGTTAGGTTGTTCGTACTATATAAAAGTTACATTTGGTTTAGTTTCGTACCTTATACGTTCAATCATAAGCTCATTATGTGGTACCATCTTTTTAGGCAGCGGGAGCTATAGTTATTTCCTTATGCCGGCCTTTATGTTTTTAATTACAATCATGCCAGTTACAATAATTTGGCAAAGTCCTTTTTCATCTAATTCGACGGTGTCCCGGCTTTTCACGGAAAAATAAATGCTGCAATCAGTAGTTGATCTTAAATTATTACTACCCGCCCATATTTTAAGTTAAAAACTAAGTGAATCGAGTTTGAAATACTGCCCACAGATAGCACCATAACTGTTTCGAACATTCAGCCCTTTACTGTACTTAATTGATGCCCTACTAGGCAATCCATGGACGTAATGGTAAATCTACAAAGAAGTACCTTAAAATCGACACATTTGGTGTTAAAATCAGTCCGGCCGTTTTTGAGTTATAACGGTGAAAAAACCTTCACTATCTACTGTGGTATCTACATTTTATCCTACATTCCGCCATAAAAGAAACGTATCTCTACATGACATATTCCTTGATATAAATATTTTCTATTTAGTCCTCTAGATTCTTCATATCAAGGTTAGACTTTAATTTTTATCGTGAGCGAAGCCACGGGTTTTGCTAGTTATTTATAATTAACCTAAAACACAGCTGTTTACCTGTTTTTTGATTTTTAGATGGGGATAATACTCCATAAGCAATCTGTACTCAATTGTATTATCCCTGTTCTATTATACTGTACTGGCAACGTGCTATAAAAGTTTTAAGTGGCTTTGTCATGAACAGCTGGATGATCCTTTTGTTTACTTTTTTGTTGTTATTGGCAACTCATATGACCCCATGTTAAAAATGATCAATTTTAAATTTAATTTTTCTAAAATATTTGAGTTTCTACAGCAAATTCAACCGCGTAGGTGAACTTAAAAACAAAAACTACACCTACATGCAAAATTTTATCAAAATCGTAAGAGCCGTTTTCGAGATAGGATTTATAAATATATAAATACTAGAAGAACCCGTGGCTTCGCTCACGATTAAAATTAAACATTCACTATCACCCATGAATTATATAGTTTTGCTTTCCCATTTATTTTTCTTGTTGTAAAATCTAATGTATCTACTTCTTTGAACATATCAAATGTACTTTATGGTAAAGCAAAAGTTTTTATAAATTCGCTCTTAGTACGCAGGTCTGCTACGACGGGGGTATTCTATTCCTGCATAAAGTGTCTGTACATAAAAATGTGACCATATCCAACGCCCCACCGACAAAGCCCCAAATGGTGTTGCTGCCCTGGGTAGGCTCATGTCCAATATCGGCGGTTCTTCCTCTTGCAAGTGCGTTTTGCTTGTGTCGGCTGTCCAGTCGATCGTGCTATCAGGTGAAGAGGATTGCGCTCACACACTCATATGTTCAGGGCCGGATTTACGATTTTGCCGCCCATGGGCCCAAAGCATTTTGCCGCCCCTTCTCACAAACGTGACAATTTTCCAGTCCTAATCATAGGCGTAATTCCGGGGGGGGGGGGGGGTGGGGGGGGTACTTGTTCCGCCCCATAATTTGGGATTATAATTTATATTAGCTAAACCTGAATTTTGTTAACATTAAAAAAACAATAATATTTATGATTGTGCATGTATATGTCTGCTGATTCCAGCTGGCAAAAGGCCTCACAGAATAAATTAATTGGCCACAAGACTGAAAAATGTATTTAGTTTGTAGCCAAAAAATCTCGGTCGCATTGCCGCGGTCTGAAATTCTCTCGATTGTTTCGCCGCGATCATCTCTTGGCCAGATCGGAGCTACCAAAGCTTAATTATCGCCTTCTTTTTATCTCGGCCGTTTCGTCGAAATTCTCTCGGTTAGCTTCTTTCCTGTATGAAAACTTCGCTAAAAGTTGGGGAAAAAATAATGAATTTAAACATTTGGTCGGGAATTACGATACTTGAATTACAACGAAACGAAATATAGCCATTTTCATCGTTGGAATCATCGCGGCCGGCAAATCTCTTGGCAGTTTTGCGGCCGGAAAATTGCCTGTTTGTATCGCCACCGGCAGATTTCTTGGTCGCATTGCGGCCGACAATTCTAATTCTGTCGCTCCTCGATCTTTTCGCGGCCCTCGCATAGATTGGCCATGTCGTGGCCGAAAAATCTGTCGTTTTTACAGCGGTTGGTACGCATGCAAGTATCTCGGTCGTTTCGTGGCCGACAATCTGTCGCTCTTTTAAAGGAGGCATCATGACTGATTTCACTTATCGTGATTTTTTTTAAATAGTCGGAAGGTGTAAGAAAAAAGTCGAAAAAATAAATGTGGAATCTGGTAAACAACCTGCTTTGGATTTGCAGCGACTGGCTGATTTCCCGGTCATATTAAGGTAATAACAGCTCCAACTCATGTTTAGGCTGTATCGTTGCCTGCGAACATGGGTTGTTTTAAAACGCTCTAAGTCGTATAGAGGCCGTTAAATCGGTCGGTTCTGTAGCGGTCGTCAAACCAGGTTAGTTGTGTTGCTGTTGCACGTGAAAAATCTCGATCACATTTTGAGACAAATACCTCGATTACTGCAGCCGACGAATGTTGGTTGAATCACAAGTCGAAACAAATCTTTAGAATTATTTTTAGCGATCGGCGAAATTCCTATGGTCGTTTTGCGGCAAAAAATCTAACGGTTGTATCGTAGCTGGTAATCTCGGTTGTATCATTCATAGTGGACCAGTGGAAGTACTTGTTAAATCTCTTGGTGGTACTGTATCGCAACCGCGTTAAACCTTTCAGCTGTAAAACTGTCGGTAAAACTCTCGGCCATATCGCAATTTTTTTGCAAATAACAAACATATTGCCCTCCCTGTCCCCTCCTTCTTATGATTCAATTCCACCATTGCCCCGAATAATGACTCCGCGCCAACGCCTAGGCAAAAAAAAGCTTTCGCACCCCACTCGCCTTGAGTACGGTACACGCCGCCCTTCCGCGCAGAGATGCACTGTGGCATTACGCAAAGTAATAGTGTAGTCTGGAATGAAAAATTATCTAATGTACTAACAAAATTGTCTCCGGACTTTTTATAATTAATATCAGTTCATAAATCTGAGAGAAAACAAAAAACAATACATAAAACGTTCTACATTATTTTATCAAATTTTTAACTGGCCTTCAAAATTTGCCGCCCCTAGAAATTTGCCGCCCTGGGCCCGGGCCCATGTGGCCCATGCCTAAATCCGGCCCTGCATATGTTACCCTTAATTAAAACTTTATTATGCATCCCCGTCGCAGCAGACCTGCGTATTAGAAATCCTATTTCTTTCCTTCATGAAGGCATACGTGTTAGAGGAACCAAAGAAGATAGCTTGAAATTGTATTCACTGTAAAAGATCATTTTCTTGAGGTTTTAGGGTCTACCTTGAACAAAAAATTACAATGCCTCTCCAGCAATTATTAAAAGGTGCTGTCTTGCGTTTTTAGACTCTATATTGAGCAAAACGTTTGAATGAGCCGTCCCGGCAATTTTTATAAAGTGCTGTAGATAAAATTAATTCTTTACAGTAGCACACTCTTCCTCTTTAAATAGCAGTTAGTTGTCATAAAAAAGTCCTTTAAGTATAAGTGATCAGTGATCACTGGAGTCCTTCAGTAATCAGTTATTTATTTTATGTTATACTACATATCAGCATTTTATATAGTGTATTGCACTTTGTAAAAATGCAAAAGTCTAATTCATTGACCACCTGGCACCAAGTAACAAATCTTCATTTTAACAAATACAGTTAAATAGCAGAAAGAAATACCATTAATTTACATCACCTGTTTTAAATTTTACTTTCATATGTTTTGTTATTAAACAAATCTAATTCAAATTCTTACAAAATCCCTGACATGGGTACCTTTAAGACGGTCCCAGGGCTAAGCCCTGAAAGTTATCACGAAATTGAAGGTGTATAAACCTACTCCATGAAATTCTACATGTATGTACCAAGTTTCGTGGCCATCGGTCCAGCGGTTTCTGAGTTTATCCGTGCCAACTAAATATATATAATATATATATATATATATATATACCAACATCTTCTTTTATACTTATAGATACATTCATTGCTCATTTAAAGTAATAGGATAATGTAAACATTATAAAATCCATTTTTTTCCAAAATCATCACATAACTGTCAGAAATAATACAAATGAACACAAATAGATTATTTGACCAATAATATTGAATAAATAAACTCATATGTTTATAAAAGTCAAATAATACCAAATGTTTTTTTTTAATTTTTTGCAATAGGCCTAAAAAAATTTTCAAAATAAATGTTAGTTGTTTATAAAGAACTAGAAAAAACACAAAGGCAAAAACTCAAGTGTTAATAGTTGCTAACAAGTATAAAATTGTTGACGTGAGGAGACATGATAGGAGAGGGCACGCTAAAGGGAATACACATGTTGCGGTGAAGCCAGTCGGATGCCAAGCCGAGGAGTGTGTGATCTGAGACAAGTGCGTGACTGGTGTCTCAGGGAGGGCCTCAACATCAATCACCCCAAGACAATAGTTGTCCTGTTCCAGGAAAAAACTGAGCCTCTTAAAAGGCCCTCTCTGGGAGGAACCAAGCTGGGAGTGTCTGGCTAGGTCCAGAGGCGGATTTGGAAATTTTGCCCCTGGGCTATCCAGATTTTGCCGCCCTCCCCCCCCCCACGAACACGCCATGTGTAGAACAAAATTTTGGGCAGACTCCGCAAGGCAAGAGAGTGCTAGCTGAAAAGAGGGATTTGTTTCCTTGACTTTTAGCAAGCCGCGCGGAAAATCTGTCTCACTCCCTCAGTCCTTTGCCTGTTTACATAAGGCGGGTTGCTCGCGCGGGCGATCAGGTGTTGCGAGGAAGCCGCGACCACTGAACCTGAGGAAGCTCCTTAGTGCGAACTGAATTTGTCGCTGATACAGACACTAACACGTTGTTGTGCGAAGGGGTAGCAACCCAGCAAGCTCACTGGTGGGTGGGGCAACTTCAAACAATCTTGCCATCCGCCAAGAACGCCCCTACCCCCAGAGCTGACGGCTTACAATTTGGTGGCAAACTCGATCGCGTCTCGGAATCCCGCAATCTGTTTTCGGGAGTTCTTGTGACAAAAAATACATATTTTACAAGCACTAATTTCAGTGCAATAATGAAGTTTTTTGTTTGCACTTTTTGAAATTTTTTTCAGCCATTTTTGTGTTAACGATTCAAAATTCTTTTTTTGTTGAAGAAGCCAAGCATTTGTCAAATGTCCAGTTCATTGAGTCGGCTCACAACAAATGCAAGGCAGCCTGGAAAGTTGTGAACAGCATCAGGAAAGACGAGATCGTGTTCGACTGTAGAGCCAGCCCTGACGAATTCAACGACTTTTTCATCTCCTCTGTCGATGACGTTGTCCAGGGTATTCCATATTCCAGTGGGGCCTTTTGACCCCGTTGCAGCTCAAGCTTTCTTTTGGGGTAGCAATGTCCAGCTCAGCTTTTGCCCCTAGCCGTTGCAGGGCCCTGGGCCGATCTGAGTTGCGGGTCCTTTTAAAGCCGTTGTGTAGGCGAGCGCGTAAGTTGTAGGCCTACGGCGCTTTGCGCTTCAGTCTACATTCCAATGGAGTGTGTTATTGTGTTAGTGCTAATCTTTTATTTTTTATAGTAATTAATATATATATATAGAAAAAATCTGTATACAGTATTAGAAAAATCAGTATACTGAAACTATCGGCATACATTGTTATCGGGCACTATGGGCTGCCTTGTTTACTTGTGACGGAAAAAAAAACAAAAATAAAGTATTTTAGGGCCCTCATTTTCGGCCCTTGTTGCAAAATGCACAAGCCCGTGTGTTATTCACACTTGTCATGTGTAATAACAATATTTTGTAATATAGTACAAAAATAATAGGCCTATTACTGATTACAAAATCAGTCCTATTGTGATGATATTTAATGGGAATTAAAGGAGACTGCTTGTTTTAATTATAATTTATTTTTATTTTCATCCAATTAATAAAAGGCAACTTTTCTTGTCTTTCTTTTAGCAAACTTGTATACGTAAGAGGTCATAAAAGATCATTCCGAAAACCATGGAACGTTCAATTAACAAAATCGTTAATAATAAGTCTACCTGCAGACTCAGTCGTTCGTTTATTATTTTTAAACGCGAAAAACAACGTTCTACACTTAGGAACAGTACGGAAATGGCGTTTTATACGGTTTTCCATTTCGCATGGCGTGTAAGGGATTAAGACGACCCTTGCTCTCGCACGCACACTCACCAACGCGGAGCTTCCGGCCCCACTACCCTCTGACCGTCAGGTAGATGACTCATGCACTAGGGTCTTATGTGAATAATTGCATTTTTTTAAAACATCAATTTCAACTAATGATCATAACATATTTGTTATCTTCGTGAAATTACAAGAAAAATGATACTAAATACGTATAGTTAAGATAATAGTTCATGAATGTTGCGTCAGGCACGGCCCTAGGGACTTTGCCGCCCTGGGCGAAATCGGCAGCCGCCGCCCCTCCCCCCATATATATCCAGAAGCGTACCCAGGGGGGATATCGGGAATCCCCGAAATTTTTTGGGATTTTGGAAAAATTTTGAGAAGAATAATATCTCGTTCATAATGAAGTGGTGGTATCACTAAACTTGCCAGTCAAACAGAGAACACTCTACAAGAATTACTCACTAAACTTTTATGAGGTTTGTAAATAGTTATAATCTTTTATTTTAAAGGTAATTGATTGGTATGGGGATTGAATACTGGATTATTAGGGTATTTTTACCTATTGCGGTTATCGTGAGTAATAGGCGAGAGTAGGCCTAGCAAGCAATAAGCAAAAACTCCTGATAACAACAGTGGTAATTAATGGTGTCCGCTATCTTGCCGCCATCGCCATCGTCGTCACACTCATCATATGTATTACGTGAAATATTCATGGTAAAAAATCACGATGTTAAAATGAGGCATACAAACATTGTCATCTTCTCAAGGCCGTCTGTCGGACAATCTCGTAGCAGCATCGCGGCAGGCAGACGAATCTCGTCTGCCTACGTCGCGTGAAAATCACGCAAGTCTCGCCGTCAAATCTAGGCACAATTGTGATAAGATTACGATGCTTACGAGGACTTACGATTATAGCTCTACGGGTGCGTTCTGGGACTTGAGAAACACTGCACAAGTGAGAAAACAGCATTTTCTAATTCTCCGTCAACCTCGGACGGATAATGTAGGATCCGCATACTTCAGGTCCGGAAGGTCCGAGGCGTGCAATATGTGAGATATAGTTTTTACTTTGAAATTAACAGAAAAAAATCTTTTTTACCAAGGTTAAAAACGTATAATTCATGAATACTTTCTCATTTGTCCTTTAGTGTTAGGCCTACTTCATAAAAATATTTTATTTTTATTGTGAAAAAAACATTTTTCTAAAATTTCAAAATGATCTAAAATTTTCAGAATCTAATCTGCGAGCAGCCTAAAATTAGTTCAAATTTCAGGAGTTATTCTGTTTGTTGTTATGCTTCTAGATTGCCTAAAAACGCGAATTTTCAGATGTAATTTATTACGCCCCAAGTAGGTTATACTGTAGTGCATCATTTAAATTTCGTGGTACAAATTCAAATAGCTTTTGCTTTAGGTTTAAACTATTTAAAGGCTTTGGCAAATGTAAATCTTATTGCTACCACAATAATAAACACAACGTCGGGGGAGAAGAGAGGATTCCATCAAGGTCACTCCCGACTTCCAACCGCTGCGCTGTTGCTTTGACGCTGTCAGCGGCGGCGACGCGACGGTTGTTAGATACAAGCCGAGTGGTTTGTTTTTATATTTGGACTTGAATAATTGTAAATCGATGCTTGCATTGCCGTATATTTTCTTAGGCTTGTTCTTAGGGTAAAATTTGATACAGACAATTTTACTCTTCACATTCATATCATAAATTTATTATTTTATTCATATTTTAAAATTTGCCGTTCCCGAAAAATTTGCCGCCCCCAAAAATCTGCCGCCCTGGGCGGCCGCCCGGCCCGCCCACCCCTGGGGCCGGCCCTGTGTTGCGTGCAGTTACGATTCATGAAACGTTTAACCATAGATTAATCTATAAGTAAAAGAAGATTAATCCATTTTCAAGTAAAAGAAAAATTTCATGTACCTCCCATTTTGATAAAAAATAACTATTTATTTAATTCTTTCAGTCGCCTTAGTAGAGTCAGAGTATTTTGTTTTGGGAGTACTCAATGAAACACATATGGATACAGCACGGAAACAACACGTATATAATCAATATTTACAAGATTTATACAAAATTTAAAATCAAAACTATGAGTTTTACTCGCCATCCTGAAATTGCGAGCTTAATAACTTAACCAGGTGATCATTTAACCATTTGATTATATTGGAATAAAGCCAGCCGTTTATGTTTTGAAGCTCTACACGGCTGCCACTATGATGAACAATTTAGAGACTGTTTCTAGCTACCGTGCTTTCGATCTTAAATTATTAGGGAGTTTTTGCCACCTATGGTAAATTAAAATAATAAATGAAAACAGCAGATTTCCTACAGTTAGCGCAATGTTAAAAATACCGTTTATCGTTTATCGTGTTGCTTTATTAGGGAGTTTTTGTAACCCACAGTAAAACAAAATGTAAAACGTTAAACGGTATTTTTCGACATTGAGCTAAATGTACAAAATCAGCTGATTTAACCGTTTAACGTTTATCGAAACGTTTAACGTTTAACACGGAATACACGTTCAGTAAGAAATATATTTGCTTAAACTTAAAAAACGAAAATAACTTTTTTCCTGCCTTATACAAATGTAATCATTTAATTTTAGCTGTCGTGCGGATACAACAAAAATAGATGGTCAAAACTGTATTAAAAAAAGTTACCATTCAGTACTAGAGGCCCCAGTGCATGAGTCATCTACCTGCCGGGCGAGGCGTGGCGGGACGGACGGGGGGGGGGTACGTTGAGTACGTTTGTGTGTCTGTGTGTGTAAGGGTCTCCTAATCCCTTTCACGCCATGCGAAATGGAAAACCGTATAGTGAAGTTTTTGACGTAACGATCGATATGTCGCATCGACGACCACCGATATATCGCATCGATCTTTTTAGTTCGTAGCACTTTGTTCAGATAGCGCTGCTGATCCCTTACCACCGAGTTATTCACTCAACAAGAGAGTTAACGATAAAGAGGAAGGTAAAAGGTAAAGGTAAAAGATATGACAATAGTTATATTATAACGCTCCGTAATAATCCCAAAAGGAAACACCATAGATAAAGGGATGCAAAGATGTTTGGATGTTTTTATCTATGACTTTATTCAGATAGCGCTGCTGTTCCCTTACCACCGAGTTAACATGGGAGTGCCATCTCTTTACGAAATTCATTATTACTCTATGCCCACTCCCTTTACAGGCGTTACGTCATTTATGGACTGGGAATATAATTTGTCATATAATAGGTATACAAACTTACTTGATCAGTACTGTCATTTTTTTGTTTCCAGTGACGTAAATTCTAGGGGAGCCCACCAATTGACCGAATTGATATTTGTCCGCCGTGACACTTGCCCACTTTTTAAAAATTAAATTAAATTATTAAATAAAAGCTTGAATCCACTTGGTCGAATTGATAATTGGTCGTTGTGCCATTTCCCCAACTTTTTAAATATTAATATTAATAATTAAATAAAATACTGAAACCACTTGTTCGAATTGATACTTGTTCGCTGTGACAGTTGTCCGACTTTATAAAAATATTAGGTATTAAATAATTGACGATTGACCGAATTGATAGCTGCTCGCCGTGTCTCTTGCCCACTTTTTAAAATTAAATTAAAATAAAAATAAATAAAGGCCTGAATCCACTTGGTCGAATTGATAGTTGGTCGATGTGACATTTGCTCGACTTTATTAAATAAAATAATAATAATTAAAAATTTGTGTCATTTGACCGAATTGATATTTGCTCGCAGTGACAGTTGGCAGAAGAGTGGAGGGGGCAGCAAGGAGAGGGAGTGGGCGGGGCGCCCAGCCCGTATTCGCCATCTTATATTTGAGAGCGTTGTACGTTAACAGGTGTACCAACGTAAGCTAGTTGTATTACTGTAATAAATTTACCTGCATATTGGAACTAGTAAAAAATTAGAAATAACGAAAACCCAGTTTTCGGCATTAATCCTACAGGCTGACAACTTACTAAAGAGCCTTTTACCAATCGATCTCTAGGTCTTATTTCCAAAACTGCAAGAACTAAATCCTGACATTTAGCATTTACAGGTTCCTCTTAGGCCCCAAATGATCATTCTTAAACGGTTTTACAAAATTCCCTTCAGTTTTAGATTGCCAGTCAAAAATGAAACTGTGGGCAGGCTCTTTTCAAAGTTGTTTGCCTTATAGCAGTGATTTCGTGAGTAGATACATAAATACCTATGAGAAAAATCAATAATGAAATAAATAACTGGTACCTAGCGTCATCTTCCGATGTTAGAAAGTTATGATATGTATTATGTTAAAACTGAAAAAAACCTCAGTTAAGGTCAGATTATCCGTTCACTAATCCTACCCTTCATCCTACATAAGCCCAGTTAATTTATATGTTTGTTTCCGTAAATGGAAATTCATGTTTTAATTATGGAGACAACAAGTTATTTCAGTACTCGTGACATTGAAGAGAAAAAAGAAAATTTAACATCGATTTTCATTAGGCCTAATGCAGTTAATTTATTTTATATTTAGTTATTTTTACTTTCTCCCCCCTATAATACACAGTATATGGAGAAAGTATTGTTTTCGTCAAAATTTTAGAATTTGAGTTGTTAGTGGATATATTTGTTTTAGTGCTCCCTGAATCCAAAAAATGGTTTTTCGGCGTGGTCTCTCTCTCTCTCTCTCTCTCCCTCTCTCTCTGTGTCTGTCTGTGTGTGTGTGTGTGTGTGTGTGTGTGTTTGTAAATGGTTCGTTTGGGGGACATTCACGTGTATTTTGACCAACCAACTGAGGACGAAAAACGTACCGAGGACACACTCGTGGTCCTCGGAACGTTTTAGCTTCACCATTGCATTCTTGAGGCGCCTGTGAACCAGGAAAAACAATTTTAAACAATGACTTCAGTCTAAAAATACTTTTGTATTTTCCTAGTATCTATTGTATTTTTATTTCACTTCTCATTTCATATAAGTTTAAAATTATTACCAGTAATTGTAAATAGGAGCAGTAGAAACATACGGAAATAATATTAACAACAAGTTACTTCGTTCTTATCTACTTACGAAGAATGTGAGTTTTTCTTAGTACTATTTTTTATCCTTCCTTTTTTGACAGTAAAAAGTCAATATTCGGAAATAGATGTATGATACAATATTTAAAGAGTTCAGTGATATTGTCTTAAAAGATAAGGCGCATCAGTTTTAAATATTATAAATATTTTTCGTAAAAGTAGAGAAAAATATTTCCTAATTTAAACATAACTTTGAATTGTAATAATTAACAAAGATAAGGGACAATATGTCAGCTGGAAATTATTAAAAACAAATAATAAAGATGTTCGTTCAATGTAGGGAAGTCTGTCGTAGTAAGACAGTCGGCCCACGCGTTATCATTTGAGGACTTTCTTATTCGCGCGCCACCTGGATAATCAATTATTTAAATTAATGTCTATAGCAAAAACGAGAAATCCTAAAAAAAATTGTTCAGACAAAAAAATATCTCTGGAATGTTATCTACAACTTTCTCACTGACACTTTTTACCCGACCAAAATATAAAAAACTTCCTCGCTTACTACTTTCTTCACCTCTTATTTTAATAGAATTAAAAACATTTGGCGCTAAACAAATTATTAAAATCCATGCAATTAGTTTTTGGAATCAAAATGGTTACCATAAGATTCGTCATTTCAAGCTGTAAAATGTGATATAAAATTATATTTGTTTACTCAGTTTATTGTTTGGTAAATGCCAGTTTGATTGAAGCGCTGTTCGCTCGACTGGCGTCGCGTCGGGGTCCCGCCAGATAAGACCTTTTTGCCACCCAACGGTGAAAACGATGGCACGGTTTTCGCCTGACTTTAGCATTGGAAGGCGCGATCCAGTTATGTTTCATCCGAGGTTTATACACACCTGTAGCAGAAAACCTGCTTACTCATTCCCCATGTTAATCCTACGGAGAATACCAAAAAAGAAAGGCGATTATCTTTGGTTTCAATGTGTTTAGAGAATGGAAATTCGCTGAGTATGCAGGTCAGCTGCAATTGGGGAGTTTCAGTCTTCTAATATAAAAAAAACTAAACCTCATGTTTGGAGGGTAATAACTCCCTTAACCCCCCCCCCCTTCCAATGGTCGGATCGGGCTGTGGTTAGAACTCGTCCGAATAAATACCACTTTACACGTGAGTGCCAAATGTCATTATGATCGTACCTTTTTTCCGGCCATTATCGTCTTTATACAGACCCACATATAGAAAGGTATATAGATGGACAGATATTAATTTTAACTAATGGTTTTCGCTTTTGTGCGCCCCAAAATAAAAGTTATCATGGTCCCGCATTTAGGTCTTACCAACAGACCGACAGTCCTAGCTTAATTTTCTTTTGGGAAATTCGCTAAAATCAGTCACATATTTGAATAGGGATCGTTGCCGATTATCGATATTACTTTTTCACCTATAGTGGATATCCTGGGGATATTCCCAATATCCCCATGGATTGTTCCTAAGGTTATCCTAGGGATGTTTTTGTGCTGTGTTGGGGTCTAAATTGTACCACTGCACAGGTAAATACAAGTAACCTTGTAGAGGTAGGTCTTGGCAAAATCTAAAACCAATTTAGTTATCGATGAATGCAACAAACCTAGCACAACCAACATTCTTTAGAGGGTTTCATAATTGTTATTATGACACTACTTCCGTCAAATGCCGAGCTCTCATTGGTCTATAACCAGTACTCTAAAGTGACTCCAGTACTCTAAAGTCGTCATTAGAGTACTGCTTGGTTTTTGGTGTTTTAATGTATATCATTATGATGTTTATTGTAATACCATAATTGGTGCTTATTGCAATGGTCGTAGATTAATAAAATTATTCTATTTAAGTTCCAACCAATGGCAGAGACATCTCTCAGTATACAAGATATGGGTGTTTCTGGGTGTCAGCGATTAGTTGTTCAAATCTAAACCATCCTTGCTTTAGTAATTGGGTAGGAAATGCACAGTACTCACACTGTCGAGCATTTTTCGTGTTTCGAAAATTTGTCGTGTTTTACATTTCGGTAATTTATCAGAGGTAAAACCGCCGGAGCTTTGCATTTCAATTATTTGTCAGAGTTTCGCATTTCGAAAAGTTGTCTGAGTTTCGCATTTTGGAAAGTTGTCTGAGTTTCGCATTTTGGAAAGTTGCCGGTGTTCCGTGTTTCGGAAGTTTGTCGGAGTTTTACGTTTCAGAATGTTGCCGGAGATTTGGGTTTCGGAAGTTAGTCGGGATTTGTATTTTTGGAAGCTGTTATAGTTAAAGCTACCGCAAAGTGACGGTGCCATTGTTTAATGCATTGGGTTAGTACTTACATCTGAGTGTTGTGGGTACGTGTTAGGGTGTTGTGGGGAGATGTTTGTTTTGTGTTATCCGAGGAGGTATTTGCCTCTGTTCAATGGTGTCAGGGATGACAGTAAAAGTTTTGTCTGGACATTTTGGCACCAGTTAGTGTCCTGATAATCGGGATAATATGAGCAAAATGCTCTGAGTTCAAAGTGGAAACACGTGAAGGCCCGTGTCTGTTTTGCCAACTACCTGGTTCTTGGAGAAGAAAAATGGGAACCAAAAGTTTCACATTTCTTAAACTTACCGGGTTCCGCAGTTCAGTCACTTGTCAGAGTTTAGTGTTTTGTTACTGAAATTGAATGTAAATTGAAATACCTTGATCAGTTGAAACTGTAATTTTCTTTTTATCTAGCAGAGAAAACCATGAGATCCCATAGAATTTTTTTTAGTGCAACACCAATCCTACAACGCTACACCAAGTGTAGCATAACTGTGGTAAAATCTTTCGGGTTCCGCAGTTCAGTCGCACTTGTCAGAGTTTTGTGTTTTGTTACTGAAATTGAATGTAAATTGCAATGACTTGATCAGTTGAAACTTCAAATTTCTTTGTTATCTTGCAGATAAACCCCTGAGATCCTATAGTACTTCTTCAGTGCAATACCAATAAGTGTAGCATAATTGTGGTACAATCTTTTAGGCTTGTTATTGATTAAGTAAATAAGAGCTTTGATTATGTTCATATAGCTGTTCTAGAACAGCTATTCGGTCAATAGGTCCTGTGAAATTATCACCGGCGGTGGATAATTACAAATATATAAAATATACTGTTCACATAGCTGTCCTACACCAACATAGAAATTACACACTTTGAAAAATTTCAGCAATGTTAACATTACACTAAAACTGTATAAAATTAGAAATCTTTAATAAGACTTTTCAAAAATGTTAAAAAGATAATAAAAAATATGTAACTCAAATTATTTATTTATTTACATATTTTTCTATGTGTTATATATTTTTCTAAAACTAAATCAATGCTTATTCTTGAAAAATTTTCTGCTGTTTTGCAGAAGACTTGCATTATGCAAATATATACTAGTAAAATGGATGGATTACAGATGCCAATATTGAAAATGATCATATGTTTGAATAATTTTTCAAAGATATACCGGGTGTCCACAGACGGCGCCTGCATTAAAAGAAAGTCAATCCTAAACTGCTATATACAAAATATAGTCGACCAAAAAAAATACAAATTTGGAATCAAATTAAAGGTCTGAATCTCACAATTACTATGGTACCAATTATAAATGGTTTAAAAGCAGTTTACACATCACAGGAACGTTACAGGTGTATTCCTTCAAAATTTGAAAGTCTGCCAGCTCAGATCGGTGTTAAGCTAATCAACGAGCTCCCTGATACCATCAAACAGTCAGCAAACGAAAAACAATTCAAATCGAATTTAAAACGCTACCTGGCGTCTAGGGCATTCTACTCTGTTGACGAGTTTATGGGGGCTGCTGGGATAGTTCAAAATTAAATAAACTATGTCATCGGTGTTAGGTATGAATGTGATGAATGTATGGCAACTTGATGTATGTATGTATGCAGGTATGAATGATAAACCTTAGCTTTAGTAATATATATATTGACGCATGCAATGCAATGTACAACCATTGTTCACGCAATAAAGAAATATTATTATTATTATTATTATTCCGCGGCGGCAACTTCTTTCAAAAAATGTCAGGACAAGCTTCTAGTTTTCAGTGTTTACGATGTGTAAACTACCTGTAAGCAATTTATATTTGGTACTATAGTGATTCTGAGATTCAGACGTATAATTTGATACCATATTTGTAATTTGTATTTACTTTATTTTTTCCATGCATAGGGACTAGCAGCAAATTTAGGCTTCTCTTCGTGGTTTCTATTGCTCCGTCTATTGTACTATGTGGTCGATGGCCTCCCATAAGAAACGGATCAGAGATGATGATAAACCCTGAAGAAATGTATCGGATGTTTCTTCTGTCCGTTATATAAAAAAAGGATAAATTGTGGAAAGAGATGAACAAGGGTGTGGAATATTCATCATCCACGCAAATTTAAATTTTCTTTTGATTCTGTCATCGAACACTATTTGGCTATGAGATAGTTTCTGAATTATGACTGTAAAAGCAGATACCAGTTGATGGTTCATCGCGAAATGTTAAGAAACCATCACACAGACCAACATCACTTTTCACACCTTTCAATGATCAAACACTATTTGAACATGAAATTTCCGACATTAAAAGAGAAAGAATCTCATGATACTTGTTTTGATATTTTCTACAATAGTGAATCACCATCTAATGTCTAGAAATGAATCGTTCAACAAGGACTTGTGTAAGTTTTGCAGTTGTTTTACAGCATTAAAAAAGAGTTTACTTCTGTTGGAAACCTTTGCAGTTATTTTACAGCATTCAAAAAGAGTTTACTTCTGATGGGTGAAAATCATTTGTTTTGTTTCCGATAATCAGAAACTGAGCGTAACATTTGCAGTCCTTTCTACAAACAAAATATTTCATCCAATGTCATCGCATCGAAGACGCCACACTGTTATGTCTAATGCCCAGTATGTTATAGTTGTGAGAAGAGAGACAAAATAATGCAAAAACATTTGTTAAATTATTCCGTTCATCTTTCGTCGGCGGAGAGGATTTTGAGCCATAAAAATCAAATCCCTCTTGAGAATACTTGGGACTAAGGATAATATTACAACATTGTAATGTTTATATATGTTTATTTAAATTTTCTTTGTTCTTTTTTAATGTTATATGCAGTAATTGTGTCATTTAAGTTGTCCTTTACAACTCTACATGTGTAGTTAAAAAATCCACTCGTGTATGTTGTTGTCCAAGTCTCGAACTCCTCCGGCGTAGACTCCAAGCTGCTGACTCCTTCGTTGTGGTGATCTCTGAACAAACAAACATTTCCATTATTAGCCTCCCGAGACCCATTGTACCTTTTTAGGGACAAATAAAATATGCGATTTTGAACCATGTTGTTTTCCATAATTTATTCACTATTGTCAAGATATTGATTTCAACCTTCAATTTTGACTGTTGGAGTGTCAACGAAAAATAAAATTTTAAGTAATCTATATATTAATACGCAAGCGGTTTTCTTTTCACAGTCCAACCGCAATAACGGCTGGATGGATTTTAACGTTTGAGGTGTCAAATTAAAGGGATTGTTATGTAGATTTGTCAACAAGTCTCAGAATTTTAAAAAAGGGCGTCACTAAAGTACAGTAAAGGGCTGAAGTTTCGGAACAGTGGCGCTATTCTTCGAAATTTGAGCAAGCTCAGTTCACTTTGTTTACAAACTGAACATATGGTCAAGCCTGTCAAGCTCTGAAATAGTTCTACAGGTAAACCACAGGTTGCAGCACTTTATTTTTTTAAGAAAAGTTTTTGTTTTTCAAGCTGTTTTGGCTTTCAACAAAAATATTTATTATGTAATTTAGGTTATGTTATGAAGTGTTTTAAATGGCTTAATCATTGCAGTTCCCAGTTTTACAATGTAGTTTACAATATCCCAATACATTTCAGTATAGTGTGTTTTGAAGTTTTATTAACTTGAGCCAATTTATTTTTTGATATGGTGCGTAATAATGCCAATAAGAAGAAGGCGAATATTGACCGATCGGAAGGAATACGATCGCAACCGCCTACAATCACCCTCCCGATGTAACATTTGATGCTCCTTCCAACCTCAGACCAATGAACTTACAATGTTTTCATCGCGGTGGGTTGCATTTCAAGAATTAAAAGACTGGTAGAGATAGTGCGTCATTTACGCGTTGTTGCCACAAAGGAAAGGATCCCTACAAAGACAGCGGTTCCCTATGATTCCGGTTTGGCGATAACTATCAATAAGGTGCAGGGGCAGTCCCTAAACAAATGAGGTCTTAGCTCACGGCACCAGTGTTTGCTCTCGGTCAGCTACATGTTGCTGTAAAGCAGAGCTCGATCTTTTGCCGGTATTAAAATATACATTTCAGAATAAAGAGAACATGGAAAATGAAGGTGTTTCCCAAAAAGTCGTTGACCGGAAAATCTTGCAGTAAATCAAATGAACTTTGAGAGTTTCAATGGTTTAGCCATATAATTTTGCTATTGAATTTAGCACTTTGATTAAATTTCAAAAGTATACAAGTAGGCTGTTAATTCTTCTTTCTTTTACTATATGATTTTTTGCTCGATTTCGAGCTACGTGTTATCTAGTGGGTTTTCATTGGGTTAAGGCACATTCAGACATCAATTGGTGTACGAATTACTAAACGAACAGAACATTTCAGATATCATCGTGTCAAAGACACCTCACTGTGTGTCTATTGCCCAGTATGCCATAGTGGTGTTAATAGGGACAAAATTAGTGAAAAAAACATTTTGTTAAATTATGTCTGTTCGTCTTATGTCGCACAGTGGTTCAAAATCCCAATAAACATGACCAAAAGTGAAAAATCAAGTTTTGAATTTAATTGATTTAGGCATTGCTTAAAGTTTGTTAATAGATGCAGGGCTAAAATATATCATTATCAGGTCAGGGGCTCATTCCAATATCTTGGGGAATCCCCTAAAGACTGGTCATTATTAATATGACCGCTGTCGAGCGTGTGGCAGTTTGTTTCACTACCAACAAATATAAATCAGTAAAAAATTTAATTAGTAAATTAAACTATTTTGCTGCTATGGCGGTTTTGCCAGAGAGTAATGTTATCCAGCAGAGCCGTAGAGGTAAAACATATACTTGTTTTTACGCAATCATGTACAATAATTTGTAAGGCTATATTTTTTACACAGGGAAAAAACTTTATAATATTCAGAGAGACTTAAGTTTTGATTCGTACTGTTTCTTACCGTATATTTTATATCAGGTATAAAAAGCTTGAAATGTTCTCTATCACATTCAGTTGGAAATCGTTGCCCCGAGCTACCCCTTGTTGGTAAAATTAATAATAGTTTTACCTTCTAACAGGAAAATTCATAGCAGTATTTTCTTTTGTACTGTATATTTTAATTTCTTTTACATAAGGGGTTGGTCAAAGGCTTAGAGTATATTAAATATTTATTGTAATACTTAACAAAATGTACTAAACTTTGCAATTGCATATCTTGCATAGTAAAAAAATAATGGGTTATAATTTACCATTGATTTTCATGACTTCAGGGGACATGGCCCACAGGGACATCTCACGTTTCTGTTGCTGATTCCTCTGTATCCGAATCGAAGAATTCTTTAATAAACTCTAAAAGTTCTGTCCTCTCTTTTGATGGGGGTTGTCTTTTTATTTTTCCTTGTTATATTCTCTGTAAAAAACAAACATTTCCATTACTAACCTCTGAGTAAACATTAAGTTTAAACAACACATAGAGGATTTTCGGTGGATTTAGTATGCAGACGGATGGAATTCAAGTATCGTTTTCTATTAATAAAACAAAACAATTGGATATGTATCAAAAAGAAGGAGGTCTGAAAAAAAGAAAGACGTTTTATCAAGGAGGTTATGAAGGAATTCGAGAAAATCATAATGATATCGTTTCTGTGGATCCCGGTGCTATCCTACCTCTAGTAACTCGCCGCAAGACAGAGCAGAAAAATTTAATTTCCCAATCATTATCTGTGGGGCGCGTAATCTGTGACACCTGCGAATACTTTCATAAGAAGAAAAGAAAAAGGTGGAAAAATGATATCGACCGTCAAATTCGAATAGATCTGGAGCAAAAGAAAAGTAAAAAGATATCGTTATTAGGAAGAGTATTTTAAAATACTGGGCCTTCACAGAATTCAAACTGAAATGGTTCAAACGCCGACAAGAGATTTACGTTTAACAGAGAATGAGAAGTTTGAAGTTCGATTGATACACGAGGTTTCAACGGTTTTTTGACAACATCGCTAAAGAGTACTTTACGCCTTAAAATAAAGTTATTGTTAACGGGACTGGCACTGTTTTCATAAAGACTGCCAAATTTTGCACCCGGAGGAAGTTTTCATACGAAAAATTGATATCCACCCTGCGGAGTGAGGACACAAAGTTATAGTGTTTGATGCGAGATACACTACTAAAAGATGTAATTCTTGCAATGAACAGAACGTTACATCCGATGTCGTCGTGTCGAAGACACCACACCGCTATGTCTATATTGTCCAGTATGTCACAGTGGTGTGAACAGGAACAAATGGTGCAAAAAACATTTTGTTAAATTATGTCCTTTTGTCTTTCGTCGGCGGACAAGATTTTGAGCCATAAGGTTAAAAATCGTTACCTTCTCAGAAACATTTGGGTCTGTGGAGGAAATTACTAAAACAAAACTGCAATGTTTACTATATCAAATTTGGCTAGGCTATACATTGAGGCGAACATTGAACAAGATAATTATCTTTTCCACGGTAAGGACAGCTTGGAGCAAAAGATTCATGTCAAGCCGAGGCAGAAGATATCAGCCTCAAAAATTTTATTTTCATGTATGTGAAGGCTTAAATTTTCAGATAAGAAAGCAATTAGATCCATATGGACTTACCTCAGTGCCTTCAACATTCCTTTTTTTCCGAGCCCCGGACAGATTACATTTATTTCCGAGTTGGATGGGAGTTCATGGGCTCGCCCTTCTTCTGTGTCCTCCGCTATGCCGGGGGTTCTGAACGAAAATACATTTTGTTGAATGACAATAAAAATAATATTTTGATACTCATTTTCAGTCATACTTGCAATCTCATCTCATTATATCGTTTTTTCTCAATCAATATGGAATACTTGGATTTCTGAATTAAATCTTTTGTTTTCAGAGTAAATTCTAATATAAATATTTTTATGTTGCAACATACAAGAAAAGTAATTAATTGAAAATAATGCTTTTAGTTTTGAGAACAAAACGAAATGAATGATTGTTAAGCCTAACACAGTCAGATAATACACTATTTCTGGTATTGTTGAATTGTTTTTAGCGATAAATGTTTGATTTATTTGGTTTGAAAAGATTCATTCACAGCCCATAGAAACAAATCATGGAAAGCCTTAAATTTATCTTCAATGCTATCCAAAATGTACACATCAATCCAATTAATTTGGCTTAGCCTATCTAAAAACAAAGTTGAATTAAAATCATTCACTAACCTAGCAAGATTTTTTGGCTTACTTTCCTTGCATGAACTAACATCTGTATTAAGTGAAAACACTATGCCATCATGATCTGAAAAAATAACAGTAAGAATAACCCTTGAAATCCATTTGGAATCATGAATATCTGTGACTATGTTGTAAATGCAACTTCCTGACATAGGTCTAGTAGCCTCTTCATTTGTTATCATCAATCCAAAACAATTAAACAAATTTACAAGATCATTCTTAAATTACTATCAGAATTACAATTTACATAAATTCGCCACAAACCACTAAGTTAGGCTACAATTACATTTGTATGACAGACATATTATGTTATGAGACAATTACGAAAATTTACAAAATATACAGGGTCCATATTATATGGCCTATAGACAGAAATAACAACAATTTTTTCCTTTACAAGTTCTACCGCCGTAGCTTCGCAAACCATTTCTATGGAGGCATCCTTAACTTGGGATATCTCAAGATAGTCAATATCCTCTTTGACAAAAATTGCAGAACCACCATGGATCTTGTTAGTTCTACCATAGAAAGAAGCAAGCGAATAACCGGGTAATGCCAAAAAAGAGGCATCAGCATTATTTAACCAATGTTCCGCTAAAGTAATAACACTCACATTGTTAAATATTACAACACATAAGGCCAAGGACATCTAATTTATTACAAACACTCTGGACATTCCAGAAAAACAAATTCAAAGTTTGATCTGAAAAAGTCTTAGGCCTACTTGTTGAGAAGCATTTGTCTTCTAGGCTAAAAAATTACTATTTTTAACAACTACAGGTTCATTATTGAGCATTTTCTTGGAGTCAATATATTTGTTCACACATCATGCCACTATTTGATCAGTTACATAATGCTTTCCACTTACATTAAGATGAAAACCATTTGCAGTATAGAAATCTTTCCCTAACTTACTTATATCCACATAAGTGCTGTTCTTGAAATACTTATAAAGTTTTTCAATTTCTGAATTAGTTTTCCTGATTTCTTCAAATATAGCTGAATTTATAGGCAAGTCATACCTATGAGGTACTGAAAACACTACTGTATTATTCATTGACAGCTCTTCCAACTTTCTTCTTAGACAATTACGCAATTCATTTTTTTCATTACAAGCTAAATCATTGGTCCCCCCAAACAACACAACAAAGTTATCTCATCCAAAGACTTCTTGCTCAGATGGTACTACACAACTCATTTTATCATTGGGCTTAACAAAAGACAGTATTTCACAGTTAGCTTCTTTTTAGCGAATTTCCCCTATAGGGAAGAAGCTATTACCGTAGGTCTTATGGTAATACCTAAGCCCGAGACCGTGATAACTTTTTGTTTTGGGGCCACCAGAAGCAAAAAACACCATTGGTTCGAATTTTTATATATATCTATCTATCTATCTATCTATATATGTATATATAGGCCTATATGTGTCTGTAAGCACGATAGCGGCCGTAGGCTAAATATGGTCCGATCCTAATGAAATTTGGTACAGACATGTAAAGTGGTAATCAATTGGACGAGTTCGTAAACCAGCCCGATCGGACCATCGGAAGGGGGGGTGAAGGGGGATAAACCCCCCCAAAAAAGGGGTTTTTTGAGTTTTTTACATAGAAAAATAAAATTAACCACATTTTTGTTGGCACCATTGAATTCAGCTCAAAAAAACAAACAATTTAGTGTTTTGAATCATTGCTCTATAGTCCATTGGTTACCGAGATATTGAAAGTGGTAAACACAGTACGTTGTCCCAATGTTAACCTTATGGGGAATAAGTAAAATTCTATATCTCGCTTATTTCTCAATATATCTGGATAAAACTTGGTTTGTGGGTTCATCTAGATGAGATCTAATGTATTTTAGTTAAAATCCCCGAAATTTCCATTTTTGTGGCAGCAAACCTGCATAATCATTCCCCATGTTATCCTTATGGGAAATAAAAAAAAATTCTATATCTTCCTTATTTTTTAACATTTCTTGATAAAACTTGGTATATGGCTTCTTCTAGTCAAGATCTATTAAATAATGAATTAAAACCAACCAGTTTTAACATACCTGTTGCAGCAAACCTGCATACTCATTCCCCATGTTATTCTTATGGAGATTACAAAAACATGTCAAATTTCACTATGTTGCATTGAATTATGGTCTTTTGCATTTGAAATTCGCTGAGTATGCAGGTCTGCTGCAACGGGTGTATTTCCTTATTAATTCGCCTACTTATCTACCCTGACTATCCGCGTAGAGATGAATTTTTGGTAACATGCTGCCTCTTTTAGTCCTGGTTACATTGGAATCAGGCCTAGTATTCTCAAATAAATTCCTCACTCGAGATGAGGTTTCAATGACTTTTAAGTTGGTCTACTGGGGTGATAAAGAGTACCTATTAGGTCTAATAACCTGTCCCGCTGTTGTCATACCGTTAGGCCTACTTTCAGAGTTATTGTTATTACTGATATTCTAAACTAACAGAGCACTAAATATATTACTTAAAACTGGAAAGTTTGCGTCAATGTAGGAACAGACCTACGCCTGCCTGGTTTTTTGACCGAAACCGTCTCCCACTCAATCTCAGCTTCAACAATCTCGATAATATTGGCATCTTCCCTAGCAATAGAAGATTTTAACTTTTCATTTTCAACTTTTATATGCTGTATATCCTGTTTCAGTAAGGAAAATATCTGCAAAAAATTCGCCTCTTCGATCTTATCATTATCTTTTAGGCTAAGTTTATCATCTGGTATTGGGCCTACACGACACGAAGTCATAATACACTTTGGGCAATGCCATTCACTCTTTTCACTCTTTTTGGAAGATACTCTAAATTGTCTTCCAACACATTTACGCATTTGAAGTGATTCCACAGATCGCAAGAGTCACATAGTATGCCATTTCTCACGATTTTTTTCACTTGGCACATTTGATATTACTGATAGTCCTACCTTTTCTCCTGACATCTGCCAAATCCTCTTCTGTGGCGACCATACAAGCACAGTGGTAAATTATTATTAGTTGTGTGGTAGCCTTAATTTCCTCAACTAGATTGAATTACAGAAATAAGTTTTCCTGCACTTAGAGATCGTATGCTTACTTAGTGCTTCTCATGCCTATTAAGGCATAGTTCGTCCACTTCCAAATTTCAGTTGCAAATTACTCTTAGTAAAAACGGATGATATCTAAAAATATATGGCTTAAATGATTCTTGACTACTCACGTTTATAGCAAATAAACTGGGTACAACATTTTTCATTAATATATAACACTGAAATGCAGAATATTAACTCGTCATTGTGTACAGCCAGCCATCCAGGCTGCCAACCCTCTACCATAGATAAAAAATACCTCCTGGGGTATTTTTTATCTATGCCTCTACCCACATGGGCAGTCCAAAAAAAGAGAATAGGGGCGTTCGCCCCGCCCTCTCCCTCTCCTCGCTGCCCCCTCCTCTCTTCTAACAACTGTCACAGCGAGCAAATATCAATTCGGTCAAATGACACAAATTCTAAATTATTATTATTTCATTTTAAAAAGTCGGACAACTGTCACATCGACCAGCTATCAATTCGACCACATGGATTCAGGCTTTTATTAATTCATTTTAATTTCATTTTTAAAAGTGGGCAAGTGTCAAGGAGGGCTACTATCAATTCGGTCAACTTTCAATTATTTAATACATAATATTTTTATAAAGTCGGACAACTGTCACAGCGAACAAGTATCAATTCTAACAAGTGGTTTCTGTATTTTATTTAATTATTTATATTAATATTTAAAAAGTTGGGGAAATGTCACAACGACCAATTATCAATTCGATCAAGTGGATTCAGGCTTTTATTTATTTATTTTATTTTATTTTTAAAAAGTGGGCAAGTGTCGCGGCGAACAATTATCAATTCGGTCAAATGACAGGCAACCAAATTCTAGTAATTCAATGACGAAGTTGTTGATCTTGCTTTGATTGTTCACGTGACTTTTCCTATCCCACCGAATATTCTGCTTTCCCATTGGCTGTTTGAAGGCCGCTGAGCACGAATTGGACCAATGGCTTGAGCGTTTAGAATGGACGGCTCAATAAGTTGTCGTTTGTACCACTGCCACCAGAGTGGTTCGAGTTATGAGTTTCTTTTCTCATCCACCATTTTGTGCTGAAAGTGGGCTCGTGTTAGATTGTTGTTTTATCGTGTCCGTAATATTGTTCCTATAATGTCGTATTTTACAGTGTTTTATTGTTTAAGCTAAACGCGAGTGGAGATAATCCTATCTACAGCAATCCACCGAATCTTTAGGTACGTCAACCAGATTTTTTATTGTGTAAGTTTTACTACTGATCCTTTAATTTCCTCTTTCACATCTAGGTCGTTCAGGTTACGTGGAACCGTCCAAACAAGCCATAGATATTTCTTCATTATTGGATTGATGCATTCAACTTAAGTTGTTACAACTTCCTGATCACTGGATAGGCGATATTTTTACTCGTAGCGCTTAGAGTAGTTGCTCAATTCCCTAAACACGGCAGTCCATGTTGCATCAGCTTGGTTTGCAATATGGAAATAAACCCAGCCTCAGAAAGCATTATTGGAATATCTTAAAGTTTTTTAAACCTGGAACTTGTAATACTCGAACTAACTTTTTCATCAAATTAATTCTAAAACCATCTGACATTGGTAAATTCAATAATTAGAATGGGGCCTAGGCCTAGGCCTACTAGCCAAATTGATGACATGGCCTTCCTAGCCCAACTACCCAACTTGTTGCAGCAATCTAGGTGTTGATTAGCCCTGTGCTGCACACCTGCATACTCAGGGAATATCTTTTGTGCATCTGAATAGGGCTGGATTCACTGCCTATTAGCCCTTGCTCAGGGTGACTAGACGGAGACTTTGTAGGGAGGACAGTTGGGTTATACAAGGAGGACACTTACAGAAAGAGTAGGATAGCGTTAAATATAGCCTAAATATTTTCTTTGAAGGCCCTAAGTACCCAATTAACTAATATTAGGCCTAAGCACATATAGTCCTTCTTACTAAGTTAAGTTACTATCAGGCCTATTATAAGTGTGCAAGTTTATGAGTTTGTCATATCAAGTAGGCTAAGCCAGCTGCAACATATCCATCCAGGCAGACTAATTCAAACAGATTTACCCAATTCGGCTGCACTTCCGCAGACATTTGGTGGAACAATCGATTAAAAATAAATGGTGTTAAATATTGGTAGGCTATACCGTTAACACTGCTGAGATATTTCGTCTTTAAATATTGGAATCAATACAGCTGACTGATAATTGTAATTTTGGTGTTTTATGTTGTAACTTACGGATGGAGAAGTGAAAATATTTTTCATGTCAGAGTTTTAACCAAAAACTTATTTGTACATACATTCAAACAAGACTTGTATATAGGCTAAAACTAAGTTTAATCTTTACTTGACATAACCAATAACAAAATGGCGATATCGGCACTCCTCGCAATCCTAACCTCAGTTGACCGTGCAGACGATATAGTTTGTAATGGTGCTGACAACGACTGACAATGGATCAAATGCAAGATGGCGAACCAAAATTGTTAAATAAGACGTTAGTACATCAACGAAAGAAATGCTATTGAATTTATTTATAAGTTTGAGTTTCGGTTTAGTTAGGTGAGGTTAGTTTGTGGTTTGATTGTCTACATTGCATTATTTGCTAAATTATATTTATTGAATGAAAAATCTATTGTTTAGTATCTATATTTTACATCAGCTATTTTCATTTCATTGTTTCACCTGTCTGCGGAAGTGCAACTCCTAATTATTGGGTCAATCCATTTCAAATCACCCAGGCTATGTTGCTGAAAATTTTTATTTGCCTAATTTTTTTTCATGAGTTCCCTATGGTAAGACAATCACAAAACGCTATTTGAAAAAATTTTACAAGCCATGGTTTTTTCTGGCAGCCATTTTTAAAATGGCGGCTATGTAGATTTTAGTGAAAAAAAGGTTTGCGGAAAGTTTAATTGCCAAGCTATTTTTAAAGATATCAGAATAATTTAAAAACCAGTGTTTTCAGCATGAAATGAACTTTAACATTATATTAATGTTTCTTTTGTGCTAGAAAGTCAGTTAAACTCATACTGCAAAAACTCGGATGAAAATCACCAATCGTTACTTTTTAAGTCCTTCAAGATTTATGAAAGAAATGAGACTCACAACTAATACTTTTTTCTCTGTTGAATACTTATATAACTACCTGCTGAAGAAGTTTCAGGCCTGAGAATGCTCTCCTTCTTTTTCTAGAGCTTTCCAATAATGGCCGAAAGCCTTTTATTGTCAATTTTCAGGGGTTAATAAGTAAAATGGGACTGAATGAAAACAAGTGAAAATTTTACTGAATGTTCTTCAGACAAATAGTAATATCTCACAAAAAAATTATGACTGAGACTCAACTATATTTAGAGTTATACCGAATTGAATTTCAGTTAAAACGCTACTCTTTTTTACAGTCGTGAGGTTCCAAGTTAGAAAATAAGGGGTTGTAAAATCCTAATCTATGTTAATACTAACTTATCCTTAACATTTTAAACATACTATTCATTATTAGGCCTAAATTTTTTTGTATTTACAAAAAATATTAATTCAAACCAGAAAAAATGGTACATGTCCAAATAAACAAAACTCATAACTTATCATGAAATTGCATTAAGTTAAAACCCTTATGTTAAGAATATGTGTTTATTAGGCCTATATATATTAACTGTAAAACATATATGCATTTAGACTTAAAATTATATTTATATGCAATAGATAATTTTTTTTTAAATACATAGGCTATTGTAAAAAATATAAGAGGAATATATTAGTAGCTCAATAATCTTTCATAATTGACATATCAGTTATCATGTCGCAAAAGTCAATGAGAGTTTTGCAGGATTTGCAGGATAGACAACTGCAACTGTCTGTACAGCCTGCCTGTTCTTACTTGTGTCTGCAAGTGCACAGGCTGGACATAGAGCTTGTCCAGGAATAAGATTGATATCCACATTTTTACACTTGGAAAGGTGTTCCATAAGTATTCTACACAAACCATTTTTAACTGGTTATTAGTGGCAACCAAATGGTTCACAACATTTTTTCCTAAAAATGTGGTTGTATTTGCCTAAATATTTATCTTTATAATAATGGCATATATTAGTAATTTCTTTTGAAATTCTTAATTTTAGCAAACATTGTTCTTCAGCTGGCAAGTCACTCCCCTAATAAATTCTTAAGGCGCTTCTTTCTTGTAATGTTGTTTATGGGACAGTTCACTTATTAGTTCACCCACAAAATAACTCATATTAAATTTTTAATTGTAAGGTCGTTCAATACGGAGCAATGGCAATACTAATTTAAAACTACACTGACAGGACATGATCACTAGTCAAAGAACTAGCACCAACTGCGCTTCACTTACGTCTCAGCAATGAATGTGAGGGGGAGGGAGTTCATGTCACCACTTGCAGACGCATCTAAGAACAGGCAGGCTGTACGATGCTGCCGTTGTCTATACCTGCAAATCCTACAAAACTCTCAATGAATTGTTGCAACATGATAACTGATATGTCAATTATGAAAGATTTTTGAGTTACTAACATATTCGTCTTATATTTTTTACACTAACTTATGTATTTTACAGAATTTATTTACTATATATAAATCTTAAACCAAATGCATATAGGCCTATATTTTACAGTTAAAGTATATAGGCCTAATAAATACTTACTCTTTACATAAGCGTTTTAACTTAATGCAATTTAATGGTTAAGTTATGAGTTTTGTTTATTTGGAGATGTACCGTTATTTTTTTCTGGTTTGAATTAATATTTTTTGTAAATACAAAAAATTTTCAGGCCTAAATAATGAATAGTATGTTTAAAATGTTAAGTATAAGTTAGTTGTTAACATAGATTAGGATTTTACAACCCCTTATTTTCTAACTTGGAACCTCATGACTGTAAAAAAGAGTAGCGTTTTAACTGAAATTCAATTCGGTAGGCCTATAACTCAAAATGTAGTTGAGTCTCAGTCATAAGTTTTTTGTGAGATATTACTATTTGTATGAAGAACATTCAGTAAAATTTTCACTTGTTTTCATTCAGTCCCTTTTTAGTTATTAACCCCTGAAAATTGACAATAAAAGGCTTTCGGCCATTTTTGGAAAGCTCTAGAAAAAGAAGGAGAGCATTCTCAGGCCTGAAACTTCTTCAGCAGGTAGTTATATAAGTATTCAACAGAGAAAAAAAGTATTAGTTGTGAGTCTCATTTCTTTCATAAATCTTTAAGGTCTTAAAAAGTAACGATTGTTGATTTTCATCCGAGTTTTTGCAGGATTAGTTTGACTGACTTTCTTGCACAAAAGAAACATTAATATAATGTTTTCTTAAAGTTCATTTCATGCTGAACACACTGGTTTTTAAATTATTCTGATATCTTTAAAAATAGCTTGGCAATTAAACTTTCCGCGGACCTTATTTTTCACTAAAATCTGCGTATCCACTATTTTTAAAATGGCCGCCAGAAAAAACTATGGCTTGAAAATTTTTTCAAATAGCGTTTTGTGATTTTTTAAAGTCTTACCATAGGGAACTCATATTTAAAAAATTATGCAAATAAAAAATGTTTGAGCAACAAATTTTATTTTTATTGGGTGATTTGAAATGGATTGACCCTATTCCAATTGACATATACAAAAACCAGTGCAGGGGCAGTAACTTACCAGATGTTATTTGTAGCAGTATTAGGCCTAAGGTAAACCAACCAATCATCGAACATTGCTATATATCGAACGCAGTGACTTTGAACAGAATTTATGAGTGTCTGCTTCTAGGGATCGTCAAAGAGAATACACTAACGTTTTCCGTGGTCTTTGGTTTTTGAAAACGTACTCAGTGTCAGACGTCATTGAAAATCAATGTAATCTAAATGGCCGTGAATGATCGGCAAGTTGGTTGGTAGATCGGCGGGAGTTGCCAATTTCGTCAGCGTTTTCGCTAAGGAACTGGTCAAGTTCAATAAGTAATATTAGGGGGCCTATTAGTTATTTAATTGTGATGAATGTTTTTGATGGAAAATATATTTGATAAAGTTTGTTTTGAGATTAAAATATTAATGGTTTTTGAAGAATAGCCTATGATTTATTTGTTGTCTGCAGTGTACAGTTTACATTACATCGGACGAGGTCTTTTGATTTTTTCCTATACTTCGCATAGCATCAAATTTCGTGTTTTAACTTCCTGTAAATTAAAATTTGTGGATTCTTGTATTTACTAATAGTATTTTATCACATATTACGAGGTTTATGAATACAGTTTTTTATCACGGTTCATCTTAAGCATTCATCTTGACCTGGTGAGCGTGCACTTAATTCATTATGAAATGGAACTTACGTCTTTGGATAAGTTATTTCTTCTTCTTTATAGCATTGATTTCTTTAAAACAAATGGCATAATTATTGATGATGTTATTTTTCAATCTTTTGCTCATTATATAAGTTATTATAGGCCCCTAGGCATGGAGGTCTTTTTAATTGTAGCCTACTTAACTATTTTTCAATCCTATTGAATTTTCCAATTTTTTTCCTATTTTTTTCCTAATTTTTGAATAGACCTATTGCGCAATACTTATGTTGAGAATAAGGTTTATCAAATATTTTGAAGTTTGCCAAGTTGAATAAAAGTTCATCCCGAAATATATCTCATTTGGACTGAACTGGATTGAAGTTTTAACTTGGAATAATTTTTGGGTTCAGTCAATGACGACGACGACGTCTAGCCATTGTTTGTCAGTGATTGACCTGACGTCAGACAAAGCAGGTCAACAAAGAATCAAGGATTTTCGTTCATTATAGACCCTAAAGCGAAATACTTTTGAATATTTGGAATGAATAATCAGTTTTGAGTTTATTCATGGTTCTTAACACGTTCGGTGTGTGGCACGGGCATTTTTTATTTAGCCTATTTGATTTCATGCTACAAAACAGACACAGGTCCAATTATGTTGCAGCATCTTACATATAACATTACAATGTCATAAAGCTCGTACATAAATATGTAGATAAATAATAATTAATAATTGCAGGCATAAATAGTAATAGAACATCTGGTAATAAAAATTAGAAACTACAGAAGGAAAAATACATATAAATAGATATGGGAATAAATTACAATGGCAATCAACAAAACAATTAGGAATAAAAAAAGTGCATATGACTTGAACTTAATCTGAGGAACTATATTTTTACAGCTGATCAACAAATGGATCTATTAAAGCAAATTTTATTTTACTGCTGAAGCAGGTCAAGGTCGACGACAACATATCAATATCATACCCGTGGTTGCGATTGTTCTCGCGACGCGTACTATGGGTCTACCCGTAGGCACAACACACAAACTTTACCGCTTAAATGTGCATCAGCGTGGCGCTCGGGAACAATGATTTGTTGCCATCTTGTAGCTACGAATGTGGGCTTTATTTTGGTGTAGGTTGGTACTAAATTTCTCCGAAAAATTTCCCTCTGGCAATGTTTTTGTCTGGTTCCCACGATTTTGTCTGGTTTTCTGGGATTTCTCCCCTCATTTTGGCAATACAAGCAGACTTGTGCAATCCAGGCAGTGCTGCTATCTGTGAGTGTTCCAAGGAACTACGTCTACCGTCGTGGTTACGCAGCACCATTACCGTGCAGTGTTTTTCGTTTAGTTGAATGGAAATAAATCGGGTTCGCTAATCCGCTGCCCCCGCGACGCCCGCACTTTGCAAATCCCCGCCATTGGGTGGCACGCAGCGAACGTGTTAAACGTGATTTATAGTGTTAATAGAGATGTAAATAGACTAAATCTTCCTCATTTCACAGTACGATGTTAGGAAGTTGAAATCCGATTTTAGAGCAGACGGTGTCCGATGTTAGGCATTTGGTCTGATTATGCAGGGTGATGAAGATATAGCTATTTAAAAATAAACTAATAGGTTTTTGAGGTATGACACATTTCATTTTTAGAGGATTAATCAAAGATTATAAATACATTGTTTTTATTGAAAAAATGGCAAATGTAAAGCCCTTTAAATGTAACATAAAACCTTACTTGACCCTTAAGTGTAAACAATAACTCTACTTGTTTTACGTTAAAAAAAATAACTTAAAGCAGAAGAGTATAATAAATAACTTTTTGTCTTTAGGCTAAATTTGCCAATAATCAACCTGGGGTTAGATTTTTGCATCTACATCTCCACTGCAAAATTAAAAATGAGCTATTCTCTTTATTGGGATAACAATTAACATCTCAGTTATAGTAATGCTATTGTGGTATGCATTATAATCAGCCGCTTATACCGTCATTGTGTGTTGTGTGTTACACATAACACATAGTAATCTGAAAATGGCTGGAGTAACTTGAAATTTATCTGTTAACCGGTAGAACTGACTTTGATTTGAAAACGCGATGACTGACTCACGGTCTTTTGGACCAGGTTTTATAAAAAAGTTAGTATAATGAAAAGTTATGAGTTTATTTGCACAAAAACTCCACTAAAGTCTTTTACATTAGTTTTGTGATTACTTTATGTAGGATATATCTGCATACAAAATATTTATGTAATATAAAAAATATATATTTTGAATTGCAGTTAGTACTTCAATAATTATTGTTATTGCGTTAAAAACGTCCGTATGTTGTACAACGATGTGTTTATACTGAAAAAACCCCACAAAAGTATAGTACATTAGTGTTTTGAATATTCTATATAATAAATATGTGCACACAAAATATTTATATGTAACATGAAGCCTTAGCTGACTCACGGTCGAAAACACCAGCCCTATAAAGAAACTTTCATTGAACGGACTGTAAGGGTAAGAGAATGACAGGAAGTGAGTCATGATGTTCCTGGAAAGACGTACGAGAGGATGGCCAGCCCTGCCGACATCCAAAAAATATAATTTTTATAAAAAAAACTACTAACCCGGTCTTTTAGACAGGTAAGTCAGTCCTTGCGGGTTAATAAATGTGGATGGCCATTAAAGATGATAGGAGTAGTTTTACCTAAGATGAATAGAGTTGTTAATGTGTGAATAGAGTGTGATGAACATGTGAATTTCCCATGTTTACGAACATCGCGGTAACACGACGAAACCAATGTATAAAATCCTTTATACTGTAACACTGTATATAAGCACATACTATAAGAAAAGCCCTCATTTCAGGAGGCATCACTGACGTCTTAATGTGATGCTCTGGAAAGTGAAACTGTCATGGTGTTTTTGAAAGTAATATTTTAGTTAATGTATAATGGGTATATTTTGTTCTTAAAATATATAAATTTAATGAATATGGTAAAAACAATATTACTTTTCCACCAAACTGTGCAAAAATAGCTTGCAAACTTAACCAATCTTGTAAACACCACTCACTAAGAAAATTTAATTTAAATCAGGAAAAGTCAGGAATAGTCAGGATTTTTGGGTTTTGGTCAGGAAAAGTCAGGAAAATGTTTGAAAAAATGCCGAAAGTCAGGAAAAATAGGAAAAAAATGCTGAAAGTCAGGAAAATTTGCAGTGGCACAATCTGACCGTCTCGAATTTCGATTTCCCCCCCACAAATTGGAAGTTAAAATAAATTTTTGCTCCGTGTAAGATTTTGTGTGCTTTTTATTGCTTTTTATTTTTTTATTTTTTTTATGCCCAAAATAAACGGGTTTTAAAACTTTTAAACTAACACATAATCTAAGTCTATGTAATAAGTAGCTACACACCTTTCCATACTTTTGATTCAATGCTTCTAATATGATCCTCCCACTTCAAATTGTTGTCTAAAATAAAACCTAAAAAGTTAACATTGCTCTGGTCTTCATTTGGAATGTATCTATAAGTAATATTCAAATTTTTTACTTTATCATTATTTATGCAAAGTAGGTTAGCTGTACACCAATCATTTATAATATCTGATGTAAATTTAACTGTTGAATCCAAAGCATTCATACTAGTAGAATTAAAACATAGGTAACATAATTTTAGTAGCCTATAACAATAACATAACAATAATAATAATAACTGATTTATATTACCTACGCAAAATTTAATTTTCTTTCAAATGAATAGAATCGGCACTATAAAAATAAACTTTACCTGCATGAAGAAAAAAATTTTAATGATTATTTTTGTAATGTTTACAAGTCTACACAGTGTCTGAGCGTCCCGTGCGTCACTTAAAGAATCACCCACTCTATATTTAAAAAAAATGTATTTCTAAAAACCTTTTAAAACCCTTCTTTTATGTTCATTTAATGTATATTTACTAAATCTAGATCACTACTGAATATTAATTTAAGAGAAATGGCAAACAAGCAACTAGAAACTTTTATCCTGTGGATCACGATGTATCAGAATTTTAAAATATTTGTTAACATATCAAAATATGAATGTTTTAAAACAAAAATATGTTCCTCACCTGAACAAATTTTAAATATTAAAATGAAAATTTTGAAATCAAAGATTTATTCTATAAATCACAGAAAAAAAATTGCATTTGCCTTACTTAGGTAACCCAGCACTTTGTGTGAGTCCCGTGCATCACAGTCACATAACTCATGTATATTGATCTACACAAAAATTAATCTGTATTTAAATGGATAGAATCTGTAGGACGAAATACACTACACTGACATGAAGACAAAAAATTCATATTTTGAACCATTTACAAGTTGTTAAAAAAGGATAACATATGTTCAATTTTTTAAACGAATCTTTCATATTGCAGAATCATATTGTCAAAATTTATAAGAAACAAGCAATCATTGCTTTACGAGTCAGGCAGGTAAATTGAAAAAAAGAGTTTATAATACTGGCTTCAAATCATCTACCTATAGTTCCGGAGAAAATTTGGATCATACCACACCAAAAATTATAGTTTGTAAGTATCGAACGTCTGGGAGAACTGCACACAAGTTTCGTGTTGTTTATTAACTCTACTGATGAATTAAATAATGGTTTCCGGGTATGAAAACGCAAACTCACAGACCCTTATCGAACTATGTGCATTGAAATGTGTCTACTGTATGAATAAATTAATAAATACTGTATTCAAAATTTTTAATCTGTAACAACATGCAGAGATAAGCGTAACGTTCTCATCGCCGGGCATGGGAACGGAAATGCCGCAATTCCTATAAAAGGGCGGTTAAACTGAACTGTTCTCATCAGAACAGGGTCGGTTAAAATTATCTTAAATATTAGATACAGCAAGGGTGAATAATCTGATCGTCAGTTAAAAGTTTTCATTGTATACTAGATAGTGACTCTTAACCTGAAAATCACAAAACTACTGCTGTCATTGTCAAGGAAATTAACAAAAGTTATTCACTTAATTATTTGTTTACTTCTGGGAAAATTATTTTTTTATTAAAATATATGACTTATGACTGATTCAGTTTTTTAATTATAACTTATCACTGAGTTAAGACTAGTGAATTTTTTATTCCACTAATTTCATGCATGGAGAGGTTGTAGAAACCGCCCAGAACATCTACTCAATTATGAGCAAAGTGTCAAAAAAGTTTTCTAGTAATGTAATTGAAGATTTCATTCCAGAGTTTACTGGACTTTTAAACTGACTGGATGAGGCGCTCAAGTTGAACGACAGTATTTCTAAAGAGCTCAAGGAGGCTTTAAATGAAAATAACGCTTTAAAAAAATCACTTGATGGGGCCAAGAACGTCCATAAAGCAGATCTGGATGCATCAATCCATTTTCAAGAGGAGGCAGAGGCTGAAATTGAAAGGATGAAAATGCAAATAACAGAACTTAACTCGGCGAGGAAAACATTGGAGGAAGAAGTAAAGGCTAAAACTACAATAATTGATATGCTTTCTGCTGATCGTGCGGAGCTCTCCAAAAGACTCAAGGACCTGGAAATGGGATTACAAATGCAACATACGAGAAATAGAAGTCGAGAATCAGACCCAGCCTTTCAAAATCCCTAAACAGTGTTGCTGGGCGAAGAACGTTGAGGTCCAGCCTGGTATTACAACTGAAAATCGGTTCCTACCAATTGCCTCTAATACACAAGAAATATCTTTCTCGGAGCCTCCACTTGAGTTACGTGTTTAGGCGCAGGTGCACGAATCAGAACAAACTAAGACCCCCCACGGAAGAACAAACCACTCAACAAGAATGACACTCTCGCAGAATAGTTGTGCTTTTGTCAGATAGTCATGGGAAAGGAATGTATCATATCATGACAGAGTTGTCCAAAGACTTCAATTTCTTTGTCTATTCTCAGCCCGGCGCAAAGCTTAAACAGGTCGTGCAAACAGGTCACTCTATGATTTCCAACTTGTCAGAGGAAGATGTCATAGTTGTTGCGGCTGGGACGAACGACATTGGAGAACTCGACCCTGTGAATCTTACCATCATGCAAGGAATGGACCAGCTTCTAGAGTGGTCAACTAAAGCTAAAGTTTTATGTCTGGAGATACCCTACCGCTGTGACAAGCCCTCTTTAAATAATGACATTTTCTATGCAAACATGGCACTGAAAAAAATGGTTGGGGACTACAAAGGACCTTCAAGAATTAGCTACGTTAGCATCAACAACTCCCTCGATAGAAAACACTACGTACGCCATGGTCTACATCTCAATAGGCTGGGGAAGGCCGTACTAGGCAGGTTAATAATTGATGCAGTTGGCATTTCAAAGGAGGAGGGCACAATGCCTCAGCAAGATGTTTTGAAAGGAAAAGCTAACAAATCACAATTTCCGGTCCTGCCTCAACCATCCGTTCCCTCCCTGACAGACGCTGATCTTAATGCCATTGAAGCATTCCTGGATTTAAATGATGTGAATGGTTTTGACTCAGTATCATCTATCCAACATCAAATCAAAGCAGATTCACCATCCCACATATCAGCATCAACCCAGACTGCAGTCTTAAGCCAAACAGCTGATGCCAGTCAAATGCTCTTGGAGACGGATCTGTTCACGCTGTCTATGGAGGACTTCCCATCTCTTCCTGGGAGTTTTTCAACGGTATGCTGTTCGACACCACCACCAGCCCATCAGCAGCCACACCCACCTTATTTGGAGAGTCCCACTCAGCCTGTGATGGTGAAGTGATGTTAGTGCATGATCAAGTGAAAGGAGTAGCCGCGCCCCGGCTGGATCTCATGCTCCGGCCCCTTCTGGTTCATCTTTTGACACTATATTGCACTGCAATATCCAAGGTCTAACACAACGTTTGAAAATAGATTGTTTTAATGTTTTCCTAAGCACTTTGAGTCCTAGGCCAAAAATTCTTTGCCTTACGGAGCATCGGTTTAGTGAGCATAACTCGTTCCTTCTCAATAAAATCTCTGGTTTTAAAGCTGTCTCAAATTTTCCAAGGAAACAATTTACCAGGAGTGGAGCCTGTGTTCTGGTAGGGGATCGGCTAGATGCAGAGCCAGTTCAGTGTTTAAATAGTTTATCTGAGGAGGTTATTTTTGAATGTGCTTCTGTACATATTTAGAGTTCTCAACATATCACTGTTATTTGTGTATATAGGCCACCTAAAATGGATAAAGCCAGTCTAGATAAGTTTTTCTCAATTTTAGATCAGTTGCTTGGGAAAGCTTATAGGAAATTTAAGTTCACGAAATTATGCATTGCAGGAGATTTTAACATTGATCTTTTAACCGATAACAGTTTTAAAAGCCAATTTTTGAATATTTTATGCAGTTACAACTTACACCCAAACTTCCTCGACCCAACCCGCATCACAGCCAACTAAAAAACCTGTTTGGACAATATTTTTACTAACTTTGATCCACATTCATGCAGTACAGTTGAAATGGCCTCTCAGACCATCTGGGTAACTTAATAGCTACACACTTAAAGAGTTCAAAGGCCAATGAAGTCCCTTTATCTAAGCTTTGTTTTTCAAAGGAGAATATTCAGAGTTTTCTTTCTGACCTAGAGACAGTGGAATGGTACAGTGTCTTCAACAATAATTTAAACATCAATGACAACTATAGAGCTTTCCTTGAAAAAATTAGGCATGCTCTTTTTTCTGCTTTCCCCATTAGAAGTTTCAAAAATTCTCAGTTTCAGAAAGGCACAAAAAGTTGGATCACGAATGGTATTCGTACTTCTAGTATTAGGAAGAGGCAACTGCATGAGTGTAGCAAATGGAACAAAGACCCAACATTTTTGGACTATGTCAAAAAATAGAAAGCAATTTTCAAAAAATGTGTCAGAGCAACTAAGCTTAAATATAATGGTGACTTCATTTTAAATTCAAGAAATAAGGTAAAAGCGGTTTGGGACGTGGTCGGGAGGGAGAGTGAGGGTAAGGTTGCCAAAAAAGAAGTAGATAAAATCTATAAGAATGGTTTTTTAATTTCTGACAAAAAAGAGATAGCCAACACTCTAATGAGCACTTTTGCAATGTAACTGAAAACTTGAATTTAAGACCTAATATTCATGAAGCATTAAATTTAGTCAATAATTGTACTGATATAAAAGATACATTCAGTTGTTTTCCACTTACAACAGAGAGAGAGGTTTTTTTGGTTGTAAAATCGTTAGAACCAAAGAAATCTGCTGGATGGGATGAGGTATCACCTTTTCTCTTAAAACAGTGTTCTCACATCTTGATAAAACCTTTGACTTACCTTGTCAATAGATCACTCCAGCTTGGCGTTTTTCCGAATCTCTTGAAAATTTCAATCGTCAAGGCCATTCCCAAAAAAAAAATAACTCGATCAGTCTGGACAACTTAAGGCCCATCTCTCTGTTGTCAGTGTTTTCTAAGGTCTTTGAAAAGATAGCATTTAGCAGACTTTGTAGCTTTTTTGAAAATAATAACTTATTTTCACCTTTTCAATTTGGTTTTCGGAGGGGGAAAAGTACAGCTGATGCTATTTTCGAGTTTGTTGAGCGGGTTGCGGGTGCAGTGGACGGATGCTCTCGGAGCGTTCTGTGATCTGTCCAAGGCATTTGACTCTGTGAACACTGACATACTCATTGGGAAGCTAAGAAAATATGGTGTTACAGGGACCACTCTTGATTGGCTTCAGTCATTTCTGGTTGGAAGAGAACAAAAAGTTCTTGTAAATTGTCACTCTGATTGGGCCTCTTCTTTTTCTGGTATATTGTAGTAATGATTTGCCAGAGATTACTTCCGGAGTTCAAGTTCTGATGTATGCTGATGATACTTCCATCGTAGCTTCAGATCGAAACAAAATTGATTTGACTTTGAATTTAACAGATTCTCTTGAGGCAATGACTGTCTGGTGTGATGTGAATGGTCTGAAACTGAACCCTTCAAAAACAAAGTTTATAAATTTCCATCTGAACACCACAATCTGATTCATCATACCTACCTGCTCACTTTGACTGCGTAGCCTCTACCAAATTCCTCGGTCTAGAGTTAGATGCAACCCTTTCTTGGCGTCAGCATGTCAACATTCTTCTTCCAAAGCTGAGCAGGGCATTTTATGCTTTGCTATCACTTTCACAGACTGTTGATTTAAACGTTCAAAGGCAGGTTTATTTTGCCTATTTTCACTCGCTCATTTCATACGGACTTTTGTTTTGGGGAAATTCCATAGAGGCCAACAGTGTCTTTAAGATGCAAAAACGAGCCATCAGACTTCTGGCAAATTTGGGTCCAAGAGATACATGTAGGCAGCAATTTAGAAAACTTCACATCCTCCCTCTTCCTTGTTTGTTAATTCTCCAGAGTCTCTTTTTTGTTAAGTCCAACCATGAAAAATTCTTCAAAAATAATCATCAACACAAATATTTTACTAGAAATTTAGCCACACTTCAATATCCGATCCATAGAACTACTTTCCTTGAAAAATCACCTTCTTATTTCTGTTTAAAAATCTTCAACAAATGTCCAGGCCACATCAGAGATGAGCCCTGTCCAAAAAAGTTTAAAAAGATTGTAATTGAATTCTTGTTCAAATACTGCTTCTACAGTGTTGCAGAGTACTTAGAGAGTAGTTTTTAGACGGCCTCCCTTCCCCTGAAATTGCATGTTTTGTATTGTTTGTAAACAGGTTGATTTCCTTAAAATCAAATAGTGATGTACCAGAATGACCAAGAAAATTGACTATGCTTTCACTACATTTGTTATTTATTTTTTGTTTACATAATTTTGTTAGGTTTAAGGTTACTTGACAAGTCTTCAGCCCAGGCAGTTTCCTGCATGTAAGGGCGTCACAGATGATTGAAATAAATAAATTTAATCTGCAAAGAATAACAGATTTTTGTTAAGGGAAAAGTACAACTGAAGCAAAAGTTGACTTTGCAACAGGTGCAATTCTTGGGTTGGATTGTAAATTTAAAAACAACATGTTGGTTTATTTTTAGATTTACAAATGACCTTTTGATTGTATTGACCATAAAATTATTTTATAATTGCCAGACGTTATAACATAGGAGTGTGCGGCCTGGCCTCTCCTTACTCTGGTTGATGTAATTTTTAGGAAACCGAAGCCAAAAAGTCTAAATAAATAATTTGAGCTCAGAGTGTATTAACTTTTGATATTTTCTGCAAGGCCCAATATTAGGACCTATTTTATATACTACACAAATAGTATTACGAAATCAGTTCCAAATTTAACGTTAACTGTATACGCAGACGATTTTGAAATCAAGTTCAAAAATAACTTATCATTAGAATTAGCAATTGATTCATATTTAAAACTATCTCAACTTTGTCAATATCTTAACAGGAACAATTTATACATATAAACCTTGAAAAATCTAATTGCTTGTTAGCGAATTTCTCCTGTAGGGAAGAAGCTGTTACCGTAGTACTCATGGTAGGACCTAAGCCCGAGACCATAATAACTTTTTGTTTTGGGGCCTCCAGAAGCAAAAAAACCTATTCGTTCATTTTCATACATATATATATATATATATATATGTGTGTGTGTGTGTCTTTAAGCACGATAGCGGCCGTAAAAATGGTCCAATCTGAATGAAATTTGGCACAGCCATGTAAAGTAGTAATTATTCGGACGAGTTCGAAAACAAGCCCGATCGCACTACCGGAAGGGGGGTAAACCCCCTAAAAATGGGTTTTTTAAGTTTTTTACATAGAAAAATAAAAATAATTGAATTTTTGTTGGCACCATTGAATTCAGCTCAAAAAAATAAACAATTAGTATTTTTGAATCACTACTCTATGTCCATTGGTTACCGAGATATTGAAAGTGGTAAACACAGTACGTTGTCCCAATGTTAACCTTATGGGGAATAAGAAAAATTCTATATCTTGCTTAATTCTCAACATATCTTGACAAAACTTGGTAAATGGCTTCCTCTAGTTCAGATCTACTAAATATTTAATTAAAACCACCCAGTTTTAATATACCTGTAGCAGCAAACCTGCATACTCATTCCCCATGTTATTCTTGTGAAGCTTTCAAAAACATATAAAATCTCGCTGTTTTGGATTGAAATATGTTGATTTGCATTTGAAATTCGCTGAGTATGCAGGTCTGCTGCAACGGGGGTATTTTTTACTTTCTCCCCCTTATACACAGTATATGGAAATACCCCTGTTGCAGCAGACCTGCATACTCAGCGAATTTCTAATGCAAAACAACATATTTCAATCAAACTTAGCAAGATTTGACATGTTTTGGTAAGCTCCATAAGAATAACACGGGGAATGAGTATGCAGGTTTGCTGCTACAGGTATATTAAAACTGGGTTGTGTTAATTATTCAATATTTAGTAGATCTGAACTAGAAGAAGCTATTTACCAAGTTTTAACAAGATATGTTGAGAAATAACCGAAATATAGAATTTTACTTATTTCCCATAAGGTTAACATTGGGACAACGTACTGTGTTTATTACTTTCAATATCTCGGTAATCAATGGACATAGAGCAGTGATTCAAAATACTAAATTGTTTGTTTTTTTGAGCTGAATTCAATGGTGCCAACAAAAATTCGATAAATTACTAAAAAAACCCATTTTTGGGGGGGGTTTATTCCCCTTTACCCCCCCCTTCCGGTGGTCCGATAGGGCTGGTTCACGAACTCGTACAATCGATTACCACTTTACATGTCCGCACCAAATTTCATAAAGATCGGACCATTTTTGCGGCCGCTATCGTGCTAACAGACACATAGATGTATATACAGGGTGTTTCATGATAAGTGTAAACAAATTCACCAGGCGATTCCTCACATCAAGACAAGAAAAAAATGTCATATAAACATGGGTCCGAAAACTAGTCGTTATGGAGTTACAGCCAAAAATTGGGTTTTTTCCATTTTTAAGTGTACTTATTGCATTTTTTGGCCTGTAGATTCAAAGATTATTAAGATATTTTGATAAAATTTTCACAGTTAAATAGATTACAAAATTCCAAACAAATATCATTACTTTTCAATAGTGAACTTCTAAATTTGGCAGAGAAAGAATTGTTAGAAATAATTTTTTTCCAAAAAATTCAATGCCCCAAATTTTTTTTTAATTTTTGATTGTTTATTAAATTTTGACCATTTAAGTATTTTGGCTGCAACTTTCCCAAAAACTGCGGAATTTCATGGAGAACAAAATAATGTAAACTTTTTTACACCTTCGCCAATGACTTTTTATGTTATTAACCAAAATATTGGAAGGTGACAAAAATTAGAAAGTAAATCATCAAAATACCAGCCAGTCAAAAAAATTGCATAGAGCCTGAGGAATGTTTTAGCTTCATAATTCTTTATGAAACCTTCCAAGAACTGTCGATTGTAAAATTTAAGAAATCCAAAATCCCCTAAAATCCAACCACAAGACCCGCTACAGAAAATTATTCAAAATGGTGGCATTTTCCCTCTACAGGATAGGCCGTGAACAGAAACTTACTCCCGTCTTATTTTCACACATTTTATGTTTCTCAACATGAGGAATATTGGACTACCACAGTAATTTTTGGTTCGTAATGTACTTTATTTTTATTGATTCCTGTGGCTTACGGAAATAGTGCTGCCACTCACTTACAAAAACTACAACGGAACAATACATACAAGACAAAACAACGGAAATTGAATAAATTAAACAAAAATAAACCTAAATTTGTTGTACTTTTTCAACAAGCATAAATTCAATTTTTATCTTAAACAAATAACATTTTGTAAAAAAAGAAAAGTTTTAATCAAGTTTTGGTATTGCTAAGGTCAGTTTAACACTTTTACTTAACATTTAGTTTCCTTGATAAAATATGTTTTATCTAAAGCGTAGTCAATAAACACTCGTTATTTTAAAATTTAATTATTTTTTTCATTAGGTTAATTTTTTTTCAAACTGATTTCAGCATAGTATTTATCAAGTAAATATAATTCCCAATTACTGTTTACAAAATCTGGAATGAAAGAAAAGTTTATCGAATTATAAAGGTAGTTTCTTTACATACGTTAAGAGCTCTTATCAAATATTGCGGATCCAGGATGGCGACTGTAATTGAGTAAATACAGAAATTAATCAAAATAAAGTACATTACGAACCAAAAATTACTGTGGTAGTCCAATATTCCTCATGCTGAGAAAAATAAAATGTGTGAAAAAAAGACATGAGTAAGTTTCTGTTCACGGCCTATCCTGTGGAGGGAAAATGCCACCATTTTGAATAATTTTCTGTAGCGGGTCTTGTGGTTGGATTTTTGGGGATTTTGGATTTCTTAAATTTTACAATCGACAGTTCTTGGAAGGTTTCATAAATAATTATGAAGCTAAAACATTCCTCAGGCTCTATGCAATTTTTTTGACTGGCTGGTATTTTGATGATTTACTTTCTAATTTTTGTCACCTTCCAATATTTTGGTTAATAACATAAAAAGTCATTGGCGAAGGTGTAAAAAAGTTTACATTATTTTGTTCTCCATGAAATTCCGCAGTTTTTGGGAAAGTTGCAGCCAAAATACTTAAATGGTCAAAATTTAATAAACAATCAAAAATTAAAAAAAATTTTGGGGCATTGAATTTTTTGGAAACAAATTATTTTCTAACAATTCTTTCTCTGCCAAATTTAGAAGTTCACTATTGAAAAGTAATGATATTTGTTTGGAATTTTGTAATCTATTTAACTGTGAAAATTTTATCAAAATATCTTAATAATCTTTGAATCTACAGGCCAAAAAATGCAATAAGTACACTTAAAAATGGAAAAACCCAATTTTTGGCTGTAACTCCATAACGACTAGTTTTCGGACCCATGTTTATATGACATTTTTTTCTTGTCTTGATGTGAGGAATCGCCTGGTGAATTTGTTTACACTTATCATGAAACACCCTGTATAGATATATATAAAAATTCGAACGAATAGTGTTTTTTGCTTCTGGGGGCCCTAAAACGAAAAGTTATAGTGGTCCCGAGCTTAGGTTTTACCATGAGACCCACGGTAATAGCTTCTTCCCTATAGGGGAAATTCGCTAAAAGTATTGCTTTTGTCAAACTTTTCGAGTTTTAGTTGTTCGTGGATATATTTATGTAATATGGCAAATATTTAGATATATTAAATATATGGCAAATATTTAAAAACCGATATCTCCGATATTTACTAAAATTTTATGTGTATTTGTGTGATAATTAATTGTTAATTTGTTTTATTTCACTATATAAGTTTTCTAATTTTAAATTACTTTAAGGGAGAAAGTATGTGTCAGTAATACCTCTTTAGATTGATGGAAACATTAAAACAACAAAATTACTTGTGATTTATTTAACTGGTACCAAATCTGCAATAAACCATGAAAGGCACAATACAAGAAAATAATATGTGTGAAAAGTTGTTCCATAAATTCCATCATTTTAGAGAACCCAAACATTTTGGAGGATGGACCCACGATGATTTCCAATACATGCATTATCTCAAACAATGATCCAAAATTAATTGTGCATGTTAATTTCCACAACTATTTAAAAATCACCCCTTTACCCACCAGTTTTACATAGTTGAGTCCAATAAAGAACTATTTAGAAAAATTGAGCCGAAAGAGGATAATTGTTGACCCAAAGAGGAGTCTGCTGCCCTTTTAAAAGAGCACCTAGACACAAAAAATGTAGTCTTATAACAAACAAACAAACATTGACTTTTGGTTAAAATTCCAGCACCGGGAATGTTGTTCCATACGACCCGTACAGAGGGCTAGTCTAATCCCCCCTCTAGCCCTCCGTCTAGTTTTGGTCTAGACTAGCCCTCCGTGTGTATCGTGCATGTTTCCCGTTACCGGAATTTTAGTTAAAAGACAATGTCTGTTTGTTTGTTTTGTGCGTCTGTCCATTTGTGTTTGTGTAATGATGGTTTTTAATGATTCCTGACGACTTCCACTGGAATGAATATTTGATGTCCATAGCCTGAGGAAGATCTCTCTGAGATCGAAACTGCAGTAGCCTGTAAGACTACAAAGGATCACTTTGACAGTACAAGGTACTTACACCATTATTAATTAGTTACTACTCAGTGATTCGGAGGCTAACAACATGATATTTTGGAGGATTCATATGGTAAAATAATACTTTGAACGTTCATTTAAGTTATTAAGTTGAATAAATTATTAAACTAACACAGGGTGTCTGCCAGTCGGGAATTCGGGAAAATGTCGGGGATTTTGTAAGGTCGGGAATAGTCAGGAAAAAGTAATGAATTTCAACATTTGGTCGGGAAATTCAAATTTGGCTGTAAAACAAAACAAAATAGCAGTTTTATACGTTATTGTCATAATGTCACAATAGCAGTTTTCTTCGTTATTGTCATCGTCTCAGCTGGCAAATCTCTCGAACGAATCGCGGCAGACAAATCTTTTTAGCTATATCACGACCAGAAAAGCTGTCGCTTATTCCGCTGCCGCAAGTTTCTCGGTCCTAATACAGATGTAAAAACGCTCGCTCGTTTCGCGGCCGACAAGTCTCTCGCTCTTTACGCGGCCGATAAGTCTCTCGCTCTTTACGCGGCCGACAAGTCTCTCGCTCTTTATGCGGCCGACAAGTCCATCGCTCTTTACGCGGCTGACAAGTCTCGCTCTTTACGTGGCCGACAAGTCCCGCTCTTTACGCGGCCGTCAAGTCTCCCGCTCTTTACGCGGCCGTCAAGTCTCTCGCTCTTTACGTGGCCGACGAGTCTCTACAGTCTGTACTCGGAGTCTCTCGCTCTTTACGCGGCTGACAAGTCTCGCTCTTTACACGGCCGACAAGTTTTGCTCTTTACGCGGCCGACAAGTCCCGCTCTTTACGCGTCTGACAAGTATCCCGCTCTTTACGCGGCTGATAAGTCTCTCGCTCTTTTCACGGCCATCACATCTTTCGCTTTTATTGCGGCCGAAAATCTTTCGCTTGTTTTGCGGCCGGCAAATCTCTTGGTCGCATCTCGGCCGATGACTTCATCCCTCTTTTCGCGAGCGTTAGACCTCTCGGTCGTATTGCGGCCAGAAAATCGCTCACTCATTTTGGGACCAAAACATTTTTTGGTCGTCTCATGGTAGACAAATCTTTTGCTCTTTTCGTGGCCGTCACATCTCTTGATCGTATTGCGATAAGAAAATTGCTCGATCTTTTCACGGATGCAATATCATTTATACCGTGGCCGGCAAGATTTTCGGTCTTGTTGCGATTGGAAATCTTTCGTTTGTTTTGCGGCAGACAAATCTCTTTGTCGCATCGCGGCCGATGAGAACCTTACTCATTTCGCGGCCATTAGACCTCGGTCATAATGTGGCCGGAGAGTCGCTCACTCGTTTTAGGAATGAAACATTTTTCGGTCGACTCGCGGCAGACGAGTTCCTTGCTCTTTTAGTGGCTGTTATATCTCTCGGTTGTATTGCGACAAGAAAATCGCTAATTTTGTTCAAAGCCAGAGATATTGTAATTTACAGCATGGCTGGCAAATCTTTTTGGACTTATTGCGGCCAGTAATCTTTCACTTGTTTTTCGGTTGTCGGGTGGCCGATTGTTTCTTGTTCGTATTGTGTCGCTTACTCTTTTCATAGCCCGGTCATATTGCGGCCGACAAATCTCTCTATTGCATCATGGCTGTCAAATCTCGGTAGTTTATACCACGGCCGGAGAATCTCTTGGTCACAATGCGGCCAAAAAATCGCTCGTTCTTTCCTCAGCCGGAAATCTCGGTCGCATTACGGCTGGCAAATCTATTGGACTTTTTGCGGTCATCTTTCTCATCTTTTGACGATCTTTCGCTTGATTGTAGCCGTCTAAATGTATTTATTTTCAAATATCGTTCTCAATATTCATTATAGAAGGCAATGGTCATGTTTCCTACGGTCGGGGAATTTTTTTTTAAATTGTCGGGAAAAAGTTGGGAATTTCATATATGAAATTTGGTAGACACCCTGTAACAAATTACCGATAAATTTATACTTATTTTAAATAAAATACATGGTTTTTTTTTTTTTTTTTTTTTTTTAATTAATTGTCCTCCCTTCACATCCCAGGACGCTAGACCTAGCCCGGAACCGTTTTACACATTACTTCAGGCTAGGCCTAGTGGGTCACGGCATTATCACATAGCGAAAATGCCATTGGTGATTGGCGGGATTTGAACCCGGGCCTCCGAGATCGAAAGCCCGCGCTCTAACCACTATGCCAGGCCGCTCCATTATTATTCTGTTCCAATGAAAATTGTATATTTTAGCTCAGAACGACCTCGGATAACCGGGGTTCAGATAATCGAGAATGTTCTGTAGGATAGAATTGAATGTTTGTTTTCAATTTAATAACTGAATGAAATGGCAAAGATACATAGGCCTAAACAAAACCTCAAACCATAACCTTAAAATATATTTTGACAGCCAAGGATTTTACTTTTGTATCGAAAATTAGTTCACTTATTTACAGCTACTTAGCAGCAGTCAGGGGCTGGGATTGAGTAACGGAGTGACTTCACTTCCTCCCCCACCCCCCATACGTATAAATTCTTGCGCTGGTCGGGATTTTTGTGCCCAAACTACATTAAAGAGATTGGCTTGTAAAAATTTCAATTTCTGATCTCTAGGCTAGTTACAAAGGTATAATAAATAAAATATTGAAAAGTAATAAAATAAGTATTAAATTCACAGCGTTTTAGAAGCATATCTAATTTTCTCTTCAGTTTGTTTTGTTCTAAGATATGGAAATAGAAAGTACCCAAGACTTATAAACTCTATCATTTTAATTTATCCTTATGTTTATGACTGGTAACCTGGAGCTGACTGGTAACCTGGAGCTGCTGAGAAATATCATTCAGTGTTTACCGCAATATTTTTATTCACCCTGTTGCTGTTTGTAAATTCAAGTGGTATGAGCATTTAGTTCCTCAATATTTTACTTACGCCCAATGCTTCATCTCTCTAGCTTTATTTAAATGAAGTTCTCAATGGTTAAAACAAAATGATGTAATCAGTTCCGTCTCAAACCCCGTAACCAATCAAAACTTATCAATAGCTAACCTTAACATAATCAAACCTGTAGTAGTCAACATCAGAATAATACTTCTGCTTTGCTTATAAATAACTCAACTACATATAATTAACATGACTTATTTTAAAGGGCGATTCTCTATGTGACGCAAGGGATATTCAGACACTATATACACTTGAAAATAATATATAATAATTATTAATAATTTTTTTTTCATGCAGGTGTAGTGTATTTCATCTTGCAGATTCTATCCATTTAAATACAAATTAATTTTGGTGTAATATACATAAGTTGTCACAAGACATGTGGCAGTGGCGCACGAGACTCAGACAGAGTGCTGAGGTTCATTGGGAAGGCAAATAGCCTACAATTTTTCTGTGATTTATTTGATAAATCTTATTTAAAAATTTTCATTTTGTTTTGTAAAATGTTTTTAAAATGAAAAACGTTTTGGTTTAAAAAAATCATATTTGATATTTTTAAAAATTCGATTCGAGCGATATATAGAATTCTACTTATTCCCATAAGGGTAACATAGGGACAACGCACTTTGTTTACTATTTTCAATATCTCGGTAACCAGTGGACATAAATCAGTGATTCAAAAAACTAAATTGTTTGTTTTTTTTCAAGCTGAATCCAATGATGCCAACTAAAACTTGGTTATTTTAAATTTTCAAGGTGAAAATTCCAAGAAAAACATATTGGCCACCATTTTCTAAGATGGCGGCTTTATTAATTGTTGCACAACAATACGTTAAATACAAAAGTTATAGATCTTTTCAAACCATACAACTTTTGTATTTAGTTACCTGATGTAAATTCAATAATAAAAAAGTCCCAGTCAAAAAACTAATGTTAGCGGCCATTTTTCCAAGATGGCGCCTATATTTGTGAGTTTACAATAACAAAGTAAATATAAAAGTGGTAGATTATAAAAATCTCTGCAGCTTCTCTTCGGTAACCTTTTTATTAAGATTAATAATTAAGCTGCGCGAGCCAAAAAATACTTTTTGGCAGCCATTTTCCAAGATGGCGGCTTGAGCACAAGTTTTATTTTCGAAAAAGTGATTGGGTTTCAAAGGTAACATATCAAGGAACATATGGTAAAAAGTCCCACTTGGTTACCCGATTTTTTTGAAAACCGGGTTTTTTCTTCTAAAATGACTGGACTATTATCAGTCTCTTTACCTAAGTCCTGTACATCACATGATGCATGGGGCAGATTTTAAGTCTTTTAAAACAACGTAATATATATAAAATGAAAATACAGTCAAACTTAATTTTTATAAACCTTAACAAAGTAGGGCCTACCTTTGCACAATAACTCTAATGATAATTATGCTATTTTTTAAGTCAGCAGAAAAAAATTGAATGTTTTTATGACGCAAGGGACACAATGAGGTGTGTTTGAAAAATTGTTTTTTAAGTGAATTAAATAACTAAAAACATATATTTTATGCTATTGGCGTGTTGGTCCAAGACAAGACAATAAGGTAATCATATTACTTTACAAAAATATTCCAATATGACCAAAGAAATCAAATTGAAATTAGAATAATTTTTCTTAGTGAGTGGTGTTTACAGGATTGGTTAAGTTTACAAAAAATTGTTCACAATATGATTGAAGAATAATATTGTTTTTACGATATCCTGTCCTATTCCTATACTCTATAACAAGCAATGTTTGTACGGGCAAAATTTTTATTTTGTCCCAGGATTTTTATTTTTTTTTATTTAATTTGGGGTTTTAGGCCACCAGAAATTGATTGGAACTGGTCTCAAGTCTGGGAAAATTCCGGTTTGCGTCCTACAGCCTTTCAAAGTGCCCATTCAAGTGCCCATCGTCATGGGCATTTTTTGTTGATGATTTTAACCAACACAGCTGATTCAGGTTGTTTTTATTTACATGCAGTTTAGAAAAATGATTTGATTTGTAAATAACTAATTTTCAATTGTTTAAAGGTTATTTTGAATGAATTCTTTGAAGGAATATTTATTCTATATATATAGTTTGGTTTGATTTTGTACAGATTAGTGTTAAATGTTTTCAAGGGTAATTTTAAGAATAAAAACAATTGTGTCTACACAGGAAATACGAATAGGCCTACAAGCCGTCATGTTCCCCAAAAGAACTTGCGCTGCTGTTCACCCGCCAACATAGACTTTCCAAATACTTTGCGGATGGCATACGAAAGTTCGACGCCATCTTCGCGTTTGTATCGCTCAATGTTAAAGATGACCGAACTAGCAACACCAGATGCATCGACTGTTTTACCGCCGGGGCTAGATCTATCATCGAATGAAAATGGCCACTCGACCGATGCCGTCTACAAACGAATTTCTGCTAACACCGACGTGAACCTAGTATTGATACAGTTACTCGAGGGGATCCTGTGGAAGATTAACTAATCCGTCCAAGCGTTCATGATGGTATGCTAAGTCATAGAAGAAGAAAAAACCTGAGCCGCCGGGTGACACTAAAGGAATTCAGTCACCAAAATTCAATTTGGTTCTCACACCACCAGCCTCGACCCAACCACTACAACGTTACAACGTCGAATTTAGTATCAGCCGTTCTCATGCTCAACGCTGATCAGACCTACCCGGGTTTCGACCGTGTTTTGAAAGAACTAGAAAAACAACTGTTCACTATGAGCAATACAGGCAACCACATTGATCCATTCTCATATCCTCTCTTTTATCCACAAAGGAGACTTGGGGTTACCGACCAACATAGCGCCAACTGCTTCCAACTCCTACGAAGCGACAGAAAATATAACGACCAACTTCAATGGCATTTCCCTTCTGTGGGCATTTATTACAACTGTAGGTCGTCGATATGTTTATCATTTTTGAACGAGACCGAATCAACTCATTTTTGCTGGGGGAACAGGAAAAGCTGAAGCACAGCTATATAAAGGCGTTGATACCATGCTCAGACAGTATTATAGTTATAAGTGCTTATGTTATAGTTATGGAAAATTTTAACTAAAACAGCCGAATCAGCCTAGCTCGATCCCCGGTACTTCATTAAATTTGTACATTTACTAACAAAATACACCCATTACATGTATTAAAACGTTACTTTAAAAAACACCATGTCAGTTTCATTTTCCGTAAATCACCCTAAACTTATATCACATCGTTTGCAGGCTATTGCATTTAATTCATTGTACAGTATATCAGATATACTGTACAGTGAATTAAATGTCAATTTATTCTTGAATACTTACTTACTTGAATACTTGAATCCTTTATCCATGCCCAGCGTAGCTGGATAGATGGCGTCACTATATACTAAATAAACTAATATATACCCTATATACATTTTGTAACCAAGATTGGCGGTGGCTAGACAAGTGCTGTGAAGGAGTTATCAAAAAATTCCTCCACAGAATAGAATGCTTGTTGTGTGAGCCAGGCCCTAACTTTAAGTTTGAACTTGTTCCCCTCCAGACTTTTCACAGCAGTCGGAAGTCTATTGAACATCTTGATGGCCAGCAGGAGAAAGCAGTCTTTCTTCTTACTTAGCCTGCAATATGGTAGGTCAATTTCATTTCTATTTGTTAGGCTGTAGCTGTGAAGATCTGCTCTGGTTGTGAAGTCTGCTTCGTTGGTCTTAATGTAGAGAAGACTCAGTAGGATGTACTGGCTGAACACAGTTAAAATACCCAGCCTCCTGAAAATTGGCCTGCAGTGATCCAAATAGCCAGCTGAAGCTATGATTCTCAAAGCTTTCTTCTGTAGGCGTAGGACAACGTCACAACCAGAGGCATGTCCCCACAGCTGTAGGCCGTAGCTAATGTGGCTATGGAATAGTCCATGGTACACAAGCACAAGGTGATTTTCCGACAACAGTGGTTTTAATCTGCGTAGCAGGTAAGTAACCCGTGCTAATTTCTTACAGACGTTGTCGATGTGCTCGCTCCATAGCAGCTTCGGATCGAGGGTAAAGCCTAAGAGTTTTACTGTTTCAGTCCCTAATGATATTGAATCTCTAAGGCTGCAAACCATCTGTTGGGTTTTATCAGGGTTGAGGCTAAGTTTGTTCATCTTGAACCATTCTGTTGCCCTATCAAGAATCTCATTGGCACTTTCAGTAGCCTCCTCAGCTGTGCGACCCTTGGAAAATATTGTGGTATCATCTGCGAACAGTATGATATCACCTAGCAGACTGATGTCATTGACTGCTACCAAGAACAGAACAGGGCCGATAACTGAGCCTTGGGGCACACCGTGTTTGACTAGGAGCGGTGATGATGAAGCTCCTCTTATTGAGACTACCTGCTGTCGGTTCTGCAGATAGGAGTGGAACAGTTGCAAAGCCTGATCACGGACACCGTAAGCCTCTAGCTTATGTAGCAATAGCTCGTGTGGTACACACTCAAAAGCCTTGCTCAAATCTGCTAGGATGAGGGCCATACTCCCTTTTTCTTCAAAGGTGTCCAAGATATCAGTTACAAGTCCCGACACAGCTGTGAAAGTCGACCTCTGCTCTCTAAAGCCATGCTGGTTGTTTGAGAGCAGGCCATTCATTTCAAAGTGACCTACTAGCTGGGTTTTCATGATTTTCTCAATCACTTTAGCCAGCACAGGTATGAGGGAAATAGACCTATAGCTTGAAAGGAGCTGAGGGTCACCCTTCTTAAATATCGGGACAGTTCGGGAGATCTTGAGCGCATCAGGGAACAAGCCAAATTCCAAACAGGCATTCACAACCACAGACAATGGATAGGCGATTATGTCAGCAATGTATTTGAGAACAATAACATTCATGCCATAGATGTCAGGGCTATGTGAGTTATTGAAGGATTTGATTACTTTTACTATATCATGAGGACTAACAAATCTCCATTTACTTAACTCACTATGGTACGAAATGGTTTGGCTAAAGGGGTTTACTGGAGCCTGACCAGCAGGATGGATTTCACCAAACGTTCCACTTCCTGCATGATAAATGCATTAAACGCATCTGGGCTTGCAGTGCACTTCATTATAGGCCTAGGCTTAGTAGTGTCATTGACCAAGTCCCATGCAGCCTTACAAGGATTTGTGGCTTGCTGTATCTTATTAATATTAGCCTGTTTTTTTGCGTGGTCAACCTGTTGCCTATATAATCTCTTAGCCCTCAAGTATGCAGAGTACAGTTCTTCCTTAGCAATTCCTACTGATGACTTATATCTATCGTGCAGAGCGACAACAAATTTCTTAATATTAGCTAAATCATTAGAGTACCATGAGTTTTCATGCTTACGATACCTTTTTGAAGCTGTTGCAGACTGTTGTACTCTTCTAGTTGGGAAAAAGAGGTCAAAGTAATATTTTAAACAGTCAAAAAAAGCATCAAACATCATGTTGGCAGACTTACCGGAAACAACATTTTCCCAGTCAATATTTTGCAATGCTTGCCGAAAGTTATGCAGATTCCCCTCATTTATGGTCCTAGTTAGATGGACATAGGAAGCATCCCAAAGAACTTCAGCTGTATCTTCCCCAAGAATCAAGTTAACTTCAGTGGTAACCGGGCAATGATCAGCAATTACTGGATCACCAATGGTGGTGAAATATTCCCAACTGTTCAGAGTTGTTGCCACAGTGTCCAGGCAGTTACTTCCCCTTGTTGGGCTACGATTTGTTATAAAAAGACCATGTCTTCTAAGGAGATTGGAAAACTGTTTTTCCCGGTCACTTACAACATTTAGGGGGATATTGAAATCGCCTCCCAGTACAATGGGTTTACCTAACCTGGTCAGAGCAGAGAGAGTTATGTCTAGTTGATTAAAAAATATGTCAATCTCACCACTGGTTGAACGGTACGCTGAGACAATAATTAGTGAAAATTCAATTATTTCTATGCAAGAAAGTTCAATATGCATTTCACAGCAAAACTCAGTTACATCTATAGACATGATATTATACTTGTCATTAACGTAAACAGCTACACCCCCATTCTTGTGATTTGAAAAGACAGTTTGAAGGACTAAATTACTGATTTTCAGATAGCTATGGTTCTCTAAATCTGTTAGCCAGTGCTCACTTAAGCATAAAACATCTGGACAAAGGTCTTCTACAAAGAGTGAAATTAAATTCATCTTGGTCCTCAAGCATTGTACATTTACATAAGAAATTTTTATACTATGCCTAGAGCTAGGCTTACCTTGTATACTGGGTGTGGTGGGTTTACCATCTGTCTGCTCTATCCTGTGGGAAGTCTGGGCATCCTCTTGAATAAAAAACGTTTCAGAATCACGTTTTTAGGCCAGATTGATCCGTCCATCAAGTCATCCTTCCTTGAAAAGTCAACTCCAATTTTGAAACTATCGTTGATACCTTTACTTTCCAATTTTTCAACCACTGCACCAATTCCCGGTAACTTTGAAGATATTAGCTCCTTAATCGCCTCCACACTTGTACCTTTTTTTAGCTTTCCAAGATAAAACCATGCCTTTTTCTCCCCAGCAACGATGTTACCTGAGTTTTCACAAGTTCCGACAATAACGTTGTTTTTGAACGATGAGCGCTTAGCAGACGATCTGCTTACGGCGTCGTGTTGTTTCACTCCATCAGCTGCTCGTATATTTTTCTTGCCAGCACTACCAGCGTGACTGAGAGAAACATTGGTTGGTTCGTGTTTTTGTACCAGCAAATGTGTATTATTTTTTCTTTTCCTCTTGTTTTGTACTTTCTTCCATTCATCAGTGTTTGGATGAGGAAAATCATCTTCGTTTAACGGAGTAACCTCTTCAACCTTGTTGTTTTCGGAATCGGTTTTATCGGCTGCTAAAGTCGAAGGTTCGTCGATCGATTGTTCGGTGTGTGGTATCGATTCATTCGATTCTTGAGTTCGATTGCCTTGAATCGGATCACCGCTGCTCGGTTGTGGTAGCTGTATCTTGCTTGTCTGATCCTGCCCAGGTAGTGGTTTAGTGTTACACAACCTATTGTGATCATCTGTTATTGAATCAATTCTCTTGTTGATTTCTAAATTGTCCTTTACTTCATCCTTAACTAAATTAGCCAATTTCCCCACCAAGTCATGGAGGTTTGTGTAATCTTCAGCACTTACGGGATAGCTTCGTATGATTTCAAGCCTGCCTGAACAGCTGTCACAAATCCACTTCACATGGTCTCCAAGTTCTACTATCTTCTTAAATGTATCTTCGTCAATATTAACACAGGTACAATGATGCCATTTATCACAGAATGCATCGCATTGAATGCCTTTAGCTTTAGCATAAACCTTTTTATCGCACACTGAACACAACTTCTTGTCTACACCAGCCGCCATCTTGGATTATACCCTGTGGTCTATTAAAACAGGGTATTGACTCTTGCATTGCAGTTCTTCGACAACCACCCAAGCGACACAACACACAACACTGATTATAGATTCTATCATCAGTGTTGTGCAGGGGCGTACCCAGGGGGGGGATATCGGGATATATCCCCCCCCGAAATTTTTGGGGATGTTGGGCAATTTTTGGGAAGATTAATATCTCGTTCATAATGAAAGTGGTGGTATCACTTAACCTGTCGTAAAACACTACACATTAATTACTAAACTTTTATAAGGGTTTTAAATAGTTGCATTCTATTATTTTAAAGATAATCGATTCGGGGATTATATATTGGATTATGGTATATTTATCTATTGCGGTTATCTTGAGTAAATTTGGCGGGAGTAGGCCTATAAGAACATAAGGCAAGCAAAAACTCCTGATGACAACAGTGGCCATTAATGGAGTCCGCGATGTTGCCGTCATCGCCATTGTCGTGTGGCAAAAGACTCATCATATTACGTGAAATATTCATGGTAAAAAAATCACGATGTTAAAATGCGGCAGACGAATACTGTCGTCTTTTCACGGCCGTGTACTTTATAACGCTATTCGTCTGTCGGGCGATCTCGTAGCAGCGTCGCGGCAGACGAAAATCTGCCTACGTTGCGTGAAAACCAAGACTCGCCGTCAAATCTAAGCAGATTTGTGATAAGTCTGTCAAATTTTGAAGATCAAACTTTTTCCGGTGGTCTCCACTATTCGACGTACCACTAATATGTCATAAATTATTATTGGCATTCAATGCTTGCGTGTACATCATAACTTTGCGGTTGCGTTCTGGGACTTTACAGAAACTCTACAGAGGTGAGACAACCTGCATTTTCTAATTATATTGATCAACCTCGCTCGGATAATCTAGGATCCGGATATTTCAGGTCCAGAAGGTCCGAAGCGTGCAATAAATGAGAATGCGAGAGATTGTTTTTACTTTGAGATTAAATATAGAACAAAACCTTTTTTTCCAAGGTTAAGAACGTATAATTCTTGAATTACTTTCTCATCTGTCTTTTAATGTTAGGCCTATTATATAAATATGCTATTTCTTTGATAATGTAAAAACATTTTGCTAAAATTACTTATGATCTAAAATTTTCAGAATTTAATCTGTGAGCAGCCTCAAATCAGTTCAAATTTCGGGAGTTATTCTGTTTGATGTTATGCCTCTAGATTGCCTAAAAACGCGAATTTACAGTTGTAATTTACGCAAATTTTCCGGGGGAGGGCCCCCCCGGGCCCCCCCTCTCCTTGGGGGGTATTCCATACCCCCCCGGCCCCCCGGTATATCCCTCCCCGAAAATAAATCCTGCGTACGCCACTGGTGTTGTGTGTTGTGTCGCTTGGGTGGTTGTCGAAGAACTGCAATGCAAGAGTCAATACCCCGTTGTAATAGATCTGCATACCTAGCGAATTTCTAATAACGCATTCTGCCTTATATAAAACATTGCTAATGATTATGTGAGTGATTTTTTTAAAAATAAAGGTTTAATCTTCAATTTTAGTGCGGACCTTCCCGAAAATCAGTATTTTTGTGTGCTTCACCCTGTAAATTTTTCTGCTGCTCGAAATTTTTTTTTCATACTATTCCATACAATTTATTTAAATAAGCTTCAGTTTAATTATTTTTTTTAGCTCTCAGCTGATTTATTCCTTATATATCGGCTTTCAAACTCATGGGCCTATATTTTTCCTGACAATAGAATATAAGAGGATCGAGTAGAATACAAGTACGCAGTTGGGACATCCACTATGATGAACTTGTATTGTTCCAGGTGCAGCTGAAGATGTCGGAGATTGCGGAGAGTTTCGCCTCGTCACTCAGTGAGCTGACAGTCAACAGCAAGCCGCACATCAACATGTTGACAATGCTGGCTGAAGACCACCTGGAATACGCCCCGGTCATCACCCAAACTGTGCTCACCCATCTGCAAAAGGTCAATATAGATTTAATTTTTCAATATTTTTATTTTTCTAGCCATAGGTGATGAAAAGTTCACAACAAGGGAAGCGGGACGTGTCGATCATTTAAGTCGGACAGCTGTTTTTCAATAAGTTTGCTGAGAATGTTTTTTACCTGTAATATTTGACCCAATTTTTTAAATAATTTCTCTATTTGCTTATGTTATTTTTGTTTGAAATTAGTAACCACAAAAATATTGAAGAGTTAATCCTCTGCAATACCCTTAAATATTAAAATTTTATTAGCCTAAACATTTTTTACCGAGAATTTCACAGGTTTTTCTCGAGTTCAAGCATCCCCTTGAAATATTTCTAGCGAATTTGACAGTGCTTTCTATTACATCAGGTTCTAATTGTTACCTCAATATTTAATAAAAATGTTGTGTCATCGATCTAATGTTCTGTTATCCACCTAAAACAGATCATGTTTGCCATCATAAAATTTAGTTTAAAAACCAACAACATCCGATTAATAATTATTATAAGCAAACAAGGAAGATGCAATTTTAAGAGTAGTTTTATAACTAAAATTAATAACTTTGCAAATTAGTGAAAAACAAGCTGTGATTCTGTTTCATTTTTTTTTCAAAAACTAAATCGTGGGAATAATAAATGTACCTTCACAGCCTTAAGCTCCTATGGCCTAATCCTGTATTCCTATGCACACTTTTTATACATCTGATTAGAGTTAAAAATGATTCATGTTAAGTAATAAAATGGTTTAAGAAATTATCTATCCCCTGAAGATTTAAAAAGCTGATCAGTTTCTGTGATTCTTATTTTTCAAGTTGTCTTGTTATTTAGTCGTTAATCAAGGTATTATGAAATTTTCATGAATTTTGCCTTACAAACAGGCCTGCTTAGTAATTTTTTGGTTACACTGTTCTGGCGTTGCTTTAGATATTGTAATTGATTTTAGACGTAATTTTTGGCTTTTTGAAAAGAATGCTTGATTTCCTTTGAATACTTGGAATTGTTTCAAAATTATTCACATCCTTCATACATAACTAACCTTTTGACATATCCTCTTTTTTTCTGGGAGTTTAAGGCTGTGCAATAAAGAACAACTGTACATAACTGTATTTTGTCTGTGTAAATCTTATAAAATATAACCATTACCGTTACCTATTTTTACAAGTGTTAGTATTAGTGTTAATATTGTACGATCAGTATTGTAAAGTGAACATTTATTTGTTCATTAAAGTTATTTAAACCAAAATGTGTTTTGATTTTCATGTCTTCATGGTTTTATTCCTGATAATTTTCTCATCACTACCTTAAGTTTAAAACCCCATAAGTGTTTTAATAAAAAGTCTAGCTTAGCCTAATTTGCCATGCATAATCTTAAATGTATGGAGAAAGCGAATCCATGGTAGTCTTGTTGGCTTAAAGTGAACTAAAAAGCTTAAAGAAAGAACTTTCTAGCTTGCAGGCAAGACTCACTTCAGTTGTCTTGCTCAGAATTTAGTGAACTGATGTATTAAGTATTTAAAAAAAACTTGAAACTTAATTTGGGAAAAGAACTAACTTTTCAGGTGCCATTACACCACCAAAGTCGATATGCATTTTCTGAAGAATATCGTTAATATGTTTCTTACGTAACATAGCTCAATGTGATTAGGCACAGCAAATGAATCCTACCATGTAATCCATTAAGTAGAAAGTGCATCATTATCAGATCTCACTTGGTAGTAACTTCACAAATTTCTCTCCCAACTAATGTTCATGGAGCATTTAGATTCCATTGAGATACCATTAGTGATTAGTATTCTTTAATTTTTTAAGCTTTTAAAAGCACTAGAGCAATACAGCAATACTCTACATAGCAATACAGTTCTAAACTCTATTTTTCTTAATAAAAACTTAAAGAAGTGCTCTACAATAATAAATGAAGTCTGAAACAAATGGTGTTAAATTCCTTTTACCTCAACGGTCTAATGATATAGCATCCGTAATTATACTGGCCTTTATAAATTTAAAAGATGCAGTCTAAAAATTAACTCTGAAAATTTAACTTTTTTATTGAAGTCAGTGACTATGTTGCCTTACCAGAACATTCTAAATAGGGAATACAAGCTTTTTTTATTTTATTAGGGCTGAGCCAAAATAATCTCCACTCAATTGTTTCATTGTTAAGTGAGGTAATTGAAAAGCGGCAATTTTAAAACAAGACAATTTGAGCAAAATGTGGAAGTGAAAGCAGCAAGTCGTTCCTCCAGAATGCCAACTTGGCAATAATGACTCATCTCCGCTGATAGTGGCATCATTATGATAACATAATTGCCTTCATTGTACAGTACACAACTCAATACCACTGTCTGTTTTCTCCAATAAAACGTGTTTTGTACACTGCCTCATTTCCTTATTTCCTTAAAAGATTTGCTCACTTTTTTACTCATAAAATTATTTGCTGGAAACTAGTGACAATATATATATTTATTTGCATTTATTTATTTATTTGAATTGCTACCAAACAGATCACAGATCAGATCACATTGTAGCATTTACAAAAAACAAAATTTAATTTTTCCTCAAAAATATGTATAACTTAAAAGTAATTTGTAAGCATTTTTACCCAAGTCAAGACAACTTATACATGTACCATATTTTTTTTAAAGTAAACCTATTTATTTTAGATGGCTCATATTGAAAATGAGATTTGAATAGAAGTATGTTCCACAACCTAGATTGTCTGAAATATTTTCTCAAAATATTTTGATCATCCTTCCTAAAATCTAGTTTTATGAAGTAATGTTAATATGTTGAAAGTCAAAACATTATATCTTCTACTAATGTTATTTTTGTGAACATAGCCTGTTTCCATAATATGATGGAAGATAGGAGAAGTGAGAATCCATAGAATTGAATTTTTAATGAACAACATCTGTTAAGCTTAGACTCATCTATTAAACATAATTGTTCATCTGTTAATGTCTCCTAAAACTTGTAAGAAATTGAAGAAAAAGACATGAAAAATGAAAAGGATTTGACATTGACATGGGGGGTTTCAATGAGGGCCTGGTAATTTTCACTCAGAACTCAATTTATTTCAGAATTTGAAATTTAAAATGCTCCGTCTTATATATACACCAACTGGAATAAGAATTGAAAATAAAAGTAAATATATTACAGGTATTATAATTGATATATTTAATATAATATTTTATTCTAAGTTAAAATGGCTTCTACATTTCAATAGCAATCGAAAACTGAAAAATTTATAATTAAAGTAGTAGGTAGTTTCCGCCTACTTAGTGTATGTTTCCACTAAACCACTAAGTACTAGTACAGTAGTTTCTTGTGATATGAACCCGATCAACTCGAAGGAGATGTTGCTTGTGATTCCATTAAGTAGCCAGTTACCAAGGTAAGCTCTGTTGAACGGTTTAAAGTCAGTTTAATAATTTTAAATATTGAAAATCTTACATAAACTTAATCTAAATTATGATGAAAAAACTGACCAACCTTTTTAAAATTTCAATTACAATGAAAAAATTCTGATGAATTGAAGTTTTTTATAAAAAAAAAAACAAAACAGGAAAGTACTTAGTGATAGACATTAAGCCTTGTCTTTGTTTTGGAATGGTCAAATGCATGTCTTAGGACATAATGCTTTTCTGAAAGATATGGACTTAATGTTATTCCTTTTATTTACTTGTTTTTATAATGTTATTTATATAAGTTTTCATGATAATCAACTCACATTTTACAACATAAGGGGAACAAAGGGAAGTTAATTTTAGAACTTGTTGCTTAGTGCAACATTCACTCAAGTAGCCTTAATGTGGAAACACATCGAGTGTCAGTTGCAAACTTACAATCTACTTTGAAAAAATAACCAGAGGAGTTAGATTAAAACCAAGAGAAATAGATAGAACAATTTTTCCTGTCAATAAGTCAGTTCTACTACTGAAGACAGTGTGAAGTGGTGGATTGTTCCCCCGAGGGAGCGCCTGGCCTTCGCCAGACGGGAGACATGATGTGCGTGTTGCAGGTCCCTCCGGAGATAAAGCTGCCAGTGCTGTACCTCATCGACTCAATTGTCAAGAATGTGGGCAAGGCATACATCGACCTCTTCACCCAGAACATTGTGCAGTGCTTCACGGCTACATTTGAAAAGGTGAGTCCGCTACTATCGTTGCTGTGGGCTTAAAATCAGCTGAAAATTGTAGACTAAAATGTTAGAGAATTTCAGTAGAACTGAGGGTAGTTTGACCCTTGTAGTTAAGTAGTTTGGCTGTGCCTCGCTTATGTTTAGGTGTAGGTGCATCACATATTTTCATTTACAAAGTTTATTTTATAATAGTAATTAATCAAGTTTTTTAGTAAATTGTATTAAAAACAAGCTCATTTTCTCTCTATATAGCTGTAAAATGGTGTGAGTACTTGATAATCAAGTGTTTTTTTTAGTCAAGTATACACTACTCGATTCAACTTAAATTATTGCTAAATACTCTAAAGTTCCAATCAAGTAGTTATTCTCGCCGTTTATCCTGAAACGGTACGAGCGAAAAAATACTATGGTCATATTTCATATTGTCAGTCCAACTTTAATGAACATAAGTAAAACCTTGTTTTTTATACTCGAGTAGAGAGTTCTTTTGAGTTTAAAAGACACATTAATTTTTATATCACTCCTTATCTTTTCTATAGTTTGAGTTTGTTTATTATTTCTTCTCTTAAAAAAAGATTTTTGTCATATTTTAGAAACCATCTATACTATTATAAAGAAGAGGTGGTTTCTGTTTGTGTTTATGTATGGGGCAAGTGAACTAAAAAAATACTGAACCGACTGGGTTGAAATTTCACACAGAGGTATATCTTGAACCTGGGAAACATATAGGCCTATTCACTTCCTTAAAATCCCCTTGGGCTACGCCCCGTGAACGTCCTTAGCTTCAATGTTTATAGTTTATAAGGATGTAAACATTCAAATACAGAAATGTAAACAGCTGTGAATACTACAATTTGACAGTTCAAAGAGCAGAAGTAAGATCAGCTCTAATTTATCATGAGCGAAGCCACGGGCAACTAACTGCTAGTAGCAGATAAATAACAAATTAATTTTCTTGTTGACAAGTACATGAATATAAATTCACCTGTCTGAGTAACTCAAAGAAAATATTTAAATCATGTACTGACTTAGGTGTAGAAGGGTCGTGTGTATTTCATTTTAAAACCCAGGTAAGCCTAAAGATAAGTTAGGCTTGAAAAAGATCAAATCAAGAATTATCGTTACTTAAAGTTTAGACAGAAAAGGCAAAAAAGAAAAGACGGTTTTCTTTCTTTTTTTGGTATTATTTATTTGTATATCTGCTCTTAGTTCAGTAACTCTTTCAAGCTTAATTACTTTGAAATTGTGATTTTTTATTTGACTGAGAATAATAATTTTTGACATGACAATTATGTAGAAACACGATGACTATTATATATTGAAACATACTAAAAAATTAAAATCTTTAAAAAGACTACGCGAAAAAAGCTCGAACTCGCGAGTATTTTTCAAAACTCGACTTGACTTCAGAAATCACAACTCGCACATCCCTATTGTAAAACTAAAATCACCAACATTCCTGAGCTAAGGAAATAAGTATAATCTTTGTTACCTTGATATAGATGCCATGTTGGGTCTTAATTTCATTCTCAACATCCAGGAAACGCAAGTGCACAAATATAAAGAAATTTTATGCTATGCCACAGCTGATTTTATGTCCTATTTTTGCCCTACATTTTAAGTTTTTAGTTGAGAACAACTATCCCTGATTATCATACTTGAATATTTTTTTAAACAAATCAAAATTGTGTGATTCAGATTTATAATCAGTATTAAAGCACAATATGAGTCAATTTATCATAGAAATATCAATTAAATAGTAAAATTAAACAGGCTCAATTTTATGCTTGGGTTTTTAAGCAGTTGTAAAACTGACGCCCTCATCAGTAACCCTCAATCAACAGCTTTACTCTTTTGCTTCAGTTCCTCCTGAAGTTTCTCTATACTGTAGAACCAGAGCCTTTTAATTTATTTCCTATTGCTTCCTCTTTACAGTAAAATATTATTCCAACCGTCATGTTAATATCTGACAGACCTTGTGTGTAGAACATGGAATGTCCTTGGTACATGTCACTCGTTGACTTGACAATGGATGCCTCCAGCAACAACAATGAGTTATGTTTAGTCAGCAATGATTGAATTTCAGTGTAATGTTATCACTAATATTGATAATCTTATCAACTGATGTTGATGGACACAGCTTTTGTTTTACTCCTACTCTAAATCGAAATCTAAAACATATCTCCTGACATTTTACAAAGAATAATAATCATTAATCGTGTTCTATGGTCTACTAAACTTTTGACCAAGAGGATGCTACTTGAAGAAAGCTTTACCTAAATGAAACTAGTATGTTCATGTGCAGGGCCAGATTTACAATTCACGGGCCCCCTGGGGGAGCAAGGTGGTGCGGGCCCCGCTACAGAGAAACTGGTGACCTTTTTTTATGGTCCCACTTTGTAGTGCAGCCCTCTAGTTCCTATCATTAAATCAGGCCCTGTTCATGTACATTCTGTAGGGGACACAACTTAGTCTAAGAACCGATCTTCATCGCACGCAAACAAATCTTAATCTTACTTCTTTTAACTGTTGATTTTTATTAATGATTCAAGATTTATATCATTTAATCGTAACGAACTAGTTTTGTAGATGTTAAAGCCCTGTTGCACTAGACCTGCATACTCAGCAAATTTCAAATTCCTAAATATAAGTTTAAACCTACGTTTAAACATATAAAGCTACATCATACATATTCTCCATAATGTATAACTTGCATTCTGTATAACTTGTATGACGTATGACTTGTCTCCATAAGAATAGCATGGGGATTAAGTACAGGTTTAATGCCACATGTGTTTGAAAATTCCATTGTTCCAAATAATATTAAGACTTCAATTAGAATAAACCGTACACCCAAGTTTAATCTATACCCAAGATTTATCAAGAAGGTATAGAAATTTATTTACCTCTCATAATGTCAATATCAAGAATTTAGCAGGTTCGCAGCCACAGAAATGTGTCATGGAGGATTTTAAGCCATTATCCAGTAAATCTCTGTGAATCCAAATGTTAAGTTATATTAGATTTGTTGAGAAATAAGTAAGATAATCATTTCTTTTCTATAACATTAAAATTTGGACATGGTATGTTTACCACTATGTATATCTTGGTAACAAAATGACATAGGGCATTGATACGTGTTTTTATGTTAAATCGATGTATCCCATTTTAGGGGGTTCTGTAAACGAAACGAATATTTCCACTAACAACTCAAATTCGAAAATTATGACAAAACCAATACTTTCTCCATATACTAAGTTTAGGGGGAAGAAAGTAATAAGTATACCAGCTTTTGTATCAGCCAGGATTTGAAAGAGAATGTAGTTAAAGTATTCTCCATCAGGGTATGCCTATGTCAACCAGTAATTATGCTTCCAATAGGAGTTAAGACGTGGTGGACCGAGCGTTTCTCTGTATCATTATTTCATGTTCATCAGTTCATCAAATTACAATAAAATACTTCAATGTCATAAAACGGATAAATCAACTTTTTTTATTACTCCATACAATCCTTATCCCACACGCTGTATTTTTCCTAGATGGCTGTAGTTTGCAAACAGCTATTATGATTACCTCAATTGTTTACACTTTCCTTGTTTACTTCATTATCATGGGAACTTATAAAAGCTAAAATTTTACAATTTTAAAATTCATTTGATTACTTAAATAGATTTTCTTTGGCCAAGTAAACTGCATAGACACGTTTTGAAGGAAATCCTTGGAGCTGTTTTTCAGACAGTTGATCAAACAAGATAACATTGCTCATAAAGGAGTAGTATGAAGGTATTTTAGTATTCGGGTTGCAATCGTCATAAGCTAAGGAACTCTTGTTTTCCAGCGTATAAAGGTTTGAGAACTTAAAATACTTGAAATAAATCATTTATAGCAGTATTATCTGTCGATGACAATCAGACTACGTCCACTTCAAATCCTGGCTGAAAAGAAAGTTGGTACAACTGGGCCATAAGGATGGGAGGTCTCCTTCTGTATACAAAAGCAATGGTTGCATATTAAAGTGGATTTCCGGGGGTGTCAAAGATAGAGATGTTAATTGAAGGGAGTCTATGGAACTTAAAAAAAAACATAAACTTGGAACATAAAAAAGGATTAAAAAAGCAGGTTGTAAAAATTGTATAAATTCATTAAATACTATAAAAAACTGCACAACTGATTGAATAACGTTAATCATAACATTGGTATCATTCACTGGAAAAATAAATTGTGATTTTGATTGCTTGATGTGGGTTTTTATTATGACCCACATGTCAAAGTATCCAAGTGTCAAAGTTTAGAGACTATCGAGGTTCTACTGTATTACATTTTTTTAATCAACTGCAGATATTTAAATTATGATCCGAGGATAAGTTTGTTTACTAAATATACCTGAGAATTGAATACAACATGCTTTTGAAGTTGGTTTAAAAAACTATGCAATTGAACTTGGAATTTGACTAATATATTAATTACTGGTATTTGTCTTCTGTTACTAATAATTAACTTAAACTAGACTGACAGGTTTCGATGTAAGTAAGTTGCTATTAATGAGTTAACTACCCCACAGCAATATTACACTTGCTGTCAGCTAACGATTTTGATAAAAATTTTATCGTATTTAGTGCTTAAGATGACAAATAAAATGACACACCACCTGCATGTCTGAAAAAATTTAGGTTCAGAAGTTATGGGGGTTTAAATATTAAAAAATTTATATTTTAATTTTCATAAAATCTGTAAACTTGATAAGAAAATATACTTGCAACCATTAAATTTGGCTTTGAAAAAATAACTATCCAGTATTTTGAATTATTAGTTTACGTCAACTGGTTGCGGACGAATTGATATTTTAGTTTGGCGGTAAACACAGTATGTTGTCTAATGTTATTGTTTTGGAAAATATAAAAACTGATATCTTCATTAAATGATAACCTATTTCGATAAAATTTGGTATGTATTTGTGGAATGATTGTATTTTATTTTATTTTATTGTAGATTTTCTTGCTTTTAGGGAGAAAGTATGTGCCAGTTTGCTGATAACCATTTATTTACTTTGGCGATGAAAAGTCTCATTCTGTATTTTTAGTAAGTCAGTGATACAACTATCGAGTTGTAAAAGACAGCAAATGAGGGCTTAATTATCGGTTGGGCAATCTGTATGTCAACTGTGTATGTGTGGAGGCCACAGACAGTACTAATAATGGTGGTAGTTGTTAACCTATATGTTCACCAGGCATAACACCTTTGACCTCTGGGTGATAAAATCAGCCAGTCACAATACAGTAGAGACATATCAAACAGAGTGTTTCTCCTTGAACATATAAATATATATATATATATTATTTTTTTTAATCGTTTCTTGACAGCATTGGCTTCAAGATCCAAGAAGAGAACTTGCTCTCAGAAAGTGTCGTTGGATTTTCTAATAGTAGACTCATAAGACTTAAAGCTATCTAAATTCCTGTTTGAGTATTTTGATGCTTAATAATTCAGGGTGTCTACCAGTCGGGAATTCGGGAATATGTCGGGGATTTTTTAAGGTCGGGAATAGTCGGGAAAAAGTAATGAATTTCAACTTTTGGTCGGGAAGTTTGAATTTGGCTATAAAACAAAACGAAATAGCCGTTTTCTTCGTTATTGTCGTCGTCTCGGCCGGCAAATCTCTCGAACGAATCGCGGCAGACAAATTTTTAGCTATAGCACGACCAGAAAAGCTGTCGCTTACTCCGCTGCCGCAAGTTTCTCGGTCCTAATACAGCTGTAAAAACGCTCGCTCGTTTCGCGGCCGACAAGTCTCTCGTTCTTTACGCGGCCGACAAGTCTCTCGCTCTTTACGCGGCCGACAAGTCTCTCGCTCTTTACGCGGCCGACAAGTCTCCCGCTCTTTACGCGGCCGACAAGTCTCTCGTTCTTTACGCGGCCGACAAGCCTCTCGCTCTTTACGCGGCCGACAAGTCTCTCGCTCTTTACGCGGCCGACAAGTCTCTCGCTCTTTACGCGGCCGACAAGTCTCTCGCTCTTTACGCGGCCGACAAGTCTCTCGTTCTTTACGCGGCCGACAAGCCTCTCGCTCTTTACGCGGCCGACAAGTCTCTCGCTCTTTACGCGGCCGACAAGTCTCGCTCTTTAAGCGGCCGACAAGTTTCTCGCTCTTTACGCGGCCGACAAGTCACGCTCTTTACGCGGCCGACAAGTATCTCGCTCTTTACGCGGCCGACAAGTCTCTCTCTCTTTACGCGGCCGACAAGTCTCGCTCTTTACGCGGCCGACAAGTCTCGCTATTTACACGGCCGACAAGTCTCTCGCCCTTTACGCGGCCGACAAGTCTTGCTCTTTACAAGGCCGACAAGCATCTCGCTCTTTACGCGGCCGACAAGTCTCTCGCTCTTTACGCGGCCGACAAGTCTCTCGCTCTTTACGTGGCCGACACATCTCTCGTTAGTAATGCTACCTTAAAATCGTGTGCTCTTTTCGTGGCTATCACATCTATTGGCCACATGAAGGCCAGAATATCTATAACCCGGCCGGCAAATTCCTCGGTCGTTTCGGGGTCAGCAAACCTCTTGGTCACATTGCGGCCGTCAGATATCTCGCTCTCTTTGCGGTCGTCAAAACTGCCGCTCTTTTCGCGGCCATCACATCTTTCGCTTTTATTGCGGCCAGAAATCGCATTACCGGCATTGGTCGCATTTCGGACAATGACTTCATCCCTTTTTTCGCGAGCGTTAGACCTCTCGGTTGTATTGCGGCCAGAAAATCGCTTACTCATGTTGGGACCAAAACATTTTTCGGTCACCTCGTGGTAGACAAATTTTTTGCTCTTTTTGTGGCCATCACATCTCTCGGTCGTATTGCGATAAGAAAATCGCTCGATCTTTTCGCGGACGGAATATCTATCATTTATATCGTAGCCGGCAAGATTTTCGGTCTCGTTGCGATCGGAAATCTTTCGCTTGTCTTGCGGCAGGTAAATCTCTTGGTCGCATCGCGGCCGATGACCTTACTCATTTCGCGGCCATTAGACCTCGGTCATAATGCGGCCGGAAAGTAGCTCACTCGTTTTAGGAATGAAACATTTTTCGGTTGATTCGCGGCAGACGAGTTCCTTGCTCTTTTAGTGGCCGTTATATCTCTCGGTAGTATTGTGACAAGAAAATGTTTTTCGGTTGACGGGTGGCCGATTGGTTCTTGATTGTATTGTGTCGCTTACCCTTTTCATAGCCGTTACATGATTTGGTCGTATTGCGGCCGGCAAATCTCTCTGTCACATCGTGGCTGTCAAATCTCGGTTTTTTATACCACGGCCGGAAAATCTCTTGGTCACAATGCGGCCGGAAAATCGCTCGTTCTTTCCGCAGCCGAAAATCTCGGTCGCATTACGGCTGGCAAATATATTGGGCTTATCGCAGTCATCTTGCTCATCTTTTGGCGATCTTTTGCTAGCATTGTAACTGTCTAAATGTATTTATTTACAAATATCGTTCTCAATATTCGTTATATGAGGCAATGGTCATGTTTCCTATGGTTGGGAATTTTTTTAATTTGTCGGGAAAAGTCGGGAAAAAGTCGGGAATTCCATATATGAAATTTGGTAGACACCCTGTAATTCTTTGGAATCAATGATTTTGGATAAAATATATCCATTTGAAATGGGGCACCCCAACAACCTTATCTTAAATACCCAATAAATTGTCATATAGAGCACCTTCACACTGTAAACACCTCTTGATAATCTTATGGAGATTACTTTAAAATGCTTATTACTGCAAATTCCTGTGGAAGGTGAGCTAAAATCCAGTATGGCCTGCACATCGTTGGGCTAAAAAATCAGACTACAGTAGACTCTCGAATGTCCGAGCCCCGGTTATCCGAGTCTCCGGGTTATCCGGGGCAGCTCTAAGCCTAAATAAATGTTTTTATTTTCTTACTAAGGGTTTCATTAATGCGTCGAAAAAGTGTATTTATTTAAAATTGTATTATTTACAACTTAAAAGGACTTTCATTGTCGTGTTTATGGGTAAGTACTATATAATAAAAACATTTTGAAGTGGTCTTATTACAGCCCAACCGCAAATTACATTTAAACTCCATATTATCCGAGGTAGCCTTGGTCCCAAAGACCTCGGATAATCGAGAGTGTACTGTCCTCCTAACACTATTTTTTGGGATTGCTTGCAGTGAATTTGAGGTTTTGCTCTAAATAACATTGCTTTTTATGTATGTCAGTACATAAATAAATAAATATATATACAGGGTGTTGATAAAAAACCCTTCAGGACTTTGGGATATGGTTACTTACATAAAAACTAAGAAAAAAGTTCCCGTAAACATGGGTCCTAAAATGCTCGGTTATCCGTCTGTCGGTCTGTATGTGTTTTTAACATGATTTTGCATAACTTTGGAACCACAAAAGATATCAACTTCAAACTTGGTACTTATATGCTGACTATTAGGCCCTATTTTCGTGCGGAGTATCAAGTTTCTACTTTGTACCATTTCAAAATGGCAGCCATTTTTATATTTTAAAACTTAATATCTTAAAAACCGTAAATTTTTCAAAAATTGGATAAGAGACAAAAAAGTTGCGAAATTTTAATTCCTATAAAACCATATCAGATTATTAAGATCGAACAATAAGTTACGGAGTTATTGCAATTTTTCCAACAAAATGCATGCATTTTTTATGGTAGCTATGGCAAATTTACTTGAAGAATTCTGTTAGAAAAATTGCAATAACTCCGTTAATTGTTGTTTGATCTTAATAATCTTGATATGGTTTTGTAGGCAATAAAATTTCGCAACTTTTTGTCTCCTATCTAATTTTTGAAAAATTTACGGTTTTTAAGATAGGCCTATTAAGTTTTAAAATATAAAAATGGCCGCCATTTTTAAATGGTACAAAGTAGAAACTTGATACTCCGCACGATAATAGGGCCTAATAGTCAGCATATAAGAACCAAGTTTGAAGTTGATATCTTTTGTGGTTCCAAAGTTATGCAATATCATGTTAAAAACACATACAGACCGACAGACGGATAACCGAGCATTTTAGGACCCATGTTTACGGGAACTTTTTTCTTAGTTTTTATGTAAGTAACCATATCCCAAAGTCCTGAAGGGTTTTTTATCAACACCCTGTATATATTTCAAAAAATCCCAACAAAAACAGCTCAAAATATTCTTTTTAGCCTATTTGAATATCTGTTGAGCAACTGTTTATTGTATTTTTATACCATTTAAACTCTCCAAACCAATTTAAATAATGGACCACACTGATCTTGACTACCATCTTAAATCAATCATACTTAAAACACCACAAATACTCAGATATGAATTAGCCAAAAAGTAGTTAAGAATTTATCCGTACCGGTTACTTTCATCACAAGCCAGCTTATTGTTTACATTTCTTTCAAATTCCTTTATTGTTATGATCTTTTTCCAAATAAAAAAAAAAAATTCAGATATTTTAGAAGCCAGTTTTTATAAGTCTCGATTACATCTCTAGCATATGTTCCCAGCAGATTTTGATAAGATTCATATATATGATAAAAAGAACATTCCAAAGAAAAGTTCCAATTGTATAAACATTTTTAGCCTCCCGGTAGACCATTAATAATGTGTCAGTATAAGGCCCTCCACACCAGAGTAGCATGGCTCGGAGTAGCGATGCACTGCAATGCAGCCTAAAAACCAACCAATGCATTAATATGTTTCGTTACACAACGCATAGCAGTGATGTGGCGCGTCTTCAAATTGCAGCGATGCGTTATATAGTGACACGCTGTGTCGCTTGCACAGATGAAAATCAGCTGTTTATAATTTATTTCATTAAATCTCGCTGAAAATTAGGAATAAATATGCAACACAACATCTTTAAGTTCGAGTTTGAAAACCAGCAGAATTTGTTCACTCTAAAGAGAGTTCGTTTAAAAGTATAATACATTTTACTTTTAAGTTTTAACGAATATTAATTAATTTTATACTGATTAAATTGTCAGAATCGGATTCAGCACACATTGAAAACAGTTAAGCATTTGGAATCATTACACCCTTTTTTACTATTTTTTATGGGTTTGCAGTCTGTATATTATTTATTTTAGTTGAATATTCCAATTCTTCGCTTTTGCATTAATTTTTTAGTCGTAGCCAATAACAGAATCATCCTGTCATGGTCCATGTATATACCAAAAGGGAAATGGTTATCAGATGATGAAGACGCGTCGTGCCATGAGGCGTTACTCTAGATTGAAACCGTTTTCAGTAGATGGACTGGCGTGACATGTGCAGTGTAGCGCCGCCTGGCAGCCGCGCCACCTGGCAGCCACGTCACGCCTCGCCACTCTGGTGTGAGGGGGCCGAATGTAAAAACTACTTTAATTGAAATGAATGTTACTTACGTAAACATGTAGATATCAAAATATTTCTATAATTTGCCGGACTAGTTTCAAGAGTTAACCTCTCATCCTCAGCGGCATATCACACCTTATAAACTAACCCACATATATAATATGCCGCTGAGGATGAGAGGTTAACTCTTGAAACTAGTCCAGCAAATTATAGAAATATTTTGATATCTACAGGTGTTTACGTAAGTAACATTCATTTCAATTAAATTAAAAAGTATCAAGGCTGTTTGACAAGTAAAAACTACTCATAAGGTTTGACTCATTTGAATATGTACGATTTTAGCTCATTGACAAAGAATTTGTGAGTCAAAATATAATGAAATAAACGACAACCTAAACTATCCAAGGTCTTCGGTATTAAGGTTACCGGTACTTTGAATATCAAGAACCTCACTTGGAATATCGACATTGTGGTCACTTGTATTTTGAGGTTAGTTAAGATATGACAAAGCCACAATGTAATAACATAAAATACAAGAGCAAATCATACTTTTGCCTATAGAGTTTAAAGAACTCTTAAGTAATTTTTTGTTACGAATAATTTCAGGTGACTAAAACAACAGTATCATTTTTTTACATATATTTATCTAAACTAGTGACTTGCCTAAAGCTATCTGAGATAGCCTGGAGTCACAGATAACTGGGGCTTGGATAGTAGTCGGGTATGTCCTATAGATAGAAATAAAGGGGGCCCTGGACAATATAGTGTGGTGAGAGTTAAGATTGGTATTTGTTTTAAAAAGTCTCGTAATATTTTTTGGTATAAAAAAGATCATTCTAATCCATCAAAGGAGAATGTAATACCCAATCATAGTTAAAACAAATTTGAATTATAAGTAATAAAGTCGACATTAAAAGCTTTACTATTACTAAACAATACAGAGTAAGTGCTACAGCAGAGCCAGCAGTTCACAAAAAGTGGGCCACGACTCATGGATTTCGGCGTTTGTGACGAGATTGCAGCAAAAATAATTAATAAAAAAAAAATAAACGAATAGAAAAAAGATTTTAGGAATTCGTGAAGAAAGCAAGTCTGTTGCGACTGGGGTTCTCCCAGCTGATCTGGGATTCCTGTCAGCGGCTGACAAAGCCCCCAAGGGTGTCGCTGCAATAGATATGCTTATGCTCATTTGGCGGTCTTCCCTCTTGCAAGCGCCGTTTGCATGTCGGCAGTCCAGTTGATCATGCTGGGCAGTGCACAAGATAGGCTCACTCGGACTCGAGAAGCGAGTTTACTGAAGACTGGTTTACCCGAGTCTAGCGCCGAGAAGCATTTGTGGCATTTGTGGTATCCAAGCTTGCCCTGATGGTGATCTCATCAAATTATTTTGAGTTGTTTGGCAATTTTTTTTTGACTTGGAAAGGTTTTTCTGGAGGATAAAAGTATTATGAAATGGAGAAGACTTTGGAATTTCAGAGGATTGCATTACCAAAAGTCGAATGTTTTTTATTTGGAGAAAAACATTTTTCATTGTTATAGAGCACTGGAAATAAACAAATAGGCTGAAAATAAATATAACATGATTTTTGAACAAATGAAATATTTTAGCAACGACCCATTTTAATTAATTCCTACATTAAAACCATAAAGAAGAGCCCTCTTAAAGCGAGATAATTGTTCCAAGTTCCATTATTGCCCAACAGATATGTGCACTGTCTTTAATGCCTGAACTCTTGGCACTAAGACAATGTAGACTCTTGGCATCAGCAGCAAGACTTCTCCTTAGCCAAAAAGATAAGCCTTTAAAACAATCATTGCCCTTATTAGTCATAAGTCCAGAAAATGTTCCTTAAATGCAAGTAAATTAGGGATACAAGTACTGTAGATTAGGGAAAAAAGAAGTGTAAAGGGGGAAGGTTAGTTGATGTAAGACATTATTGCAAATATTCATGAATATTAAATCTCAAAATAAATTACAATAAAAAATATGAGTTATAACAAGGCACACAATCAAAAATAATTATAATGAAATTTCGTCCGTACTTCTTTATCCTTTTATTCCTCTTATTTCTTTAGAGTGCTTTATATTGATTGGCTTAATGCAGCTAAGTTATATCACATACAACTAACTCTAACCAGAGACTTTTAGCAAATTAACTGACCACAAAAAGTCACAACGTAGATGCAGACGCCTCCAGTTCCATTTTGTATCAGCTAAACATATGGCTGGATTCTACCCCCGTGGCAAAACTAATACTGAAATAAAAATTATGCTCTCGGTCGTCTTGGCTGGCAAACCTCGGTCGTAAAATGGAAGAAAAAATACTTTTGTTCGTTTTGCGATCTTAAAATCCCTGTAAGTTCATGCAATATGTAGATACTACTGACAACGTCGCTTATTGTCAGTCACATCACGGCGATAAAATCTCTCGTAGCTTCATGGCTGGCGATTTCATTCGTATTGTGGACATTATGTCACTTGGACGTATCGTGTTTGAAAGTCTTATGGTTATCTCGCAGCCGTAAAATTTGAAATGTGACTATAAACTGTTCTTTTTTTTTTAGTTTTTGGGTTGAAATAATTGGGTTGTATTAAGGTAAAAGGCCTTAGAAAATTTTTCCCCCGATCGAAATACTGTTCCAGTCGCCCTGGACCCCCTCTGTTAACCTATGAAACATCCCCCCCCTTGGGATAGTGAACCCCCCCCAAACACTTACCCTGGGTACGCCACTGACTGTTAAGATATTTCAAATACTAGCTGTTGCCCATGGCTTCGCTCATGATAAAAATTACAGTTGATCTTATTTGTGCTCTATGAACTGTCAAATTTTATCCACAGTTGTTTACATTTCGCTAATTGAATGTTTATTTTCCTCTGAAGTATAGACATAGAAACTAAAAACGTTCACGGGGCATAGCCTGAGGGGATTTTAAGGAAATGAATAGGTCTATATGTTGCATGAAATCTAGATTTACCTTTGTGTGAAATTTTTTAAACCCAGTCAGTTAAGAAGTTCCTCCGAGATTGAGTCAATAAACATTCATCCATCCATCCAAACTTTCTCATTTATAATATTAGATTGTCGTTAAAAGTGTTAATGAAAATTCTCAGACTGTATTTTAACAATGAAAAAAATTAACGCTGCTAAAACGGTAATCAAACAAAATTATATAAAACTAATAACAAGAAACAACAGCAAAGTCTATTAACTACTTATTATAGTTGATAAAAAATGGTTTTTATTAGAATTCAATACAAGCAAAATTTCTATAATATACCAATTTCAAAATCAATAATAAAATATTTAATTAAGTTGCATGTGGTAATATTTACAATACCATAGACATATTAAAAATAAAAACAATCCTATAACAATCCTGATAAGAAAATTAATTAATATAAAGATTGCTGTACTTTTAAGACTGCTAATCTTTCAAAATCGCTGCACTAATTTGCCAGCTATGGCTGCATTAAAATTTAATTACAGTACAGTCTATGCAAATGGATTTCTTAATTGAGGTGAGAGGTGAGATTTGAATGAAGTAGTTTATTAATATTTGTTGCTAATTCAAACTAAAACCTATCAGTTTCCATAGCTCATGAAGCTGCCCAGAATCTTCATTTGAATCATGCAAATACCTCCTTTTCATTCTTAATTGAGACTGTAAATTGATACACTAGTTGAAAAAATTCAATAAAGAAGAACATTTAGAGTAAAGCTAAAGTTCCAGGCACAACTTGAAATATCTAATGTACCCAAAAAACTAAACTCCAATGTACTCAGAAATTTCAAACTCCAACTCCAATGAAGCCTTCGTTCGAAACAACACACAATGAGAAAGTCAAGACTATTACAGTAGACTCTCAAAAGTTTGACACTTAATGGACGTATTAACCGGCCCTTAACTGATGTTTGGTGAAATCAGGCTTAAGTATCATGTGTTGAACCGTCAAGTTTTTTTTTCGGGGGAGGGCATTAGGAAGCCTGGGTTTCCCCATCCCACAAGTAAAATCCTGCGAGGGTACTTCAGCCATTATTTTGTCTTTTTGTATGGCTACCGGAAAGGTAAAGAAGCTTCCCTTCGATTATCCCTTAGGCTCACTGCCTTTAGTAGATTATTATAAGGGAAGCAAAAGGAAAAAGGAAAAGGTAGATGGAATAGGTTCGGGTAAGCTTCAAATGTATAATAGGAAATGTATATGGAATAGGTTCGGGTAGGTGCGGGTCAAATGTATATCTCTGTCCAATGGATGCTGGAACAGGGCCTCACGGGAACAGGTGGCCCTCATTTTGGTTGACCCCTGCTGTCTAACCTAGCCTCCCTTGGTGAGGAACTGAAGTTGTTCACTGAAAGACAGCTACAACACTGCCTCCAATCATGACAACTTCTGTTGCTGTACCCAGTATTGGTACCTCTAAACTAGCAAAAGCCAGTTAGGATCCCACTGGGGGATCTAGAGTTTACTGTATTAGCAAACTTAAGGGAGGCTGAAGGCAATTCTGTGTCTGGCTAGAAAAACATCCCATGACTCCAGCTGATGCCCACTAAAAGTAGTGTGATGTACAAGATGAATCTTGTAAGACACTCTTTGACTGTCTATAGTTTACCAATACTTTTTGTAAAAATAAATCAGACAAAATTCACAAGGCAATGTGATGTAAACAACTACATACAAGAAGTAAGAGAGTGTAGTTGTACAAAAACATAACACGGAAAAAGTTACTCAGAGATCATCTTATAGTGGGACAAAGTTCATTAATAGGTACCTTTCAGATAGCATCAGGAATTAAAATAATTTTGCAGGGTTTAAAAATAAACTAAAACATTGCTTGATTGGTTACCTAAATTGTTATATGAATGAAATATGAATTTATTTTATCTTATAAATGAATAGGCCTGTATGAAATGAATGAATATATAAATGAATAAATTAATATATGAATTTATTTTATAAATTATAAACAAGGAAAAAGTTATTTCTATACATTTTGTTACGGATGACTAGATACGGGGTTTTTCTTGACACAATCATATACACTTGATGTGTATGTTTGAAGAAAGATATTTTTGACTCAATTTGATTTGTTTTATACAGTCTTTATACAGTACGGTCTAAAAAAGTAATTCAAACACTCAAGTTTTAAATATAACTCCAGAGGCTAATTCAATATCGCCAGTATATTTAGTAATGTCAACACGTGTGTATGCAGTTATATTCCGCTTCCTTCATTGTTCCCTATGCTTTAATGATAATGTACTGTGAAATTTAAAAAAGTAATCGTATATTAAAATAATTATAGCTCTGGACAGCCTTACTGGCGGGTGAGTGAGTGCGCTGTTGTCGTAATTAGTGTTTAATATCTGCAATGTTTTGGTAATAAATCACATGGTCATTTGTTTAAGTAAAGGTACGTTACACAAGAAAATATTTTGCTGCAACCGCAAGTGCAACTAATGGTAAATGCTTGCAAGCTCAACACAATTCATAAAGTACGACGAAAAAAGTGTGGAAACACATTCTTAATTGTAAACAAATCATTTAAGATGAAAGGTTGCCAAAACAATAAGACCAGCTGATACATTGCACAAATATTTTCCAGAATTTTTAATTGCGTAAGAAATCTCTCGGTGAAATATTACAGCACATTCTTTAGTAGTGTAAATGAGGTGAAACGTAAACAAAGTTTTGACAGTTCTACCAAAACATATGTTTATTTAGCAGACATTTTGGGAGATTACAATTTTCGCCACCCGCCAGTAAGGCTGTCCAGAACTATAGCAAAACATTTTTACATAATGTTATAGGAGGTAAAATTTGTTTAATAAATTCAGAAACTGATAGCTTTTTTAATTTTTTTATTCCGATTTTCAGAAATAATAATTAAGCGTTAAACAAAACGTGGGAAGACATTCTATTCTTTTAATCCATTAAATAAGAATCAAGCCTACTAAAAATTAAATTTCTTTAAATCTATTTCACTCTATAGTAGACGCCCGATTATCCAAAGTATTTGGGACCGAGCGTACCTCAGATACGCGAAAAACTCGGATTATACGGAGGTTATATACTATGGTACAAACAAATTTAAAAAAATGCATTATATTATATGAAGTACTTATTTATATTACAATGAAAAACGTAAAGTTGACAGTTTTACATACCTGTAAACAAATACAAAAGAGATTTTGTACACACGCACAGGATGTGAGACAGACGCGCGGACAAGCGATTCCTAAAATTAGCTAAAATATAAAATAATATTCCCGGGAATCAACTGCTCGACCAAACAACAGCCAGTAGAGATGCATTACTCGACCTATCAAAAGCCATAAATTTAATATTTTTTGCATGAGCAATGAAGATAATCCACTTCTTGCCTTAATTTTTGTAATTTTATGAGTTTTCTATTAGTTTAAATTTTCGGAGGACTAGCTCGGATAATCGGGCGTCTACTGTACTCTCACTTTGGCAGAAGTGTGTAATGTGATGATTCAACTGTCCTCGCTTCGGTCAGGTTGTTATGATTGAGTGTGGTTGAAAAGATAAAACTCATTTACGCTTAATCTAATTTATTGGAAAATATAGACAAAAACTAACACGAATTGAAACAATGAATTAATCCACTCAAATTTCGAAAACAAAGCATTACAAAAGTTAGCAATGAGAGATTTTAAAAATAGGCCAATTAAGTGTGAGGAACAAATTCAAAATTACCAATTATCACCGCGGTTAATATGACTGTCGTGATAACCCTTCTCCGACCGCTCTCCTTCCCTCTTCGCCCGCCAGGGGCGCTGTCGCAGGCCACAGGGAGGTGTCGCCTGCCGTGGCCAGGTGAACTTCCTAGGTCGCATATGGCTGGTATACGTGACAGCCGTTGTGAACTCAGCAATTTAGGACTGCCGTGAACGACCGCTTCCAGCTGAGCCGAGCTTCCTACGTTTGCAATAAAAGGAAATGACTGCACTAAGTGTTGGGTTGCGACACATTAGGGTTCAACAGCCTCAACAGTGTCGTGGGTCCAAATAAATCTGAATTTAATTTTTGGCATTGGACACCAAACACACAATTTGGTGGTTATGAATTATTGTGACGCCATTCACACTATAGAAAGTTAAAAAACACTTACATACACTTAAAAAATTACATAAACTTCCCTTTTTTTATGAAATAGATTATTTTTAATACTACTAAAGATCGGATTGGTTAGGCCTAGTTCACACACATCGACTTCGCGCCGTGCGCCGTGTCCGGCACGACGTCATGCATTCCACGGCTTGCGCTGTGGACCACACGACCTGCTCTAGTGCTAGACGACTCGCGCCGTGCCGAGGCCTCCTGTACAGGCCTTATGATTTATTGTTATTCTATTACCTTTGCTAAGTTCATTTGTGTACTATATTTTACTATATCTGTAGCATGTGATGATAAAACCATCAGCAGGTTGTAATATAATTTGGCTGGTACAACTTAAATTTCAATTTTAAGTAGATTGCTATTGCTAATTATAATGGCAATCCATACTGATCGAAAGGTGAATATGGAACTGAGTATATTCATATACATTTGTAATATTATTTATTTGGTTAATTAAAAATAAAATAAACATTATATGGGTCTACATAGTTATACTTCTTATTTTAATACTCAGGTGATTTGCTCAGTTCCCGAAAAAAGCGTTTTGCTAATTTTGATAATAGTTAGTAGGCCTATTTAAACCAATATGAGTCAAGAGATATTAATGACAGTTGGTTGCTTGAAAGTAAACATAAACATTAACCCATCTGAAGCTGTATGAATATAAATTCATGTTTCTCTATTGTCTATTATTAACCACAGTATGTTATTATGTAAGTTTTCATGTCATAAATAAAAATATGTCACAAGTGTTTTCATTTATAACCTAAATTTGAATTGTTCGAAAGCAATATTTTTCATGAGAAAAAAAATTTTATGAGGGTGACAAAGAACTAATCGTACTTTTGTAGCAGAAAACCATTTCATTTAACTTCTGTAATTTTTTGATTATTAATATATTCAAACTGGAAGGCTAGTGACGCCTTTTTTTCATAGAAGGGCCGCCACTTTTTTTAAAACATATAATAATAACATAATCAAAAATAACTTATTCTTATTGGGAAATGTTACACAATATATTTGCCGGTCATAGTGTAATTTACTTCAAATTTTCTTTTTGTAAGCAGATGCTGATAATTACCAATTTCTTTTTTCTGCGCTTATTTTTTTTAAAATGCCATCAAACCCAAGGTGTAACCTCGCGCAGATCTCCCTCCATGCAGGTGACTTTTCTGTTTTACTTTATGACTGTCTAAAGTTTTGTCCTACAACACTGGTCGTTCTTAATTAGAGTAATTAAAACATCCACATCTAAATTATATTCTTCCTTTTACCCTGGGTCTGTTATTTTCAGTGTCTACTCTCCAAACAACAGGTAAACTGTGGGATTAAAGAGATTCCTACTGGACATAAGGCGCCATTGTAATCAACAGGTCGTGGTCGACACGACGTCGCGTCGTCGCTTGATTAACGCCGTGTTGTCCACGGCCGCCGTGGACGGCGCGACGCCGTGGTCGATGCATGTGAACACTTACATTTACCCCAATGCAATTGAATTTCCACCACGTCGTGCCGGCGCACGGCGAAAAGTCGATGTGTGTGAACTAGGCCTTAGACTTTAACGTCACATTACAGGGTGTCTACCAGTCGGGAATTCGGGAAAATTCGGGAAAATGTCGGGGATTTTGTAAGGTCGGGAATAGTCGGGAAAAAGTAATGAATTTCAACCTTTGGTCGGGAAATTCGAATTTGGCTATAAAACAAAACGAAATAGCGGTTTTCTTCGTTATTGTCATCGTTTCGGCCGGCAAATCTCGAACGCATTGCGGCAGACAAATTTTTAGCTATGTCACGACCAGAAAATCTGTCGCTTATTCCGCTGCCGCAAGTTTCTCAGTCCTAACACAGCTGTAAAAACGCTCGCTCGTTTCGCGGCCGACAAGTCTCTCGCTATTTACGCGGCCGACAAGTCTCTCGCTCTTTACGTGGCTGACAAGTCTCGCTCTTTACGCGGCCGACAAGACACGCTCTTTACGCGGCCGTCAAGTCTCTCGCTCTTTACGTGGCCAACGAGACTCTACGGTCTGTACTCGGAGTCTCTCGCTCTTTACGCGGCCGACATGTCTCTAGCTCTTTACGCGGCCAACAATTCTCTCGCTCTTTACGCGGCCGACAAGTCTCGCTCTTTACATGGCCGACAAGACTCGCTCTTTACGCGGCTGACAAGTCTCGCTCTTTACGCGGCCGACAAGTTTCGCTCTTTACGCGGCCGACAAGTCTCGCTCTCTACGCGGCCGACAAGTCTCGCTCTTTACGCGTCCGAAGAGTATCTCGCTCTTCACTTGGCCGACAAGTCTCTCGCTCTTTACGCGGCCGTCAAGTCTCTCGCTAGTATTGCTACCTTAAAATCGTGTGCTCTTTTCGTGGCTATCACATCACATCTGTTGGCCACTTGAAGGCCAGAATATCCATAACCCGGCCGGTAAATTCTTCGGTCGTTTCGGGGTCAGCAAACGTCTCGGTCACATTGGGGCCGTCAGATATCTCGCTCTCTTTGCGGCCGCAAATCTGTTGCTCTTTTCACGGCCATCACATCTTTCGCTTTTATTGCGGCCGGAAATCTTTCGCTTGTTTTGCGGCCGGCAAATCTCTTGGTCGCACCTCGGCCGATGACTTCATCCCTCTTTTCGCGAGCGTTAGACCTCTCGGTCGTATTGCGGCCAGAAAATCGCTCACTCATTTTGGGACCAAAACATTTTTCGGTCGTCTCGTGGTAGACAAATGTTTTGCTCTTTTCGTGGCCGTCACATCTCTCGGTCGTATTGCGATAAGAAAATCGCTCGATCTTTTCACGGACGGAATATCTATCATTTATACCGTGGCCGGCAAGATTTTCGGTCTCGTTGCGATCGGAAATCTTTCGCGTGTTTTACGGCCGGCAAATCTCTTGGTCGCATCGCAGCCGATGAGAACCTTACTCATTTCGCGGCCATTAGACCTCGGTCATATTGCGGCCGGAAACTCGCTCACTCGTTTTAGGAATGAAACATTTTTCGGTCGATTCGCAGCAGACGAGTTCCTTGTTTTTTTTTGTGGCCGTTACATCTCCCGGTTGTATTGCGACAAGAAAATCGCTATTTTTTCAAAGCCAGAGATATTTTAATTTACAACATGGCTGGCAAATCTTTTGGACTTATTGCGGCCGGGAATCTTTGTTTTTCGGTTGTCGGGTGTCCGATTGTTTCTTGATCGTATTATGTCGCTTACTCTTTTCATAGCCGTTACATGATTCGGTTGTATTGCAGCCGGCAAATCTCTGTCGCATCGTGGCTGTCAAATCTCGGTCGTTTACACCACTGCCGGAGAATCTCTTGGTCACAATGCGGCCGGAAAATCGGTCATACTTTCCGCAGCCGGAAATTTCGGTCGCATTACGGCAGAAAATCTATTGGACTTATCGCGGTCATCTTGCTCATCTTTTGGCGATCTTTCCCTTGCATTGTAGCCGTCTAAATGTATTTATTTACAAATATCGTTCTCAATATTCGTTGTAGGAGGCAATGATCATGTTTCCTATGGTCGGGAATTTTTTTTAATTGTCGGGAAAAGTCGGGAAAAAGTCGGGAATTTCATATATGAACTTTGGTAGACACCCTGCATTACTTCTAGCCTCGAAAGTAAATGAAAAGTAATATTGTAAATTTTTTCAGAACTTGTTAGCAAATTAGGCTTAAATTATATTACTGTAGCAGCAGTGCTTAAAGTGTCTCAACAATTTCAGTAATAGCACATAATTTTACTGGATTAAACATTGCTTACTCAAGCTAGCTGTTTTACTTTAAATTTCTATTCCAATGTTAAGTCTTAGGGAGAAATAAAAGGTTGTCTAGAGCTCTTATCTTCAGTTTGACCTTCAAAAATGTTATTACAGTACACCTCGGATTATCCGGATTAATGTGGCGGAATACTGATCCGGATAGCAAAAAATCCGGATAATCCGAGGTCATTACAATAACGCCTAAATAGCGATCGCATACCTTAGCCCCTGCTAAATTTATGCTGCAAACGGCGTATCAAGACTGTACATGTTAATCTTTCAAATTTTAGGAGGATTTAATCATATGAATAAAATGTAAACTATTACCGTACTTACGTTTAGGTTTGGCATAAAAGGCCAGATTAAAATATTAATTTAATTTATTACGATTAAAAAAATCATGACTCAAAATGACACAAACGTGAAACAATCATGACAAAATTTAAAATAACTAAAAATTTATTACACTAACTCTTCTTAAGAAATAACGCAACACATCAAATGACAGCAATAAACAAACTCGCAAAATTGCCGTAGGCTACGCCTACGCCTTTGTTGATTACTACTGTGATGTTCTGTTTAGGCTGTACGGTTCCCTCAATTATTTTGATTCCAAATGCGTACAGTAATTTATTGCATTTGCATTTTACTTTTAGAAGGCGCATTTCTCCCGTAAACTCGCGAAAATCATGTTTTGCCATGATTTTAATTTTTTTATTTCTCGGATGGACCGGTCTGGATAATCTGGGATCCGGATAATGTGGGGTCCGGATAATCCGAGGTGTACTGTATCTGCCAAACTTAAGCCGACCTAAATTATTAAAATCGGTTCAGAACCATAGAATTGCACGTAACTTTTTTCTGTATTATGCCTGAAAAATTAGAGCACCAACTTTCAGTCTCTTAGGTAAATGCAAAGTGGAATTAGTGATGAGTGCATTGTAGTCTACGACAACCTTTCTCCGGACCACTGGAAAGGGTTGGGTCTGATGAGCCGCCTATTGTCCATCTTGAGGCTGCTCGACCCTCGGCCGCACTCTGTGGGGATCCCAATACCATAAATCAATTTTTTAAATGAATAAAAAAAATTTAAAATGATTGTTTTATTGAGATTTACTTTGAAATTTTAATAAATTTGATGTAAAACTTGACGTAAAACGGCCAATTTTTACCGATTAATTAATATTTATGTAAAGTACATTGGTAATTAAATAATCGGTAAAAATTGGCTGATATACATCAAATTTTTCATCAATTTTTTTAAAATTTCAAGGTGAATCTCAATAAAACAATTATTTTCAATTTTTTTATTCATTAAAAAAATTGATTTGTGGTATTGGGTTCCCCACTGAGTGCGGTCGAGCGGCATTAATGAGGGTCGAGCTGCCTTGGGGGTGGGCAATAGAGAGCTTATCAGACCCGACCCTCCCCAGTGGTCCCGAGAGAGGTTGTCGTAGACCATAGTCGGCCATTTAGTCAGAGAGGGCTTTGTCTTTTATGTATGAAACTTGCATGTTTTAACTTAGACTATAGATGCCGAAGGAGAACGAAAAAGGAACCCTCCAAAGTTTTTATAAAATATATGATGGTCATACTAACATTTGATTTTCTATACTCAGCTGGAAGAATTACATTGTCAATTTTTTTTGTAAATAGAACTTTGAATAGGCATGCAAGATCTGGGTTCACGAGTAAAGAGATTAATTACAATAACCAATGATGGACATTAAATGTAACTTGTATATTATATGTTGCCTAAAAAGAAACAAAAACAAAATACAGAAAAAAGTAATTCAGTTATGAATTAGTTGTAATAAACAATTTATTCATCTGAGAAAACTTAACATAAAAGTCAGATGATTGAAAGTGTAAACGTAAGATCATCCATCGTATTGATATGAGAACATTTACAAACTAACCCCGCTCAAATAATCTCTAATATTTCAAATTTTGAAAAATTAGTTCTTGGGGGATGTTTACACTCCAAAAGAACATGCAAAATATCAAGGTTCCAGATCAAGTAGTGTATGCTGGCGATGATACTTAAGTGAGTGATAATTACATTGTTGATAAAGCATTCCCCAAAAAAATGTTTTATTGAAAATTCTTGAGTATAGCAACATGTATAATAATTAAAACATTTGTTTATTAAATAAATTCCAGAATTTTTACAAACCTCCTGAAGTTTTTAAGAATTACCAATGAAAATAATTTATGCCATGTAAAATCTATTAATTGTGTTTATAAAGAGTTAATAGGCTCCTTAGTTGACTCTGCCAGCAACAGTTAACAAACAATTAACTTACATTTTGTATGAGAAACCATAGTGCTTTCCAATTTAAGCAGGAACGCTTGGATCAATTATGCCACGTTCATGAGTCTGTATTTTCTAGTAATTGCCAGTTTGCTGACTGCTACGTGTAATTACCCACAAGTGTTGTTGTGCTCAGGTGGATGAAAAAACTAGAGAGCAGATGTTCAAGTTGCGTCAGACGTGGAGTGAGGTGTTTCCCCAGAAAATCATCTACGCTCTGGACGCCAAAGTGCACCAAATAGACCCTGCCTGGCCTCTCTCTGCTCCGCCCTCTACGGTCCACCTCAATCCCAAATTCTTCAAACCCGACATTCTGGTAAGTACTTGATATAACTTAAACTTTTAAACTTAATGTCCCTTAACTATTAACTGATTTCCTTTGGCTCAGTGATGTTTTTCTAATTATCACTAATATTTTTACATTCTATAATTTTTCTGCACTATTATTTTCTGTAATATTATTTTAACTCTAATGTTTTATTGCATAATCTTTCTTTTGGCATACACCACAACATTGTGTTTAACATTTTATACCTCTAATTAACAGAGATCCAAAAATTAATTTTTCTATGATCCTTTTTGAATGATTTTGCCCTCTCTCTTTCTCTGAACTATAACTTCCCACCTGCTATGATTGAGTAAAAATTGTTGTTTAAAGGAATCCAAATCAATAACATCGACAATAAAACAACCTGAACTGGCTCATATTGAAAGTCGGTCCCACCACAGAAAAAGCAAGAGTTACAGCTCACGAAACCATAACGTAACACACTCATCACGGTCAAAAAAGGTAAATTGGTTTGTGATATCAGCATGGTGGGGTTAGGAAATGGTGTTGTGTGTGTTTGGCTTTGTGAATGCTCTAGTTAAAGCCAACAATTAAAGTATGTTTCCTTCATAAAGTCCATTGGTTTGGCTGGTTGCTGGTATGTTCGAAGCAGGTTTTCATCAGGGACCAGTAAAATTAAGGAGCCAAATACCAACATTATTGTACAAACCAATTGTAAATAATTTAAATTAAATCTGACAAACGGTTAAATGAGTATTATCAGTTCTTATTAGTTGACTGCAATGGTCAGTGAAGAAACAATAATGCCTATCTGACAGATAACAAACTTACCAGGAATGAAGAAAAACTCTTTTTGTAACACCGCTCAACTGCTTTAGTTGCCTCCAAAATGTAAAGGCAACTAAAGTAGATGGGCAGTGTTTCAGTTTGAACACTGCCCATCAAATATTAGAACGTTGTCATACTAACGCTCTCTCTCTCGGATTTTACGCTCGGTGAACTATTGCTTCTGTTACACGAAGAATCAAACTGCGGTTCTAGGGTACCAAACAATTAACCATCCAAAATTTGTCAGATAGGTGGTATTGTTCCTTGTTGACACAATGGGCATGTTCAGCTGCAGTCAGCGGTGGATACGGTGAAGAAATCCCGGTTGGTGATCTCACAGGTTTTTTTCCGGTAATGTACCGGTGCGGCTGAACGTAAGCGGTGGATCACCAACCTGTATAATCTCTAATTATTCATCCTGGTGTAACCTCACTTCAAAATACTTCTGTGTCAGTCAGTTTGTCTGGTGCTTGGTAAAATGTTTTTATCTCGGAAAGTGTTACCTTCCAGGAGTCTCATATGAATATGTCGTGAGCCATACATGGTCATACACTTTTTAATAGTTGTTGCCGTAGCAGTAACATCTTGGTAGTCGGCTATCTTGTTAGAGATGAATGCAGGCAATTCCACCGGTGTCCACTGACTCTGGTATTATGATGACTCTGGTGAGTAAACGGACTGGAGGTTGTCGTCTGTTAAGGGATTGGATGAATGTTCACTCGCACCAGTGACTGCACGTGGCAGGTGACTGCAGCTGATCACGTTCAATGTTTGCCTTTTCTCTGCTATTTAATTAAACGCTATGAAGCAGTTTTTTCGTCAAGATGTCTTAGGGACCCTATTCAACTTAAGCCATATTTGTTTAAAAGTGAGCTGAATTTAGAGCTTCTGAAGAGATATTTAAGACCTAGATTTTATCAATTCTTTCACACAAAACTTGGTATTAATTGGTCACAGACCATTCTCTCTTGTAAACTTAGCAGGTTGGGAAAATGGAAGTTTGGGAAAGTGAAGGTTGTTGATTTTGACATCTTTCTTTTATATAATAAGTTTGCTTACCTTACCTATGTGGCCTCTCAAACCTCAGTAGGTTTTTGGCCTCACCAACAACAAGTCGCCTTCTCTCTCTGTCTTCCATCCAATCCTCTTTAAAATATGTTCAGTTCAGTACATGTAAGCTGAATTTTTTTCTTGTCCTTGGCTAAACCAATAATGCATGTGCTTCAGTAATTCTCTGTAAAAAGTTAATTGTGTATATTTTAAAATATTTCCTACGTGTATATTTTTGGAATTAAACATTTTAACGCAATAAGTTCTCGTTTTTGGCTTGTGACTTTAGGATGACCTAAAAACAATAAACTTATGTGCTTTTCTTAGCATTCTTATTAAAATGCAATAGTTCAATCTAAAAAATAACCATTACCTAACACTATCAAAAGTAAAAGTGCTTCTCTACTGTGGATAATTTTCTCATAAAACACTTTCTTATATGTACAATATTTCCTTTTCCACAGTCCCCCCTATTCAATATTTTTATGCTTCTTCTCTATTTTATTTCTTGAATTATTGGTATTGAAGAAACCAACCAAAACTTGGTCACAGACCAACCAATTACATGGTCAACCACCAATTGTGGTGGTTTGTCCTCAATCCACCATGATTGGTTTCTTATCATAGTTTGCTTTCGTTGTCTGTAATGGTAATTTGTTGATCATTAGTGTTCAAATCACTCGAACACACTAATCATTATTTTTAATGTGAAATCTCATTTTTGCTTGGTACTCTAGATCTAACAATCTAAATTCTTGGCTGTCTGAATAGACCTTCGTATCTATTACTTCATATAGTCATAGAAACTTGTTTTCTTTATATGCTTATGCAGTTTCAGAATGGTATTGTAAATTATTGAACTTTCTGTATCAACTATAATTCACGCTGTAACTTGACAAAGCATGCAAAAATCAATATTGTCTGATGAAATCATGAATGAATGTGAAATTATGAATCATGACATTTAAAAAATTTTCATACGCCATACTTTTTTGCATGGTTAAAATTTTTTTGGGATTGTAATTTATTACATTAGAACCCAATAAAAATATAACACAAAAACCTTGTAATAAGTGCACTTTTCGACACTATGCATATTAAGATAATTTTCCAACTTGTTATGTTGTTCTTTTGCAGTAAAACTTTTCTCTCTTTCATCAAACGTTTGTCTTCTTTTTGGGTGTGCACCTCTTTTTAGTTACCCATAATTTTCCATAATACAGTAGAACCTCTCTTATCCGGCCTCGGTTTTACCGGTCCTCAGTTTATCCGGCCGCTTCTCAGAAGCCTACATCAAAACATATTTCTCACGCTTACCCTCTGATACCCTCTGAGCATATACCCTCTGATTTTCTCTTGGTTATCCCTCTTATTGTTTACGTTTCATTGTCTCTCTATTTATTTATCGCTCCAGTTTACTACCAACAATTAGAATCATCTAGACTATAGACTAATGCTACCATGTTCGTACGTTGCCAAATCGTACGTTCAGGAAGACTCGTCTACATAACTGTCATAGGACCACACGCAGCGAATAGCTCACCGAATGTTTTGGAAAGTAGGATCCACCCTAATTCGGCAATAGTGAACTTGAAACAATAATTTGTACTGCTATTTGTACACTGCTCAGTTGGGCTAGTAACTTCTAAAATGTTGTTTAATATGTATCCAGTGCGGTTATTATAATTGTTTTGTTTTGTCAATTATCATTGTAGGCCTACGGCAGGCATACAGATGAATGCTAAGACGGTAGGAAATACTACCGAATAGGGAAATTATTTCATTAATTCAAAACCATGGGTGAAACGAGATAAATTAGTGATCCAAGTGACAAAAAAAGTGATGTGTAGTGTTGGTTTTACAAACATGTGAATTTTTTAAAAAATCCAAAAAGGCGACTTAAAAGATCTACTTCAGACTTAATTCACTAGCTACGTAGGTATAAATTATCGTTTTCATAGTAGGTTGGATTATCCGGCCAAATCGTTATCCGGCGTGGGCTCGGTCCCGTGGAGGCCGGATATGAGGGGTTCTACTGTAAATTCATCTCAGTTTTTGAATAGGTACCAAGTAAAACAATACTTCAATTTTCACCCTTAGGAAATCAAACCACAAATTATTGTTTTTTATATATGTTTTTAATAAGTCAAGTAAGTTAAGCAATTTTCATGTGGTTAATTTTAGAAATCAAAGGTTTTCAAGTGGCCTATTTGTACATTCTGAATAAATCAGGGGATCAAGAATTGGGGGGAGGGGGGGATTTAAGAGGTACATTTAGTTGAAATTTGTCAAGTATGATCAATTGCATATGAAATCAGATTTTATTTTGATAACTGGAGGTGCTAACATGTGGAGTCATGTGTGCTAAAAATGAAAGAAAATGAAATGGGCCCTAATGAAACTGCAGTTTTAAAATTTGCCATTAGTGCAGCGGTTAAACAAAAACTGCCGTTTGTAGGGGAAACCTTTGTAGCAATTTAACCCTTGAGTGGGTGCTTCACTGGTGAAACAGCAGCGAGCGCATGCGGAGTTTTACTCTACAACATGAAATCGCATAATTAACCCTTTTTACTTGTTTTATACTGAAGTATTTTATTAAAATGTTGATAAACTTCATTACGAATCACATTTCATCGTTGATAGGTGTGATTCGTTTAATTGTTCATCTCAATAGGTGTAATAACTCAATTGAACATAGTAAGTAATTGTCTAGAATAGATTAGGTATCACTTTATACATTGTATTTAAATGTTGACAAACTTTCATTAGGAATCACATTTCATTGTTAAAACAATTATTAATTGTTCAACTTAACAGGTGAAATAATGCAATTGAAAAAGAAATTTTGTAGTATAGATAGGAATCACTGTCTGTGTTATGGGAGAGGCTACTCCGCAAACTGACACGGCATCACTGAGTTGCAAATAAAAAGGTACTTAGGGTGTGTGGGAAGATATAAATAGCTTTAGGGGCTTCCTGGAATGAGGCGTGTGAGGTCCACAGCCTGACATGACTGTCGACACCTATTATCCTTGTTTATTTTAATGAAAAAACACTTATGGAGGAAACCTCCGCATGCGCCCGCTCGAGGGTTAATAAGGGTGTTGGGCTTGTTGCGGTGAAGGAGCATTTGGACCAGTCGCCATCAGACTGATTTCACGAAGGTGATAACCGTCAACAACGGACTTTACTTACCCGTTGTCTGCCGCAGGCTACAACGACCACGACCCCCGGCGTGGCCACGGCCGCTGACGTCGCGGCGCCGGCCGTGCGCGCCAAGCCCTCGCCCACGCCCGAGCAGCTGCGCGAGCAGATGATCATGAAGCAGAAGATGCTGCTGGAGCTGCAGCAGCAGAAGCTGAAGCTGGAGCTGCTCCAGACGCAGGCGCAGCTGGAGGAGCAGCAGAAGCAGCTGGAGCGGCACAGCGTCAACAGCAAGACCTCGCAGGAGCTGTCGGTCAGTAGTATATGTAATTATTCTTGAATTTTCTTTTCATCGTACTGACACAGAAACATCTGTTTTCAGTTCCCTTTTGTTGGCTCGAAAGTTAACCATTTCCATCCTAGGCCAGGCCAGAAAACAGAAGTAAACGATCAGCTGATTTGCAGCAAACCGAATTGAATGCTTGTTTATTGGTTCCTTTTAGAGGAATGTAGTGGCAGCACTGGCAGCTGCAACAATGCAAATGTTTGTTCTGTTTGTTATAGGTTAGGTTTGAAGGATTGAGAAACTTATTGGTTTATGCAGGGACTACATTATGATTGAAAGTATGGTTTTCTTCTGAGTACTTAGTATAATGAAAAGTATCGTACGTTACACGGCCGGTAAGTTTTTCCGCACTGACATGAAAATCCCGCACTTGCTTTCGCTTGCACCATAACTACCATGCTCGTCTGGCGAAACAATAGTTCCCGGCCTTGTAACGTAATATACTACTAGTGGAACCGAGCGCACGGAACCGTGCGCTACTCTAGCAGAGCGATAATTCAAATGACGACAAATTTAAAACACAATCATGCTAACACGATCCGTCTTGAGGGTTATGTTTACACAAATTAAAAAATAACAGCAATTAAATTATCCAGCTGATCAAAATGTAAACAATTATGTTCTTCATAAGGATAACATGGGAACTTTAAAAGCCAATGGGGCAGAGCCCAAGGGACTTTTTCAAAAATGTAAGGCCAGTTTGCAAATCTACGTGACACGCTCTTTCCAATCAGCCGTCAATGATCAAAATCGGTTAAGAAATGACGGAGGAGTTCATAAGACAAATTTCGTGTTGGCGTATTAATTATATAGATAACAGGACAATGCGCAGAAAATTTCCGCGCATGTAAGGGAACATTCTCCCTTCATTCCCCTTTCCCCTTCAAACTACGGAATAGGATAGAGGAACTATTACTTTTTCGTACGCAACCGTTACTTAGAAACATATTTATAACATTAAATGTTCGATTACCGGTTGCAGTTGCAACTGTTTCTGTTCACTATTGTTTTTTTCAAAAGACAGCTGTGAAACATTGTTTTAATTTGTTATTTAGATCAGAGGATAGAAAGAAAATTAATAATTCAGATTGGCTTTTTATTGGTTTGCCCATATGAAACAAAGGATTTTAAGGGAGTTTTTTTTGCATTTGAACTACTTTTTTATCTAAATAAATTAACATTGTTGATGAAAATTGTCGATACTTTAATCCAGTGAAATTCAAATTTCACCATGTTACAGCATGAAACGCTTAGAAAAGAATGTTAAAATAATATTTTCAACAACATTTTTTAGTAATGGTTTTTTAGGGAGCAATTATTTAATCTCATTTTAAGAGCACATAACTTAAAGCCCTAAAAATCAAGGCTACTTTTAATCTCTCAAAGTCAGAGTGATTTGGTACCCCTGTAAGCCCCCAGGCTGGATTATTGCGTGATGTTTACAAACATGGGCCAGCTATCAACAAACCAACTCGTAGAATTTTAGTGATGCAGTCAGCTAAGATGCAAAACCAAATAACCCAGAGATGGCCTGAACGTAACTGAAGTAAAACAAAGCATTCCAACTTCTCCGAAAAAAATCATGACCACGCCCTCATGTACACGAACGTGGCCTGGCGGAGGGGCTTGGACAGCGTAGCATATATGTGTCTGTAGACAACAGGTTAACAATCTAAAACTATAGCTACTTTTTAGAAATTAAATATTTTTCATTGAATAATTATATATTACGTTAATTCTAATATGTGGTTTTTTGTTTGTGTCTTTAGAAGTTACAACAGCTGTTAAAAGAGGAAGAAGAGAAGCTCAAATTAATGAGCAAGAATTTGAAGAAACACACACAGAAATTTCCCAACAGACAGCAGATTGTACGTGTTACCAGTGATATGAAGGCTCACAAGGTACATTTTTTATTTCGGATTGTCTGTTAGTTACACAATCTTCTCATAAAGTACCTAACTACGTGACCCTGTATGTATGCAATTGAGGGCACCAATCCCCAACCAAACCAAGCTAGCTGGTTTGGCCCCACCCAACCACTAAGCTTGGCTGGAACATAATTAGGCTTCTCAGAAATAAAACACTACAGTAGACTGCTTTAACAATTCAGTGACAACCGGACCTATGCTCAGAAGGCCTTAAGGTCGGTTGAAGGAAATAACATATGATTTGGTCATAATTATCTCTTAAAATTTTAAATCCTGTACAAAATGGTGACATAGATCTTAAAAATAGTATCACGAAGTGGTACTAATAGAACATTATTACATAAGAGATACTAGTCTCGATACATTTACCTGTCACAGGAAATGTCAATTGACAATAGATAAGTATTCTTTATTTACACAAACATTGAGAATGGTATTGGCGTCAACAACCTTAAATGGTAACTTTGTTTTAATCTGATCCTTTTATAGTGCTGTCCCGGGACTTTGTGTAAGCAAATGTACATAAATTACTTGGAAGAGGGCCTTGAGTTGTAACAGTTTGATGTGGCGCAGGTGACGGACCTGAGCCGGGTGACGTCGTCGGCCCCTGAGAGCCTGGTGAAGCCCGCGGCTCTACTGGAGCTCAACAAGGACGACAAGCCCAAGGCCCCGAGCAAGGCCGCCCGGCCCCGCGCGCCGCCCCCGCTGCCTGCCCCGGTCCCGGTCAGTACCAACCTCCGAGTCTTCAATGTGTAATCCTTTTGACCTTAAGTTCCTCCGATTTATTCAGATTTTTTCAGAAAATAGTGTTAGTCAGATTCGATTATAAAAATTTAAAGAAAAGAGATTAAGAATTGCAAAAATTTGGCCATGCTATGTTTGGTAAATTTTAAGAAATTATTTGGTTATTTAATAATTTTTCGTGTAGAAAAGTCCGTATCCTTGTGGGGCTTGATTTCAAATCTGTTTGGTAAGTCTGCCAGCTACTCTTAAAATTCTCAAGAGGTCTTCTAAAACGCCCCTTTTTGCTAACTCTGACTTGGCACTAAGAATTAAAAAATCTTATTTTTCCTAAATGTATTTCTATTAATCTCAGCTTGAACCCAATCCATAAGCAGTTTTAATCATTAAGGTGTAAAATATATAAATAATAAGTTTTCATTGAAAATGCTCCAAATGATCCTTTTTCCATAATGAAAATTCTCCAAATTATCCTTATTTTCATCACATCTATGTGGCCTTTACCCTATATTTTTCTTTAGATTGTATTAATATAAAAAATGATTAATTTAAATACTGAATGTTAATCGAAAGCTGGCAGCAAACAACTTTTACCGATCATACATGTTTACTAGGGATGGGCTGATTGTTTCTTTCTCCCTCGGTACCCCTTCAATACGGTATTATCAAAGAACTGTCAATATTTTATTCACCATCAATCATACTAATGAATTAAATTTTTATGAGCATTAATTCATGTCCTTGTTAAGAAAAACTGTAAGAAAATTGGTAAAGAAAAAACCATTGATAGGTCTTTTGAATTGATGATCTTTCAAAGTTCAACACTTGGATTAAAGAAAGCTTGTGAAAAATTAGAATCCAGGCTCTGGCACTTCTGCAAGACTGCTTTCATTTTATCCAAATATAGGGTGTAATGTTGTTTCTTTTGTTTATTGTTCCATGCTTATTGATATACAGATTCCTTTTGTTGAGAAGTGAGGAGAGGTTTGAATCTATGTAAAATATTTTTCTTAGCATGAAAAATTCTCAAAAGTGAAGAATGTTCATGTCATGAAAGTATTAACAATGCTCTTGTCAGGGATAGGCCTACATCTTGTATCAGCAGTATATCTTTTGGTCTCGAGTTTTACATAATTTTGCTTGAGACAAATCAAACTGTCAAAATTCTTTTTAATTTGTAATCACAAAAAAATAGTGCACCAATATTTAAAATTGTTAGAGTAACTTTGATTAGGGTCTTATGAGGTCTGGCTTGGACTCAGTGTCACTCACTGGTGTCACCCTCACTAATGTTTTTAGTGCCCCATCAAATGTTATGTTAAATGGGAGAGTGACAGTCGTTTTAGAAAAGTAAATAGGAACCAAAAATTTTGAATCACAAGAATAATCTGTCAAACTGAAAAGCGTTGGCATTTAATCAATTCTTTTTCATATCAGAAACCCGGATGATGAGTTTAATTGTAATGTAAAATCCTTTTTTTCAGGAAAAACAAAAAATGATCACCCCAGCTGACTCTACTGAGGATGTCGTCCCTCCCGTCCGAATTGCCCCAGTGAGCTCGCAGCTCATCAATGCAGCATTGTCATTCGGTCGAAACGTGCGAGACCCAAGAATAAGGCAAATGTCCTCGCGTCTAGAGTCTCAGCTGAATACCGCGGCTCCCACCCATCCCCCTCCACCCCCTCCCGCCTCAGAGCCAAGCAGTGCCAACAGTAGCGCTGCCCCAGACAACAAATCCTTCGATAGGAATAGAAGGGATAAAAAATCCAGCAACAATCACAGGGATAGATCCTCGAGGCACCCAGAGGAGGAAAGCAGATCTCATTCGAGGTCCTCCAGCCGAGGTAGTGACAAATCTTCTACTAGATCTAAAGAGAGAGATAAAGAAAAATCATCTCCTAAAAGATCAGAAGAAAAAATTAGCAGTAGTAGAAGGGCAAAAATAGAGGAGTTATTTTCAAATTCAAATTCAAGGTCAAAGTCTCCAGCAGATACCAAAACTGTATCCAGTACAGTAACCCACTCTCCTTCTAAACCACACTCGAATCGGGAACAAAACTCTCGATCAGATAAATCTGAACCGTCAAAACCCACTCATTCAGAAAAAGCGCCAAAGACAGAGTCTAGTCCTAAGAGAATTAAGTTTCAAGATTTATCTCTGGAAAAGAGAAATTTAGATGAGCATGTACATTTGGAACCATTGAAAGACTCACAAAAGTTGTCAGTGGATATCAACAAAGCTCAGAGTAAAAAGCAAGTTGAAATCCCATTGCCCAGTGTATCTCCAGAGGCTATGGATACTAGTGCTGAAATGATGGATGAGGATGTCGAAAAAATTGTGAAACATCCTGGCTTCTCTAAGTTAAAAAATAAAGAAAACAAGTCAGATACATTAGAAATAGAAAAATCTGAATCCCAAGATTCTACTAAGTTTTTAGAAGAAAGTATTGAAGATAAGTTTGATGATATTATAAAGCATCCTAGTAAACAATTTAAGTTAAATGAGGAAAAACTTAAATCCCTGTCTGCTTTATTTGATAGTCCTGTTGTTGAGAAAAAAGATGAAACAGAACCAAGGAAAGAGATTTTAGATGCCAATGTGCCATCATTACCTCTTCGAAATAATAAAGAAATGTTAAAGGAGGAAAATGTGGCAGAATCATTCAGTTCAGACAGACAAACTGTTACCAAGATTGCCGATGGTGTTCCGGTGAGGGATCCAACACAGCCCGCACCAATTAATGTTGGCAGCGATATTCAGACACTTGCAACATCTGAACAACAAAGAAGTCAAAATGTTTTCGAAGATAGTGTAATAAAAAATATTGGACCATCGTCTAAATCTTCAGATCATGAAGTTTCTTCTACTATGAACTCATTTTCAGCACTTCAGCATGATATTCATGAATCTTACGTCCAAGAAGAAGTTGTCTCAACAGAAATAGTTGCATATGAACCAGATGAATATTATGTTCCAATGGACTCTGATGAAATTGTTCAGAAGCCAGATGTACCTCAAGAAAAACCATCGCTAGCAAGTCATATACCTGAAAAGACAAAACTGGATTCTGTAGAAATAACTGAATCGACTGTAACTTTAAAACCGGCAGACAGGTTGACATTGAGTCCAAAAAAAGTAATGAGCCCTGTCAGAAATGTTGAACTTATGGAGACAATTGTTGAAGCGAATGAAAACATCTGTTTAGTCGGAGAAGTCTCATCTCCTAAGAAGTCTGAAAGAAAACATGATTCTTCTCCTGTACAGCAGGAAAAGAGATCAAAGAAAAATGATAAGCCCAGTCTAATGGAACAGGTTATTGCTGATGAGGAAAGGCATGAGGCATCACCATCCCCTCCCCCACCTCCCATTATCAGTGACAAGTTCAAGGAGATCAAGCAAAGCTCGCTGAGCCGTCTGCGCAGAGTAGGACGTTCCCGAGAGGATTTGACGGGACAAGAATCGCCAGAACCTGCCGATGTAGACCTCCGCACACAAATTCCTCCTCCGCCTCCGTCCATCACCACTAAAGATCTCAAAAGTAAGCGTTACTTGGTAGAATTAATAGTTTTGGAATTGCAGGGGTGTTTTGAACCTGTTGTTTCTCTAATTAAATATTTAAAATTGAGGTATGTGTTTTTTTGTTGTACGTGTAGCATACGGCAGCAATCCTTTCCAATCTCCTTACATTAATTGAATATAAGACTTTTTTTAACAATTAGAGACTGAAAATGCTGTGAATTAAAAAGCCTTTAGACAGTTATTTTAAATTTGAAGTTCCATGCTTAAACTATTTACGACATCAAAATTTCTTTTAAATTTATTGGTTTGAATTTTTAATCTACCTAGTTAATTTTAGTTCTAGTGGCCAGTTTATGTGCATACTTTTAAAACAAGATTTAAAATACATCCCATAAATTAGTAAATCAAATTTAAGCGAGGAAAATATTTTTAATTGGATAATATCAAGCGCTATCAGTGAAGTCATTCAAATTTATAAATATATAGATTGAAAGTTTAGTACTAATCCAGTTTGTTGTGTCCTTGGATATTTTTTGTCTTATATTCATTTGTTCTCCAAACACCTCCTTCAAACTGCTGCTTTATTTGCACTACCTAATTTTGATACAGGGCTATAATGTGCCTTAAAGAAGGCTGTATAATGTCTGTGATTTTTACACTTATCTGTGATATCCTTCTATTAATTAATTGTAAATTGTTAAACCTCAATAATATTCCTTGTAGGTCTATGTATTGCTTCTCGTTATGTTTTTGATGATGTAACATAAACTGAATAATAAATATATTTGTGTCTTGTACTTTCCTTTCATATGTTAAAAATGGATTTAAACTTTGTTATTAAAATATTCTTTCTATTTGTTTCTTGGTTACTGAATACAGAAATATTTGTGAAGTGTTTCATTAATTAAAACTCAAATTTGAATTTTTTGGTTATTGATGTGCGTTCACTGATTGTGCAAGACCAAAGCCCTTTGAGTCAGTGATGAAGGGGAAATTTAGGAAACCAAGTTGACCATTGCTTAGGAGAAGAAAAGAAATTATTATCTTGCTACTAATCATCTTATTGTTGCACCACTTTCATCTAATAATATGTTACCATTTTCTTGATTACAAAAGTATTTAAGTTGTGGTTTGAGAAAAAAAAAATTCATTCCATGTTTTATTTTGACTTGCACTTGTTCACGTTTTATTTTTACATTCCATAGCTTTTCATTTAAATAGACAACATCTTGTTTAGGATTGAACTTGCTCACTCATTTTTTTTTTTTAAACCATGATGATGCACAATGGGTTGGTGAAACTGCTGCTTTGCATGCAGACATGAAGTGAAACACGTACTATAAAGCCAATGACTCTGAAGGAATTGTGGTTTTGTTGATTTTTATATTAATTAAGCACATAACTTTAATATTAATCTTCTAAAGCCATTTTTCTGCAACAAATTTGAGTTAGAATGCTTTTGCGCCAACAAAATATTGCTAAAGATTTTACCTAGATGTTTACAAATTATGGAATCAGGCGCCTCAGGAATGTAAGAAAGGTTGATCATCTCAACAAACTGATGGAGATGGTCAAGTTGTCAACTGATAAGTGTGTGGAGATTTCATTGTAATGAATTTTCTTACCTTCCACAGTTTGTTTTTTCTGAGCCTCTCCATCAGATTTTAGGGTGCTCGTTTTTTTTCTTAAGTTAAACATAACTGATTTTAAGTTCATTTAAAAGAAAACTGTGTTGAAATTGAAAAATATGCCTAAATACATGAGAGCAGCAGATATCATTCCTGACTGATAGTGTCTAAGTTAAATCAGATATTGACAAATATACCACCTTAACGAGTTCACTGCTGGCTGACAGATGCCACAACTGCCAGGAGCTGAACTAGTGTTCGTGCATGCTTCTTATCTTCACTGAATACACCGAATTGCGGTAAAAATAACAATGATAAAGGAAACCAGCATTCTGTAATCGAACTGAATTTGGATGTAGTGTATGTGATTCTGGTAGGCAGCAGAACTTCCCAGTTTGCAGTCGGTTAAGTGGTAGAGCTAATTAGCAGGAAAGATTTGCCACAAACCCTTATCCAAACGATCCTAGCAATGATTTTGGGTAACTTTCCTTTTTTCTACATGAGAAAAGTCCGTATGACCTGCAATGAAATTGAGAGAACAGTCATGACAAGCTAGCTTATTCAAGTAAATGTTTAACAATGAACAGCGCCACGCCGGAACGTTCTTAGCTCCTGGCCTCTTGTTCCCACAGACGCCCTGGAATGTCCGCAGCAGCGAATGTGTAAATTGTTTAAAGATTCTTGCTTTTTTGTAAATGGTCAACAATTAAACATTAGTTGCAAAATTATAAACTTGCTGAACAGTTTTAGTGCCTTGCAGCAGCTTTTTTATGGTAGTTTTGATGAGCGTCCCTAGTATTTTATTTTAATTTTAAACGGATCAGTATTCAAGAAATGCCACCAATAGTTGTTTAAATATTCTTATCTATGTGAACCAACAAAATTATTTGAATTTTGGGATTAGCTGTGCCGCTCGTCACCTCTTGTTTATATTTTCTATCTTTTTTTGCAGTAGTATTCGTTGATTTGAAATAATAATTTTAATTTTTTAAATTAAATGTAGCAGACTTCCATGTTGTATTACTTTTCCTACTTAGTAGGAAAACTCTTTCTTTTAACAAACCAAACGTCCTACAGTACTTTACTAACAATATGTTTGATTACAAAAAATCGTACAGCATACACCTAGTTTTTGGTACTTTCTTTGGTAAAAGTATAATTAAATTCCTCAATTTGACAACTCAGTGAAAACTTGTCACTTTTGAGGTGAACTACTTTTAGTTGATCAGGTTAAAAATTCTGGTGCAATAAAAGTCCTACTTTTTAGCGAAAAGCTCTTCTTTTCGGCATTTAAAAACCACTTGGAGATCTGATTTAGATTTTCTCTATCTCATAATTCTATTCTTGGAAACCGAAAAGAAAGTAAAAAGCGTGAGTTATTGTCAACAGGAAGTGTCATACAGAATGAATTATGCTGTTTTAACAATTTAATTCACACTAAGAGTTTTTTATAAGACCTATTTGGTGTACAGTTAGCAATTGTAAAATGTTCAACCAACATTGTCCCTTTTCAGCCAATGGGTTACAGGTTTTTTATTGTTAATGAGGTCTGCAGTAATAGCCAACATCTATTTGAGAACTAATGTGAACTCTAATTTTTTATATACATTTTTTATGTATATGATAAAATAACTTTGACCAGAATAAACGTATCATAATGCAGAAATGTCATAAGTGTGGATTGATTTGCAGCTAAACAATGCAGGGAGTCAAAGCATGGAAATTTTGGGGTGTTCCTTATGAAACAGCAGAGTTTGTTTTGTTTTATTTGGTGTAAATATTTGAAGCTTCTGTATAGTTTCTTTCTAAATGTTCAAGAAGTTGGATCCATGATGCATTTTCTTCAGTTCACTTAAGGTTCTTGGCCTTTTGCTTCGTTCTTAAATTATATGGTTGGCGCTTAGCTTTAGTATAATAAATTACAAATTTTTTTCTTGGTAATCCTAGGAACATTAGCATAAATTTAGAACGGTGAGAATATTTTGAATAATGGGTATTTCATTTTTGTTCCCATTGCTCTATTGTGGAATAATTACAAGGCACTAACCAATAAATATATTGAATAAGGGGCTGTAATAATAGGGGAGAAATCTGGTGCTCAGAAACAACAGATTTTGTTTGGTTTGATTTGATATAAATATCTGAAGCTTCTGTGCAGTTTCTCACTAAAGGGTCAAGAAGTTGGATCCATGACGCATTTTCTTCGGTTTACTTCAAGGTTCTTGGCCTTTTGCTCCATGTCTTTAAATTATATTGTTGGCGCTTGGCAATTGTCCTGCATAAAGAAAGACTGTTTTGAGTTGGTGCTTGGATGAAACGTGGAGAGAATTCAATTACTAATTATCAGCAATATTAGTGCTTCAGTGAATATAAGTCCACGTATTCAAGCTTACTTCACAAGAATAATGTGAGACCAACTGAAATATATCAATTGTATGCACCTAACAGCCATTCTTTATTGAGAATGTTAAGCTAAAAAGTATTGCAGCAATCTAGTCAGAAAGGTGTTGCTAATGAGTGGTTGAGTGAATACTTATGGCATGAACAAGCATTTAGTTGAAGCCTTTAGGCGAGTTTCTCTTTTGAGATTTTGACTGAAAACTAATTGGGAAATGAAATATCAGTCTGCATATTTAAATATTCAGTGTAAATTTCACTCTCAGAAGAATTACCACCAGGATCAGCAGAAAAAATCTCTCATCGTCGAAGAATTAGAAGAAAAAAACAAAGTCTTTTAAGATTTTTTTGTCTTTTCTGATGAATATAATTTTACATTAAATTAGATGTGAGATATGATTTCTTTGTAGCTGACTACAAACTTCCTCGAGGACACATCGTTAATCCATCCATTGTGCTTGATATAAACTGCAAAGAACTAGCAGAAATCAAAAACTAATTAACACAGTTGCCGTCAAAACAAGTGTATGAAGAAATACAAAGTGTTGAAGAAAAAATAAACTTGTTCCTTAGCTCAAGAGGGAAATGAATTGACTAGATTTTCTGAGTATAGTTAGATATTTCGATGGGAGTATGTTGGGTTTCAGCTTTTGTAATTTGTCTGAAAATTCTATGCAGATTGAAAAAATCCGTATTTCTAATCCTTTGTAAAAAAATTACGTATTATTCTTTTGTATTCAAGACAAGTATCAAGGTATGACTTGTATTTTAATTGTAAATAATGTTTATACGTAGTGAAGGGAACTGAAGCTTATTTGAAATTCACCTTGTTGACTTCATAGCCCTTGGTAAATTTTGAAACAGTTAAGTATGTCTCCTGAGTGACAACCTTCTTGCACCAATAACATTTATACTTGAAATTTCCTCTCTGAGAAAACAGTTTTGTAATTGTTATTTCTTGATGATGCCCCAGCTTTGCCTGGGAAATAATAAGTGCTGCAATCTGTGGATAACCTCTATAACTATATCACACCGCGTCCATGTGATTAGTTGTAAATAACTAAGTAAATTAAGATTGATCCAATGTCGATGGATAGCACCACTGTTCCAAAACTTCTGTCCCTTACCGTTCTTTGGTGAGGCCTTTCTTACAATTCTGAGACGTTTGTATTCACAAAGAAATATCTTTGAAACTTTGTATGTTAAAATTCATCCAACTTTTATCTAGTTATGACTTGAAAAGAAAACCCCTCACAAATTAATATGTAGATTTATTTAAAATATTTTCCTTATACATTTTCAAGAACTTTTTTTGGGGGGAACTTGGGAACAGAAACACATTCGCTGCGGGAAAAAAATGTCAAACTCTTAATCATGCTGAAATTTTTTTATGTACTGAATCGTTTACCTATGAGATTGTGTAATTGCAAAACGGTGTCCAAAACAAGCCCCTTGCCTGATGATGTGATCTGTGACGTAATAAGTTCATGTTCTGAGATTGGGACGTGAGCACTCGGGAATGATGCGGTATAGATTGTGATGCGTTTTATCACTATTGACACTTTCTCAACTCATTCTATTGTTGTGAAAGTGTCACACCAGCGCGGAAACGCGAAATTTGTGCCACAGTGTACTCCTCAGCGCTAGTTTCGTCACTGTCAGGGATGTTGGACCGTGATCAACGTCAGTGTCACTTAATCATCCAGAGCATCATCATTTGACATATTTTTCAATAAACCTGCCAAATTATAATAAAATCACCGTAAAGAACAGTTCAATCCTGCACGTCAATTAAAACATCCAAAATCAGCCTCAAAATATATCGGCAGCACAAGTGCGAAATTAAAACCACGCTATAAAATAAGGTGCTATATAAGGGAAACTGAGGGTGTGGCAGGTGGGCTGGGTTTCTGTAAGGAGGGTACAGCCAGTAGCAAAGCTCCAAGGTGTTTACTAGCCATCACGTAGCTGTTTTTGTGTCGGCTGACTTAGTGCCCGGGATTGGGGCACGCGCATCAGGGGCCTGCCGCACATGGCCCGATATCGGGACACCCTCAGCAAATGTGTTAAGTACTTGACCCCAGTTGACTTGAGATTTCAAAACAAGTAATTGAAAGGAGTACTTCATAGACATAGAGCATTTTTAATGCCCTCTTAGAAGACACATTTCCGGTCCTTAAAAATGAGATATAGGCCCTAATACTTTTTTACAGAATGTCTTTACAGACCTACTTCAAATTTGTGCGAGGCAAGATCAAAGTAATGAATGGGTATTGTTGTGTTATGCATGATCAAAAGAATCCAAGACCAAAGCAGTATGCCTTGCCTCACTTCAATGTTCCTCATTGCATTGAACTTGCGCTACAAGAGCTTAAACTTTACCTCATTTTGCTTTCGCCTCTCACTATGTTCCGCAGACCATAGTAGACCATGTTTGTTTTTTCATTACATTGCCATATGTTTACATATTGGTAATAAAACTAAAACATTTCCTTTCTGTTATGATTATAAGTTTTTATAATACTGGTTCATCTTCACAATGTTCATAATATGGTACCATGATTTTTATAGGAAAGAAAAGCAAAGCTTAAAATCTTCCAAGTAATTTCTAGCTAAATCAACACCAATATGATCAAAAATGATTTTAAAAGACTTGTTAATTGTAATTTTTTATTGAAAGTGTCTTAATTATATAAGAATAACGGAGTTAGAATGCTCCCCATTTCATGATTTAAACTCAAATGCGACCAGTTAACATTTGTTTGAAAAATATATGTGATTGAGTCATATAAAATATACTTCATACTCTTCGTTTTTCATTACAAATATCTTATAGCAAACTTCTCTTAAACTCTCAGTAAATGAAATGGAGCTGCAAACACAATTCCCAAGTTTTCTACTTAATTATTTACTGGGTGTTCGATAATTATTCCCCCCTCCCCTTTTTTAATTTTCAATGGCTGTAATTTTCAAAGAAGTTTTGATACCTGCCACTAGGATAATGTAAACTGCTTTTGGTGGCATTTTTAAATTCAAACCCTGCCTCCTATTAGGGGTTGCTGGGTGTAACTTTATTTTCTTAAGTTTCAGGCCCTATCAAGCTGTGCATTATAAAGACTTTAAAAAAAGAAAAGTAGTGCCACAAATCTGACTTTGATATGATTATTGTTTTTAAAGTTACATTGCTAAAAAAGTTGATACACGTTATGTCAAGTATATATCACCCCAACTCTTTTCTACTATATATTTGTCAAATACGACTCACCTATCATCGCACAGCCCAAACTACTTTACATAGAACCTTGAAACTTAGCGTGGACATTCCTTTTAGGACGTAGGCAGCCGCTAAGAACGGATTTTCCATAATTCATAGTTTTAAGGGGTTTTTGGCGAGATCTAATCTTTCAAATTTTCCCATATAAAAATGTTATGGACGATCTTTTGTTTACATTTCAATGTTCATTCGATCAAGCAGCTGGGAGTTAGCTCCACAAATGTATAAAATACGCTGTTACAGCTGATTATAATTTGCTTTCTTTCATCACGGTTTTATGATTTTTTGTTGATTTAATTTATGGGACATAATTATGTACTATATAAAGTTACATTTAGTTTAATTTTAGTACCTAATCTGTTTAATCATAAATTCAATATGGCTCCATCTTTATTTTGGCAGCGGGCGTTGTAATTATGTCTGTTACGATGATTTGGCGTTTATTTTATTTCGACCTCTATAGATCAAAGCCTGAAGAGCGTACTGCCTTTTGTGGTTGAGTCTTGAAACTAAATCCCGACAAGACTGAAAGAGAGGGATACGGTAGTTTATTTAGTCACCGACAGACTGTACTGTAATAATCTAATTATTTAATCAATTATATAGAAAAATTATATTTCCAATTTCATTCAGTCAAGCAGAGGGTAATTAGCTTGACAGACGGATACGTTGTTTCAGCTGATTTATAATTTGATTCCCTTCATCATGTTTTTATGGTTGTCAATAATTTGTATAACTTTTGTATAGCGTGTATAACCTAAGTTATACATGTAAACACACCTCGACATTACATAATCCTTGATAGGAACCTTTCTTTCATTTAATCCCTTCAGATTCGTCAAATCAAGGTTAGACTATAGTGTTTATTGTGAGCGAAGCCATGGGAACTGCTAGTATTTTATAATAGCTATACATTTTTCAAATAACTTGAAACATACCAGTAAGGTATTTTAATACACTTTTTGATATGATTTTGGATTTCATCCCCAGACGGTCTTATTATCAGTTACAATTCGATGTGTAACTGACTCACTGATAATAGATACAAAATCAAACCATACTTCCTGACAACCTAGAGACTTGAAATTCGGCACAAATATTCCTTGGAGGGTCAATGTACAGGAAAAATTATTAAAACTCGACATTTTTAATTTTAACCCACTCAAAAAATTATTAAAAAATCGCTAAAAAGCTTTTTTTAAGAAATGTTATTTTGAGCTGTAGTGGTCTAACGGATGGTCCTATCGATAAACGGACTGTACCATGTGCCACGGATTTTTCACGATCTACAATTTTGGTCCAGTGACTTTTAGCCGTATCTGGTCTCCTTCACCCTTAGATAGCTCTAGGAATTTAAATTTTCGAAGGGGCTTGTGAGAGTTTTTTTAATTTTCTAAAATAGCAACTCCCATACTGTGGCGTATCATTTTAAAGGGAATGAAGGAAATAATTTCCTTTTGAAGTTATGCATCTCATTTGGAGTTATCATTACAAAACAATCAAAACCACCCCAGGAACCCTTTTTTGAGTTTGGGGTTGATTCCAAAATCGTGTCAAAAACTGTATTTAGCGTGCTAGTTTAAATAACCTCAGCCTATTTTAAAATATACAGCCATTGTAATATAATAAAAGAAGAAGGGTACTAAGCACTTGAAATAACATACATAAAATTATTTTGCCATGACTGTAAAAATATTTGCTGTTTCAAAGTCAGAATTTAGGAATTAGTTTTATTTTTTTAAACTCTTTAAAATCAGAGGTTACTTTTGAAAAAAAAGTTACCCACAGCAACCACTATTTAGGGCGAGACATGTATTAAAAATTACCACTAAAGGCACTTCACATTACCCTAGTGTTATGTGTCAAAGTTCATTTGAAAATTAACAGTTGTTCCAAAAATTAAAAAAAATGCTATGAATTATTAACCTGGATTTTTAAATCAGCAAATAGTTCAAATTTCAGATTCAACCAAAGCTTAATTTTAAATTGAGGCAAATATTTAAAGATTAATATTTTCCAAAATACTTTTTAAGCCATTGTCTTAAGGAGAAAAGGATATAGGAAGTTGTATTTAAAGAAGCAATGTCTCCACTCTAGCAACCCAAATTTCCAGACAAGGCCAAACAAAGATACCTCCAAGTTTAGTGCTACAAGGTGTTGATCACTGGGATGTAAATTTTTAAATATGTTTATTTTTGTATGTAAATTACATTACTATACAAATACTTTTTATGTTACACTAATCACTGGCACACTGATTATAATAAATATTTGACTTGAATTATTGAAAAATAACATTCTTTATTGTAAAAGCCAGCATCAATGTAATCCTTTAATGTGAGCTCAGTCACAGATGTGATACATTTGTTTAACATTGTAGTCAAGGTTTAAATCCAACCAGTTAATCTTTAAGAGGCCAACATTTCAAGATCTTGGAGTAATGGTTCTTGCATACAGAGGTACAAAATTTATTAATTTGAACTTGATTTTGAGATAATTCTTTGGGATCCTCTACAAAAACTATATTTAATTACATGACAATATCTGTAATCTGATGTATCAGATTCAATCAGTTCTGTTTCATTATAAAATTGTACTCTGATGTGGTATTAAAATGGAGTTGCGAAAGAAATTTATTATCCGAGAATGTGGGAATGAAATAATTTAAGAGACTTTATTCCCAAAATTATAGACCAATAGTAAGAGTTAACCTACAAAAAGGGAAGTGATCACAAGAGCCTAAGTGCAAGAAATTCTATGCATTTTTAAGCTTCTGTTCTACATTACTTTGTTTTGAGGACCTAGCTGTGCCAATTCTGCAAGACTTGTTCTTCCATCTAATTTTATCACCGTTCGAGGGTAATCATTTTCTTAGTGTAAACGTGCTGTTTTTAAATTTATGTATGATTAATGTATCATTAACTTTTCAATTTGTTTGTAAATTATATTTATCCCGGTTTTATTATTTACTTCTCTGCCTGTAGAAATGCCTAATCACTGTTTTCTCCTTAATACTAATTTTGTTTTACTTTCTTTGTCTGTGGAGGTGGTATTTCCTAAATCAATAGGAAATTGATGAGACTTTTTCACTGTAATTAAGATTAAAACTGAATTAGGCCTGCAGTCTGTCAAACTGAAATAAGTGAATAGTTCAGAAAAACGTTTAAGTGTATAGTTCAGAAAAATGTTAAGCTGAACCTGTAAACTAAATAATAATATAATTTTTCAATATTTTAATAATTGTTTCTAGAAATCAATTTCCATGTGTTTTTGGTTCTGTATTATGGTTCAAGGAATTTGGAGTTTAGTACATAATTTTATAGGGGTATTAAAAATATTAAATTAGAATAATTGGACTAGCATTTTGTCAATAATAATAGCAAATCTTGCTTTTGTGGAAAATGCATTTGTTTGAGTTATTGATTTTGCTTAGTAATAAAACATGAAAGGAAATTGCTTTGTGATTCTGAATATTGGTAGCCTTGTTACAAAATGAGAAGTCATAGCCACCTCTAGTAACGAGGCCATAAGGAAATGGCAATGTTGCACTAAGGGTTCAAATAACATAAATATGTTGTCTACTTCAAATCATCTGAGTCTGAGGATAGGTTATTGTGATATAACCCTTGCAAAGCGATGTTGCCAGTTCGAAGGCCGCAATCTCATTTCTTAAGATGGTTATGGTCAAGGCTTGTAAACATCAATGGTTATATTAACCTGCTCACTGCTAGCATCAATGCAATCCTTTATTGTGAGCATATCCATAAGCGAGATTCGTTCATTCTTTTTAGGCAAGTTTCCTCTCCTGGTCAGTTTGACTTTGGGTGTGTTCGGCGCCGGATCAGCCATCTATTTTACTATTGTAGTTCACATCTACCAAATTAGATGCAGAAATGACATCTCTTTTTCCGGTTGATTGATATTAGATGACCCCAGCTGATATTTCATACACCATACATATTTTTTTACTAATTGATATAATAAAATTTTTAGCTTAATTATGTTATGTCCAGCCATTTTTCGCAGCAAACTTATTTAAAATAACAATTATAAACCAATCATGACCATCAAAAATTGTAAATGTATTTACAGCAGAACCCATTTAAAACTTAGGAACTAAGTTTATAAAAGTTTAAAAAATTAATTAGAGGAGCAATCGTGGGACAAGAGAAGCAAAAACAATAATGCCTGAAGTCAACAATAATTTTACTGTTTATATCCATTCCAGAATAGATGAGCCTCAGAGCAGGAAGATTAAAATAAAGTTTTTCTTGTTTATTTTAGTGAAAAATCCTTTGAAAATGGAAGTCTTAGGTCTATCAAAATAAGAAAGCTGTTAACATTTCTTTTTTAATGATTTTTTAGTCCCCCAACTCAAACATGACCATTAAACATTCATTTTTGTTTGTTTTCGTTGATCTGTCCCTACTTTTTGAGCAAATCAAGTTATTTTTAAGAATAAAAATGTTGTACATAATATGAGAATTTTGCATAAACTTTAATACAAAATACTCACAAATAACTTCTTAATACAGTATGTTTTAATGAAATAACAATACCCGTATGTTATAACATCAAAATTACTTGATTTGAAACCCCATTCAAATGCGTCCCTTAACTTCAATATAATTCTGAAGTAACCATTAGTAAATATTAAAAATTAGCGTAGGGTTGAGAAATATGTCTTTCTTTGCTCTATATATTTTTAAAACTTCTCTTACAAAGAGAATTAAAGATTTTATCAAAACTATGATGACATGTCATTTTATGGTGTCCTGTACGGAATAGCTGTTAATTTTTCCAAGAAAAGTAAAGTGTTTGGAAAGTTTTCAAAACATATAACATATTAATTGACAAACCGACACACAAGTTGAAGTATATTTTACCCTGTTAAACCGGTTTAAATAGATTTTTAAGTACATAAACTTGTTGAGATCATGGTCTAACTGTCCTGTACGGAACTTGGAATGGCTGTAAGTTAAATAATCATATACTGTTCATGACAACCAAAAAAACCTGATTTTTTTTATAAAATAAAAAAGGAAGTCAAGCAGGCTAGTTTTGTCCTCAACATTGGTCTCATAAGCGTTGAAAGTTCATTTCACTGGTGGATAGTCAAATCCACTGTAAATGCAGAACTTATAAAGAAAGCAAAACATCCCTTCTGACCACAGAATGAACTTTAGTGGAACAAAGTAGAAGTAGTAACAGGAGAGCCGGGTGAGTGTAGGGGCATGTTTTAAATGTTGAGTTCTTCTTGCAGATGAGGTTTTAGGGTTAGCAGAGAAGGATGTTGATTTACGTAACCTACCCGCTTCCCCCAAGAAGAGGCCTTCCATGGAGAAGCTCTTGGACATTCCACCAGCGAAGAAGACCAAATCCGAAGGCATGATGGACGAGTAAGTTTTGTTTTTACTTTTTCTTTTGATTGCCAGATTACAGTTGATTCAGAGTAGTGCTTGCTTGTATGTGGTGCTTAATGCTTTTTGTAACGCTGACTAAGCTTGGTAACATGTTAAATCTGGATGTATGTGATGAAGGTTTGTATAAAAAAACGAGTAACTTAGATTATTTAAGATTCAACTACATCTTAGTTATTGAGATTTCTTCTTTTGCCAAGATTGCAATCAAGCTTAGTAAAAAAAATTGTTAGTACTTTTTTTAATTTTTACGATTGAAGTACATTCCCTTGTAAAAAACTAAAATTTAAAAAATGTTAACTTAAAAACTTCAAATTTAAGAATATTTTAGGTTTTTAAAAATTAGTTTATCAAATTTATAGTTTAATTTAAAAAGAAATGTCAATGAAAGAAAATCCTTCATAGAGACTAAATTTGATCAAAGAAAACACACATCGTAGGTATCCTATTTTCATTGTGTTGGGCAATCCAAATGAGGCTGTTCATAAACAAATACATCCACGTAGAAATTTGAGGATGAACTAAGCTTTACAGCTCAACAATGGTTTATTCAGAGAGGTTTTCAGTACCATTGACCGCTCTGTAACTGGAAGAATCAAGTATGAAACAGGACTAGCCTATTTTAGTAATTATGCCTTAAAACAATTTAATCTGAATTCAATCATCACATATATTTCCAGTAGGTGATCATTGACCAGTCAGTTGGATTGAAACTGTCATACAATTCATTCACAAAGTAAACATTTTGATAGGAATTTCTCTTTTTATTTAAATGAAAAAATTATTTGTTGAAAATGTGTTCCAATGATATCGGAAATAATAAAAACCAAGTTTTATTTGGTACCTACAGTAGTAGCCTTTTGATTTTGCGTAGCTTAGTGTTGTTGTAACCTTGAATCGTACGCTTTTATAAAACTTTGTGATATGATAAATCACAGAAATTAAGGTACTTATTATTTTACTTCACAGTTGAAGAGTACCATGTCAAAAAATAAGTTTCTAAGAGCTCACCTACTATGAATTGTTCAAACCAAATGGGGTTATATCTCGTACATATTGAGTTAAAATTAATAAGTTTGAAGTTTTTTTTTTAAAATTATTTTTTTAACATTAAGAAAGTGAATTCATCAAATTTGGGAAAATGATAGGCTCAATTTTTGTTAATAATAGGCTTAATAAAATCAAGTCTCATAAAATTTTGGTGCTAGAAAAATTGTTATGTATTATTTAAACACCGTAAATTTATTCCAATTTCTGTACCCATAGATAGGTACTATTTTTTAATTTATGCCAAAATTCATTACAGTTTATGAATATAATAGGAGTGAGAGCGCTTGCTTGCTGTGCACCCCGCTTTGTAATATGTATTGTTTGTTGACGATATCCGAGTAGCTTGCATGTCTGAGTTTGATTTCATTCTGTTACCCAAGCTGGTCCTGGCAAGTGGCTAAGTCTCCTGTTTGCAAGATTCGATATTTCCCTGCACGTCCTGACCCTGCGCACTGGTATAATAATTCCCGAATCTGTATATATAAAAGGTATATAATTTTTAAATAAATGGTTTTGTAAAAATATTTTTGTTTTTTATCAATTAACAGTTTTGTTGTCCTTTGAATAATCTACTGTTACTAACGGGGAATATTAAAGTGAACATTGTGTGGACTGTCTTTTTTTATGTGAGGGGCCTATTGTTTACTAAACTTTTATTTATGATGCCAGGTACACCAGTGAAAATATAAATCATAATCTAAATTAGTTCATTGACATTTAAGTACATTGATTTAGTCATTTCTAACAACAATAAAACGAGTGAATGACACCTAAGTGCATACATATCTAGAAATATTTCAGCAAAGTCAGTTATTCTGTTTTAGATGTGAATTTGTTATCGGTCGAACTTTGATGTATTAGTTTGAGTATCGAAATACTAATCTTAAATAAAGGGGTCTCTAGAAACAAATTGTGTATTTTAATAAACATTATATACCTTACAATTTTACTGTTCTATTTATTTTTAAATATAACAGTAAAATGTTTTAACATCAGCATGGGTTGCATGAGTTATTTAATGCAATTATAAAATTTAACTATAATTTTATGCTTTTCTGGAAATTTATAATAGATCGTGCTTTACTGGACAAAAGAATGAGGACCGCAATTAATACCAGTAGCATCATGGTCGTCTTTAAATAAAATCCCGGCCTATCCTTCCATAAAACATTACACCCTTAACAGGAAATTGAAGTTGTTCACAGCAGTACATGTTCTTTACTAATGGCAAGAATTAGTTTAAATCATACGATGGTAAGTTGCAGGATTAGAAGATTTTTTTACTGTACCTTGTGGAAAATCAAAGTTACAAAAGCACACTTATTGGATTGGGTTGAGTTGTTTTTGTCATTTTCTTAACTGAGTGTCCAGTCAGTAGTTAAAGAAAATATCTGGAAATTCAACAATTTTGCAAAGTCTGGAACAATTTGAGTCAGTCTTGAATTCCACAAAGAAAAGATGTGTTTTTCATCATTATATTATTATTATCATGTGGCCAAAAAATCTCTCCGTTACATTGCAGTAGACAAATCTTTCGATCATATTACAGCAGACGAGTTAGGCAAATCTTGCTTTTGTATCTAAAATTCTGATTCAAGTATTTGTTAGAAAATTAGGCATGGTCAGATTTTTCCACAGGAAATATTTTAATAGTCGAGAAGAAGTTGGGAATTAATTAATTACTTTTTTAGCCTTTATAAGTTATGTTTTTCTCACCATCTCCTTTCCTTTCATTCAATGAAATCTGGTAGCGGGTCTCACATAAAAATGTATCCTCTATGCTTAAGTCAAGTTTTGTCTATTTGTTGGTGTTTGTTTCTGTGACACTGTTGTGTCGATGTGTGGTATCCTTAAAGTTGTTGGGGTGTCCTAAGCTTGCCTTACCTAGTATTTGCTCCAAAAATACTCAAGATGAATACAAAATATTATGTGGTCTAATTTTAACCTGTCATCATGGGCCCCTGGAAACACTTAATGGAAACGGTAATATGTTATGAAATCCAATTCAGTTTTACTTAATAAGTCACAGCTGAAGTATTAGTCAATACATCACTGCCTTGTCACAAGATATATGGGACCACCTATTTTCTATATTTTTGTTTTATTTTCAATCAAGTATCTTAGATAACTAAAATCTATAGATCACCAATGGCTTGTCTTTTAAAAATTGCAGAAAATAAAAGTTGTTAATCCATTAATTTAATTTAATTTAATATATTTATTGGTATGATATGATTCATTCCCCGCTATGTGAAGTAATTTACCTTCTTACAAGATTCTTGTCATTGAACTTTTCCTTGAGTAATTTTATCACTTTGAGTTTTTGTTGTTGAAATGGCCGGGGCATGATATAATAATAATTTTTTTGTTCTTTGTTTGAAATCCATTGTTGGTGGTGGTGACTTAATATTTTGATTTTGATTTTTGCAGACATTTGCCATCTCTGATTATTAAAAATCAAGCATCATAATGTTTCGGGATCTGGAATCTGATCTCGTTTTCAGGTGGAAAAAACCTAGAACATAACAAAATTAGCAACACATAACCAGGATAACCTGGACAAAAAAATAGCTAAATTTGCTTTTTACTAATAATCAGTGATGGCAAATGTACACAAAAATCGAAATATAAATTTTATTGTTGTATTAAAATATAACAATACATGCAATAAAAAGTTTGACTTTAGACAATAGCACAGACATTTTCTTTTTCGTTAAATTATTTTTATGTAAATTAATATAAAGCTTGAGCCAGTTTCAACATTAATAACAGATTTTTAATATATAGATTGGGTCAAATCTTTGTTGGTTTTTGTGGATGAGAAGCTGACTTTTTGATTGAGGTTTCATTCTACAACTTTCATCGGATCAAAAAGTATATTTGATTTAGAAAAAGTTTAAAATCCTTAAAATCAAAATTTTTGTTTCCTTAATATTCAAAAAGAAATTGTGCTTATATTCTGCAAAATAATCTATGAATTTACAATGAATAAGGCTTGAAACTGTGATCAGGCATTAATTGTACAAACAATCGATTAAGAATTACCTATTAAAATGTATAACAAATTAATTATTATAGTGTGTTAAAGAAAATCATAACTCTTCATTCCAAAAAGTCTATGTCATTGAGTTCAAAAATGATTTGTCGTTGGGTGCTTCCATAAATTACAAACACGTAAAATAACTCCCTCTTATCTGGAGCTTTATTATTATCCATTACATTTTCACTAGAAAGTGGTTCAGCCCAAATACACTCCACGGAAGTGACATTTTTTTAATCGGACTCTAATACCAGGAAATGGACAGCACTGTATCAATGATTTACGTGAGAAAGATTTTAGACCATAAATCACATATATTAATGCTCTCTTAAATTTCAATAAAATATTTCAGTTAGCTTTTGAATGATTCCCAACTAACTAATGATGGGACAGGAAGGGGAAATCACTCCAAAACTAATTCATTTTATTTAAATTATAGAGAGCATAGTATTTAGTCTTGTTATTACTGGTCCCATGTAATGTATTTTTTCACAAGAATCGTCGATAAATTACTGTCCATTTCGTGCTGATGATGTCCGGTGGAACCGATCTTTTGATAAAATTATGTTACTTCCGCTGAGAGTTGTTCGGTGTAAAGGTTTCCAGATAAGAGCAAGTCTCCTGCATTTTATTTTATTTGATTTCAGCCAAGACAGCCTTCACGTAATTTTAGGTTATTAAGGATTTTACAAGGTGCCACACTTTTGGAATTCCATTATTTTTGTTAATCCAATTTATACACATCTCTTGCCTCTTTACTTTTTATGTGATATTATAAAGACATACACATCTGTAATAAATATTCTTAGAACATAACATATTGCAAGTTTGTGAGGCTATAGCAATGTCTTTCTGCCCTACAACAATATCGAATGAAAATACTGAACTTTTACAGATATACTGTATTTTACAATTGAATGTAATACTGAATTAGTCTATCAGCGAAAGTGTCGTGACGTTTAATTTAATGTGTAATGTGAACCTTCAAACTTAAAACTACTTTAAACAGACCTTTAAATAAGAACAGATTGTAAAATTATACTTAGTGCCCTCACAGATGTCATGTGAACTGAAAAATGTAAACCTAAAACTGCCAACAGCCATAAATAATAACCAAACGTGATATACCAAAAACAAACATTTCTTAAATCCATATATTGAATTGATTCAAAATTTTGGTTTATATTGTTTTGTAATTTTGATAGGTTTTTGCAAATTCAATATTTTCATTCTGTAGTATTGTAGGCCACTTGTGGAACAACAGTCACTTTTGAAGGTATGAGTTGCTGACATGTGTGGTTTGCAGGCTGTTCGGCAGTGAGGATGTGGACTACCGGCCCGTGCTGTGCGCGCCCCCGCCATCGCCCCCTCCCCCGCCCATCATATCCTCCTCCCCCCCGCCGGACGCCGCAGGGGAGCGACTATGGGCGAGGTACAAGCAGAATAAACCGGACGCCTTCAAGGCCAAGTACACGCCCTCCCGCCGCGACCGCGCACCCAGCGTCGACAAGTTCGGACGATTCAGCCGGCTCAACAGCAGCGGCGATGGTGAGTGGAATGTATTACAAACAACAATTGTATTACAAAACTAACCAAAAAATAGTGGTTCTGGATTTAGGGGGATGATCCAAGATACCTTCATCAGATGTAGTTGCCTCTCTTGTTATTAACACGTTACCTGCTGGCCGCTAGATGGCGCGGCTGCGCCAAGAGCTGAACTAGTGTGAGGCAAGCCCTTATCTAAATGTCCCTGGTGGTAATTTTTGGAAATAATGTTTTTTATTGTGGGAAAAGTATGTCCCCAAGAGCTGCAAGGAAATATAGAATGCTCATGAGGAGCTGGCTAATCCATGACAACGTTAAACAACAATGAACGGTGCCGTTCCGGAACGTTCCTAGCTCCTGGCGCCATGTTCCCGGTGACATTCCGGAACGTCCGCACAGCGAACGTGTTAATACATTACTAGCTATTTATATTGTTGTTAATTGGTTTCAGTTAAAAATGGAAAAGTTCCCACTATCCGTCTCTGATGACTCTTGTTTAGACTGAAGGACTAAAGTTTTTGGCAATTTTTCTTCAAATCCTAAGATGGCAAATTGATATGCTTTCAGGCTTGATCATTATAAATCATGAGAATCGCAAAAGCGATAAGATATTTAACCACTTACGATTCCCGCTTGGTTTTGGTTCTTGGAAGTTTCTCGGAAGTAGGCTTTCTCTTAATCTCCTTATGGGTTGAATGCACTTGACCAAATTTTAAGGCTGCACAAAGCAGTCAATTCTCACACAAATTGAAGGAATATTTGGGAGTTTTTGTCATAGTAAAACAATATGATAAACTTTGAACGTTATTTTTTAACATTGTGCTAAGTGGAGAAGTTCAGCTGATTTAACCGTTAAACGTTTTTGTGTTGTTTTACCGTACATTTCAAAAACTCTCTTATCACCTACTAAAAGTTTTATTTCATCGCCAATGTACTGTCCTACGGTATTGAACCTTGTTTTTAAAGGTAATGGCTCTAGGTTTCTTGTTTTTAAAAAGTGGAGCTTTTAGATATAATGTCTCAATTGTAAGGAGGGAATATTGACTTAAAAAATACAACTACCACAATTAGAAAATTTGTTAAAATTTATCTACAGTAATTCTGAAAGATATGCAGCACACGGATTATCCCGACCCCGGATTATCTGGACCGGTTCCTCTTGAGAAATAAAAAAATTAAAATCACAGCAAAAAAGTTTTTTTAGCGAGTTTACTTGAGTGAAATGCGCATCTAGAAGTAAAATGCGCATCTAGAAGTAAAATGCAAATGCATTAAGAAAAAATGCAATTGCTAATCAAGAAATGATTTATTATCACATTAATTCAAGGAGATGCTTTGCCTAAATAGTACATTACAGCATTTTTGTGAAGTTAGTTTTTTGGTTTGTTACTTGGGTGCTATTAGTAATAAACAGAGGCGAAGCCTACATCAATTTTGTGAGTTAGTTTATTGCTATCACTTGATGTAATTATAGTTGTGAACTGATTGAGTTTCAAAATGCGTAGTTGAAAAAGGAAAAGAGTGGTTTTAACTTGAGAACAGAAACTGAATGCTGTCAATAGACTTGACATGCCGTTTGCAGCATAATTTAGCATGGGCTAAGGTACGCGATCGCTGTTTAGGCGATACTGTAATGATCTCGGATTATCCAGACTATTTGCTATCCGGATCGGTATTCTGCCACATTGATCCGGATAATCCGAGGAGAAATGTAACAGTTTACTATATGGAAGTCCCTGAAGACCATGTGTTTGAGCTGTTGTTGTGTCGGACAGGCCGATGGGGCGGGGGCGGCGGGGGACGGTTGAGGAACACGGAGGACGTGGACATGCGGGCCCCGCCGCTGACGACGGACGGCAGCTACAACTACATCCTCAACCAGGCGCTGGAGCAGCACCAGCGCGGCGACATGGACAAGGACACCTACAAGAAGGTCGTCAGCGAGGTACGTCAACATTCAAACCGTCCGTTTTTATTTTAACTAACCAATATTTTTAGTAACGGTGTATGTCCCTGCTTTAATGGTATGATTGCAATGCAATTAGTTTTAACTTTTTGATGAAGTCATTATCTGGCTCCCAAGGGTGATGGCTTATGGAACTGTTTTTTTGGGTTTCTCTCACCTAAAAATAGGTGAGACCTGGAGGTGATCACTCCGGATACTGGAGAGATCTTCAGACATTGTTTGTGCTATGTGTTTTATGTGTATGAGTCTATGTGTCTTGACTGCATCGACAACATCCCTGGGATAACAATAGGTGAGAGTAACCCAAAAAAATAGTTACATAGATTGTACCTCACCAAAATCTTGTCTTTCAAAAGTAGGATGATGACTTAATCAAAAGGTTGCAACTGGTTGCATTACAATTTGAGGACACCATTAAAGCAGGAATTTACAGCAACATTAATGTTTATCGGTATCTTGAAGATAAAAATTCAAAATAAAAAAATTTTTAGCAGTGATTACCTGTAAAATGAAGAGATCAAGAGAATTTTAATTGGATAATTTTAAATTGTAAACGTTTGAACTAGCCATGTTCCACTGCTTATAAATAAATTGCTACCAGTTTGTATTTTCCAATAAATATATGAGTAACTAGTTAAAAACTGAGAGACTGAGTATAAAACTTAGATCAAGAAAAAATTATCAAGAGCTATTTCATTATTGTCTGTATAGTGTCGTTTTCCACAGCTGTGTCCTTGATCATAGTGAGTTAGAATCTGATGATGTCTGTTGTCCGATGCGCAGGTGTCTCTGATGCGGGAGAAGCAGCAGCTGGAGGTGGCGCAGCGGAAGGACGAGGAGGCGCAACACGAGCAGCTCGAGCCCATCAGCGACGATGACATCAGTGGTAAGCACTCCGCAAGCCTTCCTTCCGCTCTCCGCATAAAAGCTCAAGTCTTCTGCTTGACATTTGGAAAAGTTATTGCTTTGTAAATAATCATAAACATATTTGAGGTTGAAAATATTGAATCTAATTTTTTTTAAGTATGAGTCCACTTGTTAATTTCAGTTTACTTTAAATTTAAGCAAATCTGTTTGTTTTAGCAGGGTCTTTGTCAGGTGTAGAAGATGCGCCGTCTCCTCCAGAATCATATTCAGGTAATAATCATGCACAATTTTATAATGATCAAAATTTTGTGAAAACCATTCACCATAAAGATGTTTTCTAAAAATTGCTCTGTAAATTATTTTTTGAAATGTTGGTTTTCTTTGATAAACTTTCAATGATAATTTGATTATGTGTTTTGGTTTGATCGTTTGAATATGGAAAAGTTATATGTAAATTAATGACTTACCAGTACTATCATGTTAAAAAATTTATTGTGTAATGCTAATACCTAACTATTAAAAAAATCCAAATTAGTTATTAACTTTTGAAACTTAATGATTTCAGTAAAAACCAGTTACAGTAACAAAAATTCAATCAAAATTTGATCGTGTTTGATTTTGATACGGTATTAAATCCGAATTTGATGTATTAATTTTCCAGGAGGAGAAGACATTGATGAGTTGTCTTTGAAAAAGTCAAAGACTGAAGAAAAGCCGAAGGTGAAAGATGACCATGACGCTAAAGCATTTGAAAGCTTGAAGGATGTTGACATTCGTGTGCCACCTGCAGATATAGACATTAGACCAAAGACACATCTCAGTTACGACAAAGATGAGAAACCTGTAGATGACAAGCCAAAGCGGAAAACAAGGTAAGAACTGTATCATTTTCTTTAGGTACTACTACTTTTAGCGAATTTCCCCTATAGGGAAGAAGCTGTTACCGTAGTACTCATGGTAAGACCTAAGCCTGAGACCATGATAACTTTTGGTTTTGGGGCCCCCAGAAGCAAAAAACACTATTCGTTCATTTTCATACATATATATATATATATATATATATATGTGTGTGTGTGTGTTTAAGCACGATAGCGGCCGTAAAAATGGCCCAATATGAATGAAATTTGGTACAGCCATGTAAAGTAGTAATTATTCAGACGAGTTCGAAAACCAGCCCGATCGGACTACCGGAAGGGGGGGGTAAAGGGGGGTGAACTCCCTCCAAAAATGGGTTTTTTGAGGTTTTTACATAGAAAAATAAAAATAACCAACTTTTTGTTAGCACCATTGAATTCAGCTAAAAAAAACAAACAATTTAGTATTTTGAATCACTGCTCTATGTCCATTGGTTACCGAGATATTGAAAGTGGTAAACATAGTACGTTGTCCCAATGTTAACCTTATGGGGAATAAGTAAATTTCTATATCTCGCTTATTTCTCAACATATCTTAATAAAACTTGGTAAATGGCTTTTTCTAGTTCAGATCTACTAAATATTGAATTAAAACCACCCAGTTTTAATATACCCGTAGCAGCAAACCTGCATACTCATTCCCCATGTTATTCTTATGGAGCTTTCAAAAACATGTAAAATCTCGCTATGTTGGATTGGAAAATGTTATATATTTTACAAACCATAGCAGAAAACATCATCCATAAACTTTGCACAGTATCATATGGCAATGTAAACTATTTTTCCTTCCTATTGCCATGACATGCCAACCATGGGGGGACGGCCCACAGAGGAAGCCATAGAATTCTTAAATGTAAGCACGGGTCGAGTGATACCTCATTTTAAAGAGCTCAGTTAGTAGAGTTGAATGCCGCAAACCACATCTCAAAAGATGTATCCAGTCAGAAATGGTAGCGCATAATGCACTTCACTATGTGTACCTAAAACAACCCGCCATTCTGATTGGATACATCTTTTGAGATGCGGTTTGCGGAATTCAACTGTACTAACTGAGCTCTTTGAAATGAGGTATCACACGACCTGTGCTTACATTTAAGATTTCTATGACCTCCTCTGTGGGTCGTCCCCGCATGGTTGGCATGTCATGGCAATAGCAAGGAAAAAAGTTTACATTGTCATATGACACTGTGCAAAGTTTATATTTTTCTGCTATGGTTTGTAAAATATTAAGCCGTACCCAGACTTTTCAAACACCCATCCCATTTTAATACATCCAAGTTTTTGAAACTATTCTTTTTTGACAATCATTGGTCTAAAAAAAATTTACGAGCTATAAAACAGACTACTAGTTTGAATTATTTGATTTTACTAGATTAACTTGTTTGTTTCAACAATCTATTACCAACAGTCTTTATCTGATACGTAGTCTTCGTATTGTCTTCGATTCATGTTATCTCAAGTATGAGATTATTTCATTATGGTTTATTACGTTTGCAGGGGTGCGTCACCGTACAGCAGGAGGTCGGACAGTGAGTCGGAGAAGGAGAAGTATCGGCGCCACCGGGACGAGGTCCGAGCCCAGCGCAAGGAGAGGAAGGCCAAGCGAGAGGAGGAGAGGGGCTCGCGCTACCGGCAGCCCAGGTAACTACTACCCAAGTCAATTATCTAGAGTTGTAGTCTTCTGGATTGTTCTTCAACATAAATTTTTTATTAGGGCTTACATGACAATCGTATTTCTGTAATCCTTCTTGGAGAACACAGTTCCTGCTCTGAAGAGTCTACATCAGTCTTAAGCTAAGCAAATGTTTAATTTGTCACCGCGAGATTAAGTATCTGTAATTTATGTCAAGACGATTGAAAATACTCTTTTTTTACATTAATATACTGACACAAACACAAAACGAATCGACTACAGAGCTATGGTCAAAATCAGATGACCGAATCTCTGATGTGAGGTACTCTCCTTTCACTCTATAATACAAGCTTAAAAACTGAAGTATAACTTTTAAAAGGTCACCATTATATTTTTTTAAGCTTTACTAGGTAAGTGAATCCACCAAATTCATGACATTGGTCACTAACACCGCCGTTGGTCGGCAGGTACGGGCAGGAGGCGTGGGTACCCCCGCCAGAGCTCAGCGGGGGTGAGGAGATGGACGTGGACCCGGCCGCACTGCCCCGCGTGCCCCCGCTGCCCCCGTACCTCCACGCGCCGCAGCTGGACAGCCCCCCGCACGGCCCCGCCAGCAGACCCCCGCACTGGGACCCGCAGAGGGTGCCCCCGGGCCCCACCGGCGCCCCGGCCCCGGGACCCTGGCCCCCTGGCATACCTCCCGGCCCTCCTGGCCCCGGCATGCCTCCCAATATAAGAGGTAACACAGTTAATGGTAGAACTATTCATATTGACTTAGTTTTTTTTCAATAAAAGTAACCAATTGGTTACTTATTGGTTACTTTCTCATTTTTCCTTTTTGAGATTTTTCAGTTTCTTTCCATGTTTTAAGGAGTTTTTATTTTCCTCAATAACATTAAGTTATTGTTGCCATAAGTCAGAATAGTGTATATTGTCCATACTAGGGATGTGTCGGTACCTGAAGTCAGTTCTCGGTACCACCGGTTCTTGGCAAAAGAACCGGTATCGAGAACCGACGTCAAAATGTCGGTACCGGTACTTCGGTACCCATGGTAATCGGCGGGAGTAACTACCGGTCACGAAAGACGATCGATCGCACCGCGCATCGCCGCGGGCGTTGCGCCGATGGCAAATGCCACCGCGTAGGCTACTATTATTGAAGGTCAATATTGTTTCTCAAATTACTTTTGATTTGAAATTTATCTTACATTTTTTTACTCTTGCTTGATTTTTTACTCTAATACTTAAAATTAATGGGAATGGGGTTATTTTCTTTGGGAATTGTAAGATTATCCATAGAACCTCATTTGGAAACTGGTATTTTTCACCTTAGCAATTGTTCTTGATTGATTTTTACTGTAATTTTTTAAATTAATTGGAATGGGGTTATTTTCTATGAAAATTATAAAATTATGAATGGAAACAAATTTGTAAACTGTTATTTTCCACCTTGGAATTTTTTCTCTTGTTCACATAGTATATATTTTTCATATCATCTGTTAACAGAGGGATAAACAATTAAATTAAGAAGTGAGATAGTATTTTATGACTTGGTGAAACTTATACTTGAAAATTAAAACATTTTTAAAACAGTAACATACGACACAGATTGTCTGTAGGTTTGAGGGTACATTACATTATATAACATGTTGTGACAAATGCTTGGTACCGAGAACCGATCTTATCAAGAACCGGTACCGGTACCGACTTTGAAAAAAGTGGTACCAACACATCCCTAGTCCATACAGTATGCACTGGAGTTGTTATTTAACATTTTTAGTGAACAACACTTTAACTGAAAAACCACTATCCAGATGGGTGTCAGTCCTGAGGTGTCTGGATGAAAGGGAGTTTATTATATGTCAAAATGTTCTCTATTTAAAGCTGAATTTCAGAATGTTAATAACTCAAAACCGGAAAATTCAAACTTTAAGCCCCTTTTCACTTTCCGCATCATATACACTCATCTCATCTGGTCTAATCCTCAGAAATACAACTGATAGTTATTTTAAGTTTTGTTTAATGTATGTAAGCTTTCCCTCTAAATAATTTGTTCTAAATCTTTATCCATGATAAATACATTGTCGTATTTCTGTTACAAGCCCAAATTCAAACTAAGGTTTATGAATTTTGTATTTATAATCTAAAAAATAGATTTGAGGTTAGGATGGCTCTAGGCCAGGTTACATTTGGTAATTGAGGAAAGGATTGCCAGAGAACTTACCCATCTGGATGACTAGGAGTCCCAACTAGCACAAAGATACACAGAAAAAACATATTAACTTGAAAATTTTCGGGACAACATGCCCCTTTCTCAATCAGTTGAGAAGTGAGGAGTTTGAACTGTAGCAGGTTTGCCAACTTAACTGTCAAAACACTAAAATAAAACTATGACTGTTCACACTTAAACAATATGTACACTATATACAATTTAACTTTAGTTCTCTGGCTGGAAAGGGTGGGGGTGTGTTTATGGGTTGGTTATCTAAGGTTTAAGTTAGGTGGCTCTCTGGATTTAGTTATCCACTGGTGAGCTAACTCCCATCTTCTGAGTTGTGAAGGGTTGCAGTTTTCAGGGAGGGCTTTAACTATTTTTATAGTGAAGCAGTCTTCAAATGTGGTGTTGTGGTCTATGATATGTTTATGGACTGGTTTTTCTTGATTTCTTACTTTACAATCATGCCTATGGCCATTCATGCGTTTCCTGCGTTCATGCATGATTGTAAAGTAAGAAATCAAGAAAAACCAGTCCCTAAACATATCATAGACCACAACACCACATTTGAAGACTGCTTCACTATAAAAATAGTTAAAGCCCTCCCTGAAAACTGCAACCCTTCACAACTCAGAAGATGGGAGTTAGCTCACCAGTGTATAACTAAATCCAGAGAGCCACCTAACTTAAACCTTAGATAACCAACCCATAAACACACCCCCACCCTTTCCAGCCAGAGAACTAAAGTTAAATTGTATATAGTGTACATACTGTTTAAGTGTGAACAGTCATAGTTTTATTTTAGTGTTTTGACAGTTAAGTTGGCAAACCTGCTACAGTTCAAACTCCTCACTTCTCAACTGATTGAGAAAGGGGCATGTTGTCCCGAAAATTTTCAAGTTAATGTGTTTTTTCTGTGTATCTTTGTGCTAGTTGGGACTCCTAGTCATCCAGATGGGTAAGTTCTCTGGCAATCCTTTCCTCAATTACCAAATGTAATCTAAAAAATAGTCATTCCAAATATCTTTTTATTGTAATCTTTATAATTATTTTCTCTTTATGTTTTTTAACACCTAAACAGTAAATTAAACTTCACTCTGGCTTTAGAGAAAGACGTTTAGTTACCAAAATGTTGTTGTTGTTGTTGCAGGACCTCCAGTGATGGGTCTGCGGCCACCACAGGACAGGTTTATGCCACCCAGATGGCACCAGCCCAGCCCCGGACCCATCTTCGACGGTGAGCCGGGTCCTGGAGCAAGGTACGTCTTTCTTATCCTTCTCATAACTTGACAATTTTTTAGCATATTTGAAATTGCATTTCATCACTTTCTAAAAAGATATTTAGCATATTTTAGTTTTTTTAACCTGTTTATATAACATTGTCTATTTTAAATTTTCTGTGTTTAAAAAAGCCAGCCATTAGTCAATGAACAAGTAATTTTGTCCAATAAAGTTTTTCCTAAGATGAGAAGAAACATGTGTGGTCTTGTACAGGCCCCCCACATCATTTCGTGGGCCCCGTTGCTAAAAGGCATGATGGGCCCCCCTTCAAGACATAAGGGCTCGTCAAAAGTGATGACCATTTTTTTTTAGTTCACACGTGTGCTTTACGGCCCCTTTATTACCGTCTCTAACCCGGTTTTGCCTGTTTTATTTGCCTTTTTATTTATTACCCATCCTTTGCGGGCCCCCTCGGCTCACGGGCCCCTGTGCCATGGCACCGGTAGCACCCCCCATGTGGGGGCCCTGGTCTTGTAACTAACTAGTGATTTCTCTTGTTATGTGGAACGTCCACTTCAGCTGTGATTTCTGAAGTATAAAAACAAAATTTAATGGGAATGTAATTTGTTGTTGTATTCACGTCTACATCTACTAACGGTTCAAATGATGGTTGATGATGGGTTGAAATTAAATCTCATACTTTTTTCTGTATATCTTGGTTTCTTCTTTCAAAATTCTCCATGGGAGACTGTTTATCATTCATCTAATAAACTCAAATCATAACTTAACATAACATAATAACACACAATCATAACAACATTAAGATACGCTGGTCACAACAGCACTGTTCGCTGGTCACTGTTATTCGCTGGTCATTATTGAGGATTTTTTCAGGTCACAATCTAATAATGCCACAAATGGGAAATGTATATATTTTGTTTTAGTTAATTGTTAGTGTTGGCAGCTTTAGTTTAGTTAAGACAAACATTTTGATGCTATTTATATATGTGATAATGTACTGAGATGAATAAAGGATGTTTTGATTGATTGACAATCGGTGTGCAGGTTCAGCCGGTTCGGGCCGCCGCCGATGGGTCGGTTCCACCCGCCGCTGCTGGGACCGGGCGAGGTGCCGCCGACGGACCAGGCGGTGCTCAAGGCCATCGAGGAGGACCCGACGCGCTCCATCAACATCGACGGCATCCCGCGCGACATCCGCTTCTACGGCATCACGGCGGTGGCGCTCATGTCATGGGACGACCCGCGCGAGATCAGCTTCCAGCCCGGCTCCCGGCGGGTTATCCTCGATGAGCGGGACAGCGTCGTCGTGCACTTCGGCGGCCCTCCCGTCGAGATGATCATCGACGGCCAGCCTCGCAGGTACGCCACACACACTGTTGGGGTTTGACTATGTATACTCCATGTGTTTCTAAGCTAGCCTAGTAAAATAGACAATAGACAATAGACAATAGACAAATCTTTATTGTACATAAACGCCTGTTTAAGTTTTACATAAGTAAAATACAAGCAGGTACATGGTCAAGTCTTCTCACTAGTCCTATTAAAAATTACAATGTAATAGTTATATGTATAAAACAAGTTATTAGTCTATTTTGTATGACAGAAAAAACAAAACAAAATAATGCACTTTAAATCCTATCTTTGAAAAACTCATCAATACAGTAGTAAGCCTTTTCACACAAAATCTCCTTTAATTTAGAATTAAATTTAGTAACTGAAAGGTTTTTAAAAGATTCTGGAATGTGGTTGTAAATTTTTAATCCCATGTAAAGAGGACCGGATTCAAATTTTTTTTGACTATGGATTGGATATTGAAAAGTGATATTGTTGTTCCTAGTGTTATAATTATGATTAAATTTATATTTTCCAAAAAAAGATGAATTTTTATGAATTAATTTTGCTATTTCCAAAATGTAAATGGAAGGTAAAGTAAGAATAGCATAATTTCTGAAAAATGGCTTGCAGCTCGTTTTTGATTTCAAGTTAAATATTGTCCTCAGAATAAATTTTTGAGAGATAAAAATCTTCTTGGCCTCTCCAGAATTTCCCCATAAAATGACTCCATAACTTAGTAGGGAGTGAACGTACGCATAATAAACTGCTAAGCAAACTTTGTTTGATGTAACTTTTTTTAATATACTAAATGCGAATCTGATTGAACCCAATTTCTTTGTCAAAATTCCAACGTGTTCAGACCAATTTAATTTTGAGTCCAAATATACCCCTAAAAATTTCACTTTTTCAACATTACTTAACGCTGACTCAATAGAACTGTTTTTCAATTTAAACTGTAAAACGCTAGTCTTGCCTTTATTCAATTTCAAACCATGAGTTATGAACCAGTTATTAATCTCCCCAATTGTATGATCAATAATGGATATGAGGTTATTTAGGGTGTTTGATTTCACTAGGGCTGTTGTATCATCAGCGTAAAGAGTAAAGGTGCAAGGTTTTTTAAGAAAAAAAGATGGTAAATCGTTAATAAATGCTATAAACAGCAATGGTCCCAAAATTGAGCCCTGAGGCACACCATATCGTATACTAGCCCATTTTGAATAATATGTTTCTGAATTGTTTGTTATTATTGTTCGTTGCTTACGATTAGACAGATATGAATGTAAAAGCTTTAAAGCAATTCCCTCAATTCCCATATTTTTTAATTTTTGCAATAAAAGTTTGTGGTCAACACATTCAAAGGCCCTAGCCAAGTCACAGAAAACCCCCACAGCCAACTGTGACCCGTCCAGGGCCCCAAGAACACTATTGACAAAGTTGAACAGAGCTTCCTGCGTACTTAGATTTTTTCTAAAGCCAAACTGTTCCTGGCAGAGCTTTGAATTGGATTCTAAATTACTAGAAAGTCTTAAATGGATTATTTTCTCATAAATTTTAGATATATTACTTAATAAGGAGATTGGTCTGTAATTCTGACTGCATTTTTTTGAATCTTTTTTGTAAATGGGTTTGATCTGTGCAAATTTGAATAATTCAGGAAAAACACCTTCTTGAAACGACTGATTGATCAACTTTGCCAAAGGATCAGATATTATGTCAACACTCCCTTTCAATACTTTTGTGGGGACCTCGTCCCAGCCACAAGCATTACTATTAGTTAAACTTAAAATAGCATTTTTAACCTCAGTTTTGTTGGTAAAGGAGAAATTGTGCAGCTTAACACTAGTTTCTAACATAGAGGAACAAATACCAGCTAGACCCATACAATTTGTTTCATTCCAATTGACTCCAGGAACATTTAGAGTTTCTTTTATGTTGGAATATTGGAAATTAAAATATTCAGCTAATAAAACTATCGAGAAACTGCTCAAATTGAGCTACTTTTAAATTAGCAGGCCAACCTGGTCAGATATTACTCATCAGCTACTGGCTCCTTCTTTTTTCCTCTTCTTCTTCCTTTCCAATGAACATTGAACTACTTGTGATCTGAAGAAGGAAGGAGAAGCTCTGAAATTTATGTTTTTGTGTTTATTGTTTTTGTGCTGTGCAGCAATATCTCGCCAAGAGTGTAAGCATGTTGATTTTTCCATTAAACGCTAATACCTTACAATTACGGCCAAGAGCCCAATCTTCACCAAAATGACAAGTTTAACATTCCTTTAGTTCAACTCAAGCTATGAAATTGTATTTGATAGTTTTTATGCGATTGCTTCACAAAATTTTGGACTTCTCTTTACAACAATGAAACAAGCCATTTTTTACAATTAGGCAAGACTAGAACTATAATATAATCATTTTTAATTATATAATGCAAGGAAAAATATTTGAAATATTTTAGTTCATGTGTATTTTACAATGAATTGCACTATTTCAATATTTACAGGCTGAGGTTTGGTGCGCCCACGAGGGAGCTGTTCATAGACAACCAGTGGTTCGAGGTGTTCTTCGGCGGGCCCCCGGTGGCCTGCAACATTGCGGGGCAGCCTCACATGGTGCAGCTGGAGGGCCCCCCGCCCCCCGTCAAGCCCGGCGTCCCCCGCCGCGACCTCGTCCTCGGCAAGATTACGCTTATCATCGACGCCGAATACTTCTTCACAATATTCTTGGACGCCAAGCCTCAAAAGTAAGACTTCACTTCTTTCTCATTTGCTAAAAGAGTTGGTTATGAATTGGGAATTGTGTATGTTTATTCTACTAAATCATGGATGAATGAGTTGTATGACATTAGTGCAACTCGGTTTCGCGAAAAATTCACAAAACTATCTTAAATGTATCTGAAAAAAATGTCTCATAATGCTTCGGCATGAAATGCAAAAATCATGGCTCCCTAAAATAAATTGTTGCGCGGTAAGTTACATGAACGTTTCAGATGTTTTTGTGTTTCGTGTGACATGTTTCACGAAACCAATTTGCACTAATGTCATACAACATTATTATAATAATTAAATCAGCCAGTACTACATTGAAGTCAAAGACTGCATCTCAGTGTACAATTATCATTTTTAGAAAATAAGCTAACGTAAGGTTAGATTTTAGTTTCTTTGTTAAAATCGGTACTTGTTGATGGATAGGAGAAAGATAAAAGAAATTGTTACAAAAATTGATTGATTGTTTCAATTTTTTTACGCTTAGTCAGTTTCATTTTTTTTGTCAGTTCTTTCCATAGTAAATAGTTCCAATATTTTCCGAATTATTTAACATTGAGACCTTAAATTTAGTTAAAATTATTTTTGTTTGAATTTTTATATTTTTAAATAAATGTGTATTGTTTAATTAGAATTTCCCTTGTATTAATAAGTAATCAAACTTTAAATCGTTATGAATTTTTTTGGATTGTTGGTTCATATATTATCTTTTTCCATGATCGAATTATTGCTTTTGGTTGAGCAAATCGTCAAATCTTATTGCCCGATCTATCATTCAGTTATTAGTGTTTTGAGCTTGATGAATCCTCTCAGTAAGTCCCCTTCCTTAACACTTTGAACCCTGGGCACTAAAATCTCTTTTTACATGCGTTACTGGCCAATTTTAGGGTTCAAATTAAAATTCGTAGCCTAATACATATATTTGTTACCCATATAAATTATATATCAAAATAAAGAGAAAAATATAACCTTTCAAATGATATAAATTTTATTACAGTTACAACAAACGAAAATTTTAGGATTCCACATAAAACGGACATAAAAAAATGAAGAAAACAAAATTGCGACGGTAGTCACGTACATCACTCATATCAAATATATCTCTCATATTTTACACTAAACATGACAAAAACATTACGTAATAAAGTAATACAAAATCTTATAACTAACTAAGACTCAAAACACTTGTAAATATAAGTCAAATCACACTTTATTGGACGCCGACACAAACGTAAACAAAGTCAGCCATTACTGCAGACAACAAAGCGTCATCAGCCGGTGACGCAAAGGATCAGCTGCACACATTTGGATTTATTTTTCTGCTGCTAAATAGATGGCTTTTTCGAGACCTTTGGATACTATAATCAATTCCAGATGATCAAGGAAGAGTTTCCTAGCAACGATTAGCGAAAATACGTCGAATATACGTTGCTATGGAATTTAATTTCGCAGCCCGACCTGTACTCGGGCTTCGTACACGGCGACATACGCCATGCCCCGAGCTATACTCGGGCTTAGGGTTCAAAGTGTTAACCACCACAAACTCTTATTTCTGAGCTTGTCACAACTGATCATTGTCACATAAATTCTGAAAACACTTTTAAATGTCTTGACAACCTTTGTTGTACAGGTTTGAGGTGAAAGGCATCGGCTACATCATTCGCTTCGTGGAAGCTTTACAGAAAACTGTTATAAATGGAGTTCCATTCAAGGTATGTCTTTTTACTAAAGTTTTAGTTTATTATTGTAAAATGTAATTGTTCATGTAATAGAGTTTTAGGATTTCAAATTAAACTATTAATTTTCTTTAACTATTTCTCATTATTTTTTGAAATTCAAAACAAAGAAATTGGGTTTCATGAAGCCCCCAGAACACTAGGCATCTGAGCGGTGCAACCCGCAAGTGGTGCTAACCCACCGGTATGTTTTAAGTTAGGGTGGTGTTCTGCAGTACCACCACACTGCCTTAAGTTGAGCTCCCATTAAAGTCCATGTTAAAAAATAAGCCCAGATGATTCAGTTGTGCCATTCACCTGCCTAGTGTGATAGGGGCCTAAGATGAAATTTTTAAAGTAGTTGCCGCTGATAACGATTCTACAGATTGCAATGAGCTTTTAACTTACATACTTACAATGTGTTAAGTAGATTGACTTAAGATAATATAAGGGAAATTTCATACTTCTATTCTTTTTTCCAGTTCCCCATTAAACAAAGAGTTCTGCATGTTTGTCACAGAGCCTTCCAAAGTAACAACAAGTCTTGAATATGTTTCTAACCAAGGTGCCTCCACTTAAAGCAGTCGTCGAAAAGTTCTTCGTTCTTATTTTCCTTCACCATTTCCTTTATAATTTTGTTGATTTCTATTCGTAGAGTGATTTCGGTGGCCTGCCGAGGCCGATCATCCTGAACGGGACGAAGCACTTTTTCCGCCTGACCGCGCTGCCTCGCGGGGTGACGCCCGGGTTCCTCAGTATCGCCAACATGGAGGGTGGGCGGCTGCCGTCGCCGCCCAGCCTGCCCGCCCCGCCGCAACTGCCGGCGTCGCTGGAGCAGGCTGTGCTGGTGCCGCCCCAGGTCCCGGCCCCACCCAGGAGTGAGTATACCGTAGTGGTGTGGTTCAATCGCTAGTCAAAATAGCAGAATTTTCTAGTTCTTAGCCAAACGTTTTTTTTTAGTCAAGCAAATTTTAGAATGTTTTATAACATTTGGTGCTGTTTTTGCTGTAATATAAGCATTACCACATTGTATATTGCTGTTGAATGTTAGCAATTAATTGCTTATAAGATTGTTTTTGCATCATTAATTGTTCGGATTTTTTTTTATAAGATGAGATGATGCCTACACCTAATGTCTTATATAACATAAACTGTAAAACTGTATCACTTTTCTCTGAATTAAGGTGTGGTAACACAATTAAGCTTGGGCAGTTTTAGCCTACAGTTTGACAAAAAACCAGTAACTCATAAAATATTAGGGCCTAACCCTAAATTATGTAACGCTGAAATCAGCCTTTTCCTACCCACCTCTCCTCCTTGTAACAGACTTCTGACAGTTACACTAACCTCCCTCCCATAAAAAATTATGTAGTGTTGTACTACCTTGACAAATGTTTATGCCAGAGTGATTTAGAAATATTTTGGTTTAATTCAACTAAAAGCTTGGCTAAAGATAAATCTAAAGCTTTGTATAACAGGAGTTTTAAACCCCTCCACAGCAGGTATGGTCTGAGGATTTTGTTATTTGCTTAAACCACTTTATAACAGATAATTTTTATGCTGGAACCCCCTCCCCCTTAAAAGCTTTACATAATTTAGTCAAGACCCTTTAGTTAGGATTGAATCCCAATCTGTGTCGAGTGCATGTAGCGAGCGTGTGTTGTGTGTTGTCGCAGTATCCCCCGAGCTGCGGGACAGAGACAGGGACGTGGAGCCCGGGACACTCCGTGTGTCTGCTGCCGCCACCGCCGCTGCTCTCTCCGCTCCTCTGGTCACCACGCAGCCGCCTGCCTCCGTAGCCGCCGCCCCTGGTGTGTTGCTAGATAATAACCAACATTTCGGGTCCAATATATATATCCTTCGGTTTAGTTCTAAGATGGTGTCAAAATTTTTTAAATTCTTCAATTTCAAAAATCAAATAACTACATTTTTAGAGCACTATTAAGGGGGAGGGGGAGGGTAAGGGGGAGGTTGTCACCCTTACTCAAAGTCTTATGAGTTAATATTACTTTAATGGATTACGTGATACACACATATCACTTGAGAGTGCAAAATTTGGCTTGCAAACCTGTGACTAAGGCATGAAAACGTTTTAAAGATAGGAATTTTTTGCCTTGGTCACCAGTTTGAGGCCGTAAAACTTTTGCTCTTGAAAATCATACTACAGTATTTTAAAAATTCTCTTAAAATTCTAAAAGCAATATTGAAATGCTTTCAAAAATACATTTTTTAGATTTAAAATTTGCTTGCCACCTTAATACCAGGTTGAAGGATAAAATCTTATTATTAGTAATTTATGTAAACACTCTTAAAAAAACAGAAAATCAAACTATTTTTTTAAATTTTTTCTGTTGGGTTACTGTAGTTTTAGAAGTTGCAAATGTTCAGTGTATAACAATGTACACATATTTTTTTATCAACCTCTTGTGCAAATTACAAACAATAGCTAACAACAGTATTTAATCTTGTGCCTCATTTTGTGCAGTGATAGCGCCGACCCCAGTAAACCCTCTGGACATGCTGACCACTCTGCTGCCGACGACGGAGCAAGGACGGCCCAACACGGACTACAGCTACACGGTGGACAACGAGAGCAGCAACCAGGCGCAGGACGGTGCCTCCGCCCCGGCCGGTCAGTGCACTGCTGCTTGCTTACCGTATAACAATAAGCAAAAAAAGATGGTTTGAAAAAATGAGGGAAAAAATAGAATAAACATTCAAAAGTACAGAAAAATTGAGGAAAACGAAGCAGTATTGGAAATTGTGTTTTGAAAACATTTTCTTTTAAATTCTGCTTTGACAATGTGAAAAGTAATGACTCGGATTGGTTAGTGAAAGTCGCAAGAAAAGTTCAAAAGTTCTAAGGCAACCATGTATTACTTTGAAGTTAATATTTCACTTGAATAGTTTCCTGTTAGGCATACCTTTTTATTTAACGCCGGGAACTGAAAAAAAGTTATAATATTAAAACACACTTCGATTTACAATAAACAAACTTTTTGAAAGTTTCATAGTCTATAGTTTAAATCTGAGGTTGTTAATTAAATATTGCTGTTTGACAACAACAGCTTCAGCAGGGGAGATCAACGTGTCGGAGCTGCTACAGAAGCTGATGGCGACGGGGATCGTGCCGTCGCTGGAGCAGCCCAAGGACAAAGCACAGGACAGCCACAAACCCCACACCACGGACGCCGCCATCATCAAGCCGGTTGACTTCCGCAAGCCGGAGACTCTCAAGACGTACGTAAAACATGTCTGCCTACCATTAAAATCACCACTTTGTCATTTAATCCTCTAGATGAACCAGTGTTTTTAAAACTGGTTCAAAAGTGAGAAGAGGAACCAGTTTGTAATGTTACCCAGTCTCAAAAGATCAGTATTGATGTGAGGAAAAGAAGTGTGGATGCAAATTAACTAACTGTACTCACCAAATTTGATCAAATTAACCAGAATATTTATTTACTTAATTGGCATAATGATGAATAAAAATCGTTAACTAATGAAACCGCTATTGTTGTTTAACTTCTAATTTTGTTCACGATTGGTTTTTTTCAGATTGAATATTAGTATACTTTTTATCAGAATGGAAAAAGTACCTTGAAGCTAAAACATACAAAACATAAATATAGTTTACCAGAAACCCTTATTTATTCTTTTTATTACACCTTCCTTAGGTTTCAAAGACTATGAATCGATCATAAACTGGATTTTCGGTTGTTTATATCAATGGATAAAGATGTATCACTAGTATGCATTTTTCTTAATTAAAATAATCCCGCTACTGTTCACAAACTGATAGTATCGTTATTGTCGACAGGAGACAGACAATGCTGATCTCCCAGCTGTACTCTGGTATCCAGTGCAACTCGTGCGGCGTGCGGTTCCCACCCGAGCAGACGATGAAGTACTCGCAGCACCTGGACTGGCACTTCCGCCAGAACCGCCGGGACAAGGACTCCTCCCGCACGGCGCAGACGCGGCGCTACTACTACGACGTCAGCGACTGGATACAGTTCGAGGAGATCGAAGACTTGGAAGAGAGAGGTAACTGAGTTACGCATTAAAGTAGTGATTAAACTATGGAACGTTTCATAAATGATAAACCGAGGTAAAGTAATGATAAGTTGAGGTAAAGTAACTTTAATTGTCTTAAACTTCTAAGGGGAAAATAGTTAACTTTAATGACTATGATCAAAGTAGATAAAATGTATTTGAAATTGATTAACCTTTCAAGTTCTTGCCCAAGCTACAGGTGAATAGCTTATGTTTCTAGCTGTCGAATTCATTGTCCTCAAAAATTTGGTGTTTCTTTCAACTTTTAACTGAGGTATGTGACAGACTTGATGATTGTGACATCAAAGATCATCATCATCATCATCGTAACAAAAAGCTATCATCTCTTGTGATCTCACTTCTACACTAGTTATCCTATATTTTTCCGTGAGTAACATAAGGTAATGTTAGATAAACACTAGGTACACTATAAAAATATTAAATAAATTAAGCACAGAAAGTGAAAAACTTGTTTAATGATTGGGCAATAATATCCTTTAAATTATTAACTTTTGTCAAATGTTTGTAATTGATGACGACAAAGTGAAATTGAGTATATTCTTGATTATTTAATGAAAATTTTACAAAACAACCTTGTTGTTGGGTGATTTATTTGCATATTGAGACATAAGAGTGTTTGTGAATGTTTAGCACAACCGTGGTTCGAGATGCAGGACGGCGCTGGGGAGGAGGAAGAGCCTGAGAGAGTCGTCGTCAGCGTGAGAGCCGCCGACTATCCCGACGACGCATCCTGCAACATCTGCCACGACAAGTTTGAGTCCTTCTACGACGAGGAGAAGGAGGAATGGCACCTCCGCAACGCCTCTGACCACGAGGGCAAACTGGTGCACCCCATCTGTCTCGAGGATCAGAAGGTATGACGCAGAGCTGATGATTACATAATGAAAGAAAGAAAGAAAGAAAGAAAGAAAGAATTTATTTCTCCAATTACAGTTCATTACATTTTTGCTCAATAGATACAAATACAAAAGGTACAAATATCACAATTACAGTTAAATTCATTTTAAGATGCCAAGTCTGACCTTTCTAGATGTAACAGAGAAATAATTATTCCTCCAAGGCGTTTAGCCTGTTCGGAGGCTTTATTGGCACTTAACAACTAATAAAATCTAAATGGCAGCTGTTTAACAACAACAAAAATTGCTTATCATTAACATAAAAGTATACTAAGTCATAATCACAATTAACTAAATAAATCATAAAATTAAATTACAACTCTTCCAAACTATCTAAATTGTAACAACAGTAAGATAAAAAAAGTAAATATTCATCATATACAATCTGAGAGCCTTTTTACAATCATACATTTCTTCCCTACAGAAAGAACCATATTATTAAAAGTATAGAAACAAACAAAAAAACTACTAAAATAACACACAATAAAAAACAGTAAAATAAAACAAACAAAATCCTTGTAAATACTATTAAGTTCCAGCAACAGTCATGTATCAGACATCAATGTGAAATAGCAGTTCTTCAATGTCCTGTAAAGTAAATAACCACATCCTCAGCAATTTTAGAAAAATATTTATATTATTACATTCTTTAATGTAAACAGGTAATTTATTGTATAGTCTTGGTGCAAGAAAACTGTAGGACTTGGTAAAATACGTATTAGATGGCTTTGGTACAAAAACATTTCTGAAATTTCTTAATTTAACTTTGAATTCCTTATTTTCTCTACAATTTCTACTTTTTACATAAAAAATCTTGAGAACCTTGTATACATATAAGTATCTTAACGGAAGTACTTTCAAGGAACAAAAAATTGGAAATGATCTTTCAAATTTATTACTTTTTGTTACCAGTCTAATGAAGTGCTTTTGAATAGTATATATTGCCTTTAAATTTGTTACATATTATTATTATATATTATTATGTTCAACCATTTTTCTGACCACTGAGATTTGTTTTATTTATAATGTACCATTCTGTAAAATAGATTTCATTAATATGATTTTAACACAAAAAATATAAAAGGACCTAAATAATATGCTTTTATACACCTTCTGAGGGCAGGGACGATTCAATTAGGTTGAAACCGAAAGAGAGAATTATTTCTTAGCCTTTGGAGTGAGCTACCAAAGCAAACAAGGAATGATAAAACTAGTAATAATACAATCCTACTGAGCTCAATTTTACCAATCAAAAAGCTTGTATCTGAAAATGTTTTGTAGAGGAAGCATTGACAATGACAACTTGTTCTTAAACAAACCATCAAAGAAAAACTTAAGATTGTTTATTCCACAGGCTGCTGCAGAAAAACCAATTGTTGTGGATGACATTGACATAACTGAAGATGAGCCAAAGGAGGATGAACAGAAAAAAGAGGAAGAGGATAAAGAGAAAAAGGCTGAGGAGCCACCAAAAGAAGAAGAAGACGATGACATAATGGAAGTGATGGATATTGAGTATATCAAGCCGGTATTCCCTGTGGAAGATTTAACTGTATCCGACAATGAGGAGGAGAAAGAAGAACGAGAGAAGGAAAAAACAGAAGAAGAAACAAAGGAAGAGAAGAAAGCAGAGGAGGAACTCTCTGAAGAAGTGACATCAACCACCAACGAAATAGAAGAACCCCCCAAAGACGAAACGATGGACGAAGGAAAACAAGGTACTGAGTTGTTTGGAAATAGATGTATTTTTATCATGCTTTTATTGAAATACAACTTGTTGGCCTCGAGAATACCCTGTCATTTACCAATAACAACTGTCTTTTCCTAATCCAAAAAAAAATGATTTCTGCTAAATTTTGTGTAATGCAACAGATCACAAATGATTGGGAATGTAGTAAAGCTTGATATTTTATTGTTTGATGGAAGTTCACTAATTGGATTGTTTAAGTTCACCAAATGATATCTGTTCGTTTACCACTGCAATCATTGTCTAAAGACTCGAGGTTGATTGGTGAACACTTTGACTCTGGAAACAAAATAATGTATGTAATTAACAATCATTAAAATCTTGTGAAACAAGCCACTGGGTGTAATTGAAACAATTCCAAAGGCAACAGCTTATTCAGCTCGCGTTGATATATTTTGCCACACACAAAAACGTAATTAATCATTTATTTTGGTTCTGAAACATTAATTCAAAAGTTGAGTTATTAACAGATTAAGTGACAGGAATGATTATAATTTAAAATTATTTTAAGTATAGAAAAAAATAATGTTTTGCCATCATGGGAATTTATGATTTAAATTTCTTTACCCCCTCTACGTAGTGAAAATACTCTTTTTCATTTCAATAACAGTTTCAAAACCCTGTTTAATGAATGAAAAATAACAAACTTATCGGTATAGGTACATAATTAAACTCTGTTCTAATTACACTTGGCTCTATGAAAATCAACAACAAATAGATAGTGGCTTTCATTCTTAAGGTAATAAATTGTTCAAATAAATTTCTTAGTAGAGTATAGCTTTTTTTATATTTTCTAAGTGAATTTCTTCTCATTTCTATGAAATCTTTTTTATGTTTTGGAACGTTCAGTAAACAAAACACACTAACCCAAGTTATGTATTGTGAGAAAATATGAACATTCTAAAACACAATAGTGGGGAATTTTCAAGTTTCTAAAACTAAGTAAAAATGCCAATTTGCAAACATTTTTGAAACGTTGACTACCGATTGTCGTGTATGTTATGAAATTTGTGGAGAAACCCCTTAAAACATATGTATATGGAAGCCATGTACTTAGGGTACAGTCACTATTTAGTTAATGACTTACCAGGTCCAAATGGTACACTAATTGATTTGAAGCCTGTATTTCGGTCTACCGGATCACACGTTGCTTGGTCTTGGGGTACGACTTTTAATTTTTCTTTATAGAGTTTTTAATTCGGCTGTCATATCTGGCCACATATGTTCTGTAGTGTTTGTTTATTTACTCATTTCTTGTGGAGTTGAAAATTATTGTGCAATGCATCAAAACTATTGTCCTTTTATATCTAGTCATTTCCTAGTTAGTGGTTTTTGTGACTGTTGGCAGGAAGTTTCAAACTCATGTTACATAAGTGACTGTCTATCGCAGAGAATATGTGCAATTTTACTAAAGATCAACGTCACTCACATGTAACAAAAGAAAAAAGTTAAAATAGCACCAAAACAATATTTTATTGATACTTTAACGAAACTTAGTGCTTTACTTCCAAAGATACGATACCAGAGAACAATTTTGGACTCTGGGTTGCCATTGGTCATAATGATCTGTTCTTTGGTGAGAGTTTTGAGTATGGGTTTGGTTTCCTCGGACCTCCTGACAACGCAAAAATTATAATTTGTACTTTGTTAAAATTATACTTAAATGTAATTATACTATAGTTAATTTTATGATGTGTTATCAGGTTTCCACCTATTTTAATATAGTAGTGCTCACTTAACTTTAAACAGTATTTTATGTTTTATGGGCAGTTTTTTGCTCATTGCGAACATTGTCATAGCTATTGGAGCAGTACACCATTCCTGAAATGAATTCATCTTGGGCTGACCCAACAGACAGGCCCCAAATAATCATACTTCTGTTGTTTATCTCATTAAACATGATGCTTATTGAATGAAAACCTTATTTTTCAAAAAACAATGAGCCATTTGCATCACCCCTATATTTTTTTGTAATTATGTGTTGTTTCCCTCATTCACTTTTAATGAGAAATCAGTAATTTGAAATGAGTTTTTAGGTAATTCTTCAGGACAATTCTTCATTCATCTTTCCCACTATAATTTTATCCTGTCTCAGGATACCTCTTACCTTTCACTCCCCTTTTTAAAGTTGGCCATTCATTTGGACCCTTCTCTGATACTGATGCTATGTCTTGCATCTTTATTAAACTTAGTAAGGTAGCTTAGTAAAGATTCAAGATATAGCATCAGTATAAGTTTTTTATTTTTCATCATACTACCACAGAAACACATATCTGCTCAGTTCCTTTGTGTTGGCTCGAAAGTCCATTGCTGTCCTAGGCCGGATAAAACGGAAGTAAACAGTCAGCTGATTTGTAGCAAACCGATGTTTATTGCTTGTTTATTGGTTTCTTTTTAGTGTAGTGGCAGCACTACCAGTAGCAATTGTTTGTTATAGGTTAGGTTTGAAGGTTTGAGAAACGTATGTTCATGCAAAGACCATGTTATGATTGAAAGTATGTTTTTTATCTGGGTAGTATGATGAAAAATATTGTAAGGTACATGGCACTCGTTTCGCTCTCGCAGAAACTATCATGCTCCTCCGGCAAAACAGTACATCCCGGCCTAGTAACATAATATACAATTTTGTAATATATATATATCTCAGCAGTTAAAACTAACATTTTTTGTTTCTCCAGACGAGGAGGAGCCCAAGTCGGACGAGCCCACCACGGAGCCGGAGAGGGTGGCGGCGGCGGAGGACGAGGACACGGCGGACGACGTGCTGCTGATGGACAAGGGCGAGGACAGCGCACTGAGCGCCGCGGAGATCATGGAGGTGGTGCGGAACATCAAGAAGGACCCGGACGCGCTGGGCGGCGAGTACGAGGAGTCGGGGCTGGACCCGGAGGTGAAGAAGGAGAAGGGGGAGATCCCGTTGCCGGCGCCCGTGGTGGACACGACCCACGCCACCGTCACCTGCCTCATCGACGGCAATGTGGAGTTCGAGGAGCCTGCGCAGATAGTCGCGACTGGCCCGCCCAAGATCAAAATTAATATTTCTAAAGCCATACAACCCGCACCTAAAGAGAAGGAGGTCAGTAAGGAAGATGAAGCGACAGAGCCACTGCCCGAAATGGACATTCCGAATCCTTTGGCGAGCGCATTAGCGCTTAACTACCAGCCCCCTCCTCCCGGTGAGGAACCACTTCCTGTCCGGGTCAAGGAGAGAATCAAATCTCGCAAAATGGTGGAATTGCCTATGGTCATGAAAGACAAGGAAATGTCGGGTCTTTGTTCTATTATGTAAAGTTTTATATATCGATCGGTCGAAGATAAGTTAAAGATTAAATGTAAATATTGTGATCATTATGGATAAAAATGGGCTTAAAGTTCAAATTTAAGATTTATTTTATCTTTTTTGAGATTTTTATGTAGATATGTGTACAGGCGATATGCGCAACGAGCAATGTTTTATATTGTTCTTGTGTAATTGTAGATAATTATATTTTTGAATTAATATTTTTTTCTACTGAAATGTTGGGTTTTTATTTCACCCTTTAAGTTCTGTAGATTTAGGATTAAATGTTATCCTATTTAAATTGTACAAAGTGGTTAAGAGTTGTTGTAATTATTACATTTGATTAGTTTTTAAATAAATGCATGGTATGAAATTCTTTCTGTTGTTAATTCATTTATCCTGTTTTCCAGAATAAGTGTGGATAGTTGGTTACTTTGTGAGCAAAATTTTGTAATATAATTACTATATAGTCCTAGGACTATAAAAGTCAAAAAGTGCCGAGTACGTCGTTATAATCGAACAATATTCATTCGATTACAAATAATCAAAACATTCATCGTTATTATCGAAACATTCATTGTTGTCAGTTTAATCATTTTGTGAAACTCGCTCATTTCACCAATCGATTATTACATGCGTTCGATACGTCGATAGTTGTTCATTGTTGTCAGTCTACCTTAACACAAATGAAACAGACAATCAGCTGATTGCTTCAAATAGCAAGAACAAGACGGTGGCATCTTTAAAAGTAAACAAGCTGTAACATTTTGGTTTTCTTTAGTAGTTTACGTATTGTATTGAGCAATATAACGAAAAATATAGTTCATCACACGGACCTAAAGCTGCTTTTCGTTACTCGGTCATTTTTCAACCTCGGCTTACAGCCTCGGTTGTAAAACTTGACCTTGTACGAAAAGCGTCACTTTAGGTCCTTGTAATGAAATATACTATTATTAGATTCTAAATTAAAAAGGTATTTTCACATTGAAATTCAACTTCAAGAAATGATTCTGATATATCTTCCGAAAACTACACAACCTTAGTGTTAAAAAGTTATATTTGAAATAATATTAAATTGTTTAAGTAAGACATGATATTGAAATTTATTGCTTTGAAATTTGAGGTGATGAGAATAGTTTCCAGTTTTTAAGCCTTCTTAAAAATTACCACATATCTTTGTGACTATTATTTAAACAGCTTTTACTTTCAGTTATTACGATTTATGCAAAATAACACTCTTTAAAACAGTATTAAAACATTCTATTGATCCCACATAATCTGAAAAAAAGCATGAGCCGAAATGTGTTTGTTGTTTTTATGCTTGCAAGTGTGCACCCTCAATTTTAAGAAACTAAATTTTATTTTTACTACTTCACTTGATAGTTTTTTTAGATGTCTCTTAAACTTGGTTGTTGGAACAACAAAGAACTATACCGAAACTGAAATACATGAGTGTTTTAACTCTGTATTTTTTAAGTATGAAAATTTAGAATAAGATGATTACAATGTTAATAAGAAATATATACTTGGAAAAAACAGAAAACAAGGAATATTTTTTTGATGAATGGCTGTTTCAGAAATGACTGTAATTGACGAACAGATAAATACTTTAATATTTAAAAGTAAGGTACATCAAATGTACGTGACTCCATAATATGGAGTCGAGTTAAACAAACTTCGTAAATCAAAAGTCCAATCTAAAACTCATTCAAGGGACATTTTTACTGATCACCAAGCAAAATAAACTTGGCAAAAGAGGTGAACAGAGCATATATCTTCAGACCTGATAAAAAGAAGTTTAAGAGAACCCTTTCCATCAGAACATTTTAACTACAGGTTCTTTCAAGCCTCATCTTGCATAAAAGGGTTTTGCTAAAAATTATAGCCATCTCACAATAAGGTTTTTTAGGGTAGTACTTTCTAAATCGCCAGGTTGTTATTGTCATTCTCTCTCACAAGGTAAAAAAGATAAGAAAAGTTGAAGACATCTAATGGTATGGTCTTGACCATATGACATATTAAAATGTGACATGTACAGGGTTAGTTATAAATACCCCTCCCAACTTTCCTCCTTCATTTTTTCAGTTGCCAATCTCTGACCAGCCCCAAACTTTACTGGGTAGCAAATACTTTCGACTGAGTGGTCATTTTGGATGCAATATTGGATACCTATTTTATTTCAAATGTGATGGTGGTCACATACACAGTACTTATTATCTGGCTTTATTTCGGTATTTTAGGCTATATTTTTGCATTTCACCAAATTACAATCAGTTAAATATTAAATTATTAAAAATATTACTACCTTGGGACCAAATTAAATTTTATTATCTGTAGTGACATAATCAGTGAAAAATCTAGTTTGCAATGATAGATCACAACACCCCCTTTGAATCTGAAAAAAAGAAACATTTGACACTCAAAACAGGAAAACTAAGGCTCATTTAAAATATAGTATTGACTGCCCAATAATGTTGGAGGGTGGTCAGGGGTTGACATTTGAAAAACTTTAATTATTGTTGGGGGGGGATATACAAAACTCACCCTGTATGAAATATGATTTTTTAGAGAATGACATACAAAAAAAAGCCATAAAGCTAATATTTACCTCCTGAGAATCACATATAAAGGTTCTGAGATTTTGTTGTTTAATAATTTAACATCACTGCTACTGGCTGACCTTTCATTTTCTAGATGCACTTCTATTTTTACTTAAGTCAGTATGAGGGTGGTAATCATAGCTTGACTTGAGTCCAGAGTTAGATTTACCGCCTAAATAAAAAAATAAATATTTATTGTTAAGAGCCTAAGGTGAAAAATACCTGAGCATCAGATACAAATATTTTTTTTCTTGTGTATATTGAAAAAGTTAATCTCTTAAAATTAATTTTATGTTGTTGCCAACTTTTCTTAATATTTGTGTAATTAAAACGAATGAGCACCTGAAAATAATTGCTGTCTCAGAAAATGTCATACTTACTGTCACAAGCCCTTAATTAAGTGTTATAATACCTTAAAAAAATCTTCTAAGAAGTGGAGCAGCATTATAGAATGAATTAATTAAAGGCAACCCAACCCTTCACTTGAGAGAAATTCTGTGATATGTTCAGGCAAGTGATGTTAAGTATACTTTAAAATAATGCTGTAAATTCAGCCAAGCACAATGTCACAGAACTTTTATCCTGGTCAGAATATGGTCTAAGTTATTGTTTAGGGCTTAAATTGGAAGTACCATCATATTCTAATCACCAGATCAGGAGAAGTTTGATCCTGAGTGAGTAAAAAAAAAACTAAGAACTAGAACTAGAATGTTCTTCTTCCTTCCTAAATAACAATGAACTACTCATGATCAAAAAATAGCCAGTGGCCATAGCCAGAAATAGCTAGGGGAAAATACATAAGATTGTGAGGTGCTTATTTTTAGCAACAAAATACCTCCATGCTGATTTTTTACATCCAATCCTAGTACTTTATAAAAATATTTAATCTTTAAGGGAGTGTCAATAATTTCACATTCACTCAGAGGAAAGGGTGGAAAGTGAGACACAGGTTTTGAACAAAAGAATTATTTATTTTATTACTAAGTTATTATACAAACTATAAAATCACTTTTCCACCCTGTGAGTGTGAAATTATCTAAATAAGTAAACACACAGCAGAACGTTTATTATTGTGGATAGGAAGGGTGGGGTTAGAGTTTGCAGTTGTGTGGCCATCGGGGGAAGGGGATGGCATCTTTAATGTTAGGGATGTTAAGAATGACTTGTAGGAGCCTTTCAAATCCCAAACCAAACCCACCAGTGGGAACGTTCCCAAACTTTCTCAATTCTAAATACCAGGCTAGTTTTTCTTCAAGATGATGACCTTTCAGTTTTGATTCCAAACCATCAAAACTATCCTCTCTCAAACTGCCGCCACAAAGCTCGCCAACATTGGAACATAACAGGTCGACAGCATGGACCTGGAAAGTTATGAGAACAGTTACAGCAACTGGTAGAGCATGATTATCACTTGGTTTTTGAATGTCATTCAGCATTAAAGTCGTCTCGCCAGTACAGGAATGCACGTACAAGGAAGTAATCGAAAATTTGCCTGTAAACCATCCATCGTCTTTCTATGTTTATTCATTTTTTATTAAATGTATTTGTGTGTTTGTGTCAAGTATAGGTGTGTGATGTACTATTTTATGAACTTCCAACTAAGTTTTCATAGAAACCTCAACCAACTGTGTGATCATAACACAATTTGGAATCAAAACCAAGGTCTCACTTTCGGATAAAATGTTTGGATTACTGTCATAACAGGTAATCTAAAAACAAAGTAGAATATTATTCATTGATAAAAGAAAACAACTTTAAATTTCACAAATTCCATGCTGATTTTTACTTTTTTTCCCCTATACATAGTATACGAGGGCTGCTATTTATATTTCTGGCCTAACAATGAAAAACCAATATAAATGAACCAAAACGGTTTTATTGTTTTTCAAAATACTCTCCACCAAAAATTATACACTTTTACATGCGTAGGAACCAATTTTTGAAGCACTTCTTCCACTCTGATTGAGGTAGCTCCAAAACTTGAGATTTGAGTGGTTCTTGAGGTGTTGAAAATCGTTGACCACGTAGTTTATTCTTGATAGTTGGGAACAAAAAGAAGCCATTAGGTACTAAATCAGGGCTGTAGGGTGGGTGGCCCTTTAATTTGATCTTTTGGCCCATCAAATACTCCTTTGTTTCAGCCGATGTGAGCCAGGGCCACCGAGAGCCATGTCGGGCCCTAAGTCTGCACACCACACAGGCCCTCCGGGGGGTCTGGGGGGTGCAGAATACCCACCAGCGAAAGGGGGGTTCGGGGGCCCTCCCCCGGAAAATTGTCAAAATTAGGTCTCTAAACTCGCGTTTTTAGGCAGTATAAAGGTGGAACATCATACATCTAGGAACTCAAAAAATCCGAACCAAATGAGGCTGAATGGTCGGTCGGACTTAGAAAACAGTCTACTTTGATTAAAAATTAAAAATTATCACTGATCCCGCACCATTGGATTTTCTACTCCTTCCCGAAACTTTCGCGTTCGTTCCACTTGTTGTTTACCATCGCGGATGATTTCATCATAACGTATAAGTTGTTAATATATTTCAATGCAGATGGATGGAGAGGGAGGTCTGAGTCACTTGCGATAGAATGGAATAGAATAGAGTATGATTTATTGCAGGAATACAATTGTTATAAATTATGTAGCAAACGTCAATTGTTATAAAATACCTAAAATATAAAATAAAATTAAAATTACTCCTGGAAATTAAAATTTGGTCCTAACTAATTACGTACGCTTACTACTCACTGGCCGCCACCGCCAGCGCCGTAGTGTACAGTTCGCGCATCATATCTCCGGCTATGACTAGTACGCCGTGTTAATCATATGATATTTTAAACATATGATTTTTGTAAACACAGTGTTTGATATACAGCGGGTCAGTAGAACAATGTTTTCAGAAAAGTACCCCCTATCACCCCCGCGCCTTGCAACCAGCTGACTCTGTCATATAATGTGCGAACTGTACAGTCAGTAGCAAATACAATAGTGCAGACAGGCAAAACAATCGTTTTTGCCTTAACTAAATAAATTCTGTATCATCAAAGTAATTTGCGTGATAAAGCTAAACATTTTATTTTTTTAACATGTACGCCTAATTTTATTTCCAAGAAGCCGATACCAAAATTTCCTCAACCTAAAAAAATATCCGCTTATCCCGGGCCCCAAGTTTCAGACTTGGCTGACATGGCCTCTCGGCGGCCCTGGTGAGAGCTTGCATTGTCATGATGGAGGATGATTCGTCTCTTCTGAGATTTTTTACGAATTTCTCCAAAGACTTCTGACAAACGAATAGTACCACTCAGAATTGACTGTCTTACGTTGCTCTAGTGGCACTGTGGCCGCATGACCAGTTATACCAAAAAACAGGCAACCATTTGTTTTTAAATGTTCCGACCTTGATCAATTTTGGTTGGATTGGGCTCATCTTGGAACACCCACACGATTGACTGCGGTTTTCTTTCAGGCCCATATGAATATATCCATGATTCATCACCTCTGCAGATATTATACACAGCCTTCGATGGACCTTGGGCAAATTTCTTCTCAATATTTCCTTGCACCAATTGATGCGAGCCTCCTTTTGAGCATTTGACAGATTATGTGGGATCGAACGTGAACAAATTTTTTTTGTAGCCAAATGATCATGCAAGATCTTATTGATGATAGTCATACTAATGCCCAGTGATGCCTCAATTTCACGGTATGTCGTATGACGATCTTGTTTTATCAGTTCAAGCACACCATCAATTTTTTCTGGCACAGCCACTGATTTTGGACGGCCTTCACGGGGTTCATCCTGAAGAGAAATTCAGCCACTATTGAATTCATCAGACCAGTTTTTTATGGTGCTGTAGGATGGGGCTTCATTCCTATACAAAGATGAAAGTTCATCGTTGCACTCTTGTCTCGATAATCCACGTCGAAAGTTGCGAAAAGTTATTGCACGGAAGTGTTCACAGGTTAGTTGTATTTTCAACACAACATGAATTTTTTAAATACTGTAAAACACACTAACAGCGCTCAAATGACCAAATGTCAGAAGTGAAGTTAAGTTAAACAATACAAAGTTTCTGCCGAAAACACCAGCTGGCACCTAGCAACAATCAGTGTTGCCAAGGCTAAAAACTTAAATAGCAACCCTCGTAAGGAGAAAGTATTGTTTTCTTCAAAATTTTAGAAATTTGAGTTTTAGTGGATATATTTGTTTTAGAGATCCAAAAAAGTGGTTTTCGGAGTAGTGTCTGTCTGTCCGTCCGTGTGTGTATATATGTTTTAGTGGATATATTTGTTTTAGAGTTCCCTAAATCCAAAAAAAGTGGTTTTCGGAGTGGTGTCTGTCCGTCCTTGTGTGTATATGTAAACAAAATGAGAGACGACACGAGTAGTCCGATTTTCATGAAATTTGGCATATAGGCAAAAAACCTTGATATCTCCAGGCGTTTTTTTTTCATTTTTGATTTTAAAGGGTATTTATCCCATAAAACCCCATAAAAACTACAAAAATCCAAATCTAAAAAAAAACGGCTCTAACCGTTTTAGTAAAAATTTCATGGTTTTTAGTCCTTAAGTTGACACACAAAATGACATCCCGGATGTCTTAAAAAATTCAGGTTGAGAAAGTTATGGGAGTTTAAGTATTAAAAACTTCATTTTTTAAATTTCACAAAATCTGTAACATCTAAAGAAAATATACTTGCAACCATTAAATTTTACTTGGCATATTAAATAATGAAGTAATTTTAATTATTAGTCTACGTCAACTAGTTGCGGAGATAATTTATATTTTCGTTTCGTGGTAAACGCAGTGAGTTGTCCAATGTTATTCTTATGATAAATATTCAAAAACCAATTTCTCCATTAATTGCTAACCGATTTTGATAAAATTTGGCATGTATTTGAGAGGTAAAATTAATTGTTTGTTTTATTTTATTATATAAATTTTTTGATTTTAAATTACTTTAAGGGAGAAAGTATGTGTCAGTTTCCTGATACCGTTTATTAATAATTTTGCAGTATGGTAAAAGCCTGCTGAGTAAAGTGACTGAGTTCATATGAGGTCGATAGAGTTTGTGCGCGACAGAGATAGTTGGCGGGTAATCGGCGAGGGTCAGAAAAACTTGGAATGGCATGCTATCCTAATATTTCCTTTTGACTCCCTATTTTAAGTGGCATTTCCACTATTATTGCGATGAAACAGCTATTTTTAGATTAAAGTTATCTGGCATTTTCGGTAACCCAGCACTTTTAAATCCTGAACATGTCAGACTAGCAAGCATCTACCTAATTTATGTTAGAGGTGGTGAAATATACACTGCTAAAAGCCAAAAATTAATAAACCAAAAGGTTATCCCTTATATGCTGCACAAGGCCCTTTTCACACTGGGCCACCATGGTGGCGACACCGGCGCACCAACAGGAACTGGTGGTGCCACCATGGTGGCCAGTCAAATGTGCATGCGCCACCAGTGCAACCACCAACCTCACAGTTCAATCGTGAACGTCTAAGAAGTAGGTGATTTAGCTTATAAATTTTTGAAATTGCGAAAACTTTGGAAAAAACGTAGTTTAATGATCGTCCACGTCTTCTTCTTCGCATCCCTGCCTGGTATTCATATTTACAGAAAAGCTACACACATACGGGTGGTTATGACACGTTAGATGTCATGTCCCATATTGCGGATATATTTTCAATTTCCAATATAAACCGCTCTGTATCTACTTTATTGGTACTAATGACACTGCACGAACACTCGCGACTGGTGGCGCTGCCAGTCGCTCTAATGTGAATAGACAAATAAGAAAGCATGGCTCGAAAATCAACCCCGAGCCACCGCATTTCTGGTGGCGCGACTGGCCGCGCCACCAACGCTCAGTGTGAAGATGTTCTATTTGAATCAATGCTAATGTAACGTAGCCACCATGGTGGCCCAGTGTGAAAAGGGCCTAAAAGCCACCAGACTGGTGGCACAACCAAGTCGTGCCATGCTTTCTTATTGGACTATTCACATTGGAGCGACTGGCAGCGCCACCAGTCGCTAGTCATGTGTTAGTGTGTGTCATGAGTATCGATAAAGTAGATACGGAGCGGTTTATGTTCGAAATTGAAAATATATCTGCAATATGGGACATAACATCTAACGTGTCATAACCACACGTATGTGTGTAGCTTTTCTGTAAATATGAATGCCAGACAGCGATGCGAAGAAGAAGGCATGGACAAACATTGTAGACATCTTTATCGGAAAACGAGATAAAAACTACGTTTTTCCGATGATTTTGCAATTTCAAAAATATGTAAGCTAAAGCGCCTGCCTCTTCGACGTCCATGAATGAACTGTGAGGTTGATGGCTGCACAGGTGGCCCATGCACATTTGTCTGGCCACCATGGTGGCCTAGTGTGATAAGGGCCTAAACGCTAGATAAGACTATTCTATAATACAACTCAAATCAATGCTCAATTAAGTCCTTGAAATGTTGTCCTTAAGGACCTAATCATCGTAAGGACCTACAATTCATCCAATTGAGTATTAATATAAATGGGCAATTACATGTGGTAAAAAAAGGATGACTAAAGAATACATAACACATAATGGTCAAGCTGTTATTTAAAACAACTATGATAGAAGTAGCTAGTTTTAAAATAAATTATAAAATAATCTTGTGTTATGCTAATCTAATTTTATAATTTATACCAATCAAAAATGCATATCCATTGAATTTTTAGCTGAACTCAAACTAATAAATGGACGGACTAAAACATTCATATTATTTTTGTTCTAAAATTTTGATTAAAATACTTATCCTTAATTATCATCTAAATGCTCTTTTATCTAACATAAAAATACTACCTTTTCAGGATTATTATCCAAAGCTTTCATATAGAATGGTTTTATATCCGCTGGCCATTCTACCACAAACATTGGGGTATCAGAGTTGTGCTTGACCAGGAAAAGCTCATGTTCTTTGCCCAGCGGTTGTCCTTTACTGAATGGATGACTAAATTGATCCCTATGACTATCCAAAATTTTACAAACATTATCATATGATTCCACTGCAAAAGGAGATTTCAACAAATGTTCAATATTCAAAATGCCTTCTGATTCGTGTGTCTTTGCATACATGGCCAGATCTTCAGCACACGTATCTAGCAAATCTTTGCAAATATGTTTTACAAGTCCTTCTATAACATTAAGGATGTCACCTAAGCTATTGGTAAATGCTATTTCTGCTTCTGCCATGTAGAACTCAGACAAATGTAGCCGAGATTTTGAATTTTCCGCTCTGAAAGTTGGGCCACAACAGTAGACATTGCCTAGAGCCCTGTAAATTAAAATAATATAAATATGTTTAACAAACACTTGGCAGGATTAGGCTTATATATATATATATAATCAAACCAAACAAGAGATCAATTTCATAGAGTAAACAATGCATTTTTAATTTTAGAAAAAAACTAAATTTGTGTTAAAAATTACTCTTTTGTACGATGATAACATATAATCAGCCTGGCCAAAAATTCAGTATTGCTTAGCTGTTTGACATTGGAAATATATAGAATTCAGTTTAAAAATGATCTTTGAAATTTTATCACGATTATTGATCATAAAATAATTTAATTTGACTTATTTATAATAGGCCTTACTTACAGACTGACTGATCTATTGCAACAAAGACAAGAGAGATGTCAGTTAAAGCAAAACTCAATAAACCTCAACTCAATGAAATCACATAGGCCTGCCAAGAGTGCCAAGGAATAAGAATGTTATTTTAAAGACATTTCTTAAAAAAAGAGTTTTACACTCACCTAGCAGCAACTTCTAAATGTAACTGACCAGACACTGTGAGGTATGTTTTACCATTGAAGAACACTTCTTCTTCGGGTAAATTATTCTCCGATGAAGCCATTTCCTTCAACATCTCCCTACTTTCTGGTCTAACTAGGAAAACCTCTCCAGCTCCTTCACAGTCATTTGAAGTGAGAATAGGAACATCGATCTTTATAAAGCCTAAATCATTAAAATACTGGTCCAAAGCTCGAGCAACATAGTGTCTAATCCTAAGGAGGGAGCTGAAAGTACGTGTCCGTGGCCGCAAATGAATATATTGGCGGACATAATCCGGATGATAAGCTTTCCTCGGAGCAAACGGATAACCATCTGTTACCACACAAGTTCCGATCACTTTAAGGTCATCTGGTATAAGTTCGAGTAGTTTGTTGGGATTAAGTGACAACTGGCCATCCACGGCAATGGCCGATCCAAATGTCAGGCCTTCGGGACAATTATCTCTGGATATTGTCACTTGGAGATTTTTTGGCCATGACCCATCATCAATATCTATAAAGATAAAATCTTTCATTTTTCGAACTGCTTTCACCCATCCCTGAAACAGAAATAAATTATCTGAAGAGCTGTAGTACTCATAATTACACCAGTTTGTAATTGATTGACACAATTGTAGTTTGGATTCCAATTTAAACTGTAGGTCCCTTAGTTGCCATTGGCTGTTGGGCTGTTAATTAACAGCCCAAAACCTAACTACAAAATTGTGGCCTTGATCAGTAACTAAAAGGTCGCACCATCCATAGAGCCATCCCCATAATTAGACCAGTTCGAAAATGAAGTAGACGAAAATGTGGTTCAGATCCCACATTGAAATATGTAGGTCTCTTAGTTGTCGTTGACTGTTGGGCTGATAATCAACTGTTCTGTCTAAGGACCATTTCGGCCTTAGTCAGTAACAAGGCTACACAAGATAAAGCCACAATCATCCTACTCATCCTTCATTCATTTTTCGCTTAAAATACACAGCCATTGCTACGTCCCGGTCTTAAAGAGTATTAAAGGTAAAGGTATAAACTCATCCTTCACTCATATTCCAGTTAAAACAGGCAGCCAGTCATAAATAGGCTTTCTGTTCATCTTAAATAGGTATTAAAGGTTGTCCACAAATCTATCAAAGTATTATGTAATTTGCACTATCAATTCACCAACTTCACTGGCTCATCATTTTAACTTTACAGAAACAATTGAAGTAAGTATTGAAACATTTTCAATGATGAACCTTCATCCGAATTCTTGTATCAATTTAATTTGACTATTATTTAATGGCTATATCTTTGGCTAATTTGGCTATATGTTTTCATTTATTAAACATAATGAATTTTTATGATCGTTTTGATTATCGTGTGTTAACTTACATGAATAGTTTCATTGAATGTAACCTACCTATGTAAATTTACCATTTAAAATTAGCATAGTGGTTTTTAGGTCATGATATTAGGACACCTTTAGAGGGCGCCATTATGTCATTTCCCTATGCCACAATAAAGCTGGTTTTTAGCGAATTTCCCCTAAAGGAAAGAAGCTGTTGCCGTAGTACTCATGGTAAAACCTAAGCCCAAGACCATGATAACTTTTCTTTTTGGGGCCCCCAGAAGCAAAAAACACTATTCGTTCAATTTCATACATACATATATATATATATATATAGATATCTATGTGTCTTTAAGCACAATAGCGGCCATAAAATGGCCCAATCTGAATGAAATTTGGCACAGCCATGTAAAGTAGTAATTATTCAGACGAGTTCGAAAACCAGCCCGATCGGACTACCGGAAGGGGGGGTAAACCCCCCCAAAAATGGGTTTTTTTGAGTTTTTTACATATAAAAATAAAAATAACCCAATTTTTGCTAGCACCATTGAATTCAGCTCAAAAAAACAAACAATTTAGTATTTTGAATCACTGCTTTATGTCCATTGGTTACCGAGATATTGAAAGTGGTTAAACACAGTACGTTGTCCCAATGTTAACCTTATGGGGAATAAGTAAAATTCTATATCTGGCTTATTTCTCAACATATCTTGATAAAACTTGGTAAATGACTTCTTCTTGTTCAGACCTACTAAATATTGAATTAAAACAACCCATTTTTAATATACCCGAAGCAGCAAACCTGCATACTCATTCCCAATGTTATTCTTAAGGAGCTTTCAAAAACATGTAAAATCTCGTTATGTTGGATTGAAATATGTTGTTTTGCATTTGAAATTCGCTGAGTATGCAGGTCTACTGCAACGGGAGTATTTTAACGATGGCTCCATAAGACCCCTCTCCTGAGCTACAGTGCTTTTTCCCCCATAAAGTTTTGTTCAGTGTCATTTAACTTAGTCACTCCAGTTTAGACAGTAATTTAGAGTGACCTGAACCTTAAAAGAATGGCTAAATATTTTCCTTTTTCTTCTTCAAAGTATGTTCAAAGAAACGCTAAGAGACAGATTTGGATATATTAGTTCCGACACATTTCTGATAATCTACGAGTTTCATATCTAAACTTCTACCTTCATAGGTTGTTTTTATCGGTTATATTTAATGATCACAGGTGTTCAGGTTTAGTAGGCCTAAATGAACTTCTCCATAATTTTAACATGGGTGAGGTTCACTTTCGGTTTTGTGTTGGCATAACTCCGCAAATTATGTTTCAATAACCCGATACCGATATTGACGATCAACCTGTTGTGTTTGATTGGCTCATCCTATATACTAATCCAACAACCGTCACAGTAATAAAGGAGAAATATCGATAACCACCAATACTGTCGCCAAAATCAAGTTTAAATTCATTACGGTATTCAATTCTTTTACAAAAGAAGAAAACTTAGGTACCAACCTGAATTTAATAAAACTTTACAAGGGTAAACAAAATAAATTAAATCAAGGCATAACCAGAAATTAAACTGAAACTTAAAGTTAGGCCTATATAAAATATTTACGTCTACTACAGCAATTTTTACTATAAACTACTTTTTTGAACTGAAATACTATCAATAACCAATAACCATTTATACTTTATAGAGTTACAAAACAATCGATAAATACGATTGAGTTGTATATCTAGTTCTGCCCAACCAACAATAGTTTTTTCTTAACACATTTGCTGCTAAACTTTTTTTTTAACCTTTACATAAGCTAGGCCAATTACTGAAAAATGTTTTTCTAGGTGCAAATATTCCCGGATGTTTATGATGATAATGATTTCTCATGGGTCAGTAACAACCCACAAGAAATATAAAATAAAAAAATTAATAAAAAAATTCCCCTATCACACAAAACAAGTTAAACTTACCTTTAAGTAAGTGTACGTAAAGGTAAAAAAGTTTACACAGGTGAAAAAATTTCCTGGAAGAATGTATGAATGTCACTTGGAGTTGTCAAGTCATGAGTCTGATAATAATGAGGAAACAATAAAAAATATGAACAACAAGAAATAATGATGAAAAATTCACTAATCACAAAAAATGTTATGTAGACGATTTTTTATTCATCTATTTATTTAAGATTTTATTCATCAATTTATTAAGCACTAACACATGCGTTACGATGAGAGTACGAACAAGTAAATAATCCCAGCTGTGTATGCAAAAGCGGGACACCGGAACTGAACTACCCGAGGTTAGACTGTTTGGTATAGAATGTGGCAATGCAGTACTCGTCCTCCTCAACTCAACACCGCATTTCAGCGCTGTCTTGGGTCAGTAATGACCCACCCGCAGCGAATGTGTTACTGTGTACAGATACCATAATGAAAAATACAATTCATTCATCTGCTGAAGGAAAAGCAGCAGAAGCTCAAACATGAAACTAGTACCCAGGGCCGGCGACAGGGAGGGCAGGGGGGCTAATGCAAGGGGCCTGGGCTCGCAGGGGTCCCGGAAACAGCGAAAAAGAGCCTGGAAAAGCTAAAAAGGGGTCCAAAAGCACACGAAATAAGTAAAAGGAAAAGGTCGTCAGGTGTCAGGGCCCGTGGTTGAAAATTGCACAGTGGTCCGCAACTACAGTCCTTAATTTCAGAACAGCACAAAATCTCAATTTATTGCTGTATGGTAAAATCTATAAAATGTACTTTTATATAAGGTAGTTGATTTGATAATAAATATTAACTCACATCTGAAGAGTTGTTCAATTTAGAGGCTTAGTTCTGGAAAACCAATTACTGTAGCGACCTAATAATGACCTTTGTCATTATTAACACAGTTTTTAGCCTTGGCTGTATCATCCACTCTACAATCATATTTAAATGATATTCACACAAAAAACCAAACTGGAGTTCAGGCACCTTAGACGATTGGTTACTGAAAGATGGAAGATCAATTCACCTTGAGCTTAGTCTACCAAAGCAATTAGTAGCATATAAAAATTAGTCAACAACAACTTATCAGGTGTTACCGCCAGTAATATCCTCTTTGAATATAACTGTGGGTTCCTTAGATTTGTGTTGAAAATGCTGAAAATTTTAAACTTATGACATAGGCCTACCTAAATAATCTTAATGTAAATTTTTTTAATAAGTTATTTTTAATTTCAAGACCCAACCAAGAATGAAGTATTTCATTTAAAACATCAAAGCAATGTACAGAAAAATTAATATTTCCCATTAAAAATGGACAACCCTTACAGATTAATGATCATGTATCAACTCTAAAAGTTGTCAGAAAACAGAGAAAACTAGAAAAAGACACTTTGATGGCTAAAGCAGACAGTGAACAAATTATACAATTACTTCCTGAAACTCAAAAGATGCCATTAACTAGAATTGTAGCAGGAAATGCTAGCCAATGGTTAACTGTGACACGATATGCACCTGATATAGATTTATTCCCGGATCAATTAATTCAGAGATGCTTTGTCAATTCGCTAAGGCCGCACACTAATTTACCAATACGATGTGATGGTTGTGGTCTACCTATGAATCTTGCCCATGCTTTAAATTGTAAAAAAGGAGGATTGATCAAACATGGGCATGATCAACATCGAGACCACTGTGCTGCGATAGCAAATATGGCCTGGAATGGGGTTGAAGTCGAGCCTATTCTGAGTGAAGCTGATCCCACAAACAATGTGCCTGCTTTGCAAGCTGACTTTAAAGTAAATGGTATTAGGGAGGCTGAGAGGGTAGCGTTTTTTGATTTTCGCATTGTTAGGCCTAATGCTAATGCTTCTTCTTATGATGATGCCAACCAAGATTGGAGAACAATATCTCGAAACCATGCCATTTCGGAAACCCAAGAAATATGATAAAGCAGCCGAAGACATCAGAGGAAACTTCACACCTTCAATATGTTCCACAGAAGGAGTCCCCCATGAAGAATATGAAGCATTTCAGAGGAAAACAAGTGAGGCCTTGGCTATAGCCTAAAGTTGATAAAACCATACTACCAAATTATTGGATGGCTAAGGATCCAAAGCCAGCTTCTCATCATTCGAGCAGTTTCGCTTCAGCTTCGAGGAACGAGATGTAAAATTTAAGGCATTCCGTTTGAATACAGTGCCACACTTCCCCCACTGCTCTATTGAGCCTTTATTTTATTATTTTATATAGCATATAGGCCTTTTATTTGTCTTGCCAATATTAATTGATTAATATTAGGGAATTATCAATAAAATTATTTTTCATTGGTGCATAAAAAATAATAATAATCTTAATAATAACCTAAATAAACTTCAAGTGGCACTTGCCTACCTTTAGTTCTGCTTTCTCTCCAATAGAGTCACTTGATAGATAAATGTCTTTCACTTTGTTGAAGACTGAACGCCTAACAATTCCCTCTTTTATGGGTACGTTTTTGTTGCATGTAAGCATAAAACCACCAAGTTTCTTCAACATCAACGACCCCATGATTCTCTTCTCTTCAGAACAACCTACTACCATAACCTAACCTAGCCACTTCCTACACTACACAAAATGGACTCAAATTCATTGTGATAACGTTTGCTATATTTAATACAAAATTTTCATGTTTGTTAAAATTAACAAACATTAGGCCTACTGTAAATTATTACATCTCGGTTTCGCGACATGGATCCTATTAAAAGTTTGACTGCTCAAGATAAGGAGTTTCGGATGCTGCTCCATTTTAGCTTCTGCTTTGCTTTTCTTCTTCTGCCTTTTCTGCTTCCCTGCTTCACGGAAACTTTGCTTCTGCTTTATCCCTCTTCCTTGTGCTTGGAGGCATGGACATGAATGTTGAATCATGAACACATATATGAATATGTTAATAGCAAATTATATGCACATATACTACGTCACGCATTGCCACTCAGGGAGTTCTGACATCTTGCCAAGGATGCGCTATAAGCTCTTGTGGCTGAAGTGTCTATGGTCTTCGGTCCGCCCTTTTAAATTAAATGAAAGACATATTGCAACCATCGATGTAAATAAGTACACTGGATTGATAACTCAGGCCCCGCAACGCGAGCCGCCGGCAGTGGTTGCGTTTAAGATTTTGCAGGGGCGATGGGGGAAAGCATCTTTTGTCGGCCAACTTGTACTGACCGTCTAGTTAAATATTAATTGTAATTACTTAACAGTTATAGCAATATATCTATTATGGCAATCTTTACTCGTGAAACTGCTCCCAAATCCGTGCGGTTTCAATACGGTTAACAATACAGTTTCGCTTTTTCCCCAACGCCCCTTCAATTCGGCCCGGCTGCAACCTCAACGCACAGCTGTGTTGGCTCGGAAATCACTACACGAGCCTTACGGGGAGCGCGCTATCCAGTTGTATTTATTTACATCGATGATTGCAACAGACAAGATCCCCCGCCCCGTTGGTGAGAGGGATTGGGTATCTTGTGCTCAAGCCCCCCACAGACTAATGAAAAATACCCCCTTTGTAGCAGCCCTACATACTCAGAGCGATTTTTAAATGCAAAAGAACATATTTTAATCCTACATAGCGAGATTTGATATGTGTTTTCAAGCTCCATAAGAATAGCATGGGGATTGAGAATGCATGCTGCAACAGGTAAGTTAAAACTGGGTGGTTTTAATTCAATATTTAGTACATCTAAACTAGAATAATCTATTTGCCAAGTTTTATCAAGGTATGTTAAGGATTAAGAAAGAAACAGAATTTTTTTTATTTTCCAAAAGGATATAGGGAATGAATATGCAGGTTTGCTGCCACAAAAATGGAAATATCGGGGATTTTAGACTAATAAACATTAGTCCTCATCTAGATGAAGCCACAAACCAAGTTTTATTAAGGTATGTTGAGAAATAAGTGAGATAGTACAGAATTTTATTCAATTCCCATAAAGTTAACATTGCGGCAACATACTGCGTTTACCGCTTTCAATATCCCGGTAACCAATGGACGTACATACAGTAGTGATTCAAGCTACTAAATTGTTTGTTTTTTGAGCTGAATTCAATGATTCTAACAAAAATTTGATTATTTTTATTTTTCTATGTAAAAACTCAGAAATCCCATGGGGAGGGGGTTATCCACTTTACCCCACCTTCCGGTAACCCGATTAGGCTGGTTTACAAAGTCGTCCGAGTGATTACCACTTTACAGGGCTGTATCAAATTTCATTACGATCGGGGCCATTACGGCCGCTATCATATTACATATATATAAATTCGAACGAATGGTATGTTTTTGCACTGGGGCCCCCAAGATGAAAAGTTATCATGGTCTTGGGTTTAGGTCTTACCATGGGACCTCGTTAGGCCTAATAGATCCACTAATAAATACTAGAAATATGGATAGACGGTCCCAAAATGAGGGAAAGTTTGTTGGAAAATCACAACCATCAGGGTTACGATTTGTATTTAAAGTAAAAAGTACAAAATTTATCTAAACTAGAGGCTTGAAGGGGCTATTAGCCCCTAAGCATAATCCTTCTGTACTATAGTTCCAAATACCTTCTTAGAAAATAGGCTTTTGGATCCACAAAATTATGATTATATCTAGCATTTGGTTTTAAGTAAACAAAGCAGACCTTTATACATACCAATAGTTTTTAAATGACAGCTATTTTACGTTATTTCTCATTTTATAGTAAGCTTAAAGCAATTTCAGTATTTTCCCCGAGTCCCTGGGATGTAGACCTTTGATTTCAGCTTCCTCCCATCATCCTGCGACCTTCCAAACGCCCATAATTTCGGCGCAAAAATTTCCCTTACGTAATTATATATTTGTATAGATAATTTGTTATTAAATCTGCATCGTTATAACATAAACTAAACAAACATACCTATCTTTGTATGATTTTAAATTATGAAAAAAACTCAAACCCTTAATTATTATAAAATCAGAAAATCTTAGATTTAAAATATTTTTTGCTATAGTACATTGAACGTGCATAGTGAGCTGCATTTTGAAAAAAATCCCACATGTCAACATCGATCATATGGCTTTGAATCAAGCATGGCGACACTGTCGCCTTGAATCAAGCATTAGCACCACATGTTAAATGTAAACAAAGCAGACGTTCTTCAATCCCAATGCATTTTAAATGGAAGATATTTTTCGTTATTTCTCATTTCATGGTATATTTGGACATAATCTGATATTTTTCCCGACCCCCTGGGACCGAGACCTTTCATTTGAGCCATCTCCCATCATCCTGCGAGCTGTCAAACTCTCACAATTTTGATTGAAAAAAATCGCTTACAGAATTAATAATATAGATAATAAATCACGAACGGCAACTGTAATTAAATTCACAAAACGTATAAACGGCCGTGAAACGATCCCACGGATATACCGATTGCGGGCAATCGGCAGAAATCGTTTTACAAAAGGCGCGAACGGCAACAATTGTACCTATAATTTATTAAACCTGCACATTAAATTTTTTAAATGGTCAAACAATATTTTACGTATCAAGTTTGGAAACATTTTAAAAACTATGAGAGTACCTGTCAGGCAAACTGGCAAACTTGTACGTAGATTGTCATAATACGGTAACAAATACACTTTTTGACTTCTTCACTTTCTTAAAATTCCACCCCATTAGGTATACTTAAATAAATATATAATATACCTAAAAGACTACAAAATATCTACATCCATAGAAATTGATTGAAAAATAAGGGCCTTAGAACAAATCAGCCAAAGAGAGGGTAAATTGTTAAGCCCAAAAAATCACCAAGTTCTAAAAACTCAAGTTCAAATGAACCAAATTTAAACAGCTTGGATCAAACCAATACAAATCTCATATCGGCTCAAAAATACCTTATTGTCCAAACTGTAATGAAAATGTATTACAAAAACAAATCTCTGGTTAAACAGACGCCTATGAAAAAATCTCCAAGAAATAAAAAGAAAACAGAAGTTTTGAAAGCGACTAAACCTTTAAAAAATCAAACTGTTGTAAGTTATTGTTTGCAGTTAGTTATATACGTACAAGACTTTCATGTCTTCTTATTTATTTAAATTTCGGTATAAATAAACCTCTGTTTGGTTTGGTGTTGACGATCAAATTAACATAAAAGGTTTGAGCTTTAGTAATAGTTGTTATTCGTAAGTTTTAATTGGACAATCGTAAATAACTACGATTACGATATAAATGGAATTAGTTATGATGGACCCAATCTGGTGTGGCCGTGTGGCGGCGGTGCACCGCGGTTGGAGAACGTCTTCTCGGTTCACCTGAGTTCCTGGGAAAACTAGACCCGCAAGAAAAAAGGTTAAATACAAATTAATTATAAAGTTCATTTCATTACCTGCAACTTTAGAGCAGAAAAAACTCACCTGGCGATAAAATTAGAAAAGTAGTAGCCGTCTAGCTTTTAGCGAATTTCCCCCTATAGGGAAGTAGCTATTACCGTAGGCGGCATGGTAAGACTTAAGCACGGGACCACCGTAACTTTTCATTGTTATGCCCCCATATATATTATATATATATATATATATATATATATATATATATATATATATATATATATATATACCTGTCCGTAGGCACGATAACTTTCGTAAAAAAGGTCCAAACGCGATGAAATTTGGTACATACGTCTAGAGTGACATTTATTACTTCGAGTTCGAAAACTAGCGCGTCAAGTTAACTTTAAGGACGGTTTTTTGATAAAATAAAATTTATTTTTAGGATTTAATATTTTTATATTTTTTTTTTTGTAAATTTAAGTGTCAAAATTGGATTCAGCTTAAAAAAACAAACAATTTAGCATTTTGAATTATTATTCTACGTTAATCCGTTGCTGAGATATTGAAAGTGCTAAACACAGTAGGCCTACGTTGTACTATAATATTAGTTTTGGTTTTACCCTTAAAAAAGTATAATTACCCTGTTTTCATTGAGAAATCCCCAAAAGTAGCATTATAATTACCCGAAATCCCTAAATTTACCCTAATGTAGGGTAATTTGAAAATAAAAGTCTGAACATATGATTATATTTAAATTTTCAGGTGAATATTTTATTTCTCTTTATTTTGAGTGGTTAGAGTTCATTGATCATGATTTTGCATAAAATATATACTATATTCAAAATACAAATTATTTTTAAGTTTTATGAAGAAACTATGTGCATTGGGGGTGGGGGGGGGGGGTGTCTTGGTCTAGTGACTTCCTGAAAATGTAGCATAATATATGGTATGTTTACAAGTCTGAGGAATGATATTATGTTTTTTTTTAATTGGCTGGAGATGCAGGTCTGCTGCAACTAATAGGGATGTTTTATTTATAATGTTAGCCATAAGACTGAATTTGATTTCATCATGAGATTATATTATTTGTTTTTTTGTTTTTCCAGTATTTTGAATTTATTGATTATATATGTTTCCTGACATTTATAGACTATAACAAGACTACATTTATTGAAAATTAAAAGGCTAAGAACTTATAAAATACAAAAAGTGTATATATTACGAATAAAAACCAATGTGATCCCCTTGTAAACTGTCCTCATGTTTCAAGCTTATGAATGATTAAATATAAGTTTTAAATATATAATTTACAAAATATATTCAAACGATATTTTCCTTTGCATATGTTGAATGCTCACATATAAAAAATAAATCCTAGGGAAATTCGCTGAGTACGCAGGTCTGCTGCGACGGGTGTATTTCAAGTCACAATAATGACAATACTTTCAGTTTTTGTTGTAAAAATTTGTATTCACAAGTCTTATCTAAAACATATTTGTTACATTAGTCAATTTAGGCAGATTACAAATATAAAAGGTTTGACTTCAAGATAATTTTTTTACAAGGATAGAGGAGAGTGTAAACGAGGCAGACATATTTATTATATCCTCCTAGTATAAATTGGAGCTGTGCGGCCGCTCTTGAGTCTGTACCGCCGTGACGTCACAGCACTCACAGCCACTGCCGGCTAACTTTTTTACTCCATGCGGTGCAGCCTTTCTATTCTGCAGTTTTATCCCATCGATAGTATGTATATGGATGGTGCGGTGAAATGTAGTTTCCTTTGTCAAATATGGTATATCATAATTTTGGCGGAGTGAAACGTAATAGGAAGGATTACGATAAGAATGTTATGAGCAGCTAAAGAAGGGTGATCCTCTTTCCCACAAAGGGTAATTCATAGTGTCCCACAGTATTCCTTATAATGGACCCTTTTTTATTTCTGATTCTGGTAGCTGTCAGAGATCTGTCCTACCATATGTCAGGTAACGCCATTTGTACGCGGATGACACAACGCTGTTTGCCAAAGATCCTGATAATGTACTCTAAAAAACCTTAGTTCAAAGCCTTCTTGTTACTGCCTCTGCAGTCTGTACGGTTTTATAACTTATATTAAATGAGTCCCTTTTAGTCTAGAGAGAGTATGCGCCTGTAGAGCTGCGCACTTTCTTCGTCACTCATCTGGATTGGAGTAACCATTTTGAGTCTTTGTGCAGTAGGCTCATCCAAGAATCCAAGGCTGAAGAGGGAAAAATCCCTAAAACAGCCACAGTGAGTGTCCCAGCCACTGGAACCTCACAATTAGGCGCTCTTCCAAGAGAAATATCTCCCAATTTCGAAATAGTGTAAAGTAGTTGTAAATTATTTAATACAGTACAGTATTTTAACTAATTTTCATTTGTGGAAATCAAATAATTTGTACGTATACTATAACTTACATTAGTAATTATTTTAAGTTATAAATTGTAAAATTGAACTATGGTTGACTATGGTGTAGAAGATTACTCCATCTTGACTCAATTAAGGTATTACAATATTTGAAATTTTGGCAAACCCTATACTTAAAATATGAGTAATCAAGCCAAGACAAAGCTCAACAAGGTTTGCTTTATTTCGATGCATTATTTTTAAACAAATTATTTTATCATAGTTAGTCTGTTTGATTCTCATTGACGCCTGTTGAAATAAAAAAATTAAAATCACCAAGAATTGCCAAATTACTAGAGATGGTTAATAAATATTGTTAAATGGCCTCAAAATAAAAGAGACATAAAAAAGTTCAGGGTTGAAAATAAAATAAAAACTCAACAGTATAATTAGTTTAAATGCTTTAATAGTACTTTTTACAGTATTTGATACAAATAACACTGGGATAACGTTCCGAAATATTTACACAATTTGTACAATTATAAGAACAAAGTGAGGAGATCAAAAGTAGCTCCAAGGTTTTGTGTGTAGGTAGTACAGGCCTTTAATATGATTGTAACGATTAGACCAGCTACAAAATTATTCATATTTAAAAATTCCAATTAATTTATGAATGGATAAAATGTAGATAACTCTGTCCAGCTGCTTGGTTTCAAATGGAGCTAAAGAGGAACATTTGAGTGGTAATTAATTTATAAAATAATTATCTCTATTGAAAGTTATTTCATAAAAATTAACTTTTTATCGATTGTTTTCACAAAAATATGTAATATACTCTTTGGAGCTTCTTTTAAGTTCCACCTTGCTTCAATAAATAATTACCTTAAATTAGTCAAATTTCTATAAAGGCACAATTTTACAGCACACTAAATGTGTAATAAAAAGTTTATGATTAGAGTAAGTTTTGGGTGATCAGTATTGTATTAACAGGTTACAACCCAAAGCTAATGTTGTGTTTAAATTGCCTTACGAATCTGATGAATGACAAACATAAATGTAAGCTGGGCCAACATACCCGGGTAAAAACTGGACAGTAATTTAGAAGTTAAATAAAAAATGATTACTATACTTATAGAATATTGAAGTACTTATTGTAGACAAAAAACTTAATAAGACTGCCAGCAGAATAGAATTTTTTGTAAATAATTTATTTGAACTATAGATGGAAGTTGTCTTAACACAATCCAATCATTCAAATAAAATGGAAGCAACAAATGTATGCCACGTCTGAATTTATTTTCCACAAAAACTTAAACAATAACTGCTTTCCCTGGTTTTTACAAGTAATATGACAAAAGTTCCTACAAATATTAATTGTAAGAGCGAAATCCTGAGTTACTTTAGGAATTTCAAAATTAACAACCTGAAAGGTAAATACATTGTTTAATCCTAGAAAAGGTTCAACCAATTAATATATTTATTTTAACTGAAGTAAGACGTACTTTCAGAATATCAAAAATAAAATTTACTGAAGTATCTTTAGAACTGCCCCTCGAATTTCAGGAAACCTGTTGACATTAGCCAAAAAACAGACCTTTGGGGCTTGTGAGATAATGAATAAAACCATTGGATGAATCAAGAGGAAAAATCAAAATCCTGTTTGACCTGCCTCATATAATTAAACCCTAACAATGAAACTAATTAAAAGTACAAACAGAACAATCATTATGGAAACAAACTTGATTTAGAATTTACAATCATATTCTAAAATAATTTTCATTTATGGAATTTGTTTGGTACGGTAAGACTTTTATACAATATAAACAATTCTCACATACTGACAACAGTAAAAACAATATTGTAATAATGTAGGTGGATATTATAATTGTAATACTGCTTAGCCGAGTGTTACATCCATCTCAAATTTATTGCAAAAGCTCCACTCTCTACACGTGTTTTCTCTCAACAACGAACATAAAAAAAATTAGTATTTCAACAATATATTAGTACATTAAACATATAATACACAGCTTGTACAAATCTATGATTATTTACAACTTACAAACTAATAATAAAAAACATTAAATAGAAATTACAATATGAACAGAGACACGGAGATGAACGATGACGTGGTGGGATGTTACAACATGGCCAGCTGTTGCATCTTCTCCTTGTGAAGGAGTTCTTCACGTTTCTTCAGTTGCTTTCTCTCCTTGGCGCGTCTGTTCTGGAACCAGATTTTCACCTGGAGAACAAGAAAAGAACTGATGAAATATCTGTGGTTTAATCGAATTGGCTAAGTAAGTGGTATGTGGGTTTTATTGCAGGTACAGTATATCAATAAAAATATGATTTACTGACTTTTCAGAAATGTTTACAGTATTAACTAATACAGATAAAGTCAAATCTGTGCTCTAAAAATTATTATTTCTAATTATTGTGAATGGAATAGCTATTTAACGGTTTTCTTTACTTTCACATCTAACCTCATTGATGATTTTGTGATTCCTGAAATTGGAATCCAACTTTAGCTGTCTCCTGTAGGCATTTCATGGGCGGATCTAGGGGGGGGGCTGTGGGGGCTGCAGCCCCCCCTTTAGGATAAGGCATAATTTAGTAAGGATGTACGGTAGAGATGGTCGGGTCCCGAAATTTCAGGAAAATTAAATTCCCGATTTTCGAGTGGGATTTTGATTTACTTCGGGAAATTTTCGAGACGGGATCGTTTTAGCGGTCGCAACTAAACAGCGGGAGTAGCTTTCGCAAGACTCGCGATCGGCCGCGGAAAATCATCTCGCGTATTTTCCGGTCGCGAATAAACGGTAATAAATCCAGTTTTGCGAAACTCACGATCGTCCGTTAAAAACTATCGTGCGTATTTGCCAATCGTAATTAAACGGCAAATAAATGCGGCTTTGCAAATCTCTTGATCGGCCGTGAAAACCATCCCGCGTATTTACCTGTCGCGGATGAACGGAAAATAGATTTACGCTGTTCGCGAGCGGCCGCGAAATATGCGGCCGCTCGCGCATAAAAATATAATTAATATTTTATGTAACTTAAGAAATATTAAGTTTGGGAGTTGTGAACTTAAAATTCATAATTATTAGCTTGGAAAAACTAGTCTTTATGGTTGTCATCTTGAAACTAAATTGGTTTTTTATTATTTACCGTAGTTTAAAGTGCTGGAAAAATTATGAGTCATAGAGTAATTTCCTAAAACAAAAACTCCAATGCCCAAAGTTTATAAAAACACAATAACATGTTTACTGATTATACATGACAGTATATTGTCACCATGCAATAACCACTCTAGTAGTTTTGGTTTTTGGAAACCAAACAATAAAACTAAAAGGAAAAACTTAATAACTATTGTGTTTCTATCAAACGTAAAAAAATTTATATTATGTGTATTTATTTCGTATTTTTTATATATTATCTCTGTTTTTTAATGTATTCAAATTAGAAAGAATAAAAATCCAAATTCAATAAAAAATAATAATCAATAAACAATCAATTTATTTACCATTTTTATATAATTCCATTAGCTTTCCGCAATATTTTCAGGTGTGATTCTCAGGGTGTTAAATAGTGTAAAATAGACATTTTCAAGCATTTAAAATATAAATGTTTGAGTCCCCAGACCCCCCGGATTGGTCTCCAGCCCCCCCCCCTTTACAACCGGCTAGATCCGCCCATGAGGCATTTCAAATTTCGATGTGTCTATTCAAAGCCAATTTTCATTAACTGAGGTATTACTATAAGTCTCTACATTTTGAAATTTTGAAAAATGGACAGTCTAACTTGTGAATTGCTAAATTTGTTCACAATAAACAGAGTTTGTAAAAGCGAGTTGAACGCTCGTACCGCCCAGTGATCTCTGGAACCGTGTAATGGACGTGTTCCATGGATCACACTTACTGTTGTCCTTTTTGGCCGAAAGACCTATCTACGGCTGAAGAGACTAGGCAAAGTCGAAACAACAGAACACACCTCTAACCCCTAGAAGATGGGTTAATTGTATCTGAGCGCAGGCTCAAGCAATTTTTTATCCTCAAACCACACACGAAGAAGGATCGAACACACCTCGAGACGGTTCATGTAAAGGCTACAATGCTCACAGGGGTCGAAATCTTGGCTCTGAGATTTAAAGTACATTCTGAGTAAATATAATTATGAATTGGCAAGGGGTCCGTCACCATTTACTTTCTAAAACAATAACCTGTAATGAGCGTTAGTCAGAACGGAAACAACGCAACACGAAAGTGGGTTGTAGAAGTAGGGAACGCTGATAAATTTCATTTATCGTAATTTGGTTTGTGTCTGCATAACCAGATTACTTACTTTCGATGTTGTGTTTCTTCAATAATTATTAACACATAGGCATAATTTACTGAATCATTAGGACAGTGTTAAATTGTTTGCAGTTTAGTTGCATGGTTTTACGTTACAGTAAAGTTAACAGCTAGTAATTATGGCAATGAACTGTAGTGATACAGAATGATGTGTTATGCATAAAAATGTCGAAGAGGGTCAGATAGGTCGCCAGCTCTGACTCCCGTCTGATGGTGATATATGTGTAATGTTATAGATGTGTTGCGGACCTGCCTCTCGGAGAGACCCAGGTTGGTGGCCAGCTCTGCCTATCATCTGATGGTGATGTATGTGTAATGTTACAGATATGTTAAGTACCTGTCTCTCGGAGAGGCCCGGGTTGGTGGCCAGCTCTGCCTATCATCTGATGGTGATGTATGTGTAATGTTACAGATATGTTAAGTACCTGTCTCTCGTAGAGGCCCGGGTTGGTGGCCAGCTCTGCCTATCATCTGATGGTGATGTATGTGTAATGTTACAGATATGTTAAGTACCTGTCTCTCGGAGAGGCCCGGGTTGGTGGCCAGCTCTGCCTATCATCTGATGGTGATGTATGTGTAATGTTACAGATATGTTAAGTACCTGTCTCTCGGAGAGGCCCGGGTTGGTGGCCAGCTCTGCCTATCATCTGATGGTGATGTATGTGTAATGTTACAGATATGTTAAGTACCTGTCTCTCGGAGAGGCCCAGGTTGGTGGCCAGCTCTGCCTATCATCTGATGGTGATGTATGTGTAATGTTACAGATATGTTAAGTACCTGTCTCTCGGAGAGGCCCAGGTTGGTGGCCAGCTCTGCCTATCATCTGATGGTGATGTATGTGTAATGTAACAGATATGTTAAGTACCTGTCTCTCGGAGAGGCCCGGGTTGGTGGCCAGCTCTGCCTATCATCTGATGGTGATGTATGTGTAATGTTACAGATATGTTAAGTACCTGTCTCTCGGAGAGGCCCAGGTTGGTGGCCAGCTCTGCCTATCATCTGATGGTGATGTATGTGTAATGTTACAGATATGTTAAGTACCTGTCTCTCGGAGAGGCCCGGGTTGGTGGCCAGCTCTGCCTATCATCTGATGGTGATGTATGTGTAATGTTACAGATATGTTAAGTACCTGTCTCTCGGAGAGACCCAGGTTGGTGGCCAGCTCTGCCTGTCATCTGATGGTGATGTATGTGTAATGTTACAGATATGTTAAGTACCTGTCTCTCGGAGGGGCCCAGGTTGGTGGCCAGCTCTGCCTATCATCTGATGGTGATGTATGTGTAATGTTACAGATATGTTAAGTACCTGTCTCTCGGAGAGGCCCGGGTTGGTGGCCAGCTCTGCCTATCATCTGATGGTGATGTATGTGTAATGTTACAGATATGTTAAGTACCTGTCTCTCGGAGAGACCCAGGTTGGTGGACAGCTCTGCCTATCATCTGATGGTGATGTATGTGTAATGTTACAGATATGTTAAGTACCTGTCTCTCGGAGAGGCCCGGGTTGGTGGCCAGCTCTGCCTATCATCTGATGGTGATGTATGTGTAATGTTACAGATATGTTAAGTACCTGCCTCTCGGAGAGGCCCAGGTTGGTGGCCAGCTCTGCCTATCATCTGATGGTGATGTATGTGTAATGTTACAGATATGTTAAGTACCTGTCTCTCGGAGAGGCCCGGGTTGGTGGCCAGCTCTGCCTATCATCTGATGGTGATGTATGTGTAATGTTACAGATATGTTAAGTACCTGTCTCTCGGAGAGACCCAGGTTGGTGGACAGCTCTGCCTATCATCTGATGGTGATGTATGTGTAATGTTACAGATATGTTAAGTACCTGTCTCTCGGAGAGACCCAGGTTGATGGACAGCTCTGCCTATCATCTGATGGTGATGTATGTGTAATGTTACAGATATGTTAAGTACCTGTCTCTCGGAGGGGCCCAGGTTGGTGGCCAGCTCTGCCTATCGTCTGATGGTGATGTATGTGTAATGTTACAGATATGTTAAGTACCTGTCTCTCGGAGAGGCCCAGGTTGGTGGCCAGCTCTGCCTATCATCTAATGGTGATGTATGTGTAATGTTACAGATATGTTAAGTACCTGTCTCTCGGAGGGGCCCAGGTTAGTGGCCAGCTCTGCCTATCATCTGATGGTGATGTATGTGTAATGTTACAGATATGTTAAGTACCTGCCTCTCGGAGAGGCCCAGGTTGGTGGCCAGCTCTGCCTATTATCTGATAGTGATGTATGTGTAATGTTACAGATATGTTAAGTACCTGTCTCTCGGAGAGGCCCGGGTTGGTGGCCAGCTCTGCCTATCATCTGATGGTGATGTATGTGTAATGTTACAGATATGTTAAGTACCTGTCTCTCGGAGAGACCCAGGTTGGTGGACAGCTCTGCCTATCATCTGATGGTGATGTATGTGTAATGTTACAGATATGTTAAGTACCTGTCTCTCGGAGAGACCCAGGTTGGTGGACAGCTCTGCCTATCATCTGATGGTGATGTATGTGTAATGTTACAGATATGTTAAGAACCTGTCTCTCGGAGGGGCCCAGGTTGGTGGCCAGCTCTGCCTATCGTCTGATGGTGATGTATGTGTAATGTAACAGATATGTTAAGTACCTGTCATTCGGAGAGGCCCAGGTTGGTGGCCAGCTCTGCCTATCATCTGATGGTGATGTATGTGTAATGTTACAGATATGTTAAGTACCTGTCTCTCGGAGGGGCCCAGGTTAGTGGCCAGCTCTGCCTATCATCTGATGGTGTAGTGGCCAGCTCTGCCTATCATCTGATGGTGATGTATGTGTAATGTTACAGATATGTTAAGTACCTGTCTCTCGGAGAGGCCCAGGTTGGTGGCCAGCTCTGCCTATCATCTGATGGTGTAGTGGCCAGCTCTGCCTATCATCTGATGGTGATGTATGTGTAATGTAACAGATATGTTAAGTACCTGTCTCTCGGAGAGACCCAGGTTAGTGGCCAGCTCTGCCTATCATCTGATGGTGATGTATGTGTAATGTTACAGATATGTTAAGTACCTGTCTCTCGGAGAGGCCCAGGTTGGTGGCCAGCTCTGCCTATCATCTAATGGTGATGTATGTGTAATGTTACAGATATGTTAAGTACCTGTCTCTCGGAGGGGCCCAGGTTAGTGGCCAGCTCTGCCTATCATCTGATGGTGATGTATGTGTAATGTTACAGATATGTTAAGTACCTGTCTCTCGGAGAGGCCCAGGTTGGTGGCCAGCTCTGCCTATCATCTGATGGTGATGTATGTGTAATGTTACAGATATGTTAAGTACCTGTCTCTCGGAGGGGCCCAGGTTAGTGGCCAGCTCTGCCTATCATCTGATGGTGTAGTGGCCAGCTCTGCCTATCATCTGATGGTGATGTATGTGTAATGTTACAGATATGTTAAGTACCTGTCTCTCGGAGAGGCCCAGGTTGGTGGCCAGCTCTGCCTATCATCTGATGGTGTAGTGGCCAGCTCTGCCTATCATCTGATGGTGATGTATGTGTAATGTTACAGATATGTTAAGTACCTGCCTCTCGGAGAGGCCCAGGTTGGTGGCCAGCTCTGCCTATCATCTGATGGTGATGTATGTGTAATGTTACAGATATGTTAAGTACCTGTCTCTCGGAGGGGCCCAGGTTAGTGGCCAGCTCTGCCTATCATCTGATGGTGATGTATGTGTAATGTTACAGATATGTTAAGTACCTGTCTCTCGGAGGGGCCCGGGTTGGTGGCCAGCTCTGCCTATCGTCTGATGGTGATGTATGTGTAATGTTACAGATATGTTAAGTACCTGTCTCTCGGAGGGGCCCAGGTTAGTGGCCAGCTCTGCCTATCATCTGATGGTGATGTATGTGTAATGTTACAGATATGTTAAGTACCTGTCTCTCGGAGAGGCCCAGGTTGGTGGCCAGCTCTGCCTATCATCTGATGGTGATGTATGTGTAATGTTACAGATATGTTAAGTACCTACCTCTCGGAGAGGCCCAGGTTGGTGGCCAGCTCTGCCTATCATCTGATGGTGATGTATGTGTAATGTTACAGATATGTTAAGTACCTGTCTCTCGGAGGGGCCCAGGTTAGTGGCCAGCTCTGCCTATCATCTGATGGTGATGTATGTGTAATGTTACAGATATGTTAAGTCTGTCTCTCGGAGAGGCCCAAATTGGTGGCCAGTTCGGCCTTCCGTCTGATGGTGATGTATGTGTAATGTTACAGATATGTTAAGTACCTGTCTCTCGGAGGGGAGGGGCCCAGGTTGGTGGCCAGCTCTGCCTATCATCTGATGGTGATGTATGTGTAATGTTACAGATATGTTAAGTACCTGTCTCTCGGAGGGGCCCAGGTTGGTGGCCAGCTCTGCCTATCATCTGATGGTGATGTATGTGTAATGTTACAGATAAGTTAAGTACCTGTCTCTCGGAGAGGCCCAGGTTGGTGGCCAGCTCTGCCTATCATCTGATGGTGATGTATGTGTAATGTTACAGATATGTTAAGTACCTGTCTCTTGGAGGGGCCCAGGTTGGTGGCCATCTCTGCCTATCATCTGATGGTGATGTATGTGTAATGTTACAGATATGTTAAGTACCTGTCTCTCGGAGGGGCCCAGGTTAGTGGCCAGCTCTGCCTATCATCTGATGGTGATGTATGTGTAATGTAACAGATATGTTAAGTACCTGTCTCTCGGAGAGGCCCGGGTTGGTGGCCAGCTCTGCCTATCATCTGATGGTGATGTATGTGTAATGTTACAGATATGTTAAGTACCTGTCTCTCGGAGAGGCCCAGGTTGGTGGGCAGCTCTGCCTATCATCTGATGGTGATGTATGTGTAATGTTACAGATATGTTAAGTACCTGTCTCTCGGAGAGGCCCAGGTTGGTGGCCAGTTCGGCCTATCATCTGATGGTGATGTATGTGTAATGTTACAGATATGTTAAGTACCTGTCTCTCGGAGAGGCCCAGGTTGGTGGCCAGCTCTGCCTATCATCTGATGATGATGTATGTGTAATGTTACAGATATGTTAAGTACCTGTCTCTCGGAGGGGCCCAGGTTGGTGGCCAGCTCTGCCTATCATCTGATGGTGATGTATGAGTAAAGTTACAGATATGTTAAGTACCTGTCTCTCAGAGAGACCCAGGTTGGTGGCCAGCTCGGCCTTCCGTCTGATGGTGATGTATCGACTGTAGTGGAACTCCTTCTCCAGTTCTAGCCGCTGATGGTCTGTGTACACCACGCGGTACTTGTCTTTCGTCCTCGTCTTGCCTGCAACATCACAAACCAACAATAACTAACATAATTCCAAAACTGATTATGGACCTCAGTTTTAAAGACAAATAGTATCATTCTAAATAAGCTACGTATCAAAATGAAAAGAAATTCATTCCTTAAACTACAAGAGTAATTAATTGGTGTTTTAGTTCAAATATAGTGGGTTTTTACTAGTTGATATTTTGAGCTAACATAACTCGTAATGTAAAATATAAAAAATGAAAAATGTACTTCATGAACCTAGTGTTGTATTTATTTTTCTTCAAGGTGCAATAACATTATTTTATCTAGATTGAAATATTTTCCCGGAATTTGCGACCGCGTGAACGTTTACACGCGATGATCGCCGAGCCCGCGATCACATTCATCAGTGTCTGGACTCTTATACGAATGAGAGACGGCATTATATCAGCCTCTGAAGCTACATTTTGGACATTAAAAGTGAAAAGAGTATATTATGCTAGGTAAGACCATTTTTTTCAACTTGTTATTTACTATATTGCACTACCTTTTCGGATTACAATTGCGGAGTAATATTAGTACGTATCTCTCCCACGAGGGTGACACCGAATTGCCTTCAGCCCCCTCTTAATTGCTAAAAAATGTTTGCTCTTTAAATTATCAACAAAAAAATGAATTATTATCTTAAAGACAAATTTTAAGCTATTGAGGCTGAACTGAAAACGAAAGTAAACATTGGTCTTATGGGAGGAGCAGGTCAAGATCACTTGATACTAACAATTCTTTGTTGAGTAAAAAACTTATTCAAAGACAATTTCGATGAAGACTCTAAATCTACGAAAATTTTATTAATGCTTTAATTCGTGCGGGCGCCATTAGGGACAAACTATCCTGCCAGGCAGCATTACAGTCTAATGATTTTTTTACTTTATTTCTCTGAACTTTTTGTCAGTGCGTGTGATTGGGATGTGTCATAAGAATGTTCTGGTAGCATTCTTTTGTTGAATGCGGGTTGCCAAGTTCAGTTTGTTTGTGCAACATTCCCGGAGAAAGTTTAAATTATAAAAATTTCATTTTTTGGGATAAAGAACGGAATCATTTGGCCTGCAAAATGACATAATTTTAAATGATTTGACACTTATGAAAACGGAAGAAAAAATTATTATCCAACATTGAAAAATTTTTGATTTATTTTTTAATTTCCTTGATGTTAGGTTTAAGACATTCATTAATCATAAATAATTCCCAAATATAGGCTCTGTAGGTTAAACCGTGTCTTCATGAATGATGCAAGAAAAATGGGAATTTTCGCCCCATTAATACACTTTTGACATCTGTAGCTCACAAATTTTACATCCAAAAAAATTTGTTTTAATCCCCCGGAACTTTCTTATCATGAGTAACATAAAAATAGAAGAAAACGTATCATAAAAATTTTCGACTTCACCACCTTATGTCCGAAAAAACATAAAATATGTAAACCAAAACACACAGAAGTATAACTTCCACATCATGACAATCGTCCACTCTTGTGCTGCCGCGGATTCTCGCGCCCGCGGCGACACAATGGTCGCTGTTATCAGGTCGTAATTCCCCGATACTTATCAGTCAAAGGCGCCGCCTCACATCTCGGCCGCTGATAACGCCAACATGGCGGCTGATCCCCGCTTTGTGGCTGGCTGCAGGTGCGAGGGCTGTTGACTCGCGCGACGGAACTCGATAACGCCCACCGCAACACACTACACGCACGCTCTCTGATGGCTCTAGAGGGGAAATTTTTCCTCCGCGCCGCACTAGGTGCTCAAACCTTATTTAAATATTTTTTTAAATCCTTGGATTTCATTTTCTGACGCTGTATTCTCTAAGCTTTATTTTACCTCCAGCAATCGTATATTGTTTTGTTTAGGACTAACTAATGAACATTTTTATTGTCGAAGGCAAATAAACGAATGGATAAAAGTCAAGAGCATGATAACATTGGTACATTGTCATGTCAAGGGCAAATATACATAGCAGTGAGCCTCATGGTAACATAGTAATAATAAACGAAGTATGATCCGGTACGGTGATTCAATACTGAAACCAATGAATACATATGTTTTACGGTTTTCCAAACCTTAGGAAAGTGTGAATTACGGAAAGAAAGATTAAATAAGTAAAGCAAAGGAGAGGCAAAAAATTCAGCACACGCCTTGAAAATATATGGATGTTTGGTATTCCTCCTTATATTTTCAAGGCGTGTGTGCTGAATCTTTTGCCTCTCCTTTGCTTTACATGTTTAATCTTTCTATCCGTAATTCACACTCTCCTTATGTTTGGAAATCCGCAAAGGTCGTTCCAATTTTTAAGAAGGGCCAAAGGTCTGACATCAAAAATTATAGACCAGTTGCAATTCTGAGTTCACCTGTTAAAAGTATTCGAGTTTTATACTCCAGATTGTTTGATCATTTCAAAAGTATCATTAGTCCTCACTAACATGGCTTCTTCCCTGGGAGATCAATCACTTCCAACTTACAGAACTTTTCTGAATATTGTTTGGCTGCCTTGGATTTAGATGATCAGGTTGATGTCATCTATACAGATTTCGAAAAGGCCTTTGGTAAGGTCATTGCTTTAAAAATTAAATATACTAGGACTTTCTGACCCTCTTATTAAGTTGGCTTCCTCATATTTATACAAGGTGTCCGGAAATTATAGTAAAATGTTTTACTATATGATAGTATAGATAAAAAATGAGAAAAAAGTTACATGGAAGTGCTTTGTTTTCCGTCTGTGTGTCTGTCAAAAAAGTTGCAAAATTTAATCCAATTAACGCTGATACTAAGATTATAATGATCGGCCAAATAATAATGGGAAAATTTTAAATCCTCCGCGAATAAAAGCATGCCAATTTCAGACAGTATGTTCTAAAGAACCATGTTTTTATTCAGAAAAGTTAAAATTTCTTCGTTATTATAGTGGGTAGCAGTGCCTCTAATGGTGCTAGTAGTTATAAAACAAAGCTCAGAGAAATATTTCAATAAAAAAAATGAAAAATCTATGTTACTTAAGAGTCCTCCATACCCAGCCAAAAATATTCAAAAACAGCTTCACGCGGACCCATATGAACGCCCAATGAGGCAGGGGTAAATTTTAAATTCAATACGGGAAACGTAATGTCTAACGGGAAATGTTGTAACGGGAAATGTCCAAACTACTAACAATTGCTTTATGGAATTTCGATAACTTAAATAGTTTTTTTTCTATAGCCTATCGATTTAAAATAGTCAAATTTGAACATTAATATAACGTATTTTATGACCTTTTTCAAAAAATAAAAAATCACTTCCAGTAGTTTAGAGTATTAATTATTTTAAATAATATCGCATAGTGTTGATATGTTAAAAAATATGGACGCTAAATGGGTCCGCGTGAAACCTTACATCGCAAAATGTGCATTGATTTAGCATGAGCTCTCAAGGAGCCGAAGTTCTAAAGTCCGCAGTGTCGCAGAAAAACGGAAACTGCCGTGGGTAGGGAGGACTCTTACAATTTCAAGTATGTTTGCAAAAACCTTGTTTTTTAAAAATTATATCAATAGAAGTTATTTAAAATTGCCTAAGGATATTGTTGGGATTTGCGACTTGTATTTACAGAGGGAAAATAGTCAAACACCCAGCGAAAATCTTCCCTGATTATATATTATTATTATATTAACTGATCAGTGATTTATCATACTTAAAAGTAAAGTGCTTGGGGACCGAGCTCCGCTCAGTGGAAGACAGTAATATTTAAAAAGACAAGTTCATACGGCTCCTTACCAATGGCAAGATAACTCTTTGTGGTTTGACTTATTCAGGTTTCCGTTTTGTTTAGTTATTCAATTTATTCGCGGTCTTTGATCTTGTTCTTCTAATCGATGTTCCCGTTGAATTCAAATCACACAAGATCTTTCTTCAAAAATAAATGATTTTCTAAGCATCTTAAATTTGAAACTAGAACTGAAACGGATTGAATTAAATAATAGGCTACAACATTTTTGTTCACTTGACGACGTTTGAGAACCTTGGTTTGAAGGATTTTCTTCGATGATCTCTAGGGAAGAACCTTGTCCTCGTTTTTACAGCAACACTTTACTCTTTTCTTTTAAAGTTCTATGTTTTCTTTGTAGGAAAAGAACATAATAAAGCATTTTTACTATATATTTAATTTGCATATCTCCATTACACAAATCAGTACCTGCCTCGGTACTGATTTTATAGCCGGTACTTGATACTGATTTTATAGCTCGGTACTGATTTTTATTTTATAGCTCGGTACTGATGATATTCTTGCTCGGTATTATTTTATATTTACCAGTTCATCCAATTACTATAAAACAATTCGATAATATTTATAAATACACATTTTTATTCATCCATGCAATCTGTATCCCCACATGCTGTATTTTTCCTGGATGGCTGTAGTTTGCAAACAGCTGTTATTATTGTTGCACTTTCCGTGTTTATTTCATTGCTTTAATAGCAACTCATAAGGCCAATGTTAACATTTCACAACTTTTAACTTCATTTTATTAGGTTTTTAGATTTTCTCTGGCCAAGTAATGTGCATATAACATGATTTTGAGTCATAAATTACCTATCCAGACTTTGAAGGAAATCCTTAGTCGTTTTTGTGATCACAGTACAAGCACGCACGATATAAGTGCTCGTATAAGAGTATAGGATATCTGCAAACTTAAAAAAATTAACTGATGGAAATTAAATCTAAATCATCAAAATAAATTCATGTAAGCAAGTATGTTGATGCTTTGACTTTATTTCTAATTAACCTTAAACACTAATATTGTGTTTGCCTATTTGGAATTTTTAAGGTGGAAATCAAAACTACATCTCCGTGCAAAATTTTATTATAATCGTCAGAGTTGTTTTCGAGATATGATTTACAAGAATTGCTCATTAAAGTAACAGTATAATAATTACTTGAAATAATTGTTTGAGGGTCCTCATAGCATTTTCACACCCTATTTGAAAATTAGAACATCCAACGAGCAAAAACCCGACGAGTGATCAAATAAAAAATCAAATCCTTCAAAACCCTTTAACCTCGTGACTTTACAGATTCTTAATTTTTACGTGAGCCTGAGGCTCATAAAGTTAGTGTTTCCACAGAACGGTCAACTGAGGCTTTGCCATTTCAAAGACAATTAGCAACACCACGAAGTTTATTATGTTTAACGCTAACAGAGTTGTTTCAAAAATAGATAATACGCGAAATTTCTTTCTAAATATCAAATCCATAAAAAATAAAAACCAAAACGTCCTGAAGTGACAATAAGGAACCCGCTGCCAACGACGACGCGGCGGAGAGCCAAACATGCAAAGTTTTATTGAGAGGTTAGTTTTTGTTAAACGGCCATAAAGCCCTCGCTGGGGCGGATCGGGCGGTTCCAATTAAGGGAGGGCGGAAACGTCGCCCAGGGGAGACATTGGCGAGATCGAAAACCGCGATTACAGCTCCACCCCGCCCCCCACAGTGGAGAGGTTGTGCGGTTTGTAATTAATAGAGATTTGATTTAGTGACAGCATTTGTCATCGCGGCTCCGGCTGCCGAGGCGGGTTGAGATGTTCTGGATCCCCATGTGTTCGTGCCGTTTGTTTTTGAATGGGCATTGAAACACATGCATTCAGTGTCATTGGCGTATTTATTGGTTTGTTGGAAATACTTATTACATTACAGGTTTATTACTACTTCATTGCAAATAAGAGTAGACGCCAATCTGATCAAGAATATTTGATTCAGCTCGGTAAGTTTTCGACAGATTCAATTTAAAAAAATTATAATACCGTACAAATTCGATAATATTTATAGCATTAAAAAATGTTTGCGATACCAATCAATATTAAAATTTTTAAGTTTCAATCTCTCATGAATTTAATTAGCAGCTTTATAGTGTAATAATACCGTAGATTTTTTTCGTTCGCCTTGATTCTTTTACCTTAGTAGATATAATTAAATTTTCTTTAAATGTGTATTATTTCTAAAGCACATCATAACAATATTTGAAATAATACCCATAAATTGAAAGTAAAATTTGCAATTGAAGGATGTTTAAAATGAATTTATTTATGCACATAAATTACCAAAAAATGTTTTTTTTTATCAAACATATAATCTAAATATCACAGATAATATAGCCTACGTAAAGTTATGTGTAAAATATTTGCTATATTTTTTGCGTACGGAGAGAAATATGAGGAAAATAGCCGTTCTGAATTGGCAATCATGGCCATTGGTTTACAATTGAATTTGTAATTTACACTACGTGATATTTTTTGTATATTTGTCATAGACAAGCTTTGCGTTTACGAAGCCTAAGAGATTAACAGAATACTGGCCTATGTTTTTTTGCTGGAAATCAACGAATTTTTAGTTTTTTAGGAAAATTAATAAAGCGCATTTAAGTTATTGAAAATAAATATAACTGTATTTAAACACAATGAGTGAACTGAACTGCGTGAGTGAATGCACATGAATATATTCATCTCTTATTATTAGCTAGTCCATTTAATTTGTAGTGTTATGTTGTGTAATTGTCGTATTTCTGCAGAAACATAGTCATTTTATTCAAAATTAAAATACCCGTTTCATCAAACTAGTTGTTATACATAACGTTATGCAAACTGGTGCATAATCACAACATATTACAATAAAATATAAATACATTTAAAACTGACCTGTTTATCTAAGACACATTCTTTTACGCTGTATTAAATAACATTACAGTTTAGTGTTATTTAAAGTATGTTATTACTAAGAATTTAATTAATAGAGTTATTTTGATATTTTTCCTTAATTTTGGATTCATACTATAACATAGGCTAATAATACTTTTGTCTACCTTTCAACTTAACATCGTAAATTACAGATAAAAGTTTTGATGTAATGGAAAAAGCTAGAATCAATACCTATATAATCAAATTTTTTTCAAACACAACAAAACCCCACCTCAGAACTAAAATGTGACTGCATAAGTATAATGATTTTCTAATATAAAAAAAGTTGACGAAGGAATGACGCACAATTCTTCAATACTATGGTTTGCATTTGAAGCAAGTGGTAGAAAATTTATATTTTCTACCACAAAATTAGAATTTAATTTACAAAAATTATTAAATTACACAAAAATATGAAGTTTATTTCAAGTGGAGTATATATACGTTCACTGTATCAGTTCCATTTGGACGACGATATTATGAAACGTGGATAACCATTAAATTAATATCAATGGTATTCACATTGAAATATGTATTCCAATACCGCCCGTTGCACACACATCTAATTTGTCCGTAAAGAGTAAATCCGATCGATTATATTCGATGGTATGCAAAGCACCGTTATCGTATGTGATTAGTAATCATAACTATTTTATATGATGATTGAGCATGATAGCTCTTAACTTCTACTCAAAGTCCCCGACTCACAAAAAGCTTGAGAGTATTTTTTTAAACCTCGTCTAGACTAAAAATAAATTGTCGGAGACCCTTTGCGGGTAGGTAAGGTAAGTGGCGAAAAGGTATAACATTTCCTGAAGTAGTAAGTACTGTATACAACGTAAATAGGTATATTCGATTAATGATTTCGCCGGCGCTTAAAACAAGAAACGCGAACCAGCGGAGGTCGATGGAGCGATCAGCCAGCGAAGTGTTGTGTGTGTAGCGGAGTGTCGGCGGCCAACTGCAGAGGGGTGACTAATGACCCCCCAGCGGCCGCTCCCCACGACACAGCCACTTACACCACACATTACACCTGCATCTGTCCTCACTTGTCGCCCCCCCCCTCCCCCCTCGCCAAGTACTGTGACTGTAGTACAGCAACGCTGCTCCCCACGACACAGCCACTTACACCGCACATTACACCTGCATCTGTCCTCACTTGTCGCCCCCCCCTCCCCCCTCGCCAAGTACTGTGACTGTAGTACAGCAACGCTGCTCCCCACGACACAGCCACTTACACCGCACATTACACCTGCATCTGTCCTCACTTGTCGCCCCCCCCCTCCCCCCTCGCCAAGTACTGTGACTGTAGTACAGCAACGCTGCTCCCCACGACACAGCCACTTACACCGCACATTACACCTGCATCTGTCCTCACTTGTCGCCCCCCCCCATCCCCCCTCGCCAAGTACTGTGACTATAGTACAGCAATTACGGGCGAAAACTCGAGAATAGAGTTTTTTCCAAACCGAGAATACACTACACTACTCGACTCGACTCGACCTATTGCAAAACACTCGCAAGTTCGAGTCGGGTTGTTGCTTCCGCCGTTTACCCAAAATCGATACGTGCGAAAGAATGTTACGGTCTTTTTCAAATTGTCAATCCATGTTTAATAAATATAACTAAAACCTCGTTTGTCATACTTGAGGTAAAGAGTTATTTTTAGTTTTTAAAGATACATTACATTTTAAACTATCTTTTCCATGGTTATTTGATGTTATTTATTATACCTTCTCTTAAAAATAAAATTGTTATGTTTTAGAAACCATACCAAATACATAACAAACTCAGTTTTTTAAATATATCAAGTTAAGATATTTTTTTAAGATTTATTAAGATTAAGATTGATTTTTTATATATTTTTTATAGTCAAGATATATATATAATATATAGTCAAGAATTATTGTTAGTTTAAGTAAAAGGTTTTCTTTCTTTTCATGCGGTATTATTTATTTGCATTTCTCCTCTTAGTTTAGTTTAATTACCTTAAAATTGTAATTTTTATTTTATTAAAGATAATAATTTTTTCATCATACCATCGCGTTAAACTACTGTTTCAAATACTCTCAGCTTTGATAGAAACTAACCGTTGCCATGTGGGTTGTGTAAACTGTAATGTTTTTTTTATTTTGGGTAGGAGGTGGAATGCGTTTACGCACATTTTTCCAGTTTTTAATTATAATTTGAAGACAAATTTTCATCCTTTCAATTTTTAATTTTTGTTACTTCACCTGCTTTTGTGATTGTTTGTTTTGAATAATTTGTTTATGACGTTTTTTTTTTAATAAATTCTACCTGGACCATAACATATCCAGGAACAAGATTTCAGTATTGCTGAATCTAATTTTTATGTTCATTAAAGTTTTAAAAGGTTGATTTTTCCTGTTAGCCATACATTTTACCATTGACTAAGAAAAGGTTTTAGTTTCTTACTAGTCTTCTCATTGATTGTGGCTCTCAGTTATTTTCTAATAATAATAATAATCATATATATATTTTTTTTTTTGGGTAGGAGGTGGAATGCGTTTACGCACACTGAGGGGCTCGTTGTCCCCTCAGTAGTGTCGGACTCCCACGAGCTCGATGTCCCGTGAACTACCGACTAAACCACCTCCCTCGGCACCGAGGACACTAGCCTGGAACTGTTTCACACATTACTTCGGGCTAGGCCTTTTATATTACGCCGCTAGGGCAACCTCCGTGGGGAAATGCTGAGGATTAAGGCCGATCGAGGTCGACCTTTTTCGCCCGAAGAATGGCCTGGACGTAGTGCTTGACACAGTTCCAATTGCCCTCTCCCTGGAGCATAGCTCCGACGATGTTGTTTGGGCTGACGATCACGCCGATCTCAGATGAAAGCGAGGCTCGGCGGACGTGCCAACGGTCGCACTGAAAGAAGGTGTGCTCGGACGTGTCTGGGATGCCGGGGCAATACAGACAGTCCGGGCTGGAGACTTTGCCCATCCGGTGCAGATAGGCTCGGAAGTACCCGTGCCCAGAAAGAAACTGAGTCACGTAGTAATCGACCTCGCCGTGCTGCCGTTCCACCCATGGTCGGACGGAAGGTACGAGCTTGAAGGTCCAACGTCCCCTCGGCTCGGCTTCCCAGTCGCGCTGCCAGGAGTCGAAGCTGCGATCGCGCTCTTCCCTGGCAGCTGTTTCCCGGCCCACTTCAGGCCTCCTCCGGTAAATCGCCTGCCTCTCCCTCGCGAGGAAGAGGACGGGAATGACTCCGGCGATCACCATCACAGCAGGCTCGGAGACTGTGCGGTAGGCTGAAGCGACCCGCAGAGCTCCTCGGCGCTGGACTCGGGCAAGCCGATCTCGAAAGACTCGCTTCTCGAGTGCGTGAGCCCATACCTCCGCCCCGTACAGCAAGACTGACTGGACGGCAGTCATGAGCAGGCGGCGCTTGCAGGAGCGAGGACCGCCGACATTGGGCATAAGCCTACCAAGGGCAGCGACACCCTTAGCGGCTTTGTCGGCGGCGCGCCGGATCTGCTCGCCGAAAGACAGTCTGCTGTCGACCATGACTCCCAGGTACTTTGCAGCAGGCTTAGTCTCGAGTGTGACGTCACCTATCTGCACCGGGAACACGGTGTTAATCCTCTTTTTGGTGAGGACGACGATCTCCGTCTTACTGATAGCCAGGGACAAGCCGTGATCTCGCATCCACCCGTTGAACTTGGCCATTACTACGCTGAGCCTCAGTTTTGCCTGCTCGACGTTCCTCGCAGCGATCAAGGCAGCGACGTTGTCAGCATAGCCAACGAGGCGGGTCTCATCGGGCATGTCTAGCCTCAGCAAACTGTCGTAAGACACGTTCCAGAGATCTGGTCCGAGAATGGACCCCTGCGCAGCCCCGGAAGTGATGGGAATGCGCCGCTGGCCTTCGGTCGTGTCGTACAAAAGAACACGGTCTGACAAATACGCCTCGATCATACGCAGGAGGTAAGAGGGAACTTGGAACGTATGCTCAAGCGCCCACAGCATATCGCTCCACCTGGCGGAGTTGAAGGCGTTCTTCACGTCGAGCGTGACGAGAAGGACCACGCGGCGCGACCAGTGGTTGTGGTCCTCCGCCCTCCGCACTGCCTCAACTACCTCCTGGATAGCGTCGATGGTAGAGCGACCGGATCTGAAGCCGTACTGCTGCGGGGACAAGTCCCCCGCAGAGACGATGGCCTCGGTCAGCCTGACGCGCAAGAGCTTTTCAAGCACTTTTCCGGCCGTGTCGAGCATACACAGGGGTCGGAAAGAAGAAGGGGTCCCCGGTGTGCTCTTCGCCTTCGGGATAAGAACAAGGCGGGCAACCTTCCACGAAGAAAAGAAAACGCCTTCCGCCAGACACGCGTTGAACATATCGAGCAGAAGCCTTGGATTCACCTCCGCAGCGAGCTTGAGCACCTCCGCCGGAATGCCATCGGGACCGGGCGCTCTTCTGGGTCGTAGGGATCGGATGGCGGCGGTGAGTTCCTCTTCCCAGAAAACTGGGAAGGCGCCTACCTCTCCGAATTCCCTGACTGGCCGAACTGGGTGGCTGGGAAACAGTGTATCGACGACGACGGCCATGGCTTGTGGTTCCATGACCGCAGGTGGTGAGCGAGCCCCTAGCTTCTGGGTTACAAGTTTGTAGCCCATCCCCCAGGGGTCGTTGTCGATATCCTGACACAGCTGCTTCCAGCACCTGACTTTACTCCGGTTGATGGCACCGCGGAGCTCTCGGCGGGCCGCTCTGTGCTCAGCCGGTCTAGCATTTGCATCAGGGCGGTTCCTGGCTCGCTGCGCAGCTCGTCGGAGACCAAGGCATCTCCTCCGGAGTTCCGCGATTTCAGGCGTCCACCAGTAACCCGGCTTCTTCCTGTGGCGGCGGGAAACTCCGGGCATCGACTGCTCACACGCGGTCGCGATGAGACGCATCGTCGATGCTGCCAGATCTTCGGCACCTGTGAAATTCACAATGCTCTGGTCTTTGATTACTTCTTTAAAAGTGTTTTTGCTCAGACGACTGGTGTTCCAGCGTCGAGCCAGAGGAGCAGGTTCAGCGCGCAAGCGCGCACCCTCGGGAAGGACCTTGAAGAGGATCCCCTGGTGGTCGCTAGAGGAATACTCCTCGCAGACACGCCAGTCGGAGATCCGCTGGACAATCCCTTCAGAGGCAAGGGATATGTCAGGGATCGTCTCTCTGCACCCCGGATGGCGAAAGGTGGAAATGCCGCCTGTATTAAGGATACAGAGGCCCGACCTGGCAGCCGACTCGAGGACGTAACGACCTCGAGTGTCGGTCCGCGGGGAACCCCATTCCACGGCTTTGGCGTTAAAATCGCCACCGACTATGACCCCGCCAGAGATTTTCATGATCTCATCCTCAATGGAATCGACCATGTGGCGGTAGTCTCCGATCGGTTGGTTTGGCGTGAGGTAACAGGAGAAGACGGTGAAACCCCTGCTCCTCACCCAAACGAAGCCGTTGCCCGATCCGGAATCGAGAACAGGCACCTTCCCGAGGTCCAAGATCCATATTGCCGCAGTGCCGGAGGGATCCGAGAACCACTGCGCGGAGCGTCGGTTCTGGTACTGCTCACTGAGGAGCAGTAGGTCAGCACCCTGCTCCGTGGCGAATTGGAACAGCAAGTCGTTTTGCTGTCCTGCTCCTCTGCATATTAAGTTGCAGAACACTGATCATTTCTGTTGTTTCTGGCGAAGCTCCTGGATGGCCCGCCTGTACTGCCCGCAACGACCAGACCCAGCGGAATGCTTGACCTGGTCGCCCTTCAAGCCGGCTTCTGTACACAGGACACAGGACAACACTGCATTGCACGCGCTGGCCCTGTGGTCCTGGCCGCCGCACTTGAAGCAGAGCTTGCTTCTATCGGGTCCAGGGCAGCGATTAGCTACGTGACCGAACCCCAGACATTTAAAACATCTGGAGGCCACGAGCTTCTCGCGCACCCGACAGCTCACATACCAGACTTTGAGGTGGCCCTTCTCCAGGAGCTTCGCGGCAGCTCTGGCTCCCAGCGTCAGGATCGCCACCTTCTGTCCCCGAGCATTCGCCTTTGAGAGGAAGGTTTTTACCTCGACGGATTCTCCGAGAACGGCTTTGACGGCAGCGGTCACTTCTGCCTCGGTCGTCAGCTCGTCGAGGTCTCGCACCTCCAGCGTCGTCTTTGGTTCGAGAACGCGGACGGTTGCGTTCGCTCCCAGAAGAGTCCTCAAGTCCTCGCTGAAAGCGGACTTGCATTTGGAGGCGTCCCCGAGTTCGACCAGAAGATCGCCGGCTCGAGTCTTTCTCATGCCCTTGATGACGGCGCCCTTCTCATCGGGCTTCGCTTTGCTGCGAATTTCGCCCAGCACGTCGGCGTAAGATTTCCCCTCCGACGGCTTGATGAGAAGAGCGTCCGGCCGCTGCTTGCGGGGCCTCTTCTTTGGCGCCTTCTTCTTCTCTTGTCCGCCGGGCTGGCTTCCAGGCTCCTGGGGAGGGTCTCTCTTCTTCCGTCGTTTCCTAACGACGTCCGTCCATTTTTCGGGGTCCGATGTCTCCCCTGGACCGTCACCTCTCGGTTTCTTCTCAGCCTCCGGTTGGGCGGGGCTGGAAGCAGCCCGCTTCCCACCGGCCGGCTGAGCCTTCACCCGCAGTGATGGGGTCGTCTGCGTCGACGCAGTCACCGACTCACATGACTGCCACGACCTCCTCAGCTGGATTATGTGGTGAAGGCTGGCCTCCAATTGGACGATGCCATCCTTCACATCCTGACTGATGTTCTTCTGCCGGGTGGAAGCGGCCTTCATCACAGCGAGGGTGTCGAAGCACTTTTTGATGTGCTCCTCCTCCTGCTGCCTGGCGAGCGCGATGACCGCCTCGAAGGGAGACGACCCATCATCCATCCGCTCATTTACAGTGGGTGTCTCATCGATGGCCACAGGTGTTTTGGCCCCCGATGAGGCAGGTGTCACGACACGGCTCGGCGGCGATCTTCCAATGCGCGACCTTCTTTCGAAGGGGCTTGCCACCTTGTCACCGGGCCCGCTCAGTGAAGAGCGGTTATGCGACTAGTTACTTTGTGGGGTTAGGGTACCCCGTTTTGATTCTTGCACCTTTTGAGTCTCTTTTCCTTCAGTGCTGTCCATAGTGTCTGGCTTAGCCCCCGAGACTGGGCATTGACCCCCCAATAGTACCCCGATGAGAAAGTCAGACCGACCCATCACCAGAGAAACTATATCCGTGTTCGACCGCCTCCAAAACACCGGCGGTCCCAGACGAGCAGTGGCCTCGGCAGAGCCCCCCCGTGACCGCAGCAGGGCCCTATCCGGTCGCCAACCGGCACCGCCACGGCCAAAGGGATTTTCGCCGGCTGATAGGGCAGCCAAGTCAGCTGGCTGGGCTGACCCGGGCCCCTGTACTATCCGGCAGCCTGGGAGGTGCAGAACCCACTGTAATGTAAACTGTAATGTAAAAACTGTAAAAGTACTAGTAATGATGAGGAGTGTTTACAAACATACAAATATAAACATGGTTGAATCAAATATGCCTGAATCTATATTAAAACGACCAAATTATTATCAGCTATGGGTAAAAATTATGTTTTGTTAGTAAACAACAGAAATATAACCATTGATAACACTAATATCATCTCAAAATTGTTTAACGTACTAACAAGTTTTAAAATATTAAATAGAAGGTGGTATGATCCAAAGTACCGTTCGGGACTCGTCCGAAAGTGCTTAATTGAAACACTATCTCGTACCGATAACAGCCACTTCCCGGACTATATAGTATCGAAATGTACGATTTAATATGTTATGTAAAAACATAATGACTGTTATATTATAATCTTAAAAAAAACTTGACTCGAAAAATACTCGAAACTCGCGGTTATTTTTTAAAACTCGGCCCGACTTCAAAAATATGACTAAATATAACTTTAAAAAAATATATCCCACACACCCCTAACAACAGTGCTGCTGGACGTTCAAAGTTCAAATCACGTACTACCGTTCTCGGGTTTCATTATTTTCTTGTAAGGCAAATGTAGTCCCCTCTTGAAAGTTAATAAAAATTCCCGATTATGGAAATTACGTCGTAAACCTTTAACATAAACATTTTAAAAAACATTGAGTTGTTAAACCTCTAATGAATATAGCTTACTGAGACGCTTTTTATATTCACCTTTTAGATTTAGGCTACAAATATATCATCATTAACTATCAAAACATCAATCCTACGATTTCAAAACGTTTCTTTTTGAGAAACTCAGGTACTTTTTAAATTGGCCTTATAACTTAAGACAAGTCTGAATTCCCCCTAATTTTCCTTTTTTGATACGACAATGATAACATAGTTAAATTAAATACTCCGTTCGGACAATACATTAAAAATTAATATAAATTTCTTTGATTAAATAAATTTAATTAATATTAGTTCGAATATTTTCACAATCTATAAGAAGTCACAACTAATCGAATGTTACAAAGGTTGGATTACAATTACAGCAGGTATTTACTAAAATATTGGTTAATTTATTCAGTTTGAATAAAATCTATTACAACAAATACTTAACCCTCCAATTAGAACTATGAACATGCAAATCTCTTATAGATTGTATTACGTTAATTATTATACAAATGAAGATTTTCCTGCAAAATAGAAAGTAAAAACATTTTCTTATTGAATTTTTAGCCTCTGGATATCAATAAATACTTGAAATGGTTTAAATACCTGCCTTATGGTACCCTATAGTAGCAATAGTACTACTAGTACTACTAGTTTCAACTTTACAATGAAGTCTTTATCAGACACACAAGAATGCCCTACAGGTTTTCCTTGTCTTCTTCGGTTGAGAAGTCGTCAGTTTATAAAAATGTTCACACGGACACGGACATTACAAACAAACAACACACGTGCTAGTGCATAACGTGGCAGTTTCCGTGTGAACATGATTATAAACTGACGAACCGCGAAGATTACTGTACAAGAAATCCCAGTAGGACATCCTTGTGTGCCTAATGAAGACTTGATTGTAAAGTCGAAACTAGCAGCACTATGGCAACTATAGATTGCCATAAAGCAGGTATTTAAACCATTATAAGTGTAAATATTGTTTTTAAACCTTAATAAAATGTCAGTAAATGCCGTACAGCCGGGTGCCGCAATATGGGTGCAGCAGCGGGTTGCCTACCACCCTCCCGCAGGCGCAGCGCAGTTTGCCTAATGATAATGCCCCCTTTAATCTGTGCAGTTTGGTGAACTAAGATCATCATATTATTTGTATATTTGCCCCTCGACGATCCCCTAGAAACTGAACCCGCTGCTCATGTAATTATATTTACCATTATTAATACATACGAATGCAGCAAGGAAAATGCAAAGTATATTTTAACTTTGAAACAAATTTAGTTTTAATCTAATTCTAGTTTAATTGCAGATCCATACTGAATCTTTCTCTGTCATTTTATTTTGCTTTATAGCTCATGACACTTTTTCAATTTTAAGTTCGGCTGAAATATGGTTGTGACTTTTTGATGTGCTAGTTACTATGTAGTTTATCTATTTCTGGGATTTTGTACAGAGCAAATCGACCTCTAGAAATTGATTTTTCTACACATATCTGGTATCAAATTAAAGCTATTACTCTTCGGATGTTCCTTTTGCGGGTTAGGAAAACATCCCATGAAAAGCCTTTGCACAGGAGGCTTTTGAAATTCCAGCGAAAGTGCTACTATCTGTGTTAGAACCTGTGAACTTTTTCCAATTCACAATTTTTTGTAACAAAACAGATGATCAAGATTTGATATTGTTCCAGAGATATCCCCCAGAATGCAGGTCTAGCAAAAGTCAGTCAACATTCATCCACATTATGATTTTGATTTCTTAAAATATTGATGTTCTTTAAGACTACAGAAAACAAGGAAGAGTATTTGTCTATTGAAACTCAGACCATCAGTCTGTAATCATCTAAGTTTACAGTATAGAATGAATTTTGTTTAAAAGGGAACTTAAAACGGAAACAAGTACAGGAGGTACTCTGGAGATGGGATTTTCTAACAAACTATTAACAGTGAATACACATTGATACATGTAACGTTTCAACACATTGATGAATGTTCAACGTTTAGAGTTTTAAAAGTTAAATAACCTAAAATAATAAAGTTTTAAAACGCTAAAACCTGTATTTTGTAAATGTACATGAAATGCGAAAGATGTTGAAGTGTTAACGGTTAGCCTGTCTATTTTGTTCGATTTTTAAATCCACCAATAACAACATGCCTATTCAATGAAGGTGTTTCATTGAAAGTTATGTTACTTACTTGGGTACAAATTTGCCAAACATGTATTTAAGATGTGACAAAGAAGCGGGCCAATTTGAAAATTTAATTCCTTAGCCGTTTTGAGAGTTGAATAATTTGTTTTCACGGCGAATGGCTATTTTATAAATGTTATATAGAGATCAGTTCATCGGTAGATCAGTAGTTTGCCCATTTATTACCATTTGTTGTTAAGACCCAACAAAGATGATTGTGAAAAACTAAGGCGTTGATGTTGTGTAGAATTAACATAAAGATTCAATACTCAGGAAAACTCTGAAAAAGAGACATGAAGATGCACCAAGCAATGAAGATCCATGTAAACTAACCCCCTTTCTGTGCAAAATGAACGTTGTTGCACTGTCGAAATTTTAAAGAGTAGAACTTATTCATAGACACTTTTAAAGCAGATAAAATCAATGAACTTCTCAAATTCTGTGAGGAATTTCTTACCCATATTGAAGTTTAAAGTCTAAGGTAATAAGTTATTTTTTATTTTAAAGTTTGCCACTACGAGAAGTTCAATTACTGGCAATATTATTTCAGTGCTATGACACTTACCTCACTAGAAATAAAATAATAAATAAATAAAGAAATAATAATAATAATAATAATAATAAGAAGAAGAAGAAGAAGAAGAAGAAGAAGAAGAAATATTATTCTTTATTTTTTAGATGGTAAAACAATTCATACACTTCCTCTTTAAAAGGTATTTTGCGCTGCAAAACTCCAAACATAATCAACATGAAACTAAAGCCTATTTTACCAAGTTGTTTTTAAGTCACGAAGTGACGCGGGCTGCTAGTTCTATATTAGCAAAATTAAAGTTCCCTGCTTCTTTTTTAAGTTCATAACTTTTAAGTTAAGTTTTAGCGAATTTCCCCTATAGGGAAGAAGCTATTACCGTAGGTGTCATGGAAAGACCTAAGCTCGGGACCATTATAAATTTTCGTTTTGGGGCCCCCAGAAGCAAAAAACACTATTCGTTCGTATATATATATATATAATATATATATATATATATATATATATATACAATATATATATATGTGTGTGTGTGTCTCTGTTAGCACTATAGCGGCCGCAAAAATGGTCCGATCTTTATCAAATTTGGTACAGACATGTAAAGTGGTAATCAATTGGACGAGTTCGTGAACCAGCCCGATCGGACCACCGGAAGGGGGGGGTAAAGGGGGATAAACCCCCCAAAACAGGGGGTTTTGAGTTTTTTTACATAGAAAAATAAAATTTATGGAATTTTTGATGGCACCATTGAATTTAGCTCAAAAAAACAAACAATTTAGTATTTTGAATCAATGCTCTATGTCCACTGGTTACCGAGATATTGAAAGTGGTAAACTCAGTACGTTGTCCCAATGTTAACCTTATGGGAAATAAGTAAAATTCTATATCTCGGTTATTTCTCAACATATCTTGATAGAACTTGGTAAATAGCTTCTTCTAGTTCAGATCTACTAAATATTGAATTAAAACCACCCATTTTTAATATACCTGTAGCAGCACTCCTGCATACTCTTATGGAGCTTACCAAAACATGTCAAATCTCGCTATGTTGGATTGAAATATGTTGTTTTGCACTTGAAATTCGCTGAGTATGAAGGCATTGACTTTGAATCTCTTGAGACATCTCATTCTGTGCAAAAATCTGTCGTCAACAAGCGTAGCGGATTTCAGCCGAACTAGTCGGGTAAAGCCTCCCATACAGTGTCGCTCCTAGCGGCCATGGCTTGAAGCTCGCCCGGCTCCGCCCTCAGTGCAGCGCGCGCACACGTGGCATGACGTAACTGACGTGCGTACCCCCTCTCTCCTCCCAACCCGCTGTCGCTCCCCCGCAGCGCCAGCGCCGCGAGCTCACCTTACACTTCGCCGATGTATCTGTTTACGATTCCGTCACCGCCTCTGAATCCCAAGCCTTGCGCTCGGAATTCATAGAGTAGGACAGAGCCCAAGAATAGGAAACGATTAGTAGGACAGAGCCCAAGAATAGGAAACGATTAAGAATTTATTCATTCTTTCCTATTTATGTTGGTAATCATTAGAAAAATTATAAAGCTTGTCATTTTCCTTTGAGGGTGTTATTATCAACACACCTCAACCATCATTAAAGGAACAGCACCCAGGGCCGCCGACAGACATTTTGAGGCCCGGGGCAAAGTTTGGGAGTGAGGCCCCCCAATACAAAAATATCGTAAATAAAAATTACCTTTGTAAAATAGATAAATTTGTAGAATCTGGTGATTGCAAAATTTGTTATCTAAAAATGTTGAATATCTTAATTTTGTTCAATACAAAACAACTACATCACAGGTCTGTACTAAACTTTTGATTCATGAGTTTTAAAAATTCAGAACATACTAATATTAAAAGTAGGTACAATCCTTTTTAATACGACTACTGAATAACACAGAACTTTGGATTAAAAGCACTAGACTAAAAAATTTATGGTCCTAATAAGCCTATACTTGGGGATAAAAAGGATTTAAGACACAGTTTAAGTTAATTACCATACAAATAATTCACAGACATTGTACCTAACTACTAAACCACTTTACTTGTTTTCCTTCTGTTGTCCGACCTCGTAATGCCTGTGGAGCGTGTGACGTCATCAGGACATCATTTTTGCGGTTGTATCCTAGCCCTAGCCTTTTAATATTGGGTAAAAGTAGCCTAAATTAAAGGTGTAGGAACTACTCTCTGATTAACCGATATATAGGCTCTCTTTTTGTGCCAGCTTGAGGCTACAGACGAGCGCATTCTTTCAGTCTGCTGATCGATGGCATCACGATCTGCTTAAATTTTCGTACGAGGAAACCTGTATTTCTTTAGACCTTGGTTCACACGTAGCTAAACTCAAACTCAGAGGAGAAACTAAGCTTAAGTTGTTAATCACTGATGGAAAAAATTCATGTCACGTCTTGAGTCGTAAATGTTATTATATTACTCTTTTGTAAAATATACACCATTTAGTTAAAGCTAGGGATCCTTTTCCTTGGTCCATCGAAGGCCTCTACATCTACAAAAAAGGTTTTGTGATGAATTTTAGGGTGCAGACGATTGGTATTGGTCGATTGCTGAGCTTGGTACGGATTTAGTTTAATGTGAGGTCTGGTGCAGGCCTAAAGCCGCCTTTCCACTACACAATTTGTTTTATAAACTTTTGTTTGTAAAAAATGTTTAATACAACTTTTGTTTTTAAAACTCGATCTTGTGTTTTGAAACATGTTGTAAAACAAAAGTTTATAAAATAAAAATTTCCTGTGATCTTTCCGACATGGCTCGGGAAACCTGCAACCTGTTGTAAAACACAATTTTTTTGTTGTAAAACAAAATTTTTGTTGTTGTAAAACACGATTTTTTCATTTTTAAACACGCTTTGTTGTACAACTTGTTTAATAATTTTCATTGCTTTCTTAAACATGTGCAAACCAATCAGTTTAATTGGTTGTACAACACAAATTCATAAAACAAGTTGTAGAGTGTAAACGCAGGCTTAACCTCGGGGGCCCCAGACGAGACTTCAGAAAACCAAATGAAATAGTATCCAACTAAGACAAATGAATAGTTAGGTAATTTCAATTTATATACGTTTTTAAGTACTAAGTTTCTTATGTATTTTCTAACATATTTAATTTTGATCTCCTTAATTTGAAAACTCTAATATTTAATAACTCTCAAAAATATTCTCAGCTCAAAATGTGGCCCCCTTCCTTTTGTGGCCCGGGGCAATCTGCCCCCTTTGCCCCCTCCTCTCGGCGGCCCTGACAGCACCAACCACAAACATTTGTAGAATAACAGTTGTTTATTGTTTAAGAATACAATTAGTTGTATTTGTAACTGAATGAAATTCCCCAAGTAATCTCTATACCTGTTTATAAAACCAAGCAAGAACCGTTCCGATGTAGATAAAATTTTATTGACTTTAATCATAAGCTGGGTAAATGTATTTATAGAATAAAATACACTGGCAATCAGTGTGACTATTTTTAAAATAGCCGATGATAACTAGCTTTAAAAGATAATATCTAAATTAAAAAACAGGTATCGATTTACTTTAAATAGCAGTCAACGGGTTACGCCGTTACGCCCCACCCGGAACTGGGAAAACTTAAATTTATGTATAACTGGCGCCAATTCTTGGGCCCCACGCCGTCCATAAGACTAATGTTAATTTTAGCATTGGGCTTATGGACGGCGTGGGCCCCAAAAATTGCCGCTAGTTATAATGCATTATGTCTAATGGAGATAAGTAAGAATGTAGTTGTATCAACATTTTTGCAATATTATATATTCATATTTCATTTGAGAACCAGAGGCGCAATATGGCAAAGTGCAAAGCAGTTGTGGCAGGTGAAAAAAATTTACCTCCACGGCTTGCTAAAATCGCTTGCGCATGCCAGAACTCTTGGCCTTGAAACTATTTCAATTCACCCCCTCCCCAAGAAATGTGTTGATGAAAAAGGCGGGAATTGACACCACGGTCTTAACACTGTCGACAGTTGCGTTGGTGTATTGGTTGGATGTGAGTGATACTTGATACTTGAAACATTGATCTTTGTGAGGCGTAGTTTTATTGTTGTTTTGTTTCACGTGATTTATTACGTCTGCAGCAGTAGACTACATTGGTTTTTTTCTGAAATGGATATTAGGTAAGTATTAGATTTATTACAATGTTACTGAAATATTAAAGATTTTTGTTAATTTTAATAAGCGCACTTCTCAATGAATAGTTCCTCAATTGGGTCTGAAAATTTGGGGCCCCCCCTTTCCCCCCAAAATACTACTTTACATGTCTACTCTCTACACGCCAGTAGACATGTAGCCTAGGGCAAAAATTATGTTCTTCAGAGCTGTTAAACAGAAATATTTTTAAACAATCAAACTTATATACTTTTATAACTTTTTATACTCTTCAGAACTATTACTTGAACTGGCCGAGGACTTTTGGGACACGACTTTTTATATTAAAATGACAAATTGTCTCGTTTTACGTTTGGAACTCCCGTTATTAGGTAGTCCTGTTGTCACGGCGAACTCTACCGACGGCCATTTTGTCATGTTATGGCGTAATTGTAATTTTACGACGAAGTGCATGGGTATGGGTATAGGACCAAGGCCGTAGCCAATGGGAGGGACAGGGGGTCAAAATCCCCCAGAAAATGTTGAAATTGTGTTTAAATGAAAGGTTAGAAAGTTATTTTCTTCACTTCCTGTAACCGCGGAGCCCAAACCCCCCCCCAAAAACCTCCTGGATACGGCTTTGTATAGGACGGTACGTCAAAACAATGACAATAAAACCAATACCATTCATACAGTGTGTAAAACAAGTCCCGGAACGACTTAATATTTTTTTAACCAAATCGGTTTGAGAAATCAAACTTTGCTCAGTCACTCCCTGTGTAAAAAAACTACTTTCTGAGGTGTTTACTGACTCTTGGCCCCCAGTGGGGGACGGCCCACGAGGAGGCGGTGCAAAATCTTAAATGTAAGCACAGGTCGATATGTACATAATTTTAAAGGGCTATTCAAGTAGAGTTTTATGCTTCAAACCGCACTTCAAAAGGTCCATTCTTTACAAAATGGCGGCTGATCAATAGAATGAAATGAAATCTAATAGAATTATAAAGTATTCGCCTAAATATCGAATACAAAATTGTTCACAGCCTATGTCTGGAGAATCAAAACTCCGGAATTGAATGTCAGACCTAAAAACCTACCTTTTAGGAAGCTAAAAGACAGGCTTTTAGCTTCCTAAAAGGAAGCTATCTTTTAGGCCGAAGAGGATGTTAGCTCCAATGGGGGACGGCCCACGAGGAGTCGGAACAAAATCTTAAATGTAAGCATGGGTCCATATGCACATAGGTCTAATCAAATAAAATTCAATGCCGCAAACCATATTTCAAAAAGATTGTTGGTTGAAAAATATCGGGCGATTTAAGTTTTCAACAAATTACATAGGCTTAGGTTTGATACGCAATTTGATTAATTATACTTTTATTCCAAACCCCCTCCCCAACAAACCTAAACCTATGAGCTTTTGTTGAAAACTCGAATCAGCCGCATTTTGTAAAAAATGAACCTTTTGAAGTGCGGTTTGCGGCATTGAACTCTGTTTGATTAGCACTTTAAAACGATGTGCATGCCAATCTATGCTTACATTTAAGATTTTGTGCCGACTCCTTGTGGGCCGTTCCCCACCGGGGGCGAAGAGTCAGTAAATACCCCAGAAAGTAGTTTTTTTACATAGCAGTGAATGTGCAAAGTTTGATTTTTCAAACCAATTCTGTTAAAAAAATATTTCGCCGTTTCGGGATTTTTTTACACACTGTAGGCCTATAGTACTGTGATGCCATTGTTGTTAATTTTACTTCTCAATATTGTCTACATATATTAGAACAAAGGATAAAATGACCGTATAACTCGATAAAGCCTATTTTATTAGGTTTTTTTTAAGTGACGACACGGGCCAGTCACTTATAAACAGCTATGTATCATTCATGTTGTGGACAAATTATAAATAACATAATAAAAAGTACCATTTCAAAACAAACCGGAGTACAAACAGTTTACTACAAAATAATTATATGAGGAGCCTAAAAGCCAAGAGGTACAAGTGACATTTTTTTACTTTTAAGAAAACAGCAATCAAAGTTTTGCTTTGACCCATAATTCACAATTATTAACATAAAATTCTATAATAAGTGTTAATACTACCTACTGTTACTCAAGAACCCCTACATTAAGGTTTAAGTATCTTACTTTGAATAGATTGTTTTATACACATTTTTTTATATTTATAAACACCAACTGTACCCCTTGGCTTCCAAAGAGTATTACCTTTTTATTTAGTTGATAGGTGGATCATGCCTGGAGTGCTGAATGAAATACCCCTATTGCAGCAGACCTGCATGCTCAGTGAATTTCAAATGCAAAAGAACATAATTCAATCCAACATAGCGAGATTTGGCATGTTTTTGTAATCTGCATAAGATCAATATGGGGAATGAGTATGAAAGTTTGCTGCAACAGGTATGTTAAAACTGGTAGGTTTTAATTAAATGTTTAGAAGATCTTAACTAGAAGAAATCATATACCAAGTTTTAATGAGATATGTTAAGAAATAAGGAAGACATAGATTTTTTATTTTCCATAAGGATGACATGGAGAATGATTATGCAGCCATAAAAATGGAAATATCGGGGATTTTAGACTGAAATAGATTAGATACCATCTAGATGAAGCCACAAACCAAGTTTTATTAAGATTTGTTGAGAAATAAGCGAGATATAGAATTTTACTTATTCCCCATAAGGTTAACATTGGGACAGTGTACTGTGTTTACTACTTTCAATGTCTCGGTAACCAATGGTCATAGAGCAATGACATATTAATTGTTTATTTTTTTGAGCTAAATTCGATTGTGCCAACAAAAATCTGATTATATTTATTTTTCTATGTAAAAAAACTCAAAAAACCCATTTTTGGTTGGATGCCAAGGAACTATATTTGGTTCTCCTTGGATGCCAAGGAGTACAAGTGCAACTTATACCTATTGGCTTCCAAGGAAGAACAGCTGATTCTTGAAGTAGTACTTATATCCTCCGCTAGATTTCAGCACCTGTCAAAGAAAACCTTAATACCCCTTTACTACTGAATTCTACTGCTTATTAGCTTCATTTCTGTGTACTTAACTCAAAATCTCAAAAAATGTCACTTGTACCCCTTGGCTTTTAGGCTCCTCATATACTTTAAGATTGTATAACCGAAACAGGTAGATCAAGTTTAAATATTTGTTTCAAAACTATTTCCCGTTGTTTTAAAAATAAACCGTTCTACAAACAGTTAACTAAAGAATAGGTAATTATTTACTTTAAGATTGTCTAACCGAAACAGAGAAAAAATCAACTATTAACTATTTTTTACGGATTAGTCATTAAGTCACTAAATGAACAAACTGTTTTGGGGTCACCTTCTCGTCCTCGTCGGAATGGGAGCTCTACTAAGAATTCACATTCTACGGTGGAAGGTGGTGGGAGGAACATGAGTGTACGGCGCCGGCGGGCGCAGCGGCAGCGGAAGTGGCGGTCGGGGCGGGGAGCGGGGAGTAAGGGGGGACTGACAGCCGTAGAGGGCGCTATCTTGTGGCGATGCCATGAACTAAGACCGTCCGCTGCGCTTGCAACGCTGTCTCGCGGAGGCTCAGACGAACTAACTGAACCAACCGATCCTGGCTCAGGTCCGATCGCTACAGCTGCGCCGTATGAGTGGGATGTCTCAAGAGATTCAAAGTCAATGATGAAGGTCTGCTGCAACGGGGGTATCTCCATTTACAATGTATAGGGGGGAGAAAGTAAAAATCTATGGCTCACGCGACACCTCCGGTCACCGTATGTTTGCCTCATGCCACACAGTGTGAACTAGTTCTTGTTGTGTCCGCGAGAGCTGTACTCGTGAGTCAGTGTCGGTAAGGCAGAGTGCCACTGACGTCGGTCACACAGTACGGAGTGTAGTTCATTCAGTTCGACTTATTACCAGCAGGACGCGCTGCTATGCGCCAACTACTAAAACCTAAATAAAAATACTAAGTTTTAAATTTCAGTTTTTTTATTGAACTTAATAGGACACAAACAACAATTAAAATAATTTATGATCGGTCTTATATTCAGCACATTTTTAAGATTTTTATATTAGAGCAAAAATGTTTTAAGTTCTCGAATATATGAAAATGTGAGTTTCAATAGTGATCCCTGCTCCACCGTCTACTGATTCCTGATTCACCTCTCTAACCATAAATCCATTAACGGCGTAGAGGAAACGATTTCGATTTTGAATAATTATCTGAGAAGTCGCAAGTCGTTTCTCTTACTTGAGTTCGATGAGCGGCTTAATACATATTGAATCCGTTGCCTTTTTGAGCGAGTACCGTGAGTGGGTTTTGGGTGGGCTGTGTTTGAAGTTCAGTCGAGTTACATTAGATATTCCTATTTGAGAGCTAAGAATTGTCGCGTTTGATGAAATACGAGGGTGCGTCTCTGGAACAACTGTTGCACCGGACTAATAGGTACTTTTTGTTTAGAATAGAATAGGAATCTGTTTAATGAAGGAATGTAAGAAATACAGTTTTATAACTGTTGTCAGGGCCGCCGAGAGGCCATGTCAGCCAAGTCAGAAACTTGGGGCCCGGGATGAGCGGATTTTTTTGATTGAGGAAATATTGGTTTAGACATCCTGGAAATAAAATTATGCCTACGTATTAAAAATTAAAAGTCTAGCTTCACACACAAATTATACTTTGATAATATTCAGCTAATACAGTATTCTGTTAAGGCAGAAAAGATTGTTTTGTCTGTCTGTACTGTATTTGCCACTGATTGCACACTACGGCGCGGTGGCGACCAGCGAGTAGTGAACGTATAAGTGACTCATTACCTCTCTCATATTTATTTACAACAACTTAAATCTTAAATGAGCTTTGATGAAATTATCAACGATGGTAAACAACAAGAGTTGCAGTTAACGCAGCAGATGGCCAGTAAAAAAATCGTGCGCTTTGATCATGAAAGACGGCAGAGAACTTTGTGAATGGAACGAACGCGGAAGTTATGGGGAAAAGGCGAGTGTCTGGAGAATCCAATAGTGCGGCATCACTGGTAGCGGTAATTTTAAATCAGAGTAGACTTTTTTAAATCCGACCGACCATTTATCCTCAATTGGTTCGGATTTTCGGGGTTCCTATATGTATGATGTTCCACCTCTAGACTGCCTAAAAACGCGAGTTTAGAGATCTAATTTTCTAACATTTTCCGGGGGAGGACCCGAGGACCCCCAGACCCCCTTTCACTGGGGCGTATTCCATACCTCCCAGACCCCCGGGCCCGTGCGGTGTGCAGACTTGGGGCCCGGCTTGGCTCTCGGCGGCCCTAACTGTCGTGCTTGATGAAATACGAGGGTGCGTCACTGCAACAACTGTTGCACCGGCCCAAGAGGTACGTTTTGATCAAGTTATGTCTACATGGTCGGCGACATTGTTTAACAAAATCGGTATATTAGCACCGATTAACGAATACGTTCGTTAATATAGGTACAAAGTTATGTTGAAAACATTTTCCCCCTTCATTGCCAACAAATGCACCAAATATCAGCACCCCCTGCAACCCCAGAAATCCGCGCATGAATCACCTGGGAGAGTAATGAGTGGTATGTCTTATAAAAAAACATATTAGACAGTTCCATCCGGTCCGCACTGTCCGCGGAACATTTTGAAGTTGGGTCCCGGTTTTATGAATGAGTAGAACATCTCATATGAAGAAAGTGAGTTTTCGGTAAACGCCAAAAACAATCGAAGTAACTAATTATCACTTTACTAATAAAGTCCTTATCTCAGCTTAATATTTTTGGTTTGATTTGTATATCGGCTTAATGTCTGGTGATGTACACAACATTTTGTAATTTATAAGAATTTGAATTTTTTGGGGGGATAAAAAAACCTTTATTGAAAACTATTTTTTACTATCATTTTATATTTCTGCCTAAATCTGAAAAACTTGCTTGTTTTATTGCACCCTAAATCATTTATGATTATTATTTTGTTATTAGAGGAGAAAAAAGTAAGTACAGAGACCATTTTACCACTCATGAGTCTACCATGAACTACGTGATATAGATGACGCAGTGCTAGCGCCTAGTCCCCGTATTCGCCTTTTATATGTATAAATATTTGAGTAAATGTTATACAGCTGATATTTGTATATCTGCATTTGAATTTTACCTTCCCCCAACTGTCAATATTTTAACTTCAGTTTAAGTCATATACAGCAAAACCTGTGTGGTAAAGTAAATTGACAACCACAAGTCTGCTATATAGGTAATCTAAACATCCCTGAACATTTTAGAACGAATAAATTATTTATTAATAAGAATATAGTGTAACTAATTATAATCCTCCACCAAACAGAGCGCACCAAATAGAGCGGGCACCAAATAGAGCAGGTGAGTGAGTGAGTGCTATGCTGGCGAAATTCGCTGAGTTTGCAGGTCTACTGCGAACGGGGTATTTAAATTTTTAAATAGCTGTAAATAAATTATTAAATCTACATTATGCCTTCAACAAGAAATACAATGGGAGTTTATTAAATTACTTTAGAATATGTTAAAAAATTATGATGCTAGTATTTAATTTAATTTTACATCAGTGCATGCCAGAAATGACCATAATTTTATAGCTATTTATAGTTGTTATTTAAACTATATGACTTCTTATTCAGTGAACTTTTTATAAATTTTTAAGTATGTCTAAATAACTTAGTAAATCTACATTATGCCGCCAAATAATACATACAATGGAAGTTCATATTGATTCAATTATTTTAGAATCTGTGAAGAAATTATGACTCTTGTAATTTATTTTATTTTACATCAGTGTATGCAAAAAATTACCATAATTTTATACGTATTTATTATTATTCAAACTACACGATTTCATACTTTGTGAACTTCCATCGCCGTGTCTCTCAATATTTTATAGAAAGGGAATCTGTCTATTTTATCAGTTATAGGTCAGGGAGTCATGTAACTTAACAAAGAAGGCATGTTTACTTGTTTAAAGTGATGTTAGGTCGGAAGTTGTGTTTCCGGTGGAGGTTGGATGTACACTTCACTGCACTCGGTGACATAAAATACGAAGGTTAATTAATTTTCTTACAACCGCGGTTAACTGCCAATTCCTGCTCTGAAAACCAATCGAAAAACAGCTTTTTATTGAGGAGCGAGCGGTAAAGTCTCTATCACTCGCCATCTGTTTACTTTACCGCTCGCCAGCTGATTGCATTGTAAAGGTGACCATACGTGCTTTGTACAAGCACGACATTGGTCTTATGAGACAAAGCACGACGTGCCGCGCACGCCGAAGCCCACACACGTAACGGCACTGCGTGCTTTTACCACAGAGAAGGTAGAGAATACCTTCTCTGTGCTTTTACTCATAAGATCAATGTCGTAGAATTGCATGACGAGCAATACACGGCGTGCAAAGCAAAGTCGTTGCCTCCAGCTCTTCCGCTTCCGTTTTGGTTCGACTTGTTTATAACCTCAAAATCATAAATGGCGCATTCAGTTACGATGGACGGCATTTCGCGTGTAAAGTGTCTTTACGCTCTTAATACATAAATAACAATGCCATTCACGGAAGGGATAAATTTCTCTACATTTTTTCGAAAATTGCTCTCAGTGTATATTAGTCCATGGAAAAATCAATAAAAGTACATGGGAGTAACAAAAAACTTTACTTGTCATTGCCTTTTTTTCAAAATTCAGCTTTTACATTAAAGATTCCATTATAGTTTCCTAAATAATCGTATCGAAAGTTATAGAATAAAGGTTGCTGAATAACTAACCCAGCAATCCTTGACTCCAAGGACGCCTTAAATATTCCAATAGCTTATTTGTGAATTGCAAATATTGAGATTTACAGGAGTCACACGGTTAGCAGGTGAAGCGTTTATCGATTCTAGTGATAAGTCAATGTGACATTTAAATCTTAATTTCTGTTTTTGCAATTTAGTCTAACTCAGTACAAATATTACGGGTGTTCTAATTTGTAACCATTTACACAAACACAAATTGGTCTTAACCGAATGATCTTTAAAGTAAAGCTACTGTAAAGAAAATTATAAAAGATCAATAGTTTTTATCACATCAATTTTACCCGCAACAACATCTTTCCACTCTGCAAGCACGCCCTTGAGAGCATACTTCAGTATTCTTTAAATAAAATCTTAAAATGATCACTGTTTTATTTTCCAATAAACCCATCATCTAGCAATACAGCCTGGAAGTAAACAAACCATAAAGCGAGATCAGTCACAACAGTTTGTAGGTCACAATCGCTGCTTGATATTCCGAGAGCCTCTCAGCGCCGCCGCCGCTGTTGGCAAACAAAGACTTTTCCTGGTCAGGGCTGTAAATTTGTCAAGGTCGGGGAAGGGTTTTTGACAAAAGAGTGACGGGGAAATTTGCCAAACGTCGGGCGTGATGTATTGTACGTAGCAGCAGCGCCGCCGTCCGCGGGCCGGGGCCAGGGCTACCTGCCGGCCGGGCGGGGCCGCGGTACAAGTCAACCCAGGGTCTGGTGCCGCCAGATGTGACGAATCTGTGTGCTTTCAAAGCACTATTTACCAGAGAGATCTTTCATTCAAGGATTCGAGAGACAAGTTTTTTCTATGTTTATGGGTATTATTTGGCTACAGGCATGGGTTTGTTGTATTATGTTATCATTTTTATCTCTACAAATCGCAAATGAACCACTGTATTTAAAAATGTAAAAAATTTTAATTCTTTAAAAATTTTAAATTTTAATATTTAAAATTTTAAAATTAATTAATTTTAAAAATTTAAAAATTAAAAAAATTAAAAAAGGCCTAATGCCAGCATTAGCTCTTATGCCTACTTATATAGTTAATATACTCTCTTATGATTCAATGTGACCAGACTCCACAAGTCTATACTCCTGTTCCAACGTAAATAAAATTATATTTCACAACGTAGACTCATATTTTATAAAATAAAATAATTTAATAGAAGAATATACTAACGTACCATCCCTTGTGATTTTAGTAAACGTTATCAAACGCTGGGCGTCTGCGAAACTCATATCTCGCCCAGTGCATGGTTTCACTAAAAAAAACTGTCCCGCCAAGATACTACGATCATTATTTACATACGAATGTTTTCATTTCTTTAACAATTACTGCTTCAGAACAATTATAAGTTCAGATGAACTCACCGATACATAATGTTAGAGTACGATTCACGTAAGTTGGCCAAAACAAAAGTATAGCTGGCGCCAATTCTTGGGGCCCAGTCCGCGCATGGGGCGGGGAGTGGGTAGGCTGGGAGGAGAGGGGAGTAGTAGCGGCAGCGGCGGCCGACATTGTACTAGCCTGGCTGCGTACATTCGGCAGCTCGCACATAGTTACTGCTTCTCTGTCAATCGTTGTTCAGAGTAACAAGACGCTTCAATAAATACTAATGAAATATTTTATATTATTGAATAGAATTAAAACAGATCATTAATCGCCAGTAAGATTCAATGTTCCGTCGCGTCGGTAAATGTTTTTAGGACGACATGTAGTGACACGCTATTGTTGACGGCTGAGAGCAGAATGACAGTGCTGCGCTCTAGCGAGTCATTGTCGCGCATGCGCACTAGCCGTTTTTGCTACCGCGCATCCACCGCACTGGGCCCCAAGAATTGGCGTCAGTTATAAACAAACTATTATCTTCTTACGAACCTAAGCATAAAATCCAGCTGTGCTAAAAACATTGCTAACAAACATCTGTTTTAGCATAAAACTTGCAGTACAGTGAAAGTTCTGGTGCGATATTGCACGAGAAAGTTCTCTTGCGCAACCTAAAATATTACTCACGGGCTTTTTCAAATTGAATATATATATTAACACGGGGTTGTGTCATGGATGCGGCATGATTAATAGTCTTAAATTTTATTATCAAATAATTTGTACAAAGAAAAATAAGTTAGGTTTGTTTATAATTAGCCCTCAATACTTGCTGCAAGTCAGCATCTGACTTGTTTCATATTTTGTTCAAAACTTATCTAAATTGGTCAAGTAAAAAATAAACAAGCATCTGAACAAAGTAAAATAAATGTCAATCAAGAAATGAATCAAATTGAACTTTACCGCTATGTAAACAAGTTCAATAAAAATAGAAAATTCTAAGAATAGGCGATATTTTAAATATTCAATAACCTATAAGATTGCCACGAATGACAACAAAACAATATTGTAAACAAACGCAACGTGGCGATTTGACAGTTCGGAGAAAATGAAAACAAATACCATGTGGAACCAACAATGTTTTCAATGTGACTTGTATAAAAGTTTTTGATGAGATGATTAGTACATGCTTTGGCCAACTTAGGTGAATCCTACTCTAAATAAGAGTAGGCTGCTCTGCCCAGCCCTGGTTTAAACGGTGTGAAAATATAATGGTCAAATAACAGCTATCCTCCAGTTCTGAGAGTTTCGCACGGTACAATTTTATACACATACAACCTGTGACACAGTTAAATATGTGGCCATAAAAAATAGTCTTCTCTTGTATATAATTTTTTTAGTATAACCTCAGTGATGACTCCTAAATTATTCAATGTCCTGATGGCTTTAGATGGTGCTAAGCGGACAATAGTGGCTACGGAACATTCCTCAGTTTATTGCTGGGGTAACTATAAAAATCTCCCCAGGCGAGGGTCTACACTGGGGCTGGGGCAAGCTGGGGCGATGTCAGAGCTCCTCCAACCTCCAGCTACCGCGCTACACGGTCTTCACACTGATTATTCAAACTGGGTAAATGCAGTTCTCACACGAGCCTCGTATACGGTACAACGAGATATATACATATAGTAAATACAGTCTACATTGCATGCAAAGGAAATTTGCCTAACTTTGAACTCGAGGTGTTCTCTCCTTCAATGAGTATGAACAGTAACGCCAAGGCCAATAAAGGACCTATAGTTTCTATACATACCCTTCATCAAAAGATCAAATGATCAGTTAAAAATATACGAGAAGCAAAAAAAATTAAAACAATAAAAAATTCCGTTTCTCTTCTTCAATATAAAGAGTAATAATATGACGAAGCAAACAAAACTAAAGATGTTAGTTAAGACTCGTTAAGAGTCCTCCCTACCCAGCCAAAAATGTTCAAAAAAAGCTCTCACGCGGACCCCTATTAGTCGAGTAAAAATAGGTTTATACCTAGAAGTAATTGTAATATAAATTGGAATGGTTGTTTCTTAATGGAAAAAATGTCATAAACACGATGGAACATAGTCTACTCATGTACGACCCTGGGTTTAGCCGCCATCTTGAAAAATAGGCGGCCATCTTGGATTTTATGCAAACATTTACTAAATCATCTACTATATAGTAACCAATTAACCTAAAAGGTCAACTTTTTTACTAAAATGTTCCCAGTGAACCAGGCTTTCATATAAATACATTTATATCTGATTACTTATTCATTTCTCAGAAATATAGTAACTGAAACTTTACAATTTGCAAAACATTTGTTGTACTTTTACAGTTATTATGAATTTATACATTAAAACTGAATTTTTGTTTTTGAACCACCATATTCATTTTAAAGAGAGAAAAATTTGCTACAGAATCAGTCTGTTGGTATGGCCTTTCAGCCATTTTAGAGTGGAACGGGAGCGGAATAAATATTTCTTTTCAGGACTTAACGGGACAGTTAGACCATAGTATAGATATTTAATGTTACAATCTATCAAACTTCTGACCACTAGGGCAATTGCAATATAAAGTAAATTGATTGAGTCTAGATGAAAAATTTACGAAAAACACGATGGAACATAGTCTACTCATGTACGATCCTGGGTGTAGCCGCCATCTTGAAAAATAGGCGGCCATCTTGGATTTTATGCAAACATCTACTAAATCCTCTACTGTATAGAAACCAATTAACCTAAAAGGTCAACTCTTTTACTAAAATGTTCCCAGTGAACCGCGCTTTCATTTAAATACATATATATCTGATTACTTATTCATTTCATAGAAAAATAGTAACTGAAACTTTAAAATTTGCAAAAAGATTTGTTGTACTTTTACAGTTTTTATGAATTTATACATTAAAACTTATTTTTTGTTTTTGAACCACCATATTCATTTTAAAGAGAGAAAAATTTGCCACAGGATCAGTCTGTTGATACGGTCTTACAGCCATTTTATAGTGGAACGGGGTCGAACTAAATATTTCTTTTCAGGACTTAACAGGACAGTCAGACCATAGTATAGATATATAATGTTACAATCTATCAAACTTCTGACCACTAGGGCAATTACAATATAAAGTTAATTTACTGTACCTAGATGAAAAGAGTGCAATTAACACGATGGAACACAGTCTACTCATGTGCGACCCCGGATTGAGCCTCCATCTTGAGAAGCAGGCCGCCATATTTGATATCATGCAAGATTTTTCTAAATCCTCCATTGTATGGAAACCACCAAATTTTCCTGTTTAGTTTGTATAGTAGTATAGTTAATAATACTAAATTAACTTAAAACAACTTCAACAATACAAATACAAATTTACACCTTAACAAGAACTTTAATTACCACAAAGATTTAACATTAGTTTATAACTTATATAATTGAATGTGGAAGTTACATTTTGGCACAAAATTGGAGATTTAATCATTTTCCCCTTGGCTCAAAAACGTTTTATTAGAGAAGGTACACCTAGAAGGAGACAAAAATGTTATATTCTTTGCAGAATAAAACTCTCACCTAAGTTAGTTTAAGGTTAATAACTAAATACTAACTTTTTCAAGGTAAAAACATACCATAATCGAAAAATGAAAAATAAGAAATTTAGAGACTGTGAATAAATTTAATTTACAGAAAAATCGTTTTAAAAAATATTATGATATACGTATAACGGGGACAAACCCATCACCCTGAATTATTGAAAAATATTTACTGTTCATGAGGCTCAACAAATGTAGTTTAAAAAAAGTAATGATAAAAATATATTTAATGACTGATAAACAAAGATTAAAGTAACCATCAAGTTAAATTTAAACTCTGTTTGACTGCTTATTAGGGTTGTTTATTAAATAAAAATTTAAGCATTAAATAAAAATATTAAATGATGTTACAATTCCTCAGATAAAATGATACTCCAAGTAGTAAAACTTAAATCGTAGATCACATGGAACACATTAAACGATCACATATTTCCAATTTAACGATTGATAAAAGCGGAAAAGTTACAAACTAGAGGACAACAAATATAAAAATTGAAAATTAAAATAGGTATCTATGTTCTAATTATATACAAGAAATTCATAAATAGGCTACATTAAAAGATTAATAACCTAAATAAAAATAGTTAAAAAATAGTTAACTCTATTAACTGATTAGGAACTGCTAGATTACACGGCACAGATTAAAACATGAGTAACATTAGTCATTTATAAAATGGACAAAAAGACAAACTTATGGAATGAATACAACTATTAAAAGATCAAAATTAAAAATACCTATGTCCTAATAATATTATTATTGCTAAATATACAACAAAAGTTCAAATCCTTAATCCTTTTAAAAGTCATCGTCTACATCGGTTGATATTGAGTTATTACAACTTACACCCCGGCAATCAGAACAAGCACTTGTGCACTGCATCCCTTGTCTTTTACAAATGCATTGCTTGGTTGAGCATTGAGTTGTAGAGCAGCCACATCTGATGAATTTCAATAAGTTGTCTGGGGCTGGTGCTTTCGACATCTTTTTTGGTTTCAGTTTTCCTTTATGTACTTCCCATCCCCACTTTAACGGGTCAATGTTTATCCCCAGCCACTGCTGAATTTGATGATACACCCGGAAACTGTGGAAAGAAGTAGCATCTTCTGTTGGAGGTAATGACTCAGGTTTAATGGTTTTGATGGACCTGGTTGCCTTTATTGTGAATGTTCGTAGCCGAAGTTCATTCAAAGTTTCTCCAACCTTACCTGCAGATGAAAGTTGTTGTTTAGTTTGGTTTAAAAACTAAATTTACTACAACAACATAATAATTACGACAACAAAAAACTGAACATTCCACAGCACCTATATAAGATTAAAATTAATAGAAACAAAAACCTTTTTACAAAGTATGTTTGTAAAGTGATATTGTGTTATTTAAAATATTTATAAAAATATTGAAAATGGAAATTACTTTATTAAATAACAAAAAAAAAACAATATACTATTATCTTCTGTATATGAAGTCAATGATATTATTTAATAAACCTAATAGTAAAACATTGACTAATTTTAAATTGCAATAAATCCAAAGTTTATTTTTTTTGAGTGGGCATTAAATCAATAAAACAAATTACATAATGAAATATAACGTGTTTTTTAATTATGTGCATGTAATAATTATTTTTACTTGGATTGACTACATTACAATAATTAGTAACCGATATAATTTTTGTCGATCTTGATCTAAGATTAAATTATGACTAAATATTTGTTTTAAAGAAAAACCTTATCATTTAAAGTTATAATCACTTTCAGTATTAATGATATTATAATTACCTCGATAAAGGGCCACCATGGTTTCATCGCCAGCTGTTTTGACTTCATCTTGAGTTTTCCCCACCGATTTAAAAGCAGCCGCCTGCTTTTTCAAGCTATCGTTTTTCAAAAGGAATTTAATTAAGTCAGATTTTCCAAGACCAAATGGCTTTGATGTAGTATCACACCCTAACATTGCATGTGCAAAAAGTATGTTACTATAAACATCCTCTCCAAGTTTGTTCCTGATGTTTTTTATGTCATAAATAATTTCACTGGTTGATGATTTCTTAGGCTGAGGTAGGAGAAAAAGATCATGACATTCTGGGTTAACATAGTGAATGAGCAATACTAGAAGGTCTGTGTCATCCCCTACTATAGCTGTTGGTTGATTACGAGCAGAAGAAATGCCTTCAGTAACAATCAAAAGGTCTGCATCTCCCTTAGCCTGCTTGATGGAACAACCAGCTGATTTCAACTTAGCCGAAAGGGAATCTATAAAGGCTTCTTTGTTGGAGGGGTTAGAAAGGAACAGTTCTTTCTTAATGCACACATGCATCGAAGGAATGAAGTTAACTTGGGGTCCTTCAAAACCTGATCTTCTTTGGTGAGTCTCTGATTTTGTGGAGAGCTTTTCCCCGTAACCATCAAAGACAACAGTGGCTTTTCCATACTTTTTTAGAATATAATTCTGATATGCTTGAAAGATTTCCTCGTAGGTTTGTGATTGATGCCATTGAATTTGATGAAGTAACCACCCTCCATCGACAACAAAATGTAAGTTTTCAACTTGACTAGTATAGGGCCCAACCTTTTCGCGAATGAAATTTGCTAGTTGTGATTTCCCTGATTCTCTCATTAACCCATTCTTATCAAAAAGTGAAGCGGGATATGTGCAGAGCTCATAGCAAAACACTTGAGCGAGGTCTAATGCATTGCTTTGTGCATAAAGGAGAAGCCTTTGAAAGAGGGCAACAGGATCAATTATATATGTCTCATCTTTTGTTTTAACAAACTGAACTGATTTTATTGGCTTTACTTGTTTGTTCTTCTTGAAAGAGAATGTTGACACAGTTTTCCCAGTCATTTCTTCCACAATGGCATTTCCCACCTCCTCTGCTATTTCTGGGTTTACATCAAAGTCAAAAATCATGCCTGTTACTACATTACGCAAGTTGTCGCTCTCTTCAAAAATATACATACCATCCACATAATTATAAACCTTTTCATAGTCTTCACTGTCACGCGCAACTCTAGAGTTTGATATTGACACGTGTTGGTCATTGACCACTTGATTTATGCCTGTAAATTCCTCCATAGCATGGTTTACATGAGCACACACTGGACGAGACATTACCCAAAGAAGCTGCTGCTGTTCTGTCATGCCTTTGCCGTGAGTCATTCCTCCAAATCCTTTTATACTTCTCATTAGCACTTGCTCAATCACAAGATCTGTTGAGAGGCCACCCCAAAATCTATCACTTCTTCTTACGACGTGCAAGCCATTGAGGAAGGCAGAATGCACTTCTGGTGCAGTGACTGGAAGTTCCATCATATTTGATAAATATATGTGAGCAGAGCTGGTATATGAGTTACCATAAATGAGTACCATACACTATGTTTTATCGAGGAATGTTTTGAAATAAGTAAATTATCGCTTTTTACATCAAAAAACAATAACGTGAGTGAATATGTAGGTTTGTAAGTTTACATGTTGTTACATGTATTGATTATGTGTTGATCATGTCCGTAGCTATGATCGATCATTTCGCCTATAGCAAAAAACATTTAAAACAGAGAGTTTAATTTCCCTGCTTCAATCTGCTCTGAACCTTGAATAGCAGGCGTGTGAACGTTAACAAGAGCAGATCGGTGGCCCCGCGGATGAAAATTAATTAATTTATTAAGGTGTGGAATGGACAACAATTCTTCTTGTTAGAATATGAAAGCTATATTCTAACATTAAATATGAAATGTATGTATCTTATATCCTACTTGTTATAACCATATAAAGATGATTTATATATTAATTTGTGCTTGTTTCTTAGTACGAGCATCCGCGTGGATTAACTGCTAGATCCTCTCTCGGCCGCCAACTCGACTAGAATTGCATTCAGCCTCCTTTTTTATGCACATAAATTACTCAGTTTTTCACTAAATCATGTTGTGAAAAAGGAAGTTTAACTTAGTGATGTAGGGACTAATTGAGTCTAATCTAAAAAGTATAATAAACTTTAATCTGTTAATTCGAAAATAGTGAAGCTACAAGTAAAGTTGTACAGTATTAAATTGATTAGATATTCAGATATGAATTCGGCTTAAACATTTTTAAATAGACATCGGTAATTTGTTTTGGAAATGGAATGATTCTTTCTTACTTTCCAGCAAGTTCACACCCTCTTGGCTACATCGTAAATCCGCCCATGAAATCGCACAAAAACACTACATCACGCACTTTCATTTACGTAAAAACAAATAACTTCAGTGCAAAAACTGGTGATGATTTGAAATACATAATAACTGTATGAAAAACTTTAAATTTTGGAATCATTAAAAACACAGCACTAAACTTCAATCATAAAACGTGTAATGTTTTCAAATTCATAATTGTTGTGAAAACAGTCAGCTGGTAGGGTAAATCAGTCCTGCCAATATGAAACTGCTGTACTTTTTGCAATAAAATCAAAATCATAAAATGAGAAAATGACCAGCTGTTTCGAGTTTTGAGGGTCGAAATTTCGTGATACCTAATATAATCGAAGGATATTCAATATATTTTAATACTTTAAAAAAACATTACTATCATGATTGTTAAAAATGATTGTGTATTGAAATTATTTTACATTTATCGAATTACGTATTTAAATACAAATCATTAGACTAAGAACAAAGATCTTAAGGTATAGCTAAACTAAAAAGAAAAAACTGAAATCGTATTTTGGTTTGCAACAATGAACATTGATCAGTAAAAATAAATAGTACTTGATATAAGACAGTTCAAAAATAAAAACTAAATTTTAATTGACAAACATAAAATAAATGTAAAAGTAACAGATATTTATCGAGAGTTTTAATTTTTCGGCTACACCTTTTTAGTAAATGAATGAATGATGAGCTATATATGTATTTAATTAAAGCATGGATCACTATAAATGTTTTAGTAACAAAATTGACCTTTTGAGTCATTGGTTTCCAAACTAGTTAGGATTTGGTAAAAACTTTCTTGAAATCCAATATGGCGGCCTGTTTCTCAAGATGGCGGCTCAACCCAGGGTCGCACATGAGTAGACTATGTTCCATCGTGTTAATTGCACTCTTTTCATCTAGGTACAGTAAATTAACTTTATATTGCGATTGTCCTAGTAGTCAGAAGTTTGATAAATTGTAACATTATGTAGATCTATACTATGGTCTGACTGTCCTGTTAAGTCCTGAAAAGAAATATTTAGTTCGCCCCCGTTCCACTATCAAATGGCTGTAAGACCATACCAACAGACTGATTCTGTAGCAAATTCTTCTCTCTTTAAAATGAAAATGGTGGTTCAAAAACAAAAATTAAGTTTTAATGTATAAATTCATAAAAACTGTAAAAGTACAACAAATGTTTTGCAAATTTTAAAGTTTCAGTTACTATATTTCTGAGAAATGAATAAGTAATCAGATATATATGTATTTAAATGAAGGCCCGGTTCACTGGGAACATTTTAGTAAAAAACTTGGCCTTTTAGGTTAATTGGTTTCTATACAGTAGAGGATTTAGTAGATGTTTGCATAAAATCCAAGATGGCCGCCTATTTTTCAAGATGGCGGCTACACCCAGGATCGTACATGAGTAGACTATGTTCCATCGTGTTTTTCGTAAATTTTTCATCTAGACACAATCAATTTACTTTATATTGCAATTGCCCTAGTGGTCAGAAGTTTGATAGATTGTAACATTATAAGTCTATACTATGGTCTATCTATCCTGTTAAGTCCTGAAAAGAAATATTTAGTTCGCCCCCGTTCCACTATCAAATGGCTGTAAGACCATACCAACAGACTGATTCTGTAGCAAATTTTTCTCTCTTTAAAATGAAAATGGTGGTTCAAAAACAAAAATTAAGTTTTAATGTATAAATTCATATAAACTGTAAAAGTACAACAAATGTTTTGCAAATTTTAAAGTTTCAGTTACTATATTTCTGAGAAATGAATAAGTAATCAGATATATATGTATTTAAATGAAAGCCCGATTCACTGGGAACATTTTAGTAAAAAACTTGGCCTTTTAGGTTAATTGGTTTCTATACAGTAGAGGATTTAGTAGATGTTTGCATAAAATCCAAGATGGCCGCCTATTTTTCAAGATGGCGGCTACACCCAGGATCGTACATGAGTAGACTATGTTCCATCGTGTTTTTCGTAAATTTTTCATCTAGACACAATCAATTTACTTTATATTGCAATTGCCCTAGTGGTCAGAAGTTTGATAGATTGTAACATTATAAGTCTATACTATGGTCTATCTATCCTGTTAAGTCCTGAAAAGAAATATTTAGTTCGCCCCCGTTCCACTATGAAATGGCTGTAAGACCATACCAACAGACTGATTCTGTAGCAAATTCTTCTCTCTTTAAAATGAAAATGGTGGTTCAAAAACAAAAACTAAATTTTAATGTATAAATTCATAATAACTGTAAAAGTACAACAAATGTTTTGCAAATTGTAAAGTTTCAGTTACTATATTTCTGAGAAATGAATAAGTAATCAGATATAAATGTATTTATATGAAAGCCTGGTTCACTGGGAACATATTAGTAAAAAAGTTGACCTTTTAGGTTAATTGGTTTCTATACAGTAGATGATTTAGTAAATGTTTGCATAAAATCCAAGATGGCCGCCTATTTTTCAAGATGGCGGCTAAACCCAGGGTCGTACATGAGTAGACTATGTTCCATCGTGTTTATCGCATTTTATCCATTAAGAAACAACCATTTTAATTTATATTACAATTACTTCTAGGTCGAGCTGTTTTTTGTGTTAATTTTACTCGACTATATAGACGCCACATGATGAAAGGGAACAATTGTTGATTCAATATAGTTGTAACGGGAAATGTCCAAACTACTAGAATTGCTATTTGGAATTTCGATAACTTAAATAGTTTTTTCTTCTATAATCAAATTAAAATAGCCAACTTTTGACATTAATATAACGTGTTTCATGACCTTTTCAAAAAAATCAATTCCAGTAGTTTAGAGTATTATTTATTTAAATAATATCGCATAGTATTGATATGTTAAAAAATATGGGCGCTAATTGGGGCGCTAAATATGGTCCGCGCGAAACCTTACATCGAAAAATGTGCACTGATTTAGCATATGGGCTCTTATGGAGCCGAAGTTCCAAAAGTAGCCGCTAGTGTCACAGAAAAACGAAAACTGCCGTGGGTAGGGAGGACTCTTAATCCTTACAAGTAATTTTAACGGAAGAACTGCAAATGCATTTCGCATTCTAGATTTGTTGCTTGTTACTGTTTCGAGTCATTTGTAAATTGCTAGCAAAAGATAAGATCAGACTTTACTAAAAAACTCGAAAAAAATAAGTCAAAGATTAACTTATTATTGAACTGTCAATCACAAATTTTAAGAACTGATTTAATCTAGGCAACGATCACCTAAAATATAGTAATAAGGTAAGTCAACCGCACGTATACAGTGTAAAGCAAAGTCAAAGGCAAGTATCAAACGGAAATGTCACGAACAGATTCGATTGGTGCAACAATAGCCGGTTATCACAGGAAAGTAATGACTGCCATTACAGTTATTGTTCCATAAAGGCACTCCATAAAGAAGGCAGTGACTCCATATACTACGCTGACGTAGCAGCACTACGGCCCAATATAATAATAAATGGTTTACGGCGCTTACCGCTCATCGCTGTGATTTACGCCCCACATGAATGGGTCTGTTTGTTTACCGTTTAACGACGCGGTTCCCCTAATTTTATTTGCCTCTGAAGAAGGTTTGAGTTTTAGTTTACCTCATAATAAAAAGCCTTATTGTTATTTTGGTATGGTCTAATATTACTTTATTTCGGTAGCCCTTTTTATAATTTATGATGGAGACTTTGAGGTTTTATGTATGGTCTTATGGTCCCTAAACATTTTTACCTTGAATATTGTGTTCTGTAGTTCAAAATTAATTCGTATTTTAATAACAAAAACATAAAAGAATTGTTTTTATAATACAGTATGTATATGTATATTTTGTTTTAATTTTTAAGCTAATAGAGGCTTATAGTTAGTTGTTCTCTATAATGCGTTTAGTGTCCCCGCATAGTTAAGTTTATACAACATACATTTTCTTTAATACCTCTTGATCGCCGCAAGAATTTAGGTAAAAAAGACATTTATTGATGAATGCATATTTCAAATTTTCTCTCGAATAAAGCATGGGCGTGGATGATATAAATGTACTGAATAATATGCGGATACGGTTGGAGGAACGTTTTGCATATAACTATTTAATTTGTAGTTTCTCTTTATAAATACGTAATTGAGGGGTTATATCGTATACTGCATAATTAGCATAGTAACAAATCAAGAAGCAGGTTCTCCGAATTTGTGTAATAATTATTTTTCTCCTTAATGAGTTTATGGGTGCATTAAACAGGACCTTTCTCCTCTTTCTCCTTGCCGAGCTTTATGCTCTTGCCCATCTTTGGCAAAAATATCCGTCAACACCATTCGGGAAGACGTGTGAAAGTTCTTTACCATGTTTGTATCGTTAAATCGAATCTCGTGTCCAAAACCTGCAGTCATCCGCACCTACTTCCACAAACCTCACCGTCGCATCCGGGGAATTTAACATTTCCCCGCGAACAAGAGAAACGTTTCGTAAATCCCGACGCAGATTCCGGCAGGTTCCGAGCAATTCTCACCTATTAAGGCGAAAATTCTTTTTCAACGCCGCGGGAAGCAATTATTGCAACAACTCGTGGGTCATTAGTACTTCAAAGAGCGCGCCGCGCCCCGCCCCGCCCGCCGATTGGTCGACGGGCCAAGATGGCGGCGCGCTCAGCTGTTTATGGCTGATCCCATCTTGCGTGGATTGCCGTCATAAACTCGCGTGTCCAGACTTTATGGAAATTAGGCCGACAAAAAGCGTCGTAAATAACATCGCGTTCGGCCGCGGTCGCCATGTTTAATGATCACCTGGTTAATGGCTGCGTGTCGAATCCCCGGGGAGATCGGAGATTAGGCGGACATCTGGGGGTGCCGGGAGAGCCTGGTGCCTTTGGTGTTTTTTTGTAAAAAGATTTTATCCAGCTTAAAATTTTTTAATTTATTTACGATTTTTTCATATTTTAGATCAAACGCTATATAGGTTTTTGATTTGGTTTATTTGGTTTCCATCCCAGTCTTTTTCTTCAAGGTTTAAACCAAACAATGTATTAAAATAATGTCCCTTAATTAGGTTAATTTATTACGTCCATTTTAAATTCCTCAGTTCTTATCCAACCAACAAAATAAAAAGGCTGAATGGTTAAAATAGCTTAGTAAAGTAAAATATGAAGCCGTTACTGGTAGAAATAGCGTCTGATTGGCTTTAGATTGGACAATTTAAATATAAAAAGGAGTTATGGTTAGAATTTCGAATTTTGAATTAGAGTATACAGTATCTCAAACGTTAGGTGAATGTCAACTCCTAAGATTATGGTTTAAATCCACCCATGGAGGAAGGGGGTGGAGGTGATTGGAGGAGCTAGGTATAGATATTGTAGATTCCTTGGCCTAAAACGTAGATCAACATCAAAGTAAAAAAATCTTTTAAGCAAGGCAACGTAAAAGCTGTAGTTAAAGGAAAGCTAAATTCTTCAAAGAAATTACTATTATAAACGCATAAAATAATTATTAAAGTTCAGTACAAGCACACTTAAAAGGCGTTTCTTCAATATAATTTGAAATTTTGTTCTCTGCGTGTAGATTAAATATTATCAGGTAGTTTATATTTAAAATAGTTGTATTTATGTATTGGAACAAGAAATATATTTACATTTTAATTGATTTAACTATATATTTTTGTCTGCGCCTATCCTGTGCACTGGATGAGGTGGTCGGTGCATCGGCGATCCCGTTTGATTAAAGTGATGACTGTTGTCCCTTTCTGATTTTCAGACATTTTTTATTTTTTAGGGAGACCTACAAATCCCAATAAACGGACGAAAATATTGATTAATTCATCTAAAACATCAGGTACCACTTCACTTCACTTCACTTCACCCGAGTGTCCACTACAGCCGCAGAACTGACTTCAAATTTGGCGCGCGTGAGGAGAGGGGAGCTCTCAGTTTCGCTTTGAGGCCAAACTTTACGTGTGTTAGGGATCCTTACGTACATGCAATTGTAATATTTTTCAAGACAAGAGAAAAACTTATCGTCGTACGCGTCATGTTTCCGCGGATTTACATGAAAACACGCCGTATTGTGTAACATTCGGGGGCTGCGATGAGTAAAATTCTAAAATATCTCTTATCACCTTCCTCTAATCTATCACTCTTACATATTTCCACGATGACAAACAAGTGAAGACATCGGTTCGGTACAGGTTGTCAGATGAAATGGAGGTAATTTAAACTGGTCTAAGCTTAAGAGGAGTTCTAGACCTCTCATCAAAAGAAATAAATTTTTTAAATCTGATTTCAGTGAAAGATCCATGTATTCTGTGCTATAATTATGATTCCCGAAATTTGTTGTCTAATAACCTTCAGCGGTATACCGGCGTTATAATTCATTTGAGCCGTAATAGAAATGTTGAATAACGCTAGATAGTTCTATATGCTTTCATCTGAGCATATTGTAGTTCATGTGGTTCTGTCAAAAATGATGCGAACCGTAGGCCTCCAACCAAAAAGAATTTTATTTTTTTATTATTTACCTGCAATCAGCTACAATAAATCGTGTTTTATTGTAGCTTTTTATATTCGTTTTGGTTTGGCCTTAAAACACCCCTTGAATTATAGAGACTTTTTTGAGCAATTGTTGATTTAAATTTTACTAATTTTAGGTGAGCTATACATATTGCTATAAAGTTCAAAACAAGAATTTACATCTTTTCCAAAATTGCCTTTATTTAAAGATGTATTTCTCCAATTCGGTTGCAGTTATAAGATACAATTAATCTGGTCTAAGAACCTTTATTGAATATCGGCTTTCATATTTTCGACCAATTGATTATTGAAATGGATGAGATTCAAGCGAACACACTATAGACAACCATTATAAATTTAATTTTTACAAAAAGTATTTTTTTTTAATGAAGAACGATAGATCCAGCATTATTAATATCATTTCACTTTTTACCTATATATTTAGGAATGGCAATACTCGGTACATTTCAGGATTTTATTTGAGCTAAAGTTTGTTTAGCTTTGACGAATGATGTGAATGACAGACCTCCAAACAACGCACAAATATTAATTTTTCCGGATGTTCCCATCAAGTTCTTACCATGTTATTATATGTCAGTCTCAAAACACCGAATTGCCTGCTCTATTTCGAGCTATTGGTCATAGTTGAATTCCGACACGTCAAATATATAGAGTGAGTTAAATAATTTCAACCAACATAAATACTTTTTAGAAATGTTTATTCAATCAAAGATTAATTTCTTCACTTCTAATATCACATTCTATTCAGTAAATTTTGTTTAATTATAAGATTTGTCCTAAGAATACCCAGTAAATTACTGGCTTTCAATCAAGCTAAAGATTGGAGACCAGTAAGCCTAGAACATTGTGATGGTAATGGCAGCAACATGATTAGCATCACCATTATTATAGTTCATTATCTACGAGTATATGGTCAACAAATATCTTAAGCCAACATTTAATAATATATGTGATTTCCCTAAAAATTCCTCACTTCATTAATCATGTCCTTTTTATAACAAAACAACACAGACATATACGTGTGTCTTTCCCTCGGAACTTAAAATCTCGAAAGGAGTACTGTACCAGTTTTTTTTAAAGGAAGCAAAACAGACCCAAATAACTAACGGTCACTATATGTGCTTCCTGCGGTATCAAAAGTTTGTGAACGAGTTATGCTGAAGAGATTGGCAAACCTTTGGAAAGAAAACAACCTTTTTGATAAAAAGCAGCATGGCTTCCGAAAGGGCGAATCGGTGACCACTGCTATAGGTGATTTCACTGATTCGATCATTGATTCAGTATAGATAAAGTTGAAAACCCTATCAACATTTTTATCGATCTATATCTAAAGCTTTCAATACTACTGTATTTCTCATAGCATTTTGCTTAAAAAACGAGACACCTCTGGTATCAAAGGCAGGGTTTTAAATTAATTGGTTTAATTCTTATCTCAGTTACGAGTCTCGAATTGTATACATATTTTTTAAATAATCAAATAACAAAGGTGAATTCGAATCATTAAAGATACTGCAGGGTTCTACCTCAAGGTTCAATACATATTTTGGGCCAGTTTAATTTATGGGTTATATTCAAGGGTTTCCTAAGATTTTAGATAAATTCACAGGTTACCAAAAACAAATTAATCCATAATGCAGATGATTCTAATATTCTTGTTTCATCAAAACATGACGATTCAGAGAAAATCAAACTCAAATCTCAACAATTGAAAACTATTTTAGACAACGATTTTCTTGTTCTTACAGTTCTCTGTTTTAGCTTTTCTGCCCAGGTTCTCCTGGTCGTGTGTTACTAATCATGTTATGTTGTACGTTCTTATCTACCTGAAGGCGGGATAAGATTCCATGGATTCCAGATCCCGAAACGTTGTGAAACTTGTTTTTACTAATCAGTGATGGCAAATGTCCGCAAAAATAAAAAATCAAAACAGTTTGATGTCCGCAGCCTGATGAATAACTACAGTAGTCATGGAACTGACTACTTATAGGATCACTTGACGTAAAAAGGTGTATAAACAACTTTGTATTACTATATGAAAAAAATACTCAGGGTAGCCTCTCAAAACATTTGTATAAATCATAGGATTGTTTGAAAAATTAATTTATTTCAAGAAGGTCAAAAAGAACAATTTTATTAAAATGTACTAGTCTTCTACGGCAAATTACGTAGAAAGGAAATGATTTATTGCCATAGAATTGGATGAAGTGGATTCAGTACACTATTGAAAACATTTTAATGTCATTTAATAATTTAATTTAACAGCAGAATCATGAGTCGGATGGGTACACCAGCGCGATCATCCTGCGGTATTTTGTAACTTGCTAAAGGAATTTGTTAACGAGACGTCACAGTTACAGATTTTAAGATCTTAAACGCCACACTATCGATTCGTTATTTTTCAAACATTTTTACGATTTGCTAACAATAATTTTGAAAATATTCTACCGGTTTTATGTTTTCCGCTTTCTTGGCTCCTACTTTGCCTGAAAGTGTTGGAATATTTTACACCAAACACAATAATTTTTGCTGAGTATTTCGGAAGGTTTCAAGAAACTGTTCGCACCTCGTCCCTCGCCGCGCCGCCCCGAGTTTAGGGGATGAGACACGCCTTTCCGAGAACCCGAGCAGGTGGACACTTGCGCTGCTCCCACCGACCGACAACCTTCTTGTAACTTGCACTGTACCGCATAAGAATAACAAAATCATCAAAATCACGCAAACAGATTTTGAACAAATCATTCTTCCTGCAGTAAAACATTCGTGTTTATATGATAATTATATGAACACCAGGTATGCCATGGTCCGCTGCGGGTAAATATTTGAAATGAAAGATATTATTTAGGCCTACGTTTCAAAAAAGTGTTGACAATTTTGTAATGTGCCAATATACTGGGTTTCCTGTTTTATATTAGACGTCAAAATTTCATATCTAATGAGAATAGGCTAGTCTAATTAGTAAAATAGATTTAATACCTACACAGAAAAAACATAAATACAACCTGCAAATGCTTTTTGCTCGGTTTACCAATGTTTTTGTTGGAAAAAATAAAATAGATTTGTTGGAGCAACAAAAACCGAGCAAAAAGCATTTGCAGATATACAACCTGCAAATATTTTTGTTGTTCCAACAAATCTATTTTTTTCTATGACTTGTGCATTGACTAAACCATGTTTTCGTTAATCAGTCCTTGCTCGGTTACCAAAAATCACAGAACGCAGTCACTTGCTGCACTATAGAAATATCCGGTTATTTTTAAACAGAAGAATAAAAAAATACCAATCCAGTTATAAATCAACAGGAATATTAGCAATTAATGTATGAAAACAAAACACACAGAAACAGTTTAATTGTACTGCAGTTTATTACAGTAAATATTTACACAGGGAGTCCTAATAAAAGCAGAGTGAGGCAGAAAGTAAGCGAGGCAAATAACGGCATAAATAAGGCGTGTGGGTGGGGTTAATGTAATAGGTTATGGCGCCATAAATATGGTGCAATTGCAGCGACGAGGAGGCAGTCTGCACGGCGTCTGCCGCCTCTACCACTGCAACGCCTTATTCTGGAATAAAATGTTTTTAGATGAGGGTTATTTATTTCTGTACTCCTTATTGGGCAGCACTCACCTCAGTTGATTATCCTCTGGCTCTGGGACTTGTCTACAGCTTTTCAACACAGAAAAGAATCAAACAATCCAATAGTCAACATCTAATATTCACTGCACAGCCCAAACTATTTGACTTACAACTTGGACCTTTCCGAGGACGTTCTTTAGGGCGAAAGCATCCGCCAAGAATGTTAATTCGAGGTTTTAAGGGGTTTTTGGCGGGGTCGAAGTTTCATATATAAATAAATTTTCCCATATGAACGTAATGGATGATCTTTTGTTTGATTTTCAATATTTATTCAACAAATAGATGGTTCATAGGTATACGGATACGTTTTTGCAGCTGATTTATAATTTGGTTATAGGAAATCGGGTATTTTTTATCGCGTTAAGGTTATATTGATGGTCGGAGGCTGGGAGTCCGCAACTACATGAAAACAAATGTAGTTTAATATCACTTTCCTAATGTGCTTACAAATTTGCAATTTTCAATATTTTTTTAACGTTTTTGGATTATATGAAATAGAAAAAAATAATTTTTGTAACCCTTAATATGTTGATAAAAATGCTTAAAAACTCATTTTTCAGGCTTTAATTTTCAAAATTTTTGAAAGACGGCATGTTTAGATCCTTAGAACATATTCAGGTCTTTAAAGTGTACAGTTATACATTATTCAATGTATCTTTACATTGTGGCAAGTCAATTAATTAAATAAAATACTGTCACAGTCACAACTAATTATAAAAGCTGCCACAACGCTAAAGTAGTTAAAAACTTGTTACATACTTAGCATTTAGCATTTTAACCATTTTAGCAACATGAAAGCTTTTAACTATTTTGACTGTAACAAATCTTATTAAATCAATTGACTTGCCACAGTTTAAAGATATTGAACACTGTGGGCGCATACTTAAAAGAACTCTTCAGGCCTTCATGTTCAAAGGAACGAAACGTGTAGTATTTTAAACAGTAGTGACTGTATAAGGTAATTTTATTTTATTTGTTATTTATTCCAATCAAGGGTCACAATGAATACTTTGTCATAAAAATATTAGGGAAACCGTTTTATGGTTTATCTTACTGTGTTTTTGTATAATATTTCGCTGTAACTCTTGTGTTACAGCGATATAATAAAATTCAATATAATAAAATCCCGATTTTAGCATAACAACAGTTTATTTACGGGCACAAACTCTAATCAGTCTAGAGTTTAACGCCCTCTGTGCAGTAATTTAAGAACATATCTAATCGCACATTAACACATAACAATGCATTGACCAGTGCCCCTTCCGGTCAGAGACAAAGCGGAAGTCGTGTTATGCAAGTTAGAGATCAGCTGATATCTCGTGTAATCAGGTGATCAGAGGGCGAACAGCTGATAGCGTATCGTCACATTAGCACCCGGGGTCTAATGTGCTCGGCACACATCGACAGGATGTGACGCCGCGGCGGCGGCGGCGGCAGTGAATCACATATTGAATGAGCAGGCAGATTTGAGGGAAAATCACACATTACTAAGAAAAAACAGTGAAATGTGATTGTTAAAACGTAACGTTATATGACAACGAGTTTCTAAGTATAAGGGGTTAGTTTTTAATGGTACTGTATTAGAACAATATTCGTATACAATTATAATACCTATACAATATATTGCTTTGAGGAAGTGTAGTATATTGAGTGAACGCCATGAACTGTAAGGCTAAATAAGCAAAAGCTCAATTAATAAAATCATACCGAATCTAGTGGCTCTGAGCAAAGCCCTGAGATAGTTTTTATTGAAGGTGAAGGATATAACTAATAAGTTATCATAATAGCGATATTTTTCTCAGTGTAGTTATCATAATAGCAATAGTACTCAATGTTTGTTGTCATTAAATTGAGGTATGAAATGATTTTTAATCTCATGCATCATAAGATCGCCATTTTATAGTGGCACAGATGAAGAATAATAGACTAGTGATTGGCAACCTAATGCATTTTTTTGGGTAACTTTTCCTGGCGGCGGCGTCAAGTTTGTTGGGACTGTTTAGTCGCCGAAGTTTATTGGGACTGGTATATCAAAGTAGTATCGGCTATATTTGATCTCTGGGATCTTAAAAGATCTGATATTTACAAAATTGCCTATGAACTAGTTCAATATGAGGGACAAAATAGCACAACAAACTTGACGCCGCACATCAAAAATGCATTTGGGTTGTCAATCTGCATAACCTCTTCATCTGTTCCAGAGACATTAGGTACCTCTTTAAATATTTCTGTCAAAAGGAAAAAAACTAACCAATAGTTGTAGGCTAGATATACAGTCATCTAAAATTAAATATATCACCATCAGACTTGTATTGGGGTTTATATATTTGATTTTTATGATATTATATTTGACATTTTTAAAACCTCTCAACATATGTAAAACAACAAGGGAATTACTCTGGTTCCAGTTATAGTAATATTAATTGTGTTTCTTAATCATTCAGTCTAATAAAATTTGAATTTTTTTATTTTTTGTGTTGATTTGACATTTTTAAAACCTCTCAACATATGTAAAACAACAAGGGAATTACTCTGGTTCCAGTTATAGTAATATTAATTGTGTTTCTTAATCATTCAGTCTAATAAAATTTGAATTTTTTTATTTTTTGTGTTGATCATTAAACATATAGTCTAATCAATAAACTCACGTCAATCAAATTGAAAAAAATCATGTAAAAATAAATTCAATGACACTATTTTTGTTGCAGTTAAACAATTCTTAGTTTTTGGCAATTTTATTGTTTTGGAGCAATTAAAAAAAATTATAGATCTATCCCAAAATTTTCGAAATTCTATAATCCCGTGAGGGAAACTAAAGTGATGGTAAACAATTTACTAGTAGTGCACCGATTAATAAAATAAATGTTTAACAAATCTTAATTATTATTGTTTTAAAGCTGACTTCAATTTTTACAAACTCATCTACATAAAATTAATACAAAGCCTAATTAATTATTAAGCCTAAAAACAAAATTTACGTTAGAAAGTCTCCTTATAGAGTACACCAATATGATGATGGTATGTATGATGGTATTCTAACTCGATATCTCTTGTTTTAAACGTTTTCCTATTCCAAACGTCACATAGTCATAGTCTTTCCAAACGTCATCATAGTCTTTTCATTATGAAGGTTATCCTGCCTCTCATCTTTTCACATACATATATATTCTAAAGATGAATAAATAAATGTTGGGGTCTACGGACCTCAAATTGAAACAAATCGGCCGCTGGCTCATGTCTTACAATACTGCGACAGGACACCCGCAACATACACACGTTTTTGTCCACGGGTGCCTCCGCCCTCCGCCCCAGCATCCCGGTTAGTTCCGCTCGTCGCTGTGTCTGTTGTCTTCCTGCTTGGACCGAGGTTTACTGCTCGGCTAACCCGCTGTTCATCCATTCAGATTTATGGTTTGTTTGGCCGAACCTTGACTAAATGATTCCCCCTTGTTTTTGTGTCTTTTGCTAACAAAGAGTTTTACAGCTTCTGTAGGTGTTCTGGCCAGGTAAACTGTAAGATGCTAATGGCCTTTTTGGAAACGATAAAATTCATCCTTAAATGTGGCAATAAAAAATAGGGAGAATTCGTTGTTGACTTGTACAAAATTAAATTAGTCTATAATATTAACAATTACTAACTGATAAGCTATTTCTGTTAAGATAAACCTTAGGTCCGGTTTGCAAATGTGATTTTCCAGCTAATAAAAGGTCTCATATAATGATTACATTTATAAATTAGTTATATATCCTTCAAAGGAGGAGCTCCGATTGTGAAATTTTGTATTTGAACTGAGCAAAGGTAATAGAAACTCTACGGGAGTGGTCGTATTGGCAGTTGTATTATTAAAATCCATATATTAATACGCTAGCGGTTTTCTTTCCAAAGTCAAAGCTCGATAACGGCTTGGCGGATTTTAACGTTTGAGGTGTCAAATTAAAGGAATTTGTATGTAGATTTGTCATTACGTCTCAGAATTAAAAAAAGGCGTCACCAAAGTACAGTAAATGGCTAAAAAGATAAGTAATCTTGCCACATTCCCCATTTCTCTTTCACAATGATTATATGATTTTTTTAAAGACCGGTGTTACACATACCTCGAGCCCTGGGGCAAGTGTAACCTAAAAACACAAAATGTTTAATAATTTTTTGGGCGACTTTTTTTTATAACAATGCATATCGGCTTATAGCCAATTAGTCAAAGTTTATGCATGAGAAGTTGCAAAATTATATCACTTTTAACAAGGTGGTAATTTGAGGTCAAGGTAGAACTACTGTATGACAAAACGACGTTACGTTTAAGGCGGTCTTTGTCCGACGGCGTACGGAAAGACGTTCGGGGCAGAGTAGACCCTGACACACTATCACACATCATACAAGACACCGTACCAGACATTTCTTTGATCTTTCGCCAAAAAACCGCCTCCAGAGCGCTCGCGACGATGTGTGGTGTGGTGTCTTGTGTGATGCGCGGATCCCTGACACACCATCACACATCCTCCCTTTTGTCCTGTCTGATGTGTGGTGTGATGTCTTGTTCAAGGAAATGTGTGACAGTGTGTCACCGTCTTTACCCCAAATTTACCCTAGGTTAAAATTAGAAATTTAATTTATTCAGTTTCCCAGCTATAAATAGATACCATTTAATTTTTTTATATTATTTGTCAGGTACAACAATTTTCTTAGGTCTTTTGAAGTTGTTTCTGGTCAATACTAATGTACGTTTTATGTCTGGATGTTACGTTGAAACCATAATGGGAGTAACAGAGCAGACACTCGTATAATTTATATTATTATAAATTAATAATAATAAATAAACGACCGGTCGACTGGTAGGTACAGGGACGACTGCCAGAGGGGAGGTTGTCCGTACGGCAAAAAATTCGATAAGCGTGTAATCTCCCATTTGGCCCCATGGTCACCTGCATGGACGGCGCCGCGCCGTGTCTCCAGTGTCCGGCGGCACTGCACGGCTGCAGTCCGGATTTTATTCGTAAGCTCCCGTGTCCTTCAATGGACCACCATTGGAACTTGTTCATACGAATTTTTTTCGTACGAACAAATTTGAAGAGTGTGAAAACAGCGTTAGTCTTTGCATTTTTTCGCTAATCGTCTTTGTTAAATATTTCTTTCTCTGTGAATGTACATTGCTTATTAATCTTTTGACCTCATAACCAATGGTTTTAAGTTTTTAACGAACCCGTTCAATGCTGTTTCGAGATTCACTTAACGTCGACAAACCCGTGTTACAAGATGAAAATTACAAGGTCAATGAAGAAGCAACGTTAAAGACGGTGCGCTCGATTAACGTATGATTAGAGATCAAAACGTGATATGTGGAGTAGAGTAGGTCGGGTCGGCAAAAATTTCCTTTGGAGAAAGCAAAACAAACGAAACTAATATACAAGTCAATCGGTACAAATATCGGTACAAATATTATTGTGGTGTATGTGGAACCATAAACGGATATTTTATATGGCGCAGGCCGCAGCGAGCAGCGAGCGGGAGGAGGCAGGGAGATAGCGCATGTATTTGCTCTCTCAGACAAGTGTACATACGTCTTGATAACCAACATTGATAACGCCAGCCACGTTTGTTCCTAGCGCCCGCCGCGCCGAGCGAACAAAGTCAAATGGGCGAAACCTGCAAGAAAATCATATTTTGGTGGGATACTACAACAGAATCGCTATACTTATCTAAGTGTATGTTACACAAAGTGGGTGTACCATTACCTAAAACAGAAATTCAAATTCAGAACACGTCTGCATGCTATCTCAATATCCAACGATAAAATTACATGTTCACTTTTAAGTCACAGGAGATGTAAAAACGCACCGCAGTCGATCTGCTATCAATATATGTTTACATGGATTATCGAGTATCGTTCGGCTTAAAACGTGTCTATGTGCAATTAGATAGAAACATAATAATAAAAAGAACTCTCATGTCTTACTCTAAAATCACACATCATATGTCAGATGTTTTAACTGAATAAAAAAAAGACAAAATAATCTCATTCTTCATTTAGAAACAAAATTAATTATTGATCATAAATTTAGCCCGGTGTATGCTGCTTTTCCAGATCCGTGTGCACCGTCGAGTGAACATGATAATACACGCTGAAATAGAGCGATACAATGACTCAATGAATTTAGGGAATTATGCCTTATTCTTATCATGGAAAGTTTAGATTTTCTCGTATTCTTTAAGTTGACCAAAAACATCTTTAAAAACGTTTCTTCCATTGAGGTATTTCAAAAGCCGTTTTATGACCATTTAATCGTATTCCGGGTTCCAAAATGGACGGAGAAAGCTGGCGGGGGGACGCGGCCGGATCAAAGTGGCCCTAATGCAGGGGGCGGCCCCCCAATAAAACTTTATAACGCCCAAGAATGCCGGCCGATGCGGCGGAGTGTTTTTGTCACCTGTCCCTACGATTCGAGCCGATGGTTACCCTCCCCCCCCCCCCACCCCGACAAATGCAGCGCACACTGCCTCCGAGCTGTACAGAACTGCTTCGAGAGAGAAAAATACTTAGCCATGAATAAGCGTATTCAACCGATGTATTCAAAATTATACTTTCAAAAACCAGTGAACTTTTGATTAGGCCTGATGCATTAAAATTAAGTCTAGAGGAAGTGGGCGTTGGGGATCAACTAGCCCGCGATTTCATTCATTTGACTAAACGGAATGAAATGTCTGATTATACTGACGTGGATTTTTCAACGAACGATTGATTTATTTTATTTCAAATAAATGTAATGGTCCAATATCAACATGTAGGCCTAATGGTCCAAAGCTCAGACACTGATGGCTCATTGTACTTACTTTTTATATAACATAAATAATTACATTCTACCATTGACTTTAAAATTTAAAGTCAATGATTCTACGTATTCTCAACTGTATGGGTGTGAATTTTAATCTTAAGAATACACACGCGGAAAAAATTTCAATGAAGATCCTTGCATCTTATTGCATAAACTCGAGATAAAACACATAATTAGAAGGCAGAGCGCTTGATTGGCGCACTGCACAAAGATTGCGAACGATTCTCAAAACAGCGTTGTTCTTATCATTCAAAATTGTTTAATATGATATTGAAAAAATAACGTGATTTCTTATTTCATTCTGTGGACAGAAAATATCTTAAATGCTTACTTTTAAGTGGAACGTTTATATAGTAGGAACTTGACAAAAATATGTGCATAGATATTTAAAAAGGAATACTTTTTTGGCTTCTTAACGTTACAAAAATGCCAAAACTTGCTTCATAAAAAGTAAAATGCAATTTTTTCAGGTATGAACTGCCAAAAGATACTCTTAAAAATACGTAATATTAATAGGGTGTTCAGTTCTGGATAGTTAGTTTCGTCACTGTACACTGTATTCTGTACAGATTCTACCTACATATGGTCGGGTTTTCACGTCTGTGATGTTGGCAGCGCGGTTCCGCCGGAGATGTGGGGCCGCTATCGCCGCCGTGGATTAACACTGATAAGGGCCTTGTGTCTGAGATAACGCTTACAAAACCGACATTACACTATGGAGTTGCGCTACGCCTTAACTGTAATGAATGTGTACGACAGTTGTACGAGAGCGCTGCAGCACTGAAGGCTGTATATGATCACTACAATACATTACTACAACCAAAGGCAGTGACGGAACTACACATACTATCGCCCGAGGCAAAATCAGCGTTTGGCGCCCCCCCCCCCCAACCCCCAGCACCAAACACAAAAAAGTAATATTTTTAATATGTCTTTGGCGTGATTGATAAGCAATTATCTCGTATATATAATGTGATTTTACGTTATGGCCGCAATTCATCAGATGTTCGCAGGCCACGATACAGCCTAACCAAGAGCTTTTATTGTCATTATATATCTGAGAAATTTGCCAGCCACTGTAAAACCAGTGCAAGGTGTCTACCAGACTTCACAAATGGAACTCCAGACTTTTTTACCTTTCCTGGCTATCTCAAAACAATATTCCCGACCAGAGAAATCGGCAATGTTGCCTCCTAAAACGAATACTCGAGCCCAATCTATAAAAAAATTAAATATTATTTGACGGCTGCAATGCAACCGAAAGATTTTACGGCCGCTATATGCCAACAATATTCAACAGCTGCAATGAGACCAAGAGATTTGTTAGCCACAAAGACACTGAGCTATTTTCTGGCCATCAAACACCGAGCATGTGACTGCCATGAAAATAGAGATGGGCTTGACGGCCGCGATGAGAAAGAGATTTTACCGCAGTGATGCTACTGATTTGCCGGCCGCGAAACAAAAAATTTGACTTTAAATTCAATTTTTCACTTTTTTCTTAACCGGAGCCAGCCAGCTTTGGGCGCCGATGGCGCCCCTTACTGGCTGGCGCCCGGGGCAGGTGCCCCTGCTGCCCCCCCTTAGATCCGTCACTGACCAAAGGAGGGTTAATTAATAACTGAGAACTTTGCCAAGGCTTCTTCAAAGCGTTAGTATCATTTTCGTCCAAAAAATATAGTCAATATGTTTTGAATGTTAAATTTTTTGGGCTTAGTAAACATTTTTACTTGGAGTAATAATGCTAAGAAATTGCTTATAATGTTTGTCTATGATTAAATGTTTGTGGAAGTGTAGGCTATAAGACAGGAGAAGATTATTAAATGGACCTTTAAAATCCTAGAAATGAGATATGATCGAAATTGACTTTGTTAGGGCAAATTCATTAGATTGTAATGGTGTACACAGAAAAAAATACATTGGTGAAATCAACAAAACCACATTCGTTGAGCGATTTTTACCAATTTATTTGCTGATACAACAAATGGTTTTGTCGGAATTACCAAAAGTATTTTGTTGGATTTACTAATAATACTTTGTTAAAAACACATTTGCTATAAATACCAATGAGCATTGTATTCATAACAAAACACAAAGGCAGTTTTATAGTTTTGTTTAGTTTAAACATTGATTTCCTTTGCTATAATCACCAATGTTATGGTTGTTCTTACAAATTAAATTTGCTGCCCCAGCCAATGTGTTTCAACCACATGACATTGGTAAATCGAACAATAACATATGCAGGTTAAATATCTGCTAATGCTTTTTGCTCAGCTTACCAATGTTTTTTCAGTGAATGTATTTTTTTCTGTGCATTACCAAAATGAAGAAATTTAAACAAATTGTACTTTTCATGCCAAAGCAACAATATATAACTATCCGAGTATTTCGCGTGAAATCATTGAAAAATTTCAAAGTTTAAACTGCACGTACTTGCTCATTTAAGAGCAATGCCTCTTAAATTATGCCTAGTTAAAATAGGGATTGCTTCATCTACGACTGCAATGCTGTTTTGCAGCCAATGCATTTATTTCCATTTTTTTCGGGTGTCGTCAAGTTTTTTGGGTTGTTTTGGCCCCATATTGCACTGTTAAAAAAGGACATTTCGACAATGTCCCACCAATTACGTTGAAACCGTTGCAATCTGAGAGGCAAAACCACAACCAACTTCACGCCGCCAGAAAAAAACGGTAGAAAAATTTGCGTTAGATGGCCAATCTGCATAGTTCATCTGTAGTCTGTAATGAAATGAACAGTAAGAGAATAATTTACGCGCAGCTATGTAAAGATATTCTAAATGGCAGAAATGTAACAAAAATTAAAATGGTACAAAGCTCGACATTTCAACGTCCTGTAGCGCATCACTGAGCCTCGCCCCGACATGAGAGCCAGGTCGTCGCCGGCCGGGAGTGTGGAGTGAGCCGTCACTTTGTCCCGGGTCTGTCGGCGCCTCTGTCCCGGGCCGCAGTAAATCCTCCGCTGTCATAACTGTTGTCCGCCCGTCACCGGCTGTCTACCTGTCGCTGTCCGCTGTCTGACACCAGTCACCGAGCGCTACATGACACCATAGCTCCTACTGACACCAGTCACCGATAGCTACATGATACCGTTGCTCTTACTGACACGAGTTACCGATAGCTACAAATTATACAATGGATCCTACTGACACAAGTCACCGATAGCTACAAATTATACGATAACTCCTACTGACACGAGTCACCGATAGCTACAAATTATACGATAACTCCTACTGACACGAGTCACCGATAGCTACAAATTATACGATAACTCCTACTGACACGAGTCACCGATAGCTACAAATTATACAATAACTCCTACTGACACGAGACACCGATAGCTACAAATTATACGATAACTCCTACTGACACGAGTCACCGATAGCTACAAATTATACGATAACTCCTACTGACACGAGTCACCGATAGCTACAAATTATACGATAACTCCTACTGACACGAGTCACCGATAGCTACAAATTATACGATAACTCCTACTGACACGAGTCACCGATAGCTACAAATTATACGATAACTCCTACTGACACGAGTCACCGATAGCTACAAATTATACAATAACTCCTACTGACACGAGTCACCGATAGCTACAAATTATACAATAACTCCTACTGACACGAGTCACCGATAGCTACAAATTATACAATAACTCCTACTGACACGAGTCACCGATAGCTACAAATTATACAATAACTCCTACTGACACGAGTCACCGATAGCTACAAATTATACAATAACTCCTACTGACACGAGTCACCGATAGCTACAAATTATACGATAACTCCTACTGACACGAGCCACCGATAGCTACAAATTATACGATAACTCCTACTGACACGAGTCACCGATAGCTACAAATTATACGATAACTCCTACTGACACGAGTCACCGATAGCTACAAATTATACAATAACTCCTACTGACACGAGTCACCGATAGCTACAAATTATACAATAACTCCTACTGACACGAGTCACCGATAGCTACAAATTATACAATAACTCCTACTGACACGAGTCACCGATAGCTACAAATTATACAATAACTCCTACTGACACGAGTCACCGATAGCTACAAATTATACAATAACTCCTACTGACACGAGTCACCGATAGCTACAAATTATACAATAACTCCTACTGACACGAGTCACCGATAGCTACAAATTATACAATAACTCCTACTGACACGAGTCACCGATAGCTACAAATTATACAATAACTCCTACTGACACGAGCCACCGATAGCTACAAATTATACAATAACTCCTACTGACACGAGCCACCGATAGCTACAAATTATACAATAACTCCTACTGACACAAGTCACCGATAGCTACAAATTATACAATAACTCCTACTGACACGAGTCACCGATAGCTACAAATTATACAATAACTCCTACTGACACGAGTCACCGATAGCTACAAATTATACAATAACTCCTACTGACACGAGCCACCGATAGCTACAAATTATACAATAACTCCTACTGACACAAGTCACCGATAGCTACAAATTATACAATAACTCCTACTGACACGAGTCACCGATAGCTACAAATTATACTACGAGTACACTCCTATGTCGCGTATGGCGAACGAAGTGCGGTAAATTAAATGAAGGCTATCAACTAAAAAAATAAACATTTAAATATATAATTAACTTCTCATTTATAGATTAAAACAATCTTCGGGGTATAAATATGATTTGGTTAAAATTTCACGAATTTTAATCAAATAATAAAAGAGGAGTTAGTTCACAAAGAGTGATTTACAAGTTGAGTGTAACTCAATCGTTTCACTTCGTTCGAACAATGGCTTCTACTGAAACAAGTCACCGATAGCTACATGACACCATAGCTCCTACTGACACGACTCACCGATAGCTACATGGCACCATAGCTTTTACTTACACGAGTCACCGATAGCTACATGGCACCATAGCTTTTACTGACACGAGTCACCGATAGCTACAGGATACCACAGCTCCTACTGACACAAGTCACCGATAGCTACATTATACCATAGCTCCTACTCCTACTTACACGAGCCACCGATGGCTACTTTATACCACAGCTCCTACTGACACAAGTCACCGATAGCTACATTATACCATAGCTCCTACTCCTACTCCTACTTACACGAGCCACCGATGGCTACTTTATACCATAGCTCCTACTGATTCGAAAAAAAAAACACATTATACTATAATGTAAGAAGTATATTTTTATTTAGGAGGGTCCCTCGCATAAATTTTGGCCCCGGTGCCCCTAAAGTTAACGTTACGACCCTGCCTTTTGGTTTAGCTTCTCAAAAAATTAAAATTTGACATGCCAATGCAATACGTTGTAAAAAGTGTCATATATAAAAATTTTGTATGATCCGTAAACTAACGCACATTTCTCATTACTTATTCGTGGTAGGCTATGCTTGATCAAGTGTGAGCAGGAGGAATTGTGTTTTTCAAAAGTAGCCTAAGTACCCTAAAGGGGGCGGTCTACCTCAAGTTCCGAGGTTTTGTATCTTATTCATTGATCGCTGGATTTTCATATGACTTCCAATATTTTGGTGTCATGTTAAAAAGGATGTGCTTTTGTAGGGCGCTAAATTTTTAGAATTTTTGATTTTATCCCCGTTCATTTACAGGAATTGTGTAAATCTTTCAAAAAAAGGTAGTTTTTTGTTAGATTTTAAAATCTTATAACTAACGACAGAAACGCTTTATAGAAAAATAAAAAATGTAGAGCCCTATAAAATATTCTGAAGAACGTGAACCCACTCTCATTTTTATTAAATCTTAAAAAATAAAGCTTTTGTCGTCCAGATACGAAACGTCTGCAAGCGTACTTCAGCGCGCTTTAGCCGAGCCCTATCTTTACAATGTTATTGCGCTCTGTGACGCAGATTTTTCTGTCAAGATAGACCGCCCCCTTAAAAACTAGTTCATTATAGTTCCATCCACCATACAATTATTTTAAACAGCAATCGTTATAGTTGTGTGCATCACACATTTCCCTAAATAAAAATTATTTAAAAAAATAAATGAATCAGTTAGCGTGAAATGCATATTAATCGATCTATACTTATTTAATACGTTAGGGGTTTTTTGGTGATCATTACTCCACCTAAACTACTGGGTCGATTTTAATAATTAAGGTGTCGTTGGAGAGTGCTTTGAAGGTTTGTAGGAAATAACATTTATGAAGATTAGACTGAAGGAAACGGCCCTAGACGCCCTTAAATTTTTGTTTTAGTCCATAAGATTTAACATTGGAATGTCAATTTCAATCATGCAGCTGAATAGAGTAAACAAAGTTTTTAAGCAAAGCCATGTGTTATTATTGGAATTGAAACCATTGAATACATATACTGAAACAGACTTTCAGCATTAATTTGTGAGTTTGTAGATTTGGTGAGCCATTTTAGTTCGGGTTAAGATTGAAGGGTTACAATTTATTAATAGAAATTTAACTAAAGTAATTTTTACGAAAATAATGTAAAATCTATGAAATTAGTTGTCATTTTCACAATTTAATGTACTTCGTCGTTAGTTATTTAAAAACAACCCATTTAAAAACAAGTATGTGGTATAAACAAACTTGCAGTCTATTTCCAAATAACTGTTAGTTTTCTTATATTATGTTGCGTGTAATAATTATTTAATTATTAGGGTAAATTACTAATAATTATTTAATTTTAGGGCAATCTACTATACAATGGCTGCTACTGTCACAAGTCAGCGATAGCTACAAATTATACAATAACTCCTACTGACACAAGTCACCGATAGCTAAAAATTATATAATAACTCCTACTGACACAAGTCACCGATAGCTACAAATTATACAATAACTCCTACTGACACAAGTCACCGATAGCTACAAATTATACAATAACTCCTACTGACACAAGTCACTGATAGCTACAAATTATACAATTTATTTTATTTTTTAAGTATGACAAAGGCGACTTGGTCAACTCGATTGATATACAGTTTTCTTGGAGTTTATGGTGATGGTTAATATGGGTTTTGTTTGTGAGTATGATCTAAAAGTTAAAATATGTAGAAGGATATTTTGACTTTTTGTTTGTGAGGAATTATCTAAAAGTTAAAATATGTAGAAGGATATTTTGACTATCTGTAATTTAACTTATATCAAATCATTACCTGAAAGATGACGGAGTATTCACAAGAACTATTGTTTATAAAGAACGTTAGTAAATAATCTCAGTATTACTGGAAGTGACCATTTAACAAAATTAACAAAATGTAGAAGTCAACACATGACAATTGCTCGATTCCGAGCAACGGGTTTACTAGTTTAAATAATCATGGTAAGAATTAACCTTTTGTTTGTTGTCGTTTTGGATTTATATCTCATCAGATGACAGAAAAAAACAACGTAGCCTATATTGTTATCCACTTTTTTCACTGACATTTATTTATGTTTCTATATCTAATCTTTACTCTACAAAAAGTAGTTTATCATAACAGCTATGTACATAAGATGCTAACTGTGTTTATATTTTGTTGTTATTATATCTCCATCATATCGATTTATTAGGCCAATGTTAATTTTTTGGAATTTTAATTCGACTTTCTCATGTCTAAAAGATCAATTTCAATGGGAGTGTGCACATCTATAGGAAAATACAACTCTATCGGTGTGTTTAGATTTTCACTACGTTGCACAAGGGCTGAGAAAAAGGGAGCACAAAAATCTTATGGAAAAAATGGTTGACTATTAATATGAAGATTAAAATAAAACAATCACCTTCCAAAATTAAACTTTATTCCTGGTTCATCCATTTTGTTTTGTGGAGTATATTCCACTAATAATCACGAAGCGAGCAAATCTGGGACAAGATGGATTACGGACGAGGCGAGAAGATGCCGACCGTGTAAAGAGCTATCGAGGCCCGAGATGGGGCTTTTGTTACGAGTATATTATCACGATACAAATAACCAAACCAGGTTTCTTTTCTCTAATTTTACAGTTTGGTCATTTTCTATGCGATTTTATGATTTCTTTTATTTAGTTGTGTAGAGTACGCTGGAGACGAGAAAAATTGCCTTTTGTTTAATTTTGTTAGTCTGGCAGCTGGTTTGTCCCAAACAAAACCTAACTGTCTCCAGCTCACTCAAAACTAAAATCTAGACTTAATAAATACGCTATTGCAACGTATTAGCGCTTATGCGCGATTACGCTATTACTTGCCCCGAAATGGGTCACTTTATTTGTACTCGTACTTGCAGTAACAAAGAACATAGGCCTACGGTCCTTTCTCTTTGATAGTAGTGGAATGTACAAATATTGTTAATGTGATGAGTTATGTTTTTGCAGTGCTGTTAGGGGATACAACACCAAAACACTTAATTGCACTAAAATATAAAAACATTGCGTACTTAATAGTGGTTTTTACATCGATTGAGTTAGGAACGTTTTTAAGGCACCAATGAAAACGTATTTTGATTCACGACTGGCCTAAAGGCTGAATATACGATCGTTGCATACCGTGCAATGCTTTATCTACCACCACCAACATAAAACAACATTTCCTCCATGGTTAAACAAAAACATTGATTATAAAATGACTAAACTCGTCACTTTGGCACATCGATTAAGTACACTTATATTCACGGTTAGGCACATAAACAAACTAAAACATGAAACAACTAGCTGATGTGCGAATATCATTACACTACTTTCGTCAAATTTCGAGCTTCGTTTGGTCTGGTCTAGAGCCTGTATCATAAAGTTTACTTTAAGCACCTAGTTTGTATTTGTTTAAATAATGTTCTTTATAATGTTACTTGTATTATCTTTTTTGGAGTTTGTTGCAACAGTCACAGATAAATAATTGTGATAAATTAACTTAATTTTGAAAACGAACTCGAAGTTGTCATAAATCTGCAATAGACAACAAAGTTTTGCTGAAAATAGTATAAATTTGAAAAATTATATAGCAGGACCGCACCTTCTAAAATATTAAATTCCACGAGACTCAATCAACGTAAATGACTCATTTAAAAATATTTTTGAGAATATTTGCCTAGTGCAGATTTTTAAGGCAGCGAAATCATGATTGCGTGTAAAATCCGTAGCGACGTCGTATAAAAATACTAAATAAATAGTTCAGTCCCAGCAAATAACAGAAAAATACAGCTTTTACAACAAATGTGTGCATCAAATATAATAAAATACTCGGATGAAATATTACTTTTTCCCGCACAAACTTTGCTTGTTTAGAGTAGGCCTATATGATTTATCTCGTTCATATCAACTACTTATTTATTAGTCTCTTCCTTTAAGTAAAAAGGTACATTGTATATTATATTACTGAGAGGTGATTGAAAAAAATAAGTATAGTCTACTTGAAAAAAAATCGTGGCATACTGCTTCTAACAGCGTATGCTAACCTTTTAAAAAACCCGCCTTGACGCCTTGGCCTAGTTTAAAATCCAATTTGTTGTTATAGCTCTCTAGTTAAAACAACTTCCATGACTGAATATACAAAGCTTAAAAATGAGACACCAACTATATGAACAAATTATCAATCTTTTTAAGGAGGCAATAATGTGAAAAAGGTGCCCAGTGAGAAGCCAATTTTCTTCCCTAACTCACCTGTAAGAAATCATTTGACGGATATTTTACTGTTTAACGGAAATATTTATTTTTTTAAATAATAATAATAATAATAATAATAATAATAACAATCATTTTATTGAGCCAGAATTGACAACATAGTTGCATTAACTCAGTTGATATACACATAATTTTTTTTTATTAATTTTCACAGCAAATAATCAATTTTCATTGTGTCTAAGTATTCTTGAAGTTTATAGCTGAAAGACTCAATCAAAGAGATCTTGAGTGTTTTCTTAAATTTTTTGAAGTCTAATTCCTTGAGAGAGTCGGGTAGTAAATTGTAGGTTTTGATATCATTGTAATAAAAGTGTTTTTTTTTTTTAAAAGAGGTTGAATGATTTGGAATAGGTAATTTTTGTGAGTTTCTCAATGAATACTGATAAGTAGGAGCTTTGATTGACAAGTTGAACAACGAAAGATTTTGGTGTACAAAACATGAGGTTTCCAGAATATATATAGATGAAAGAGTTAAAATATTATAATTTCTAAAATAGTACTTGCAAGATTTATCTCTGCGCAGGGAAAAGATAGTCCTTATTGCCCATTTCTGCAGTTTAAATAGGAATTTGGTTTTTTTTTTTTCATGTCCCCAAACTGGAATAGCATTACGATAAGTGGGGGTTGATAAGTCCGTAGTATGCTGATAGGACATCAAGGTTAGTTATGTTTTTTAAATTGCGTAAAACAAAAATTCCTGAGCATCAGATTTTCCTCGAAACTTGGTCAATGTGATCGTAGAAAAATTAGATGTTGGTCTAATATTATACCTAAAACTTTTACACTTGAGGTTGGACACATTTCGGTTTCATCGAGAGGAAATGTAAAATTATTGGAACGTGTGTTTGTTATACAAACATTTATGAGTTTAGTTTTTTTTTAATTTACAGCAAGCAAGTTTTCACTAAACCACTGAATTAAGTTATTAGAATCTTGAAAAACAGTTTGTTCTAAAACAGTTTTGTCAGAGTTGGATATTGAAAGTGAGGTATCATCAGCAAAGGATGGTCTTTGTAAACTATGCGAGTTTATGGTGGCGGGAATGTGTTATCATATTCTACAACCTAAATATCCAATATCTAGAAAACCTTGGAAGAATCCCCGAGAAATTCCTTTACCGAGCCGCGACTACCTACCTCAAAAGGTTTCTTAGAAAGGGCAGGCACCGCCCGGGATTTCCAGCACTGCGGACCTGTCTTTACATTCCAAAACAATCTTTTTAAAAGTCAAGCCGCCGAAAGGTCAAGCTTTCAAAACGTTTGTCTAATTGGACCTATTCGTAATGGAAGTTCAGCCTAATAATTTGTAATTCTAAATAAAATCAGTTTAATGATTAAAATAATAATCAATGTTTATGTTTGCAAAAGATAAGTTCTAAAATAAAATGTCATATTTTATCTCTTGGAGGAACTTAATCAATTTAGAATATGTAATTATCACCAGCGGGGAAGAATGGCCGCATGTTATAAAAAATTCAAACACTTGTAGACCAAATGAACTAGCCTACCTACATTTTGGGCAAAAATCATCGATTAATTATTGATGAAAAAAATACTACACATGATTGCCCTCCCTCGAATGGGTTGGTAAAAATTATAACTGGCTTTAAGAAAATCTTTAGCCTCTTCATTAAAATCTCTCGTTTTAACAATAAAATTGTTAAACACATTTTATTGTTGGTAAGATACTGATACTAAGGTCATGAGAGCCATGACTCATGACTCAATAGAAATATTCACTTTTGGTGAGGTGATCATAATTTTTTTTTAACATTGCGTAGGCCTAGTATACTTAATTTCAACAATTTGTGTTTAAAACCACAAAATAAAATCTGAGATGCAACCGCGATGAGTTCGATACGTTATAAAAATTCGTCAATCAAGAACATTTAGGAAATTACGTACGTGGTGCCGTGTTATTTAAGTATTACGGAAAGTTTAGGCCTATGTATTCCTACGGTATAAGTCTCAAGGATGGATATTTTAAACTTAAAAATAAATGTTGGCTGGAGCGCCGATACTTAACAAGCATTTTACTTTTTAGTGAACTGTTATCATTAAGCTCCGGTGTCCAATCTGAAGCTCAATACAAGTAAAAGAATTAATCAATAAATAAACTTTTTTGCTTAAGACAATACAAGTAGCCTATTGCATAGCAATATAGGCTTAGATCATTTACTCTGATGAGAATTTAAATTTCCTTAGACCAAAATTAGCAAGTTTTTTTTCGGTTAAAATATATTATATGAAATAAAAGTTAAGGATAACATGAACATTAACCCTGCTCATCCTTTTATACGTCTTGTACTAATTTGCATTCATTCTTTGGATTTTTTCAACGGCAAAAACAATTATAATTATGTCCTGAGCAGTCTGCCGCTTCTTTTATAGGTTTGTTTTTGCTTTCAGTATTTGTATTTTTCCGGTTGACGCATGCCTACGCAAAACACCCCTGTCGCAACAGACCTGCGTATAGGCCTACTCAGCGAATTTCCATGGGATTTGTTTTTTTATAAATAAATAAAAGGGCTGAACAGCTAATGCATTTGTTTTTATTTTCAAATAATGTACTTGTTTTCTTTTTCCAGCAAAACGGGACAATAAGCTAAAGATGGAATAATTGTTTCATCGAATAAATTTGACAAGTCAAGATACAGTGTAAAATAAATAACTAGTTTCAGCCAATTAGTTAATAAAATACAACTTAAGAAGAATATCAAATTTTAGCTTTAGGCCTACCGTAGGGCCTATGTCAAATGAAAAACGTTGACACTTTTAGTTAGCTTTGATGACAAGCGTCATAATAACAAGCAACTGACGGACAACCGGATCAAAATCTCGACGAATGGCTACCTGTCTAGAGTAGAGTACACGAAATAGGGCGGGCGGCAAAAACTGTTAACTCACCAACTTGTCTGCTGAACCTCAGCTGAAATGACAAAATTAAATTTTTTTGAACTGTCAAAACTTTCTTTACCTTTTTCCAGGGCCTTTTAAGTGTAAATTTGTGTTTACTGTAAGATATGATCGTATAAGTTGTCTATAACAACCCGATCAAATCACAATCAATAATTTCGCCAACAGCGCACTCACACTGCGGCCCTATTTGGTGCCCACGACTATTACTACCCCGAGGGTTGATTGATTGGGTAAAGGGGAATAGACTCAGAAGGTCCCAGCACGTCAACCGAAGCTTACCGAGGGACAGATAAAAGATATTATAGGAGTAGCGTCGATGCACTCACCGGGGTTGGGCTGGCTCTGGTAGCTGGGCTTCCGCATCCACTCGTAGGGGCTGCGGGCGGGCGGGGGCCGCGGGTTCTGCGGCAGGCCGGGGCTGGAGAGCTCGGAGCCGCCGCTGGTGCTCTGGACGGTGACGGGGGGCGACGGCAGCACGGGGTCGGGCTCCACGGCCCAGTCGCCGGGCGAGAAGTGGTGGTGCGACCACTGCTGCTGCTCGGCGTCGTGCATGCAGCTGAGGAACTGCTGCTGCGGCTGGTGGTAGCCGGGGGGATACCAGCCGGGGTAGCTCTGCGGCACCACGGGGCTCTGCTGGCCGCGGTACATCAGGGGGTTGTAGTAGACCATGTCCCCGCTCATGTCACTCACCGCACTCGGCCACTCGTCGACTCGCACTGGCGCGCCGCGCGACTGGCGGGCGTGCGGGGGGCGTGGCCTCGCGCCGACCAATCGCGACGCTCCTCCCCCCACCACCGCGGTGTTTATGTTCCGCCGGAATATCTGATAAATAGACGATCAGAAAGCCTTAAACCCCGACTTTTAAGTTTTAATAGGTTTATTGCGCCGTAAAAAGGATTTGTAATTACCGCACAGATTATTTTGTTGATTTTATCGCCGATTGGATATCCGGTTACCGCAGTTAGGAGAGAAAATCGGTTGTTTGTGAGGATCCTGCCGTCCCCGTCTCGACCGATGTTGAATAAAGACGGCTTGCTTTAATTAAAGATGGATTTTATATTCATAAATACTATTGTAAAAGTTTATTTAACGCTTAATTTAATGAACCCTGAGCCCACATTATCTTCCCCGTTATAAGGACTGTACCAAAAAAAAGAAGGATCGTCAGGAAAAGTTCAGCTGACAGTGTTTCGTCTACAACTTTAAAATCATGGGTTTATACAGTTTACAAGGGCCTCTGATCAATATAATATGTTCCCTTTACATTATGGACAGTTCCCATCACTTCACTTACTATATGAAGTTGGCAAAAATCAAATTTGCTGAATCTTGTAGGAATATGCAATGAATAAATAACACATTATTTGTAACCTCGATTTTATTAGGAATATAAAAACAATACTGAAACATGTAAACAATCACAAATCTATCTTCTACATACCTATCTTCTATATAATAAACAGCCGCATGTGTAACTGACTCACTCACCTGTACAAATTCTCAACGACTTCCCGATTAGATAGAAACTTGAAATTTGGCACGAATATTCCTTTGGTGCTCAAATCACAGGAAAAATTGTCAAAACCAAACATTTACACCTCCAACCCCCCCAACAGGAGGGAAAACGTGAATTTCAAAAAGAGTAATTTTCGTTTTAGGGCTGTAGCGGCTAAACTCTAGGTCCTATCGAGAAACGGGCTGCACCGTGTACCACGGATTTTTCAGGATCTACAACTTTGGTCCTTTGACTTTTTGCCTTATCTCGTCTCCTTCACCTTAAGGTAGCCCTAAAACTTCCATTTTTGAAGATTTTTTCCAGGGTTTTCAGCTCCAGCAGATTAAATATTACACGTAGAGGGCTGAAATTAGGCATAAATCATCTCTATATTTCTCACTCAAAAACCCAGTTGGTTAATCCTAGCTAAAAATCGGTTGCCCCTAACCAAGTAAGTAGGTCAATATAACACCTACTATCTTAAAAGTTTGGGGGAACCGTGCGAAGTTAGTTGAAGTGATGTGGTTACTGGTAACTAACTTAATGGGTTAAAAATCTGACCTAGTTGTGATAGGTTAGCAGCAACCCAGTAGTAGAGCGGTTGGCGATAACCCGCTAATAGGGTTGAAATTACCAACCTGACATAGTCAACAATAACCAACTATAGGTAGGTAGATACTAACTGGCCCACTTGGTTACCAATAACCCACTAGGTAGGTAGATACCAACCATCTTACTTGGTTAGCGATAACCTACTAGGTAGGTAGGTACCAACCGACTCACTCGGTTAGCGATAACCTACTAGGTAGGTAGGTACCAACCGACTCACTCGGTTAGCGATAACCCACTTGGTAGGTTGATACCAAGTGGGTACCAAATTCTTTTAATTAACGCTCCTGATATCCCTTCCACTAATTTAACCATCATTGACTTAGGTCAAGTCAATGATGGTTAATAATTAGTGTAAGGGGTAGGCCTATCAGGAGCATTAATTAAAAGAATTTGATGAGGAATTAGTTGATAGGGAGTAGGGAATGGCCAAAATAGTTGTGACGTTGTAGTGTGGTCTGGCCTTCAGACGATTTAGCGTGTTGACTAATTCACTTAGCAATAATTCACTAGTTTACTGTATTTAAAAACGAACGTAATTACTCGTAACGTAATAGGTTGTCGGTAACCGAGTTAAGTACTTGGTTGCTACCAACCCTCTGTCCCGGTTGCTGCCAACCCTCTGTCCCGGTTTGCTGCTAACCCACCATTCATGAGGCTTGAGGGCAACCCACCAAGTTAGTTATTTTAACCCTGTTAAATGGGTTGTTAACAACCGATATAATTGGTCGTCAATAACCGAGATAAGTATTAGATGCTGTCTACAAAGTTTTAAAGGTTAAAATAAACTAACTCGGTTACCGGTAACCACTTTGACATCAACGTTTTCGTGTTAGTTGTACCCAACCAAGCTATGTAGGTTATTGGCAACCTAGACACGGTTACCACCAACCCTCACAGCTTTAACCCGCAAAAGGTTAAAGTCAAAGTTTTTCAGTGTATATATGTTACAAATCACAAATAATATAACAATTTTTAATATTAAAATGCATATAAAGCTAAAAAATCTTCAAAATTCGCCAAATGTCAGCGATTTTCTCGAGGTATTTCATTCCGTGTCATTTTAATATACTACCTAGACCCTTGAAAATTGGCAAACAGTATACGTAAGACTTCCGGTTGAGCTAGGAACTTGAAATCCGGCATGCAATTTCCTCATTACTCAAAACTGAGGGTTAATATACCGAAACAAACCATTTAAATTTTAACTCAAATTTAAATTGGAAAAATACTTTTCTAAAAACTGTTATTTTGAGCTCTAGTGGCTGAACGGATGGTCCTATCAAAAAATGGACTGCACCATGTGCCACGGTTTTTTTCACGATCTATAACTTTGGTCCTTTGACATTTTGCCCCATCTCGTCTCCTTCGCCCTTAGCTCTAGAACTTCAACTATCGGAGATCTTCCTAGGTTCCAGCTCCAACTGACTTAAAATTATACGAAGAGGGCTGGAATTTGGCACACATCATCTTTAAAGCATATATATGCTACAAATCATTAATAATATAACTACTTCTTAATATTTAAATGCTTATAAAATTGAAAAAACTTCAAAAATCACCAAATGTCAGCGATTTTATCGAGTTATTTCCATCGATGTAAATAAGTACACTGGATTGGTAACTCAGGCCCCGCAACGCGAGCCGCCGGCAGTAGTTGCGTTTAAGGTTTTGCAGGGACGATGGGGGAACGCATCTCTCAAAAACTTACTAAGAAAATCGTTAAAAATGTTTTTCTAGCAACTGATATTTTGAGCTCTATTGGCCGAACGGATGGTCCGATAAAAAGTGGACTGAACTATGTGGTAGGGATTTTACATTATTTACAACTTTGGTGCTTTGACTTTTTGCCCCATCTTGTCTCCTTCAAGGTTCGCTAGGTTTTTCAAAAATCAAAAATCTTCGCTAGGTTTTTCACCTCCAATTGACTTATTATTATACGTAGAGTTCTGCATATATCCTATCGAAAAACGCAGATCATCAACTGTATCCAAAATTAAATTTCCTAAAAATTTGGTCTCTTAGTATTTGGTCCTATCTCATCTCCTTCACCTTAAAATTACATCTAAATTTAAAAGTTTTATACGTAAATGTTCAGTTTCTCTTTTCGGTTTCTATTTTTAATCTCTTTTTGATCGAGATGCCTAATATATTACATGCACGGAGATAGTAAGCTTGACCCTTCAGGTTTATAAAAGGTCGTTTTCCAATTTTACTCCAATTAAACCCCTAAAAAGTCCTCTAAATTTGGAACTTAGGTTGTGTTTTTTAATTTACCTTAAATGGTTTTTATTTTTCGGTGAATTGATTTTTCGATCGAGAGGCCTCATTTTTGACAAGGAAGTAGACAGTTTCACCTAAAAGACTTATCGGAGGTCATTTGAAATTTTACTTCGCATCACCTCCTAAAAAAGAACTCTAAATTAGAACTTCCGTTCAATTTTTTATTTCCAATAGTGGTTTTACTTTTTCGGCATATTTTTTGCCAGAGATACCAAATTTTTGACAAGGAGATAGTTAGGTTGGCTTTTCAACTTTATCAGAAAATAATTGCCAAATTTACCCCGTTTCAACCCCCTAAGAAAGTCATCTAAATTCAACGTTGGATTTTTTATTTTTTTCATGGTTTCATTTTCTGGAAAATCCCGGACCACGACCGTGGAGACTTTGTACGTAAACAAATAAATTAATTTTGCTACGTGACTTTTCAATATAAAAAGCGACTCACAGCAGGCTGCCTGGGGGCGGAGCCCCAATAGCGAGCTGAAGGCGATTGACAGATTATACAGTCAACTGATCTGCTGAGCAGTAAACAGCAAACATTAGAAAACAACGATATGACAATCCTCCCCCTCTGATCAAAGCGTCCCTTGATCGTTATTTCTCTTTAATAACCTACCATCACCAGATCTAACAATATACATCACATTCCCAAGCTGTCTTTCAACTGTTCCTTGACCAGGTTTCATTAGAACTAGGCTATTTGGGTAATTTCTTACCAATATTGTTTATCCTATGCAATAATTTGTTTAGGCTCGTTGATTTCTACGGTGTGCCTTATGTTCACTTTCAATCATCAGGTCGTGCTCTGTCCTTGTGTTCCTCCCAAACATTAATCTATAAGAACCTCAGTTTTTAAAGGACCTGTTCAGTTTATCATCAATGTGTCTTCCCCGCAAGCATGTAGCCTAAGAGGGTCTTCACAGTTTGAACTACTCTTTCAGCCTGACCATTGTTTGTGACATGTTATAAGAAATTTTCTCCATAACAATATGCGAAGAATCTTTTTAGTCCCCAGTAAATATCCGCGGCCTCTTTGCCAATTTGACTGTACTTTCGTTCGGCTTTGGTGAGAGTTCTTGAGGTAAATGATATGGGTTTCTCAGATCCGTCTTTGTATCTTTGTGATAAGCTTGCTCCCAAACCTGTCGGACTCGCATCGATGGCCAATAACACGTGTTTCACTTGGGTCATAATGAGTTCTCACTTGGTCTTAAGTTCTCTCGCTGATTACTTCAGCTTTAAGCTTAAAAAATGCATCTTCTCATTCTTTATTCCATTACTGCAACTTTCATTGGAAAGAAGGTGTAAATTTACACCATTCTTTCAGCTGTATATTGTGTTTGTTGAAATGTACTTCCTTGAACAATTAAGTCATAAATGAAACATACTATACCACCTAATCCTTGCAGAACTTTGTCCATAAGTCGCTGCCAGATACTAGGGGCCACTTTTATGGCAAACATTAGGGGATGTACCCTGTAAAGTACTAAATGAGTATGTATTCAAAGAACATTTATTGACATACATTTACACCTTCTTTCCAATGAAAGTTGCAGTGATACAAAGGTTTCTATTACAATTTCTTTTACATGCATTTTTTTACTATTGAAAATTTGATTTAGGAATAAGTCCTCGTTAAAATTATACTACTTTTGTGTATATAAATGATTTCGTAAAATTCCAATGGAATGTTTCAAAATTTGTATTGAAATGGTTTTCAATAATTCTTTTTGAAGTCCGTATTTTGTCACTGAAAATTTAGTTATCCACGTGTGTCCAAATTAAACTCTTCTCTTAATTGGATGTATAAGATCTGTCACAGGGCCGTATTTACTTATAGGTGGCGTGTTTCCCTCGGGATCCTAAAAAATCCTAATATAGTTTGTATATCTCTTGATTCAGTTGATCCATCGTCCATGGGAAGGTGTAAATAACCATTACTACAGAAATGACCAATAACATTTACCAAATAAATAACATTTACTACTGTAAATGACCAATGTACAGAAACATTTTCCCTCGTGAGAAAATATCTTCTTTTCGGGTAATGAGGTATTTTTCATCTAATATTAGTCGATTTGCTGTCACCTTATAGTCTCCATAAAACCTCACGCTAACATTTTGTTTTCTTACAAGAACAATAGGCGTTCCACATTGAGAGTTTTTAAACTTACAGATTTTTCCCTTGTTTTCTAATCTGTGTAATTCATCCTCAACAGACTTTCTTAGTGAATAAGGTACTTGACATGGTTTGGTGAAAATATGTATTGCTTCTCCATGTCCTTGCTCTTATCGTATTTCAACAATTTCTGGCTTGAATATGTCTTGATGCTAGTAGCATGTCATTTCCAAAGTGTTGCTCTCAGCTTCCGGAGCCATTCACGGCCGAAGATTGGATCTACATCTTGGAAGCTTAAATCCCTGTATTTGCATTCAATGAAGTAGACACCTAAGGGTTTTAATTCCCCAATGTATGTTTTCTTTTCAACAGCTGTCTTGAAGAGACATTGAGATCAAGATTTTTCATTTCACTGTATGACAATGAGCTCAATGCTGCTCATGCATCAAGTTCCATTTGCAAGACCTTTCCCTCATTAGTAACCTCTATCATAAACTTACCAATAATTGTTGGCGATTCTCTTACCATGTTAATTTCATGAGTGTTAGCATTTTTATCCTCAATACCGATCTTATATGATTTAAATCCATTGGTTTTCTCATTTTTGTTGCCAGTCCTGCCGTAAGTAAGACAAAAATTTTCAATGTGACCGATCTTGTTACATTTCCTGCAGAATTAATTTTTAAACTTACAAAGGTTAGCTCTATGTTGTATGCTGCCACATCTGTAATATTTACCTTTTAAAACCTGGAATGTAATTAATTGTTTACTATTGATTTTCTTACTCCTTCTCGTAAATCCAGGCTAATATTTCGCATAGTTAACGTCCATGATTTGTTTTTCAACTGAAAAAGAGTTCACAATATTACTTCGCATTATTAATATCATTACTCTCCAACTTGAATGCTCAGTATAAATAACTATTTCAACCACTTCCTTAAATATTGTTTATTTCCTTTCTCTTGAAGAAGCTGAACGCAGATCTTTTTGTCTCTAAAACCTCGGATGAATTATCTTCAGAAACGAATCACTCACTGAATGATCACAGCTATAACAAAGTCGCAGTCTATTGTCAAACGTATTTGAACTTTAGACACAAATTAATGTTGATTGGTTAGTATACTTACATTACATTACATAACATTACCTGAACTGACAACCTACCCAGGTAATTATTTTAAGCCAATTATGAATGACAGATGAGTGAAGGATGATTGTGGTGCGATCTTGCAGTCTTGTTACTGACTAAGGCCGACATGTTCCTTGGACTAGGTTCTATACAGTTTTGCAGTATATCTGATGGATGTTCTTCATAAGATTTGTCACCTGGCGACTCAGGAGCAATTACGTCACATAATGTTTTATGGTTTCTGGCGAAAGAGTATACAAAAAATAGCAGTGATTCAGTTTTTAAATCCGTAATTTTCTTCAATTCAAAATAATTTTTCAATCGCAATAGGAAATTTCGAAAGGTTTCATTTTCTGTGTAGGATGTAAAGCTCACATTTGGCGTGTTTGTGTTTGTATGAATCTCAGTAACAGATCCATTCTCGTTCATTTCTGTTAGCCGAACAGGTGCAAATGAGCTGTAACAAGTCCCTTATTTCCTGGTATGTTTCCTCTACTTACTAAGATGACATTGAAAAAGAAGAAGGGCTAGTAAGCCCTTCAATGTCATCTTTGTCTTCTGTAATTATCAAAATATCCTCATGTGAATCTGTAAATTTCTTCATTTTTTTCCAGACATCAGCATTATCGGTTGAAAAACCTTTGGTTTTCAGCACATGAAAAGTCCTTGCAATTTGCGCTTCGATTATTCCCCTTCGTTTTTAAGGGTCTTAATTTCACTTTTGCGCTTTCACCTCTCGTCGCCATTAGCTAGATGTTGTAAGAATATGTAATAAATAAGTGACACGTTATTTGGAACCTCGATTTTATCAGAGATATATAAAAACAAGACTGAACCATGTAAACATTCACAAATGACAGATCATACAATTAACTGATCTGCTGAGCAAGGAACAGCACCCAATAGAAAACACTGATATTAAAAACACTACACCCAACATTAAATGACCTTATTAGTACAGTAGGGCCTAGGCCTATAATAAACGCTGCGCAGGCAAATGTTGTATTTAGGAGTAAGAAGTAATTCTTCCTAATTATTTTGTTATGTGTAATATGAATGAATCAACAGATAATTTAGGTGAAAAAGTTTAATTCATACTTTATGTTAATAACAGAAAACATACACACAGTTGTTATGGACAACAAAAACAACTAAAGTCAAAAAATAATTCTTTACAAAATTCTCATCAGATCAACTATCAGCTAACTAACTTAAAAGAAAGAAAATATGAAACATTTAGTTAGTCACTACATTGTACATTTTGTCTCAAGAAAAGGGAATGTTCCTGTTCAATAATTACACTGATTAAATTAAGATAAAGATAGTTTTATTTAAGTTTTTAAGATCAAATCAAAAACAAAACATGTTTGTAAGCAGTGACATTAAAATATAATCACAGCTGATTAGAAACAGTAATAAAGCATTATACTACATCTCCTTTTCTCCTCAGGTCTCCTTTTCTCCTTCTCTCCTTAGTTGTGAGTAATCAAATCTTCTGGTACGTTTGATGGGCCGCCCAAACGAGGAAGTAAAGTTCCTTGTTTTCATTGTAGTTTTAGGTTGTTGAAGAGGTAGTGGTCTCAACATTGCTCGATTCCGACGTATTATCCCATCACTCGCTGTTGTTACTGTATACGATCTTGGAGCTACACGTTCAACAATTTTTCCTTCTGTTCTTCTATCTGGGATATACACGCTTGATCCAGCTGACAGAGATTTCTCAGGCTTAGATCGATGCCTTTGATTATAATATTCTGCTTGTTGGCTGCGATATTTGATGTCCCATTGCCTGAATCTTTCATGATCAATGTTTCGTGGTGTTAGATCTTTTTTTAGAGCAGGCAGTCTTGTCCTTAACCTCCTTCCCATCAAAAGCTCTGAAGGACTATACCCCGACGGTCCCGGTGTTGTTCGGTATTCTAACAAGGCTAGAGTTGGATCTTTATTTTTAGTCATCATGTTTTTAAGTGTCTGAACTGCTCTTTCAGCTTCACCATTTGATTTATGATATAGGGGACTACTAGTAGTTATTTTGAATCCAAAATTAGCCGCAAAATTACGCCATTCTTCACTTGTAAACTGGGATCCTGAATCTGAAACAACGACTTCGGGTATCCCATGTCGAGCGAAACAAGCTTTCATTTTTGTTACTAGCTCATTGACTGTCATTGTAGAAACATTTATCATTTCTAAATAGCGAGAATAATAGTCCACTACAGTTATGTTCTTTCCTTTTAAAAAATCAAAGTAATCTATAGCTATTTTTTGCCATGGGTAATCAGGCGTCTCTGACTGGATCATTCTCTCCGCTTTTTGATTTAGATATTTTGCACAAGTTGTACAATTCTCAAGAAAATTGCTAATATCGGGTGTAATTCCTGGCCAAAAGACTGATTGTTTTGCTTTAAGTATTGTGCGAGTGATTCCAAAATGACCATCGTGAAGTTTATTTAAAATATCAATTCTCAGTTCTGGTGGTATGATAATTCTTTCTCTGCAACAAATTAGGTCTTCAATGACTGATATATCATTTTTGAAAGTGTACCATTTTTTCATAGAATCAGGATCGTCCTTCTTGTAATCGGGCCAACCATTTTCAATGTACTTTAGTAAGAATTGGCACTCTGCATTTCAGCTGACTTTTCCTTATTTGCTCTAATCTGGATTGAGTAGCAGGAAAGGTGATAACTTTGATGTGAGCTTCTACTTCTTTTGTAAACTCATCTGTAGTTTCAGAAATAGGAGCACGGCTCAAGGTGTCCGCTGTATACATTTCTTTTCCGGGAATGTGCTCAATGGTGAAGTCAAACTTCATCAGTCGCATCTTGAATCTTTGAATTCTAGTGGGTATTGTGTCTAAATCTTTACTCCCTAGTATCGGAACAAGTGGTTTGTGATCTGTTAGGATCTTCAACTTCTTACCCATCAGAAATTTTGAAAATTTCTCAGTTGCCCAGGCACAAGCAAGTGCTTCCTTTTCAATCTGTGCATACCGTCGTTCACAGTCTTGTAAGGTTCTTGAGGCAAACATGACTATCTTGGTTGTACCTTCTTCAATTTGAAGTAACATTCCACCCAAGCCGTACGCTGAAGAATCGGCTACTACAATGTTATCTGCTTTTAAGTTATACTTGGTTAGTGTTATTGAATCTTTTACAAGTTTCTTTACGTCTAAAAAAGCTTGTTGATGATGTTCAGTCCAACAAAATTATTTATTTTTCCTTGTAAGTTCTCGGAAAGCCTCTGTTTTATCTGCCAAATTCGGTATGAACTTATTGAGTTGATTTAGCATGCCATTAAGGCGCCGAATACCTGCAATGTCTTGGGGAGGTGGGAGTTCTTCAAGAGCTCTGATCCGATCAGGGTCAAGTTTTATACCATTAGATTCAATTAGGTTCCCCAAAAACTTTACAGAAGTCTGAGAAAAAGAACACTTATCTTTATTGAGTACTACATTAGCCTCCTTTAGTCGCTTCAATACCTGTGTTAACCTTTTATCATGCTCCTCTTGGGTTTGGCCATGAATGAGAATATCATCCATGTGACACAAAACCCCTTCAATTCCTGTTAACAGATTTGTCATTTGATACGAGAAAAATTCAGGTGCACTGGTAATACCAAAAGGCAATCTCTTAAAATAAAACCTTCCAAAAGGAGTTATGAAAGTTGTTAGTTTAGCTGTTTCTGGTGATAACATTATTTGCCAAAATCCTGACTGGGCATCAAGTTTAGAAAAAATCTTAGAACTTCCTATTTGACCCAAAGTTTCTTCTACATCAGGAAGAATACACTTGGGACGTTTAACATTTCTATTTAGTACTGTGTAATCAACACATTGTCGTATACTCCCATTTGGCTTAATTACTGGTACTATTGGAGCACACTAATCAGTTGGGGATTCAATCCTTTCAATTACTTCAAGTTCTAACATTCTGCTTAGCTCAGCCTCTACTTTTGGCCGTAATGGAATGGATATATTCCTTGGAGCACGAACGGAATATGGCTGTGCATTTTCAATCAATTCAATTTTGTATTCCCCGGGTATGTTACCTAGTCCTTGGAAAAGCTGAGGATAGTCACACAAAACTTTTTCCATTGTGATTAAATTAATCCCAACTGTTTGGTATGGCTCTCTTATACTAATTAAATCCAATGCTTTAATCGCGGGAAGCCCTAACAGGGGTTCATTTAGATCTGATATTACATAAACCTTTTCTTTAATTTGTGTATTACCATATATAATGTCTGCAATAAACATACCAAGTACATTCATTTCTCCCTGGTTTGCATTTTTTAATTTACGATCTGACTTAATTAAGGTTGTGTCTATGATATTTGGGGGAATGGCAGTAACTTCTGCGCCAGAATCTATTTTGGTTCTAAGTGCTATTTTGTTCAAAAGTATATTAACATACCATGACTTGAAGTTGTTATTGTTACTACTTACTTGTCCCAGATGTGCAACAATAGCTTCACTAGAAGGTGATTCGTGATACTCACCTTGAGTTGTATGTGATATACCATTTACATTCTTTGTGTGTCCTGGAGAATTTTGATTGAGTTTGCTCTTGCAAAACTTTGCAAAATGTCCTATTTTTTTACAATTATTACATGAAATATCTTTTGCTGGACATGAGGCACGGGGATGTCTGGGCCCTCCACAGTTCCAGCACTCCGTTCCACTGATATTTTTGGTTGATGTTACTTTAACTCTTGAACTATTTTGTTTCTGATATGAATTTACCTTTTATTTATTTAGAAGAATTGTCATGTTTTCCAATCATCTCTAACTCTGCTGACTGTTTACTTATAGTCTCTTTTAGTTTGCATTTTTGAATGGCTTTATCTAAAGTTAGGTTGGAGTCTTCTTTTAACTGAGCTGATAGTTTTTTTGTCTGATATGCCAACAACAATACGATCCCTAATAAGCTCATCCTTTAGATCTTTAAACGAACAGTGTTCGGCCATTGAGCTTATATCTGCTAAAAATGTATCAAAACTTTCGTCATGTTCTTGGTTCCTTAAGTTGAATTTTGCCCTCTCATAAATGGTGTTACGTTTGCCAATAAATATGTTGTCGAAGGCCTTTTTGACCTGTTCATAGGAGTTTTGATTTTCAGGCGAAAGATGAGCAGATAAAAGGATTTCTTCGGCATCAGGTCCCATACAGTAAATGAGAGAGCTGATTTGTTTTATTTCAGACTCTTGGTTCAGTCCAGATGCCAGTCTGTATCTCTCAAACCTTTTCACCCACTTCTCCCAAAGCTCTGGTTGTTTGCAGTCAAAAGTTTCTGGAGGATTAAAAATAAATCCTGCATTAGAAGTTTTTTGTATTTGTATTCGTTCTTCATAAATGAATGAATCAGATGATTGATTATGATTTCCTCTCAACCTTCTTCTTGACATTTTATAACGCTGCCACCATGTTCAATAATTACACTGATTAAATTAAGATAAAGATAGTTTTATTTAAGTTTTTAAGATCAAATCAAAAACAAAACATGTTTGTAAGCAGTGACATTAAAATATAATCACAGCTGATTAGAAACAGTAATAAAGCATTATACTACAGTTCCAAGGTTAACAAATTAATGTTAAGTGATTTTGAAGCGATATCAGCTTCAAGTATCAAATTTTCAAAGGTATTAGTAGATTCTAATTTCAACTTCCATATATTTTAGGTGTAACCAAGAAACTAAGTCGTGTACTCTTCCTTCTTCGCATGCTTCCTTTCTCCTCAAAACGTGGAATCCTTACTGCTTTTTATATGGATGTTATTATTGTTTTTGCAATCCTTACTTTGTTGTAATCTGTGACTGTGACAGCTCAAAACCCAAAACAGATTTCAAGGCCCAGCAAAAGTGCTAAAATAGTATTTTGTGTCCTAGAGACATGTTATAAGTTTCGTAGGTCAATATTTAATATTAAAAAAATATTAAATAATTTACCGGAACATTTTGAACACCCGGTAGAATTTTCCTTATTTTCCATGTGTTCAAAAAATGTGGGGCAATAATTTACGTAGTGATTCCTTGGGTCAAAATAAGCAAAAAAGTTTATATAAACATAGGTCCTAAAGTGCTTCGTTTTCCGTCTGTGTGTCTGCTTATGATTTTTACATATTTAATTACATCTCACGAACCACTTAACGTATAAACTTCAAACTTGGAATATGGATAACCACTATTGAGAACTATTTTCGTAAGAAGTATCAAATTTCTACTTTTACCATTCAAAAATGGTGACTGTTTTTTGTTTTCAAAGCTAAAAAAAAAACTTAAAAACCGTAAATTTTAGAAAAATTGTACAAGAGACAAAAAAGGTGTAAAATGTAATCCAATTAATGCTGATATTAAGATTATAATAGTCGGACTACGAATAACGGAGAAATTTTAACTTGTCTGCATAAAAACATGGTTCCTTAGAACGTCCTGTATGAAAATTGCATGTTTTTATTCGGAAAAATTTAAAATTTCACCATTATTAGTTGACCGATTGTTATAATCTTAATACCATCGTTAATGATCTCAAATTTCTCAACTTTTTTGTCTCTCGTATACATTTTCTAAGATATTTACGGTTTTTAAGATATTTATAGATTTGAAATAAAAAAAAACAGCCGCAATTTTGAAATGTTAAAAAAATTGAAATTTGATTCTTCTTACGAAAATAGTTCTTAATAGTGGTTATCCATATTCCAAGTTTGAAGTTTACACGTCAAGTGGTTCGTGAGATGTGATTAATTGTGTGAAAATCAAAACGAAGCACTTTAGGACCTATGTTTGTATAAACATTTTTGCTTATTTTGACCCAAGGAATCACTACGTAAATTATTGCCCCACATTTTTTTAACACCCTGTATAGATAACATAGGGACAATGTACTGTGTTTACCGCTTTCAGTATATCTGGGTAACTAATGGACATAGAACAACGATCCAAAATACTTATTTGTGTTTTTTAGCTGAATTCAACTAAAATCAAACTAAAATGTTGTTTTTATTTTTCTATTTAAAAACATAAAATCCCATTTTTTGGGGGTTTATCCCCTTTCACCCCCCCCTTCCGGTGGTCTGATCTGGATGATTCATGAAATCGTTCGAGTGATTACTACTTTACATGTCTGAACCAAATTCCATTAACATCGTAACATATTTAGGGCCGCTATCTAATTTTTGTAATAAATATAGACAGGTACGTATATTTATAAATTCGAACAAATGTTATTCTTTGCTTCTGGGGGCCCAAAGCGAAAATTTATCATGGTCTCGGGCTTAGATATTACTATGAGAAATACGGTAAAAGCCTCTTCCCTATAGAGGAAAGTCGCTATAGCCATTTCAACAAATACAGTATACCTAACGTTAAAGCAAAAACTTTAAAGGTTTTCATACAAATACAATACTTTTCTATAGTGTTATTTTTAATAGCGTGTTAAATGAAATGTTCTCTAATTTTTTGTTCATTTTATATAATTCGGTATAGATTCATATGAGAACTACTATTTATCTTGCAAATCGTCTAGTGTTTCCTTCCATTGATCATGTACATAAAACGTAAAAAATCAATGGTGCTTCTCAACCTGTGGTAAACGAGAGCATTTTCGCTTTTACGCAAGATCATTTCTTCTTATATAATGTAATTTTTTGATACAAGAAAAATAAAATATACTTTTATTGTAATACGTCTTAGAGATACCTTTTTCTTAACAGTATTATTATGGTTTATACTTGAAAAGTGCATACTTATTACTTTTTTGTATTAAGTGTCACAAAGAACGAGTGCCCTTATCGTTGAAATCAAGCATTTGGTACATATTCAAAAAATTCCATAATAAGGCAGCTTATATTTTCATAGTTAACATAAGAACGCCCCAATAAAAAACTGTTTACAATATTTAAAATTATTATAATATTATTTTTATAGCATTTTGTACAGTTGTTCATTGTGAAATAATACTTTCCATTCATTGACTTGTCAAATTACTTTGGTTGTTTATTAAAAACTATAAACTGCACTGTATGGTAAAAATTGTGAATACTCAATAAAATTATATATAGTTTAAAATTATTGTGTAACAGTGATTAACAGGGTTTTTTTTAATACACGCTACTCGATGAATGGGGGTTTATTGGTTGCATTCTAAATTATTAATTAAGTTCAAATATTACTAAAACCTTTTTAGAAACGATTAATAGCTGACAATATACAGTATGGTGGTGGTACCCCAATATGTCGGAAAAAACCTCAGGTAGTGCCACCTAAAAGTTAAGAACTTTGATATCTTAACTTAGGCCGTACTTTTTTTATATAAGTCCCCAACGTACTCACCCAGAATGTTGGGTGTTGTGGAAGTTCCACTGCACCGTTTTTTTCCAGTAATTAATAAAAATTTCACAATAAACATTTCACATTAACTTTAATAAAGCATTTTACTTAAAAATTCATAACTTAAATCTGCACCTTGGAGACCTACGGGAGATGCACGTTACATATCAGCAAGAGCTTCCGTTGTACGAGATTAACCGGTACTGTAGGTAAGTACAAGTACGCAGGCAGAACTTAATTATAACTCAAATTCAGCTCAACTCAAATTCGTTTATTCCACAAAGAAGTTACATAAATACAAAAAGTTGTAAGAAATAATAACTTAAACCATGGCCGTCTGTAGTACGGCTATGCTTAAAAACATGGAGGGCTACTCGTGCTCAAACTGCACTGTAACAATTATAAAAAAAGCTTGTGAGCTTCCCTCGACAGAAAATATTATTAAGAATAACAACCCACCAAATTTTAGCATACTTTAGCCGATGTTTATATGGGAAAAATCATTTGAATCTGCATTATCATGCAAGAATAGTAAAAACTGATGCAATAACTCTTAAAATCTTGTATTTCGTTTACGAACCCCCGGATCTGTATAACGACCTTCCAGAAGTTGTTCCCACCCTCCCGCGGTCGCTGCGGCGCCGCCCGACAGTTCCCGGTAGCGGCAGCGGCGAGGCTCGGGGGCAACGACGTGTGAACTTGTCTCCAATATAACCTGGAGCCGCCTCTTTGGGAAACCCCGACCTTCTATGCGGAAAAATCCGTGTAAACGTATTGTTTGGACAAGGAAGAGGCGGCAGATTCGGCTGAATATGCGTTGCTTAACACAGTTAAGTTTTTAAGCTCAGGATTATCCTGAATATTGTTTCAGCTGTGAGTTGTCCCATTTCCACAAACCTATCGGTCCACCTGAGTAAGGCAGTAAGGTTTTGTTTTTGGATATAGGCGTAGGTTAGTTATTAAAAATGTTCACAAATGTACAGTAAACCGGGTATTTCATTTTAGAAATCGCTCTTTCGTGCCAATGCCAACGTAAATACCCCCTTGCCAGGGCCGGCGACAGGGGGGGCAAATGCATAGGGGCCCGGGCTCGCAGAGGGCCCGAAAACACCAAAAAAGGGTTCAAAAGCACACGAAACAAGTAAAAGAAAGGTCGTCAGGGCCCGGAGTTGAAGATTGCACAGGGGCCCGAAAATCCTGTCACCAGGCCTGCCCCTTGCTATATGTTCGCATTCATCGATGTATATATGTATATGTCGTAGCCACATGCTGTAATTGGGCACTTCATGAAGTGCCCAGAGCTGACCGGGCACTTCATGAAGTGCCCAGCTCGCCTGGGCACATAGTGTAATTGAATGGTTTCATTAAAAATTACAGTATGTGACCAACAAAACTGGGCACTTCATGAAGTGCCCAACGCTCGTTGGGCACATGCTGTAATTATTTCTTTTACACTATGTGTCCAGTTCAGATGCTGGACACTTGATGTAAACACGTAAAACTGCTGTTTACGTTGCTGTTGATAGTATGCGATGTATTATTTTCAATAATACAAAATACAATTATTTTAAAATAATTTTATAAAACATTAAGAATAAGATTGTCTTCCACTAAACCAGAGAATAATTCTTGCCTGTATGTTTTATCGTGGTTTCTTCTTCTATGTTTTTTTTAATTATTCTGGCTACACATAACTATAAAACTTATTATTATTTAAACAACAAACGGTTTAATAAATAAAATATAATAAAATAAAGAAAATAAAATACATGAAACACTTTACCTATTACATTTATAAGTAACACAACACATAAATATTAACATTAACCTTTTTTGTCATGTTTTAATTTTTTAACTTCTTTCTGAGTCACCCTTTATAGACTTATAATAGATTAAAGTATAGCTTGGTAAAACAAATTTTAAAAAGAGTAATGAGAGTCTTTGAAAAAATAATAAAAACAATTCTTTGGTTTCTTATTGTTATAGAAATTGAAAACGTTTAATTCATATAAAATTTTACTATTTCGGTTTTTTTTGTAATTTTATTACCATTGACGACAATTTAGGTTTAAGTTTTTCTTTTATGTCATTATGAATGAATTAACATAACATCATTACATCAAGCCTTTTCTATGTAATTATTTTTATTTGTTTATAGAATAATAAAAAACGTGTGTCCTGTTTACTTGTCAGCTTTTCAAAAATATGCCTTTTATTATATTCGTACTGACATCAGTAGCTTAAAAATCTAAGTTTATATTATTAACTCAAATATTTGGAAATTCATATGAAGCATTGTCTAAAGGGATAACCTATGAATGTTAAACGTTATTCAAAAGTAAGTGGTTACTAGAAAATTCTAGCGGTTCGGTTTTTAATCATTATTTTTTAGCGAATTTCCCCCTATAGGGAAGTAGCTATTACCGTAGGCGGCATGGTGAGACTTAAGCCCGGGACCATGTTATTTTTTCGTTTTGAGGTCCCTAGAGCCCAAAAACAACGTTATATATATATATATATTATTTTAGTTAACATTATATATATATGTGTCCGTAGGCACGATAACTCTCGTAAAAAAAGTCCGATCTTGATGAAATTTGGAACAAACATTTATAGCGATATTCATGACTTTAAGTTCGAAAACCATCAAGATCGACACACTCTAAGGCGGTTTTTTTTACTAAATAAAATTTATTTTGAAGATTTAACATATTTATATTAATTTGATTTAAATTTAATGGTCAGAATTGAATTCAGCTTAAAAAAATAAACAATATAGCATTTTGAATTATTACTCTACATCAATCGTTTACTGAGATATCGGATCTGCAAAATGAAGTACATTGTCTTTTGTTTTTCCCTGAAGAGACATAAACTGTCCAAATTCTGGTATGAAATACCCAAATTTTTCATTTAATTTACCTAAAATGGGATTTAAAAAAAATAATAAAACAAACCACATGATTGAATTTAATTTGTTCATGTGATGGTTTGATTTGTTTTTATTTCTTGGATCTGAGTAGATTGATAACATGTTTGCTGACATTTATATACTATAACAAGTAAATTTATGAATAAATTTCAGAATATGAATAATTATTGAGAAATAAGATCATGAGTGATAAAATTTACTTAATTTAGATTAGTATTTACACAAAATATTCAAAACAACTTCCCTACTAACTTATTTAGAATATGCCCACATATAAAAAATAAATCCCTTAGAAATTAACTGAGCATGCAAGTTTGCTGCAACAAGTTTATTTAAATTTTAAAATAAATCATATGTTTGGGTTCAATTTTTTCATGTGACTATTTTATTTGTTTTTATTTTGATTGATTTTAAATCATTGATTGGGACTGATTTTAGATCATTGATTGTTTTGTTTTGTTTTGTTTCGATCAGTCTTGTTTTGAAAGTGGTGAGATTCACAATTCCATTGAACAAGATTTAGGTTAGAAACTGTGTAAGGACTAGACCTGTTTATCAAAAGGTTGTTTCCGATTCACACCAAATAACAATTTTCTGTGCGGTATTATTGCATGCCTATTTTTTTATGTAATTTCTAGTTTGTATGGTTACATCTTGAAGTTCGGTTAACCCTATTACTCTTCTTTCATTTTATATTAACAGAATACCAAACTCATTGACAAACACAAATTCGCTCTGTCGGCTGGGTCTGTTGCGACAGGTCTGGCCATGGCCATGCCGCTCGATGAGGACTTGCAGCAAATGGCAGTCAACTCTGTTATGATTGGAAATTCCGTTGAAATTGAAAATGGAAATAACTTTGATAACTATCCTCCACAAGATCGTTATGTAATTAAAAAAGTAAATCCTAAAAGAAGTTTTGAAGATGTAGGTGAAGTTATTGAAAAAAATGGTTTAAAATCTCCAGAAAAGAAAAAACTTGCTCTAAATATGCTAAGATATAAAGAAACTCACAAAGGCCCTTATGAAGTAGTTGTTCAACATAAAAACAAGAACAGTTTAAGTGCATTTCAAATAGGAAAGATAATGAAGAACCAGGTAGGTATCGATCATATCAGACGTACCGGTAAAAATATAACCATAACATGTAAATCCTATTCTACTGCAAATGCAATAGTTTTAAGCCCTCTGCTTAAGCAGTATAATGTGTTCATTCCTACCCGCAGGTTATATTGTGTAGGAGTAGTATATGTAGACCCCGATGTACCTGAGGCTGAAATTCAAGAGGAGGCAATAGGTGAGTATCCGATTAATAATGTGATGAGAATTAAAAAACGTGTAGGCAATGAATTTAAAGATACGTACTTTGTCAAAATCTCTTTCGACTCAGACACGCTTCCAAAAGAAATAAGACTCAATCATGTTATTATGAAAGTTGATCCATACATAATACCGGTAAAGCAATGCTTTAGGTGCTTCTCCTTCAGCCACGTTGCCAGCTCACCCTGCAACAGTGAAAGACTATGTAGGGACTGTGGCGACCCGTACCATGAAGGTGGGTGCACAAAAGTTATTAAATGTGTAAACTGTGAGGGCGAACACAGCAGCAACTCAAAAAAATGCCCCGAATATGCTAGACAAATCCAAATTAAAACTCGTATGAGCCTCTACAGAGAAGACTATTTCACTGCTAGTCAACATTTTCCAGCTAAGTACAAGAAGCCCAACAACTTGAGTCGATTCATCGAAATAAAATCTTACTCTGATGTGACTAAAACAATTTTTGATCCGACTGATTTCACAGCTTATCCAACTATTAAACAGAACCACAACCCAACCATCAAGCATGCTCAAAGCTTGAATACTTCTAATAGATTCCAGCAGCTGCCTGAGGAAGAATCTCAACCTGATGAGTCAGTGGACCCCAGATTAATGAGAAACCCACATAAGAGTGACCAAAAAAGAACAACGTACAGCCAAGAACATTCATATGCCTCTAAATTTAACACTTTCAACAAAAGTCATAGATCTAGACCTAATGTTAAAACTTTCACTCCTGTAGCAATAACAGTAAATGACAAAGCATGGCTTATAAGAAAACTCAAAGCAAAAGTTGAGGAAATAAGATGCAACTTATCAGATAACTGCTCCAGAAGTGAGTTTGAAGGTCTCCTTGATACTTACCTACATGAAAATATATTCTTAGAGTCTACAGCTGAAGGAGATAAAAATGATAGCGTAGTGAATACAAAAATTAAAGGACTTCAAGGTCAGGTACCAGGCAGTTCCAATGGCCAATAGCTCTGGGTCACTAAATATAGTACAATGGAACGCCCGCTCCATATCCGGTACATGGCCCGAATTCATAAGGCTATTGTATTTACATAACATACATATTGCTATAATTCAGGAGACATGGTTGTTAAATAATATCACATTGAGAGATAATAATTATAATATAATAAGGAATGACAGAATAGATGGTTATGGCGGTATTGCATTTATAATACATCATACTATTTTATTTGAGGAAATTTTAATTTCTTTCAATGAACCATTACAATTAAGTGGAATAAAAATTAATAATTATAAAGTGCCAATATCTATATACAATATATACTGCCCTGAAAATAAAATAAGTACTAAGTTTTGGTCTGATTTTTTTAAAAACAATGACCAAGGTTACAATATTTTTTGCGGAGATTTCAATACTCACCATAAATTCTGGAACTGTAATAAAATCGACACAAGGGGTAAGGATTTATTTGAGGCTTACAATGACTCATTGTTCATTTTAGCAAATGATAATAACCATACAACTGTACCTACATTATACAGGAAACCGTCAACTATAGATCTGACTTTTATCACCCCAGAATTATATGTTTTACTTGATTATTGGAAAGTTGGCACAGATTCAATGGGAAGCGATCACTTCCCTATCTTTATGGGATTTAATACTGAACAAATTAGTAATGACCAAACCTTGCCTAACATTAACAACAAATCTAATTGTAAGAGAAATCTTAAGAGGGCTAACTGGACTAGATACACAAACATAATTGAAAATGAAGTTAACAAAATGGAAAATCACTATCTAGATCACGTCATAGGTATAGATGAGATATATGAAATAATAAATAATGCTGCTGAGAAATCTATACCTAGATTTAATAAAACACGAAATGAAAACAATAATTTTAAGGCCAAATCATGGTGGGATCAAAATTGCTCTAAAGCAGTGGCGGAGAGAAGGTTAGCTTTCAAGCAGTTTAAATTGAATATGACACCACTAAATTATCACAAATACCAAATGGCTCAATTTAAAGCGAGAGAAGTTATAAAAGATGCCAAAAAACAAGCTTGGGAGAATCTGTGTACAAATATAGGCAATAAGAAATGTTCACAATATGCATGGAAGATTATTAAAAAAATTAAAAATAATGATAGGCCTAATAGTTCTGTAAACCCCTTGCAAGATAACCCTGATCTTAAAGAAGGTGTTTTAAAGCAAATTGCTCCAGACTATGTACCTAATAAACCTGAATTGATTCTTATAATAAGGGAGTTGAATAGGCCCAAACATTTCTTAGAAGAAATGTTCACATTCAATGAATTAGACTATGCTTTATCGTCCAAAAAGAAAGACACATGCCCTGGGCATGATGAAGTCTCATACAGCATGATTAAAAAATTACCAAGGAATGCACTCGAGAAACTGTTATTAGTTTATAATCAGATTTGGAATAATGAGATTGAATTACCCAAAATATGGAAAATAACTTACATTACAGCAATCCTTAAACCCGGAACTGACAAAAATAAAGAAGAATCTTATAGACCGATATCTCTTATCCCATGTCTTATGAAAATATTCAACACTATGATAAAGAATAGACTGGAATGGTTCGTGGAGGAAAACAAATTGATACCAGACACTCAATATGGTTTCAGAAAACAAAAAGGCTCTGGAGATTATTTAATTCATTTGATGGCAGATATTAATACTGCCTTATCTCATGAAGAACACACTATGCTGGTTTCACTAGACCTATCAAAAGCTTATGATAGGGTTAATATTGCAGTTTTGTTAAGAAAAATGTATTTATTTGGTATCCCTTCTAAGTTCATTTTACATTGTCAAAAATGGCTAATAGATAGACCGATTAATTTAAAATCACCAAAGCCCTCAGAAAATTATTCTAGAATTACCTGCAGAGGTTTACCGCAAGGGAGTGTTTTAAGCCCTACTCTTTTCTCCTTATATATAGCAGATATCAATCATGAATTACCACAAAATGTAAAATCCCTTCAATATGCTGATGATATTGTCTTGTACTGCTCAGATAAAAGTCTTGTAAAATCAATTGAAAACACGCAAATGGCTTTGTATCAACTTGAACTGTATGCCGAAAGATTAGGCCTAGAATACAATCCAAATAAGTGTAAAACAATGTGTTTCTCAAGAAGTAGAGCTTTTCCAGAGGACATAATACATCTGAAGTTGCAAAATCAATTAATCCCAGTTTACAGAAGCATAAAACTATTAGGTGTTACCTAAGATGACAAACTCACTTTTAAAGAGCACATTGAAAACGTACAGCGTCAAGGACTAAAGGATATCAATATTCTTAAGGTAATGGCTTGTGGCAAAAAAGGCGCTCTACCTTGTTTTGTCGTACAAATTTATCAAAGTCTTATTCGCCCTAAACTTGAATATGCTAGTTTTTTATTTGGACATATTGCCAATTCTCACCTTAACAAACTGGAAATGATCCAGAATCAAGCTTTGAGAATAGCCATAGGAGCCTATAAAACAACACCTATCATTGCCTTAAACACAGAGACAGCTTGCATGCCACTGAATAACAGAAGAACTCTGCTAACTGAAAGATTGACCTATAAAATACTAACTGATTATGACCACCCTGCTCATAACCCACTTGTATATTTAAATAATATTAGTATGCACATGCCTTACTGGGCAAAAAAGAAAAAACCTTTGTTTATCACAACAACTAATACTACAGTAAATATGAACCCAGAACTTTTTAACACCCCTCAAAGAAGGAAAATCTACGACTTTGATAAACCACTACATATGTTAGAAGACATAACATGCAAAACAAACTATGAGTGCCCAATAATCAATAAACAAGAGGTTAATGATTTGAGGATTAGACAACAACACTTGTTTAAACAAACATTACCTACAAAGACCACCTACAAATATATACCGATGGCTCTAAAACCTCAGATGGAGTTGGCGCTGCCTTCTATATCCCAGAAATACAAATTAGATGTAAATATAAGTTAAAAAATTATATGTCTAACTATACAGCAAAACTTTATGCCATTTACAAAAGTATAAAATACTGCCAGAACTTGGAAAATAAAAGCATAGTAATTTTTTCGGATTCACAATCTGCTATAAAGGCAATTGAGGGTTTCAAAGGTCTCAAAAAGAATGAGGATATTGTCCTCAAGATAGTGGATTGTATTCTAAAGGATCAAAGGAAATATGTTATTCACTGGGTACCAAGTCATGTTGGCATTAATAATAATGAAGTAGTTGACCGATTGGCCAGGGAGGCAATCTCAGATGGTGAACCAGCTAATGACATTCACATACCAATGTCAGATTTTAAGCAACAAAGACAAAAGTGGCACAAAGAACAGTATAAATGTATCGTAAACAACTCAACTAAAGCACAATGGTATAAATCTATACAAGATAAATTCCCTAACAAACCCTGGTTTAGTCAAACTAATTTAACTAGATATGAAATAATAAATATATGCAAATTAAGATTTGGCCATGCCAGAGTAAACAGTTATCTTTTTTCAAAAAACATGTATTTCACACCCCTATGCCCAGAATGTACTCTTGGACAAAGTGAAACTTTGGAACATTTATTTTGGTTGTGCCCCAAATTTGAATTTTTTAGAAAATCTTACCTTAAAGAAACGTATAAACTATATAAATCAAATTTAATTAATGCACTGAAATCAAATAATGACATAGTCTACAGGGAGATTAATATATTTTTAAAAGAAGCAAAAAAGAATATTTAAAAATAAAAAATACCCCCGTTGCAGCAGACCTGCATACTCAGCGAATTTCAAATACAAAAATCATATTTCAATCCAACATAGCGAGATTTGACATGTTTTTGAAAGCTCCATAAGAATAACATGGGAAAGAGTATGCAGGTTTGCTGCTACGGGTATATTAAAACTGGGTGGTTTTAATTCATTCTTTAGTAGATCTGAACTAGAAGAAGCCATTTACCAAGTCTTATCAAGATATGTTGAGAAATAAGCGAGATATAGAATTTTACTTATTCCCCATAAGGTTAACATTGGGACAACGTACTGTGTTTACCACTTTTAATATCTCGGTAACCAATGGACATAGAGCAGTGATTCAAAATACTAAATTGTTTGTTTTTTTGAGCTGAATTCAATGGTGCCATCAAAAATTCGATAAATTTTGATTTTCTATGTAAAACCTCAAAAAACCCATTTTTAGGGGGGTTTCCCCCCCTTTACCCCCCCTTCCGGTAGTCTGATCGGGCTGGTTTACGAACTCGTCCGAATAATTACTACTTTACAGGTCTGAGCCAAATTTCATTCCGATCGGGCCATTTTTACGGCCGCTATCGTGCTTAAAGACACATAGATATATATATATATATATAGATATATATATATGTATATATATAGATATATATATATGTATGAAAATGAACGAATAGTGTTTTTTGCTTCTGGGGGCCCCAAAACGAAAAGTTATCATGGTCGCGGGCTTAGGTCTTACCATGAGTACTACGGTAACAGCTTCTTCCCTATAGGGGAAATTCGCTAACATAAGTGATAACATCTTTGGAAGATCTATCTTATCAAATCTTGGTTTAACGAAATTGAAGATCAACCGTAGAAGCAAAGTGGAATAGTTCACCTCGAGGCTGCATGGTTTTTTACTCCTTAGCCTGAGTTGTCAAAAAAGAATAATAATAAAAATAAAAAAAAATCATTGATTGTATGTTTGCTTACATTTTCATACTATAACAAGGATACACTTATAAAAAAAATATTAGACTAATAATTATGAGAATAACAAAAAGAATATTGCTGGAATGGATACCGATGTGATTCCCATGATCATTTCCCTTAGCCTATATCTAAAGCTCTTGAATTGATATGTAATTTACTTTTTGCATGAATTACATAAAATGTTTGAAACATTTTCCTGTACCTAATTAAATAAGCTCCCATATAAAAATTAATTCTTTAGAAATTCGCTGAGTACGCAGGTTTGCTGCGACGGGGGTATTTTTTATAGCGCATTACCTATAATTTAGAATAGAATATCTTTATTTGTCTTTATTCACAAGTACATTGTGTAATGGACATCGTCTAGACAAATAGGTTATTTTTATATGCTATAATATAATATAATATACGATAATATAATATTTTATACTACTGTTTGATTTTATAACTATTTGAAACCGACAATATTTGTATAAAACTTTAAACCAATTATAAGTGTTGGTTTTATCCTAGATTAAGATTGTTAACTGTTTATTTTAATTTGAACTCAACTCATACACCAACAAATTCATTGTCCAAATATAACGTAGACTAATTATATTTTCAAAAGGCTTATGTAACGAAAACCGATGTTAAAATATTTTGATTTGAATAAATAAATATAAATAAATAATAAATATTAAAAGGTTTAATAGCAAACAGTAACATTGGCTACTTTAACACGGACATTGGGATTGAATGTAAACATTAGGATTGGTTTTGACAAAGATTTAAAATCGACTGCCCAACATGCCTCAATAGTTACACCATGTGTCCAAGGAGCGTTGGGGCACTTCATGAAGTGTCCAGTTTCGTTGGGCAGATGCTGTAATTTTGATCGAAATAATCGAGTTACACTATGTGCCCAGGCGCGCTGGGCACTTCATGAAGTGCCCGGGCTGCGTTGGGCTCTTCATGAAGTGCCCAATTACAGCAAGTGGCTACGACATATACATCGATTTTCGCATTCGCATTTTCCTCCTTGCAACTTGCAATGAATGAGTAACATGGTATTCTACTCAGTCAAGCATGCATGCATGAGAACAGGATCAAGCAAAACAACCCAAGACTAGATTAGAGAGTTTTGTTTACTTGCTAACAATGAAAAATCGACCGGGCAACTAAACACTGTGGAGTGATCTTTTTGCAAAGTCCACCTTGCTTCATTCGCGGTGTTATAATTATTATAACACAATTAAAACTATTGCTTTACACTCCTCTTCCTGTTTCTGTAGAGCTCAGGTTACGCCGAGGAATAAACAAGGAAAAGGGGTTCTCGAAAATTCCTGTTACCTACTCCCTCTTGAGTTTTGAGGTAGCTGTAAAACTCCGCGTTTCCAAAATTAAAACACGCAAAGGCTCCTTTACAAGACAGTCCTCATTATATACTTTACTGCCCAAAATGTGGTGGTGTAACGTTTATAGATTCAATCTAGAGTTTCATAACAAGTGGAAATTCACACCGAGTTGGTTTATGGTAGCCGAAATGAAGGTATAACATCCGCCCTCGGCCTGGCCGCAGACCGTAGATCTCATCAGGCACCGGAAGTGCAATTACCCGCCATAAACGAGATCTTTGATTTCTTGGCGGGAAAGCGTGTAGGCTGCTGCAGTTAGTTGCGTGTTTTTGTTGTGTTTTTGTTCACAGGTACCGCGTTCTGGTCATAAAAACAACAGAGAAACGAAACTGTATGAAGTAATGTGCTATAAAGTTTGCTTTGCATGTTAGTATTTTAAATAGTATAGATTAAATTTATTTGCTCAGATAGAGACAAAACAAAAACCGCTACTGACCATTCATACATGGTTTGCCTTTTTGACACAGTGACATGATAAATATATATGGTTTATCATGTACGCATTGTCGAAGTTTCAACTCGTTATTAAAGTTGGGGTTACAAACACTTCGATTTCCAAACAAACTGTAGAACTGTAGAATGTATACCGAGTTTCTGATAATCTTCAAGCCAATAGATTTTCAGTAGATTTTAGAATTTTAAATTTGTTCCGGAAAGGTACATACGTTTTTGTTAGGGTTCCTCTTGCTCTTAATATTAATCCAATGACTTCTAAAATGTTTATATTATACAACATCCTCTTTTATACTTATAGATTTATCTTCAAAGTATGGGATTGTTGGTATATAAATTAATTTCTTTTCTTGGTCGAATTTGTGTTTCTGGTTGTTTTTCAATGCTTTTAAAAATGATATGAGTAATAATAAGAAGATAAGCACCATTATTCTTTTCGGCCAAATCCATGTTAATTTATTTTTCCAACCATAGTATCTTCAAGTTACATTGTTTTTACCTTTCAAAACTGTATCACCGGGATTCGCGCGGCAGATAGCAGTGGCAGATATTTCCCAATTAGCCGCATATCAGTGCAGAGATAATCCTGCGTTATCAGCATTATCAGCGGATTAGCGCGTTATCAGGTAAGCCGGGCCTTAGCCATCGCGCAACGAGGCCAATCTCGGTCGACACATTTACAACGCACTGAACAATATTTACAACGAACTTGAGAGAACATTAACGATTTCGGCTTCAGCTTTGATCGTAATTTATACACTTTTTATACGGTTTAAATCGTTGTTGGAAAGCATTTTTATTTTTTGTAGGGTTGAAAATATTGTTTTAGGTTTATTCTTAATTAGTATGGTATATGAAAAGATTAAATTTCATCATAAAAAAATTTCTCAAATGAAGAAGAGATTATATTTGTATGTGTCATGGTAATATGTAGTCCAACAGGCCAACCCCGAGACTTCTCATGTCTTTAGTAAAACTTATCTGATTGGTCATGAACTTCATATTTTCCAAAAAAGTAAGCTTCACTTTACTTCACTTACATTACATCAAGAGTTTTACATACTAACCGGAAAATATTGTCATTTTTAAACTCCCAATTCATTTCCCGTAACTCAACTCTATACCTTACCATGGACAACGACCAAAGGCTGCTTACTCTTATTCTCCCGATTCACAAATTGGCGATTGTCCTTTACATTATCCATGAGCGTGGAGCAAATATGCAAAAAGGTTAGTCTTTTGGACATCTCTGCAAAGGGTTGGTATATTACTGTAGTATGTTACTATACTGTATTATTATAGGGTTACTTTATGTTCTTTAGTAGTCTATAAGAAGACATGAGAACTACATCACGTTTTAAGAAAATTGCATCGCTCCATGTCGATCAAGATAGCTTTTGGGGTCAGGTGATGGATTTTCTTATTGTTCTGTATTTTGTAAAACGAATATTTTCATATACTTTCATCCTACACATCATTCTCAAACATTGTTCAAAAGGAAAATATCTTTTCATTTAGACAATGTAGTCGTCCCCGCGCGAGGCTCGGAGGCGGAGGCGGTGGATGCGGAGGCGCAGTTTTTGTCGTGTTGCGTCTTTTTGTAGGCGGCGTGGACCTTGTTTCGAAACAACTCAATGAGTGGTCAGCTTTTTGCCGGGCCCCGCTGGGCATCCCGCCTCGGATTGGCGGGGCGCACCTACTGAGCCCACTGGCTGCTGGCGCGGACACTGCGGGGGGCCCGGGGGCATCACCTGCCACCCGCCCAACATGGGTGCAAGCCAATATATATTTCAGTAATATTTTCCTTTTTAATCTTAAATTTAAGCCTTCATCGTGCAGAAAAGTAAATCACACCTTAAAAACTCCTTTGACAAATACTAAGCCATTGAAACTATATAATCATAATGAAAAGTAAATTGTCAAAAATGATTTCAAATGAGACCAAGCGCATTGCCTATACCGTAAATAAAAAATATATATTATTTGGATTATTATTTTTTTCAAATGGTAATGCCAATTTTATGAACAAACCGACATCTTTTGTTTAAGACAAATATCAGATAACTAATATTGTTTATTTGTCGAGTGATACATTAAGAGGGTTCCCTACCAACGGCAGTTTTCGTTTTTCTGCGACACTAGCGGCGACTTTTGGAACTGCGGCTCCAAAAGAGCCCATGTTAAATTTGTGCACTTTTCACCGCGCAAGCCGGTGCACGGGTAAACGCGGTGTCATTTAGCGTCTCCATTTCTTAAGATATAAGTTATTCGGATATAGCATTGTAAAGGTAACGAGTTGCAGAGTGTTTATTGCTTCTCCAAAATAGTATATGCTCACATTGCTCACTCATTAAAAAGATATATGGCGTTAAAGTTAGTCAACTTCAACGGAATGTATCTTCAGAATACGTTAAAATGAGCGATTTTGGATTACACAACTACAACTTTTTATCTTTGAAATGCTATGTTAAATTAAATTTTATTTTGAAAACTGTATGCGCTAAATGACACCGCGCGCAGCGTGTTTTAGGCATGTTTTGGGGTAGGTAGGGAACCCTCTTAAGTTTTTTTGCAAGAAGGACATCCATGTGCATAAAGGAAGCGGGTATATCTTGAGCACAAGGTTTTTAGTCATAAAAGAAAAAACCTGTTTTCATTAGTCGCTAATATTCAAAGTACCCCATAACACGAAGGTAATTGAAAGTAATTGTCTGTTTTTGAATACATTTTAACATTTAAAAGTCAAAGGCAGGAATCCACAATGTGACGCTTGAGACCCTTGGTATTTTGAGCACGCTCTCTCGCAATTTATCTTTCCTCAAACGCAGCTGAGATATTATTTTAATCCCGACACCACCCTCTTACTCGCATCGGATGAGGGAGAAATACATCAAGTTTGATGTCACTCGGTTCTTCCGGTGTGACAAACTGAGAACGATTTGCATTTTGAGGAAACTCATTTACTCTTTCTATATGCGAAGTGTAGATCTGATGAGATATTCAGTTATAGTTTAAAACGTTATTAAAGTTTTGGTATGGTATAATTGAAGCAAATTATAATTTAAGCAAAGTACTATCTTTAAACAAAAATTGATTAAACTAAGAAAAAAGAAAAAAATTATATTTTCTTATAAAATCATTAGAATACGCTGTTCCGCTTAATAAAACAACATGGCAGTATATTTTTTACTAACAGAAAGAAGAAGGTTTGTTTAAGTGACTCTTATACATTGGAACAAATTCCTTCAGTAGGCCTATATAATAATTAACACTTAAAATAAACCCAGGACGCACCATCGCACCTATAAAAGAATACCGCATTTGGTGTATAAACGCAAAATTTCAAGAAAATTAAATTTAAAGTTGAAAATTGTTAACAAAGGGTCATATGAGTTTTCATATTGGTTACAGAATAACAACGAAAACTTAAATAAAATAATCTCCTACCTGTTCATGAACAAGTCATTTTACCCCGTACATAGCTCGGTCCCCAGGTTATTGTTTCAAACATCACAGTGTTATTTTTTTCTTTTTACAATCGCTAGTCGGTAGATATCTACTCTTAAAATACATGGAAAAATCACATAAAATTTTTTTCATTTTTAGTGGTGCACACTGAATTGTATTAGAAAAGTGTCATTTTGAAATAAAAAATTCATGTAATAACTTTAAGAACAAAAAGAAGGTAGTTCCTTTACAATAATATTTTATCGTACAGTTAAATCTGTCAAATCCTTAAAAGTCACATAAATAATTTTAATCTATCTTCTTGTTTATGAACAATACTTGATAATATAGAATTCAGGCTTTTAAAGAAATTTCCAGTCAACTATGAATAATGCGAAATTTTCTAGTTGATCTGCAAAGATGGAAGATGGAAGTTGGAAAGTTTCGGCAGCGAAGATGAAGACGAGCAGGTTTGAGAGGTGGCGTTGTGGGGACGTGACGATCCTACCAACCACCTTCGGGGATTCACTCGGTTCCAACTTTGTCGCGAAATCTCTGCCTTTGAAATGCGAACATTGACACAAATATCACAGCTGTGTTCAAAGATTCAACTAAAGATAAATTTTATGTTACCGGCATAGTTGATGTAGATGTACACCACCATTATAATAATCCAACGTTTACTTTTGACGTTTATACTTAAAAATATTTTTACTCTATCTTAACATTGCTAAAAAATATTTCTTAGCATTGGTAACAGAATTATCTTGATGCAAGAATGCCCAAACCTAACGCTTAGATTGTTTTTTATCACATTTAGAGTTTTTATAGAACCGTAACAAAAAGTTTAATAACAATCGAGAAGCAGAAAAAAGGGTTTTAAATTAATTTATTTTAAATATAGTTTTAGCACCTGTCTCTAACTATGTATATTATTTGATATTTCAGACTGAAAAAGTTGCAAATCCTCTATATCAGCGAAATGAGTCGAAAATATTGCATTATATTATTGGTCAACCCTGTAAACAGGCAATTCAGTTCTCAAGAACCTCGGTCGGTGTACGTGACTAAAACCATCTCTCTGGGTTTGGTTTGAGTAGGCCTACAACAGGAAAAAGTGCAGAACCGACCGAGAACCGAATAAGGCTGCTTTCGCGGCGACCCCGACGGCGCAGTCGAACCCCACACACACGACCCCCAAAAGCGGCCCACACGTCGGTGGACGCAGTATTGCGCCGACTGCTGGGACATGCTCGACCCCGATTCCAGCATAAGAACGAATACAAAGTAAAAAATTCCAAGTTTAATTATGCGTTGTATAACATTAACCTCGGGCCGAGTCTGCGTGTCGGCGAGCTACGTGTGTCGGCTGCGGCCGTACTATAAAATGCAAATGGCGGCCACCTATAAATCAGCTGGTTTAATGAGTACACGTTCGCCTCGAACCGAGGCGTAATTGGGACTGTTTTATTGTTTACCTCCCCTCCCTCCCCCTCCTCCGCCACCAACCCCTACCTGCACGCTGGCTGCTCGGGTTGGCTGCTTCGGCCTGTGTTGTGGAGACTGGATTATTATATGACGTAGAGTACTGCTGAAAATTCAAAGCTACAATAGGCTAGGTAATATTAAAAAATTGCGTAAAATAGGTATCCTTAATGCGAGCCTTCACTTTATCAAATAAGGCCCTTAAGTTAAAATGTGATACCGATTTCTTCCTTGCTAATAGTTAGGGTTATACCAGGTGCACCCGGCTCGGCGGTCTAAACAAAAGTTTGTTCATCTTAAATACCTTCAATTCCATCTTCTCAGGATAGAGAATGGTTTACTACCTAAGTAAAACCTTCATTTTGAATTGTAGACAAAAAGACTGGGACGGTGGCGTGTCCTAAAATCCATTTATTTGGAGATCACGAATTGTGGATAGTTACGAGCGATGGTTTGTGGACGCTGTGTTCCCTAGTGGGGATTAACGTCTGCACTATTGAGTACTAAATGTCCTCAGACCAGTTCTTCAATTAATTGTAAACCAGGCGAAATTTTGGCTCGAACCCCACGTTAAGGACCCTTATATAGTTGTCATTAGATGATTAATTGACAGTCCTATCTAAGGAATATGTCGGCCTTAGTAACAAGACTACAAGATCGCGCCACAGTCATCCTACATTCATCCTTCACTCATATTCGCCTTACAATACGACTGGTGGTCGGCGTCTTAATGGTAATTTAATGTAATATAATGTAATGTAATTGTGCATTGAATATTAATTTTCATCAATTTTATAGAACTAAAAATCATATAACCTAACATATTTAATACATTGATTATCAGATTGTCAACATTTAGTTCAAAATCTTTTTGAATATTTCTTTTATTGGACACTTTACATGTTTTTTTAAGATTAATTTAAAAATAATTTACTTTAAATGCATTTGCAGATGGTAAGTTAGATCTATCAAATGTTATTTCTTACTACATTTTATCGGCTTTTCCAAACACGATGGAATTGAGACATCAGCAAATAAAGTGATTTGTTATAATCGTTGTTTTGAAGACGCAACATTGCTGATATAAATTATAAACAAAATTGAACCAAGGACTGAACCCTTTGGGACGCCTGATTTTGTTTGATTTTATTTACATTAAGAATAATTATTGCAATTGCTACTGTAAATGTATTCGACTAATTATAGTTAAATTAGTACTAAAAGTATAAATTTCATAAATACGTATAAAATTAATTGGATTAGTTCGATCTCCGTACTTAGAAATTGGGGTGACTTTACAGAAGGTTGATAATCTTTAGCAAGCAAGATAATTTTTAGTAGGCGGGGAAATTCTCCAATAGCTATTAGGTGATTTATTATAATGAAGGGGAGATTTCATTGTAACAGGATTCCAGAACTTTTGAAGAAATCTCATAAAACTAGAAAAATTAGACTATTTTTATGAGTCTTTAACACTCATAATTTTTTCCCGTTGTGGGTTCTAAAGACGGAATTTAATTTTAATAGGACATGAAACATTTTCCGAGGCTCTAAGCCTTCTTTGAGTAAGCTTTCCGATTCTTAAAAACTCTTTTCTCATATTCCTTAGTAACTGAATGGGTACTTTAAAAAATATTAGTTTATTGAAGTTCATAAATAGAAAATCAGGCTTAAGCATATTTCTATTTTTATTATCTATTATCAACATATTATCTTTTGAGGGATTTTCGCCAAAAATATTTTATTTGTATATTAAGCTATTTAAGCTTATTGATTTCAGCTTATATTTCTTATTATGTTTCTATTAATTCTTTTTTGCACGTGAAGCATAAAGGTTTCCGTTCAAATGTATCTTCTTTTCTTGGAGGCTCTGTTTCGAAACGGGTTTAATTTTACAGGTGGTATGTTATGATTAAATTACTTATGAGTAAATTACTTATGAGTAAATATTAATTTCTTTAAATAAGAAAATGTACGAAAATTTATAGTTTTTTATTAGATAAAAACTATAACGACGAAGGGGTATTTATAAATATTATTTAGAGATTAGTTCATCAGGAGATTAGTGGTTTGTCTATCTTCTTACCGTTTATTGCTAAGACCTATCAAAGATGAATACAAGAAATTGCCGCGTAGATGTTGTGTAGGATTAAAATTAGGATTCAATACTCTTGAAAAGAAAACTCTAAAACAGAGACGTGAAGATGGCGCCAAGCAAAGAAGATCCATGTAAACTAACCCCCATTTTATGCAAAATGAAAACTGTTGCATTGTCAAAATTTCAAAGTGTAGAACGTATACATAGAAAATTTTAAAGTATATAAAATAAATTAACTTCTCAAATTCCGTGAGGAATTTCTTATACTCATATTGAAGTTTAAAGTCTAAAGTAATAAGCTATTTTTAAAAGTTTGCCCCGATAAGAAATTCAATTACTGGCAATTTTATTCCAGTGCTACGAAACAAAGAATTAGTCTAGAAATAAAAAAAATCAGAATAATTCACACACTTCCTCATTGAAAGCATTGAAAGGTATTTTACGCTGCAAAATTCTATACATAATCAAAATGGAACTAAAGCCTACTTTACCAAGTTGTTTTTCGTGACACGAAGTCACGAAGTGACGCGGGCTGCTGGTTTTTCTTTAAATAGTTTTTTGTTGTAATAGACCCTATTTATTCTGGAACTTTTCGGAATTTCGTATATTATATAGTTTTTAAATTTAGAGTATTCAAAATTTATAATGCCATGCATAGGCTAAATAAAAATCAACGAAATCCATGAAGAGTAATTTTATTAAAACGTAGCATACATAGTTTACATAAAGAAATAACTTGGTAAAGATCACCATGCATTTTAAACAAAATTGGCAAATCAATCCTTTCTTGAAAGAACTTTTAATATTCATCCCTAACCTGCTTTTTCACGATTCATCTACTTTTATAATAATTCAGTTCAATCTTCAGACAACTAAATCTCCAGTTCTACCGGGCGGATTTTATTAATTAATGGGTCATTGGAAAGCTCTCTCCCTGTAGATTGTCAAATAATTATGAAAGTTTGTTTTTGTTGAGATTTATGGTGAAAATGTAAAAAACACGTCTTCCATAAGAAATATATTGAAAATGGGGTTTTCACACTTTTAATTTCGAGGCAAATTTTGGCTGCCTTTATTGAGTATTTTCAAGAAATGCATAATTAACATTTGTAGGAAATTTAACTCTTTCAGAATATCACCTTCCACTTTGCCGATTTCTGCACCGTTCAAGAGTTATTTGCAAAAAACCTAAGCAACCTCAGAATTCATAGCGGTGAGAAAATGCTGAATTAGAGATAGTTTTGTTAAACGTTGTGCAACTAAATCTAGAGTTCTACCAGACAGACTTTGATAGTTAGTAGGTGTTGGAAAGCTCCATCCATGTAGATTTGCAAATAATTATGAAAGTTAGAATTTTTTAAAGATTTATGATGGAAACGTAACAACACATATTTTCTATAAGAAATATATTTTTTTACAGCTTTTTTAAAGTTTCTTTTTGTAGCCACGTTTTGGCTGCCTATTAACAGCATTTTGAAGAAATTCTTACCACCAAATTTTAGGAAATTTTCTTCTCTTTCAGAATATCACCTTTCACTTTGGTTGATTTCCTCACCATTTAAAAGTTATTTGCAAAAAAGCTAAGCAACCTCCGAATTTATAGTGGTGAGAAAATACTGAATTGGAGATACTTTTGTTAAACTTTGTACAACTAAATCTAGAGTTCTACCGGACAGATTTTAATAATCAACAGTTCGTTGGAAAGCTCCATGTAGATTTGCAAATAATTATGAAAGTTACATTTTTTTTTAAAGATTTTTGATGGAAACGCAACAACACAAATTTTCTACAAGAATTTAAACAACAGATTTTTTAAAGTTTCTTTTTGTAGCCAGGTTTTTTTGCCTATTATCAGTATTTTCAAGAAATGGATAGCATCAACTTTTAGGAAATTTTATTCTCTTTCAGAATATTACCTTCCACTTTAGCCTATTTCTGCACCATTTAAAAGTTATTTGCAAAAAAGCTAAGCAACCTCAGAGTTAATAGGTGGTGTGAAAATATTGAGTTAGAGATATTTTTTAACTTTGTACAACTAAATCTACAGTTCTATACAGTACCTTTTTATTAATTAATAAATCCTAGGAAACTTTCTCCTTCTAGATTTGCAAATAATAAAAAACTAGATTCTTTCAAGATTTATGGAGAAAAATTGTAAATACCCACATGCTTCCTATAAAAAATACCCTAAATACAGGGGTTTTAAGTTCCTTTGTACCCAGGTCATCAATATTTGCTGCCAGTTATCAATATTTTTAAGAAATTAATTAATTTCAATATATTTGGGGAAATTTTATTCCCTTTCATAATATTACCTTCCACTTTAGTCGATTTCTTCAGCATTTTAAAGTTATTTGCAAAAAAGTTAAGCAACCTCCGAATTTATAGTGGTGAAAAAATACTGAGTTTGGGATTTTTGCCAAACTTTGAACAACTAAATCTACAGTTCTACCAGAGAGATTGTAATAAGCGTTCGTTGGAAAGCTTTCTCCCTGTAGATTTTCAAATAATCGTGATAATTTAACTTTTATAAGATTTATGGTGGGAAAGTTAAAAAAAACATGTCTTCAATAGGAAATACATTAACAGCTGATTATCTGATTTTTTTCAAAACATTTTTATTTTTGAAAAAATCATATTATCTTTCTGTCGTATTCACAAGAAAACCCAATTGCACATTATTTCTAAACCTTCAACAGTTATTTCTGTTGAAGGTTTAGAAACAATTGAATTTGGTCTCTGGGCCACGAAAACACAAACGGAATATAGTTTTATTCAGGCTAGTATATACTATGTACTATTTTTCTTGAGACCGTTGTATTTAACCACGACTGGCATTAAAGCTAGTAGGAAATAAACTGTTGGCAAAAGTCCATAATCCTGTTTTTCTTATTTTTAACGGTGTTGAAGTTGAGGTTGTGGAACCATCCTTTAAATTCTTGTGCTGATTGTAGTCCAGTAGAATTGAATCCGATTTTTCAATCATTAAATGCAAAAGAATTGAGACAACATCTTGCAATACATGCAGGTTTTGCATCTTTGTCAACTGCATTTCAGAATCACTCTAATGGTCCTGAAATACAAACGATAATTAAATCTTCGGCCTATCATCCCAGTACAACAAAAAAATTCAACTATCTTATAAAGATATATTTTTGGATTTCCTTTGTGTAGAAGAATTGATCATCATCCACATATGTTTATTTTGCAATACTAACAACAACAATTGAATATGTTAATACATATTCAATACATCCTACATCCGAGATACTTTATAAGGATCTCGGATGTAGGAACAGTCTTTGTTAGAAGATTATGGTAAATAAATTAACGTGTTCTTAACGTTCTGCAGTTTTTACTGAGTCCTTTTGGGCCTTTTAGCTACGATAACAGCTATGTCAACCTTCAACAGTTATTTCTGTTGAAGGTTTAGAAACAATTGAATTTGGTCTCTGGGCCATGAAAACACAAAAGGAATATAGTTTTATTCAGGCTTATATGCACCATGCCAATTAATTTAAGTTTACTATTTTAAAACAAATTTTAAAATAGTCAACAAATTTTAAAAAATTCTGGTCGATGGGACACCGGCTACATTCGCATTGTAGATGCCTTTTATTGAGAATTGGACTAATAATTATTATAATTATAGTACTGGATGTAAATAAAAAACGTCTTACAATACTTAAAAATATATTCACCCCACATCAGAGATCCTTATAAAGTATCATATTCAATTGTTGTTGTTTTTATTGCAGAATAAATTTTTTATGTTTAAATGTAAATGTGTAAATGTACAGTAGTGTTTTTTAAAGTACAAACTGACGTGGCCCTACAGCCGAAATTAACAAGATGGTTAACCTTATGTAAAGGATTTTATTCGAGGTGCTGAAGATGGCCTAGTGCCGAAACATGTTCACCAGTAAAAATATCAAGAGATTGCAACGACGTAAGTAAATAAAATAATTAGTTATATGCAATCAGTGCTACATCAAAAATTAAATTTAAATTTATGCTATTAATGCTACTCAAATAAATTGTTAATTGAGCTATAGAAGCCTATTGAAGCCTATAGAAAAAATGTTTTTTAAACTTTTCCACCATAAATATTATAAAAGTGAAATTATCACAACTATTTGTAAATCTACAGGGAGAAAGCTTTCCAATGACCGCTTATTAAAATATCTCTGGTAGAACTGTAGATTTAGTTGTTCAAAGTTTGGCGAAAAATCCCAAACTCAATATTTTTTTACCACTATAAATTCGGAGGTTGCTTAGCTTTTTTGCCAATAACTTTAAAATGCTGAAGAAATTGACTAAATTGGAAGGTAATATTCTGAGAGGGAATAAAAGTTCCCAAAATATATTGAAATATTGGTACGCGTCAGTTTCTTGCATTCACCTTTGATAGGTCTTAACAACAAACGGTAAGAAGATCGACAAAACTCTGATCTAAATAACATTTATATAAATATAGCCATTTGCCGCAAAAACTAATTATTCAACTCTCATAATGGCCAAGGAATTACATTTTCAAATTGACCGGCTTTTTTTGTTTCGCATGTTAGATGCATGTTTGGAAAATTTTACACAAGCAAGTAACATTTTCAATGAAATGCCTTCCTTCATTAAACAGGCTTATTGTTATTGGTACATTTCAAAATCGAATAAAATAGGCAGGCTAACCGTTAACACTTCAATATCTTTATCATTTCAAGTACATTTACAAAATACAGGTTTTAAATTTATAATGTGTTTTAAAACTTGAATTTTTAAGACTAATATTGATATTTTAAGACTCTAAACGTTGAAACATGGATCAATGTGTTGAAAAGTTTATCAATGTCTATTCACTGTCAATAGTTTGTTGGAAAATCCCATCTCCAAAGCACCACCTGAGTTACTTATGTTCCTTTTTAAGTTCCCTTTTTAAGAAAAGAAATACAGTAACTTAAGATGATTATAAACTGTTGGTCTTAGTTTCAATGAGGCAAATACTCTTCCTTATTTTCCGTTGTCTTATAAAATTCAATATTTTATGAAATCAAAATCATAATGTGAATGAATGATATCTGACTTTTGCTAGCCCTCCATTATGTGGTATATCTCTGGAACTATTTCAAATATTGATCATCTGCTTTGTTACACACAAACGTGAATTGGAAAAAGTTCATAGGTTCTAACTCAGATAGTAGCACTTCTTCTGGAATTTCAAAAACCTCCTGTGTGAAGGCATGGGGTATTTTCCAAACCCGCAAACGAACATCTTGAGGGTAAAAGCTTTAATTTAATACCAAATATGTATAGAAAAATGGGGGACGAAATGGTCTGTACAAAATCCCAAAAATTCTTTTAATAATATAGACAGATAGATGTTGAGTTTTTATTTTTAAATATACCCTGATAATCGTAAATAAACTAAGCATTTTAATGCTCTACGTTTCAAAGGTTTTTAAACCCCACTTTTCTGTATGAAAAACCAAAAATCTCCCCCCAGCCCCCAGCTAGTATGGGGGGTATTCTCATGTTGAAAACTATCAACTATACTAAAAGTTGATAGTTTTCAAGACCAAACCAATATCAAAACCCATATAATATATTCTTTTTAGGTTACTTTACACATACAAAGTGAATATATTTACCTTACCTTTGTACTATATGAAGGGAATTTATGCATTTATTCAAATAGCTTATCTACTCTTGACATATTTTGTCGATACATATTTTATTAAAATTAAACTGATGCCATCCTATAGGTGCGCCTTCAATGAGTTTTGAAATATCTCATAAGAGAGTAAAATAAAAATAAAAATTAAAATATTTTAGTTGGTATTCGATTTTACTATCAAACTTTAAACTATTTTGTACAAAAGGTTTGAAGGGACAAATCTGGATGTTTTCATTTATGAGTTTATTGAGTGCAAGGTCAAGGTGCAATCAAGAATGCCATTAGAATGACATTTACGGGGAAGAAATAGCCAGGAAATTAGGGGAGTTGTAAATAACACGGTTGGTTTTTGACCGCCTATTTTTGTAAACAAATAAATCAATACCTGTAATGGTTTTAGGTCAACGTAACAAGATGTTCTTCAACACTCACGTTTTCAAAATTGAAATAGTATATAACTAGCAGCCCGCATCACTTCGTGACTTAAAAACGACTTGGTTAGATAGGCTTTAGTTTCATGTTGACTTTGTAAGCAGTTTTGCAGCGTAAAGTACTTCAATGAGGAAGTGTGTGAATGTTTGTGATTCTTAAATTTTCTAGACTAATTCTTTGTATGTTGAGTTTTTTTAATATACTTTTAAAGTCGTAAATAAACTAAGCTTTTTAATTCTTTACGTTTCAAAGGTTTTTAAACAACACTTTTCTGTATGAAAAACCAAAAATTTCCCCCCAGACCCCCAGCTAGTACGGGGGGTATTCTCATAGTTGAAAACTATCAACTATACTAAAAGTTGATAGTTTTCAAGACCAAACCAATATGAAAACCCATATAATATATTCTTTTTAGATTACTTTACACGTACAAAGTGAATATATTTACCTTACCTATGTACTATATGAAGGGAATTTATGCATTTATTCAAATAGCTTATCTACTCTTGACATTTTTTGTCGATACATATTTTATTAAAATTAAACTGATGCCATCCTATAGGTGCGCCTTCAATGAGTTTTGAAATATCTCATAGGAGAGTAAAATAAAAATAAAAATTAAAATATCTTAGTTGGTATTCGATTTTACTATCAAACTTTAAACTATTTTGTACAAAAGGTTTGAAGGGACAAATCTGGATGTTTTCATTTATGAGTTTATTGAGTGCAAGGTCAAGGTGCAATCGAGAATGCCATTAGAATGACATTTACGGGGAAGAAATAGCCAGGAAATTAGGGGAGTTGTAAATAACACGGTTGGTTTTTGACCGCCTATTTTTGTAAACAAATAAATCAATACCTGTAATGGTTTTAGGTCAACGTAACAAGATGTTCTTCAACACTCACGTTTTCAAAATTGAAATAGTATATAACTAGCAGCCCGCGTCACTTCGTGACTTAAAAACGACTTGGTCGAATAGGCTTTAGTTTCATGTTACTTTGTAAACAGTTTTGCAGCGTAAAGTACTTCAATGAGGAAGTGTGTGAATGTTTGTGATTCTTAAATTTTCTAGACTAATTCTTTGTATGTTGAGTTTTTTAAAATATACTTTTAAAGTCGTAAATAAACTAAGCTTTTTAATTCTTTACGTTTCAAAGGTTTTTAAACCCCACTTTTCTGTATGAAAAACCAAAAATTTCCCCCCAGACCCCCAGCTAGTATGGGGATTATTCTCATATTTGGAAACTATCAACTATACTAAAAGTTGATATATTATATTCTTTTTAGAGTAATTTACACATAAAAAAGAATATATTTACCTTACCTATGTATTATATTAAGGGAATTTATGCATTTATTTACACAGCTTATCTACTTTTGACCTTTTTTGCCGATACATATTTTATTAAAATTTAACGGATGCCATCCTATAGGTGCGCCTTCAATGAGTTTTGAAATAACTCATAGGAGAGTAAAATAAAAATAAAAATTAAAATATCTTAGTTGGTATTCGATTTTACTATCAAACTTTAAACTATTTTGTACAAAAGGTTTGAAGGGACAAACAAGGTTTGCCGGAAAAATTGAACTCTAAAAATTGACCGTCCGTATTTGTTCATGTATATTACGTAAATAAGGTATTTCAAAAATTTTAAGACGATCTTCCAAATGAAGTGAAGTTTGGTGTTATGGTTTGAAAATGGGCTACATTGAGCCAAACGTCGGAGCAAGAAATATTGGGTTACTATGAATCGTTGACGAATCAAGGTTATGAATGTTTAAAAGATTCAACCTCTTCTTACCTATTAAATATTTTTACTCAACAAAACTAATTCGGTTGTACTGAAAGAATTTTTAATAATTCATACGTGAATAATTATTTACATAAATTAAGAATTACGAAACGAACGGGTGAAAGCCACATGTATATCCCTCGCTACCGAATACAAACTCTCCATCGTTTTCGGCCGATCTTTATGCTTGTCAGAAAATAAGAAAATGTTTATTTATCGGTTCTCAAACCATTTAATTGTTATAATAAATATTCTAATTTTAATATAATCACAAAAAAAGTATTTTTAATTCCCCATAATGTGCCAAAAAGGAAGTTAAATGTGACTAGTTCTCGGCCACAGAGACGGTAGAGGGCGGGTGCTGCGCTCTAACGGAGACAGAGTGCACTACTTCGCACAGCCGATCGGTAGAGTACTCTTCTTTGTGGCGCTACCTTTGAGAGTTATCAAAACCAAAATGAAAATTTTTCACATACAATGTGAATCTACATACCGTATCCATGATCCATATTATCAAAATTTATGGATTTATTCGACTCTTGACCCTTTTTGTCAATACATATTTTATTAAAATTAAACTGACGCTATCCCCTAAGAGTGCCTTAAGTCCGTTTTGAGTTTTGAAAATATTTCATTAAAGGGCATCATTCAAAAGCATTTTAAAATTGCATAGTTCGAATTTGAGTTTAATATCAAACTATTTTGAATTTCAATTTGTTTATATGAAAACACTAGCAGATATACCCGCAGCTTCGCCCGCTGAAAGGATGACTAATTTTAGTTAAATCATACTATCCCATGATTTCCATGTGCAAATTTGAGGAATAATAGGCCTAATCAAATAGACTGATTTATTTCGGCCATGGGCATGCAATACACCCTTAAGGTGTAGATGTTACTTCCGCCCTTGATGGAAATGAGAAGGTGTAACGTTTCCTTTAAAAAGTTTTCCCTTATGATTATAAAATAGAATGAATTAGCTTCCTCACATTTCCCAATACAGAGAATGAGGATAACCCGGAATTTAAAAGAACAAAGACGCTATGGATGCATTTTTGACTTAATGTCAATCTGAATTTAACACATTTTGAAAATAAACCGAAAACTGTAAGAAAAAGTAGACAGTAAACTTGGCCAAAAACCTACTTCCCAAAAAGTTTCTTATTTAAAATTTGTCTACATTTTAGCGAATTCCCCTTATAGGGAAGAAGCTATTACCGTAGGTCTCATGGTAAGATCTAAGTCCGAGACCATGATAACTTTTCGTTTTGGGGCCACCAGAAGCAAAAAACGCCATTCGTTCGAATTTATATATCTATCTATCTATCTATCTATCTATCTATATATATATGTGTGTCTGTCCCCCTATGAAAAAATTATGTCAGGTTTGATCAAAAAAAATATCAGAACCTGAACAAACCTTGATCAAAACTGATCAAATTTGTGGGGTTTTTGGGACTTTTGACTATCAAATCTGATCAAATCTGATCAGGGGTTTGTTCAGGCTGATCAAGGTTGATCAGTTTAGTTCAGGATTCATCAGGTATGGTTGATCAAGCTTGATCAGATATGTTCAGTTGCTTCTACAGGATTGGTCAGGCTTGATCAGGTAATGCTGATCAAGGTTGATCAGATTTGTTCAGGTATTCCTACAGGATTGATCAGGTTTGATCAGGTAAGGCTGATCAAGGTTGATCAGTTTCGTTCAGATACTTGGTCAGATTTGATCAGCATTATTCAGGTTTAATCATGCATGCCTGATCAGTTTTGATCAGAAAAATATGGCTTTTGGGACTTTTGACCATCAAATCTGATCAAATTTGATCAGGCAAAAATTCATCAGATTTGTTCAGAAGTGCTTAATAATTATGCCATAAACTTAATTTTTTTTGTCAGATTTATGAGTTTAAACCAGGGGTTTATTTTAATGTTATGTTATGTTTAATGTTTTTGAAAAAAAAATTGTATGCATTAATACGGTTTAATTATGTAGTTGTCTAACCTGTTATTCACAAAGAGTTCTAATACAGTTACCAAACCTTCTCTGTGAAATTTTATATGTATGTACTAAGTTTCATGTTAAACGGTCCAACAGGATCCAAGTCCTTTAGCTACAAATATACACACCAACATCCTCTTTTACAAATTAGATATATCAGTGTATAACCTTTATTCTTCTGCCCTTATATTGTTTACTAGTTTATAAAATATTTTTATTCACAGATATTGTTAACATTGTATTTATACATTTTATAAAAGTTATGTATTTATAACTAATTTGTATGATGATAAACTGTACATATATCTATATATTTTATTTGTTGTACATGGGCCTAACCGATAAGGACTGATGATAGCGTTTCGACGCTGAAACCTAGCTGAAACCTTACTACAAAAAACTTATTATTGGCTCGTAAGGTAAGCCTTAATTAATTGAATAATGTCAAATAACGATCCAGAGGCTATGAACCCTAATAAATATAGTTTCAAGTATTTCACGGCATAAATATAATTTCAAGTAGGCCTATTTCAAGCATAAACAGATAACGCTCTGTTATACATTCAAACTGTAGGCCTATTTGAATAAAATAGGCCTACAGTTAAAAACCTAATAAAATAGGTTTCTAGCCTATGCTTTGTGTTTATACCTGTAATTAGCTAAGTACACATCCTATTTATGTTATATTAGGCCTACATTAGATTGGAAATATTGTAAGTTGTGGGCAGATAATGGATTTTTTTTAACAAAACAAAAACACAGCAAATAAACAAAAACAGCAAATAAACAGTAACCCGATCAATAAGAGTTTCATATCTGATCTTCTGCCGTTCGTTTCTAAAGCAGACACGATAAAACATCTCATTTCAAAGAAAACAAAATCGAAAGTAGACGAATTCCGGTAGGCTATATAGTTCGTTGGGTAGAACTCAACAACCAATTCTATTGTATTTATTTCCGATTTGTTTTTACTAAATGGAAATTTACTATCGATAGATCTGCACAAGATGGGGATGATAAGAAATAAGGTAGGCCTAAATTGTTCAATCAATTTATGTTAGTAACTTATAATTTAGTTTTTGGCTAGCTTAGGGGAGAGTGGGGCAGTTTCATACAGGGGCACCATCATACAGTCTAAATTTCCCGCCTTACAGAAGACAGAAGAGCAGGAAACAAACCATTCATACCACCTATAGGCCTCATCATGTACTACTACCTATAAAAGTTTCAATTCTGCAGTGTATTTCAATTGGGAGATATTTAACATTTTACTGGAATCGGAGAAAAAAGTTTTTTATGACTATCTGGGAAAAGGGAGGTAAAAGTAGGCCTAATTTATTTTTATATTTTTGCTGTTATTCATGCATTATTAGACAGCTCAATGTTTTGGACTACATATACACACTAACTGTAGATCTCGAATTTTAATTTATAAAAAAGTTATATGGTAATTTATAACATAACCACACTTGGGGCACTTTCATTCATTGAAACGGGGCAGTTTAATACATTATTTGTATTTACTATTTATCAATATTGAATAATTTATCTTTGTAAAAATAGCATAAAAATACTTAGAATTAAGTATCAGCCTACACAGTTGAACTCAAAACATTTATTTTTTTAAATTTTCTTTAGGGTGACAAATGGTGAGATATTACAGGAAATTAACTAATAGAGCTAAGGCAGATGAAAATGTTTTCACAGTTAATTTTATGCCTAACTTTCATTAATAGTAAGTTTTAGGGCTGTTGATTTGCAAGAAATTGTACCAAAACTTACATTTTGGAGCAAGACTTCATACAGCTAGCTCTATTTTTCTGTTAATATTTAAACAAGTAACATTGTGTAACCCTAGTTTTAGGCCTAATTATCGTTAGTATGAAGTTTTTAAACAGCTTAAAACAACAAATATAGGCTAGCCTAAGTTTTAATGTTATTTGTTTCATTATTTTCCCTTTGTATGAATCTACCCCAATGAAGTATGAAACTGCCCCGGGCAATTTGGGGTAATTTCATACAAAGTGCAGTGTTTTGGTAAAAAAATATTTTGATAATTTATATGAGAGAGAAATTAATTTTAAAACTTTCATGATAGCCTAATGTTTAGATGCCATGCAATATTAAATTAAAATTTCATAACATTTCGTTTGGAAATAAGGGAGCTAAAAATACTTAAAGTTGATTGATGCGATTTTGTATGAACCTGCCCCACTCTCCCCTAATCATCTTAAATCTAGGCCTAGTGTTATATAGTTTTACTATATTTATTTAGGTTGGGTATGTTTTACTTAGTGTGAGGTAGGCCAATTTGATATTTGACAATAGTTTCAGTTACAGTTATTGGTTGTTATCGATGTTTCTTTCAATACTGATGGTTGTCGGAACAGTAAATCGATATAGTTAAACTCGATAAGCTAATACTTTCTTTAAAAGACATTTTTGGTGGAGCGTATGTGTATTATACAGCAGATTAACAAATATAAACTATTCTATACCAACTATCAGCATATTATACAGCAGAAATCTGCTGTAAGTTTATGTTATGCTGATAGTTGACCAGGGTTCAGGGTTTAAGCTGCGGTCGCATTTGTCGCAAAATGCGACATGCTCCACGAAAATGCGACAATATTCAGACAGACTTTTGCCTTTTTGCTACAAAGTAGAAAAGTGGAAATTATTTAACTTAATTGCAGAAAATAAAGTTAACCGATAACAAAGTTAACCAACACAAATCTCAATTAAAGTCCATTTACTTCCACAAATTACTTTGTATGACTTTAAAATAAAATAAGAGTTAATTATAGAATGTAGTCGTCAACGTAACCCTCGATCAGATGCCGTGTCATTAAGATCCACAGTCAAAAAGAAGACTATAAATAGACAAAGAATGTGTAGACGTTCCATAAGTTCTCTGTGCTAAAGAGCAGTTGGGGCGCACTCTGTAGTGGCTGAGTCACCAAATCTAGCCGAGCAGTGGCGAATACGAGAATGTGGGGGGCTACTTCGCCACCGCTTGGAATGATATGGAGTCGAATAATCAATATAGGCTATAGTCATTCAATAATTTCAGTTTCAAGTCATGAATATCCTGTTTAAGGGGCAAGAAACGGTGCCGTGGACTATGCGGGGATTTTTAAAGAAACTGCCGTGTAAAAGCGGGGATTTTCGAAACTCACTGTGGGTAAAATCTCATGGCTAGTCTGGCAACACTGGCGAAAACAGACGTCTCGAAAACGATGATGCGTGATATAGTTTGAGGTTATGTTGCTCGATTGAGTTGTTTTGGTTTGATGACATGTGCTATAACTAAATGACATGCGATAAAAATGCTAAAAGGAAAATAATTTTGCTACAAGTCCCAAAGAGCTTGTAGCATTTTTGCTCAAAGAATTTTTTTCTCAGCTTAAACCCTGTAAGTTGACATTGAATTAACAAAATCTAAGCACACGTGAAAACGAAAGTGATCTTCGCCCATGCTGAATTATATTGAAAAGTTAAGTTACTAAACCTGAGTAAAACACCTAAGATAAACAATATTTAGTGTAAACATAACCTGTGAAGATCAGATATGAAACTCATGCCCAGAAACTACCCCTTTTGGTACGAGTTTCATATCTGATCTTCTGCCGTTCGTTCCTATGGCAGACGATTTAACATCTGTATCTAAGAATAAGAAAACAATTTTGAACGATCTACCGATAGTCAAAGTTCAATGTATTGTTTGTTGGATAGAACTTGACATCCGATTTCATTGTATTTCTTATCGATTGTTTCGTTTACTCTGTGAAAATATATTTAGCGATAGTATTTTAGTACAAGATAGTGGATAATGAGAAATAAGGTAAGTTGTTAAGTTGGTTGATTATAGTAACGTTTTAATTTAGTTTTTGGCCAGCTTCATATGTTTAATTTAGGCCTCATTCTGTTTTATTATATTTACGTTTTGAGTGTTTTATTGTTCGTAGGAGAATCGAATGATATAATTGACAATGGTTTCGGTTATAGTTTGTTGTCGATGTTTCTTCATTACGACGATTGTTGAAACAGTAAACATCGATTGAGTTAAACACGATAGGTTTTGATAGTTTATATAGAATTAACGGGACCTAAACTGAGTACCAAAAACAAAACTGATCTTTGCCCATGTTAAATCACATTGAGAAGTTCAGATACTAAACCTAGACAAAACGTATAATAAACAATAGCCAAAGTAGTATAAACATTACCTGTAAAGGCAGAAGATCAGATATGAAACTCTTACCCCCCTTTTGAGTAATAAAATGTTAAATTGCTTGATACTTAAAGCATAAAGATGTCTACTTACTGAGTTTTTAACCTCAAGAATGCTTTGACCTTTGACAATAACTAACTTGGTCTATTATCTTTCTATGGCCAAATAGAGAGCTCCCTCATTTCCTAACCACAACTTCACTATAATAACGTTCATCGTTCATGCAACTTTGTTTGAATAATAATTCAAATTCTAAACCGAAAAGGATTTAAACTCAAACAAAATGTAACTACAAAGCAATTTAAGCATGTAAAGATAAAACAGTTATCTCTAGGGCTTGTGAGTTTAACGTCTACACAAAAATTAATTCAAATCAAAACTAAACCAGAAAAAAAGGAGTGAGTAGTGAAGGCTGAGACTGGCAGGGCTGCCACTACAACCTCTTCGAGAACGAATGTTGAGTTTGAAACTTGACATATATATAAGTTTATAATCAAGTAAATTAACTATTATATAACAATTAATTGTATTTCTAGGAATATTAATTATTGAACGTTTATTGTCTTAGGAATGTTTGCAAAAATTATATGACAAAGATTATATTTTAAAGTAGACCTTTATTTATATCATCATTAAAAATAATTTTTATAGTGTATAAAAATATAAAAAGTTTTAAATATTCTTTTTCAATTATTATTCAATTTTTTATTATTTTTTAAAGTTTATTGAACAGGTTTTAAGGCATGTAACAGACGTAAATTTTAATTTTTTATGTTAACTGCCGCCTATGGAGTATATAAACAGGGTAGAAATAGTTTAATACCCCGTTGCAGCAGACCTGCATACTCAGCAAATTTCAAATACAAAACAACATATTTAAATCCAGCATAGCGAGATTTTTCATGTTTTTGTAAGCTCCATAAGAATAACATTTGGAATGAGTATGCAGGTTTGCTGCTACGGGTGTATTAAAAATGGGTGGTTTTAATTCAATATTTAGTAGATCTGACCTAGAAGAAATGATTTACCAAGTTTTACCGAGACAAGTTGAGAAATAAGTGAGATATAGAATTTTACTTATTTCCCATAAGGTTAACATTGGGACAACGTACTGTGTTTACCACTTGCAATATCTCGGTAACCAATGGACATAGAGCAGTGATTCAAAATACTAAATTGTTTGTTTTTTGAGCTGAATTCAATGGTGCTAATAAAAATTGGATTATTTTTTATTTGTGTAAAAAACTCAAAAAACCCATTTTTGGGGGTTTACCCCCCTTTAACCCCCCTTCCGGTAGTCCGATCGGGCTGATTTACGAACTCGTTCAAATAATTACTACTTTACATGTCCATGCCAAATTTCATTAAGATATGACCATTTTTACGCGAGTTATCGTGCTTAAAGACACACACACACACACACACACACACACACACACACATATATATATATATATATATTTGACACACACATATATATGTGTGTGTGTCTTTAAGCACGACAGCTCGCGTAAAATGGTCCAATCTTAATGAACTTATATATATATACATATATATATATATATTTATGAAAATGAACGACTGGTGTTTTTGGCATCTGGGGACCTCAAAAAGAAAACATATGATGGTCTCGGGCTTAAGTCTTACCATGAGACCAACGGTAACAGCTTCTTCCCTATAGGGGAAATTCGCTATTATAATATGTTTTTTTTTGTTGTAAGATGTTTTATTACTATAATAACTGTTAAATTAAATATTATACAGCTAATTTGATATTCTTCCTCAGGTCATTTGATAAATTTTGACATTCTTAACATCATTTCTATTATTCAAGCCTGAACAGTATGCCTGACCAAATCTGACCATTCAAGTTATAACATTTGGCCTTATAAAATAATCCTGACAAAATTTGAACAATCCTGTCAGGCCTGATTAATTATGCCTGATCAAGTCTGGCCAAATCTTGGAGAAATTGAACACTCCTGTCAGGCCTGATCAGTATGCCTGATCAAGTCTGACCCAATCTGATGATTCAAGTTATAACATCAGGCCTGATCAAATAATCTTGAAGAAATTTGAACACTCCTGTCAGGCCTGATCAGTATGCCTGATCAAGTCTGATCAAATCTGATAATTCAAGCTGTAACATCAGGCCTGATCAAAAATTCCTGAAGAATTTGGAACACCCAGGTCAGGCCTGATCAGGCTAGTTGATCAGTTTTGAACAACCGAGTCAGGCTTGATCAGGTTATTTGAACAAATCTGATCAAATTTGTTCATTTTTGATCCTGCTTGATCAAAAATGATTAAATTTGATCAGGTCTGATCAAGCAAATTTTCATAGGGGTCAGCACGATAGCGGCCGTAAATATGGACCGATCTCGATGGAATTTGGTACAGACATGTAAAGTGGTAATCAATTGGACCAGTTCGTAAACCAGCCCGATCGGACCACCGGGAGGGGGGGTAAAGGGGGATAAACCCCTCCAAAAATGGGTTTGTTGAGTTTTTTACTCTCAAAAATATAAATTATCTAATTTTTGTTGGCACCATTGAATTCAGCTAAAAAAACAAACAATTTAGTATTTTGAATCATTGCTCTATGTCTAATAGTTACCGAGATATTGAAAGTGGTAAACACAGTACGTTGTCCCAATGTTAACCTTAAGGGGAATAAGTAAAATTCTGTATCTCGCTTATTTCTTGACATATCTTAATAAAACTTGGTTTGTTGCTTCATCTAGATGAGATCTAATGTTCAATAGTCTAAAATCCCCGATACTTCCTTTTTTGTTGCAGCAAACCTGCATACTCATTCCCCATGTTATCCTTATGGGAAATAAAAGCAATTCTACCTTACTTACTTCTAAACATATCTTTATAAAACTTGGTGTATGGTTTCTTCTAGTTAATATTGAAGTAAAACCATCAATTTTTAACATACCTGTTGCAGCAAACCTGCGTACTCATTCCCGATGTTATTCTTATGGAGATTACAAAAACATGTCAAATCTCGTTATGTTAGATCGATCCGGTACGGTTTGGTCCGTAGGTTTGTGTGTTTTGTATGGATTATTAAAATATTTTGTTGTATGTTTTTTCTGATATATATGATAAATCATTTGGCCAAACAAAGAGTTTGGACGAAGTGTTATACATTCGTTGAGAATACGCCGTCTTTATTTTCTTTAACTGGGTGAAGGTTGGTCACTCTATGCTCTGAAACATTTTTTTGTCCCGACGTTTTGTCGTTTCCTATATTGGATGAATAATTTAGTTTGTTGCTGTTTTATCTTGCTCTAATAGTTTTCTAACTGTCCGCTAGAGTTTATCATAGATGAAAACATCCTAAATCTGGACGTTTTCATTTATGAGTTTATTGAGTGCAAGGTCAAGGTGCAATCAAGAATGCCATTAGAATGACATTTACGGGGAAGAAACAGCCAGGAAATTAGGGGAGTTGTAAATAACACGGTTGGTTTTTGACCGCCTATTTTTGTAAACAAATAAATCAATACCTGTAATGGTTTTAGGTCAACGTAACAAGATGTTCTTCAACACTCACGTTTTCAAAATTGAAATAGTATATAACTAGCAGCCCGCGTCACTTCGTGACTTAAAAACGACTTGGTCGAATAGGCTTTAGTTTCATGTTACTTTGTAAACAGTTTTGCAGCGTAAAGTACTTCAATGAGGAAGTGTGTGAATGTTTGTGATTCTTAAATTTTCTAGACTAATTCTTTGTATGTTGAGTTTTTTAAAATATACTTTTAAAGTCGTAATTAAACTAAGCTTTTTAATTCTTTACGTTTCAAAGGTTTTTAAACCCCACTTTTCTGTATGAAAAACCAAAAATTTCCCCCCAGACCCCCAGCTAATATGGGGATTATTCTCATAGTTGGAAACTATCAACTATACTAAAAGTTGATATATTATATTCTTTTTAGAGTAATTTACACATAAAAAAAGAATATATTTACCTTACCTATGTATTATATTAAGGGAATTTATGCATTTATTTACACAGCTTATCTACTTTTGACCTTTTTTGCCGATACATATTTTATTAAAATTTAACGGATGCCATCCTATAGGTGCGCCTTCAATGAGTTTTGAAATAACTCATAGGAGAGTAAAATAAAAATAAAAATTAAAATATCTTAGTTGGTATTCGATTTTACTATCAAACTTTAAACTATTTTGTACAAAAGGTTTGAAGGGACAAACAAGGTTTGCCGGAAAAATTGAATTCTAAAAATTGACCGTCCGTATTTGTTCATGTATATTACGTAAATAAGGTATTTCAAAAATTTGACGATCTTCCAAATGAAGTGAAGTTTGGTGTTATGGTTTGAAAATGGGCTACATTGAGCCAAACGTCGGAGCAAGAAATATTGGGTTACTATGAATCGTTGACGAATCAAGGTTATGAATGTTTAAAAGATTCAACCTCTTCTTACCTATTAAATATTTTTACTCAACAAAACTAATTCGGTTGTACTGGAAGAATTTTTAATAATTCATACGTGAATAATTATTTACATAAATTAAGAATTACAAAACGAAACATTCTAAAAGGGTTATGCTGGAAGAACTTTTAATAATTTAACCATACAAAATGAGAATTACAAAAAATGTGGAACGCTTCACGATTTTGCGTGTCATCCTTGCGCAGGGGCCATGCTAATCTTCTCTGTATCGTTCCAATTTTAGTATATGTACTGCCGAAGCAAGTACAAGGAACGGGTGAAAGCCACATGTATATCCCTCGCTACCGAATACAAACTCTCCACCGTTTTCGGCCGATCTTTATGCTTGTCAGAAAATAAGAAAATGTTTATTTATCGGTTCTCAAACCATTTAATTGTTATAATAAATATTCTAATTTTAATATAATCACAAAAAAAGTATTTTTAATTCCCCATAATGTGCCAAAAAGGAAGTTAAATGTGACTAGTTCTCGGCCACAGAGACGGTAGAGGGCGGGTGCTGCGCTCTAACGGAGACAGAGTGCACTACTTCGCACAGCCGATCGATAGAGTACTCTTCTTTGTGGCGCTACCTTTGAGAGTTATCAAAACCAAAATGAAAACTTTTCACATACAATGTGAATCTACATACTGTATCCATGATCCATATTATCAAAATTTATGGATTTATTCGACTCTTGACCCTTTTTGTCAATACATATTTTATTAAAATTAAACTGACGCTATCCCCTAAGTGTGCCTTAAGTCCGTTTTGAGTTTTGAAAATATTTCATTAAAGGGCATCATTCAAAAGCATTTTAAAATTGCATAGTTCGAATTTGAGTTTAATATCAAACTATTTTGAATTTCAATTTGTTTATATGAAAACACTAGCAGATATACCCGCAGCTTCGCCCGCTGAAAGGATGACTAATTTTAGTTAAATCATACTATCCCATGATTTCCATGTGCAAATTTGAGGAATAATAGGCCTAATCAAATAGACTGATTTATTTCGGCCATGGGCATGCAATACACCCTTAAGGTGTAGATGTTACTTCCGCCCTTGATGGAAATGAGAAGGTGTAACGTTTCCTTTAAAAAGTTTTCCCTTATGATTATAAAATAGAATTAATTAGCTTCCTCACATTTCCCAATACAGAGAATGAGGATAACCCGGAATTTAAAAGAACAAAGACGCTATGGATGCATTTTTGACTTAATGTCAATCTGAATTTAACACATTTTGAAAATAAACCGAAAACTGTAAGAAAAAGTAGACAGTAAACTTGGCCAAAAACCTACTTCCCAAAAAGTTTCTTATTTAAAATTTGTCTACATTTTAGCGAATTCCCCTTATAGGGAAGAAGCTATTACCGTAGGTCTCATGCTAAGACCTAAGTCCGAGACCATGATAACTTTTCGTTTTGGGGCCACCAGAAGCAAAAAACGCCATTCGTTCGAATTTATATATCTACCTATCTATCTATCTATCTATCTATATATATATGTGTGTCTGTCAGCACGATAGCGGCCGTAAATATGGACCGATCTCGATGAAATTTGGTACAGACATGTAAAGTGGTAATCAATTGGACCAGTTCGTAAACCAGCCCGATCGGACCACCGGGAGGGGGGGTAAAGGGGGATAAACCCCTCCAAAAATGGGTTTGTTGAGTTTTTTACTCTCAAAAATATAAATTATCTAATTTTTGTTGGCACCATTGAATTCAGCTAAAAAACAAACAATTTAGTATTTTGAATCATTGCTCTATGTCTAATAGTTACCGAGATATTGAAAGTGGTAAACACAGTACGTTGTCCCAATGTTAACCTTAAGGGGAATAAGTAAAATTCTGTATCTCGCTTATTTCTTGACATATCTTAATAAAACTTGGTTTGTTGCTTCATCTAGATGAGATCTAATGTTCAATAGTCTAAAATCCCCGATACTTCCTTTTTTGTTGCAGCAAACCTGCATACTCATTCCCCATGTTATCCTTATGGGAAATAAAAGCAATTCTACCTTACTTACTTCTAAACATATCTTTATAAAACTTGGTGTATGGTTTCTTCTAGTTAATATTGAAGTAAAACCATCAATTTTTAACATACCTGTTGCAGCAAACCTGCGTACTCATTCCCGATGTTATTCTTATGGAGATTACAAAAACATGTCAAATCTCGTTATGTTAGATCGATCCGGTACGGTTTGGTCCGTAGGTTTGTGTGTTTTGTATGGATTATTAAAATATTTTGTTGTATGTTTTTTCTGATATATATGATAAATCATTTGGCCAAACAAAGAGTTTGGACGAAGTGTTATACATTCGTTGAGAATACGCCGTCTTTATTTTCTTTAACTGGGTGAAGGTTGGTCACTCTATGCTCTGAAACATTTTTTTGTCCCGACGTTTTGTCGTTTCCTATATTGGATGAATAATTTAGTTTGTTGCTGTTTTATCTTGCTCTAATAGTTTTCTAACTGTCCGCTAGAGTTTATCATAGATGAAAACATCCTAAATCTGGACGTTTTCATTTATGAGTTTATTGAGTGCAAGGTCAAGGTGCAATCAAGAATGCCATTAGAATGACATTTACGGGGAAGAAACAGCCAGGAAATTAGGGGAGTTGTAAATAACACGGTTGGTTTTTGACCGCCTATTTTTGTAAACAAATAAATCAATACCTGTAATGGTTTTAGGTCAACGTAACAAGATGTTCTTCAACACTCACGTTTTCAAAATTGAAATAGTATATAACTAGCAGCCCGCGTCACTTCGTGACTTAAAAACGACTTGGTCGAATAGGCTTTAGTTTCATGTTACTTTGTAAACAGTTTTGCAGCGTAAAGTACTTCAATGAGGAAGTGTGTGAATGTTTGTGATTCTTAAATTTTCTAGACTAATTCTTTGTATGTTGAGTTTTTTAAAATATACTTTTAAAGTCGTAATTAAACTAAGCTTTTTAATTCTTTACGTTTCAAAGGTTTTTAAACCCCACTTTTCTGTATGAAAAACCAAAAATTTCCCCCCAGACCCCCAGCTAATATGGGGATTATTCTCATAGTTGGAAACTATCAACTATACTAAAAGTTGATATATTATATTCTTTTTAGAGTAATTTACACATAAAAAAAGAATATATTTACCTTACCTATGTATTATATTAAGGGAATTTATGCATTTATTTACACAGCTTATCTACTTTTGACCTTTTTTGCCGATACATATTTTATTAAAATTTAACGGATGCCATCCTATAGGTGCGCCTTCAATGAGTTTTGAAATAACTCATAGGAGAGTAAAATAAAAATAAAAATTAAAATATCTTAGTTGGTATTCGATTTTACTATCAAACTTTAAACTATTTTGTACAAAAGGTTTGAAGGGACAAACAAGGTTTGCCGGAAAAATTGAATTCTAAAAATTGACCGTCCGTATTTGTTCATGTATATTACGTAAATAAGGTATTTCAAAAATTTGACGATCTTCCAAATGAAGTGAAGTTTGGTGTTATGGTTTGAAAATGGGCTACATTGAGCCAAACGTCGGAGCAAGAAATATTGGGTTACTATGAATCGTTGACGAATCAAGGTTATGAATGTTTAAAAGATTCAACCTCTTCTTACCTATTAAATATTTTTACTCAACAAAACTAATTCGGTTGTACTGGAAGAATTTTTAATAATTCATACGTGAATAATTATTTACATAAATTAAGAATTACAAAACGAAACATTCTAAAAGGGTTATGCTGGAAGAACTTTTAATAATTTAACCATACAAAATGAGAATTACAAAAAATGTGGAACGCTTCACGATTTTGCGTGTCATCCTTGCGCAGGGGCCATGCTAATCTTCTCTGTATCGTTCCAATTTTAGTATATGTACTTAGTACAGTGCAATTAGACTTTTTGGTCACCCTCCAAAAACACAGAAGGAAACCATTTGGAACATGTAGGGGACACTCCTGAGGCTTCAAAACCAAAAGTCCCAAAAAATCCCGTGACGGGTTTTCCGCCATTTTGAGAGAAAGGCGGCCATTTTGAATTTGTGTAGTGCATTTACATTTTGGACAATAATTAACGTATTTTTTAACTTACAGACCTGGGAATGGTGTTATTTTATTCAAAATTAAATTCTGTACATTTTAAATACAATTATGTACACGTTATTCCACAATATTAACACAATATATCACATTAAAATAATTTTTTTAGATTTTTTTGTCACATTTTAATATAAATCACGATATATTTTTTCTACATTTACTGTAGGAAAATATTATTTGAAGTAAGGTTGTAGAGCGAAAAATTCTCTATAAAGTTCATATATAACAATGGTTGTTAGGTGTAACAGTCATGAAGAAATTTAACATTCATCGTATGTGAACGAAACTGCATTTTTCATTCTTTGTACAGTAATAATAGCTCCAAGGCTAACCTTACCTTACCCTTCAAAATAACCATGAAAAAATGTTTGAAACATGTAGGGGACACTCCTCAAGCTTCAAAACAAAAAGTCCCAAAAAATCCCGTGACGGGGTTTTCCGCCATTTTGAGGAAAAGGCAGCCATTTTGAATTTGTGTAATACATTTACATTTTGGACAATGCTAAACGTATTTTTAACCTACAGACCTGGGAATGGTGTTGTTTTATTCGACATTAAATTCTGTACATTTTAAATACAATTATGTACACGTTATTCCACTATATTAACACTACATATCACATCAAAATAAGTTTTTTTAGTTTTTTTGTCACATTTTAAAATAAATCACGATACATTTTTCTACATTTACTGTAGGAAATTAATATTTGAAGTAAGGTTGTAGAGCGAAAAATTCTCTATGAAATTCATGTATAACAATGGTTTTTAGGTGTAACAGTCATGAAGAAATTTAACATTCATCGTATGTGAACGAAACTGCATTTTTAATTCTTTGTACAGTAATAATAGCTCCAAGGCTAACCTTACCTTACCATTCAAAATAACAGTGAAAAAATGTTTGGAACGTGTAGGGGACACTCCTCAAGCTTCAAGAAAAAGTCCCGAAAAATCTCGTGACGGGTTTTCCGCCACTTTGAGAAAAAGGTAGCCATTTTCAATTTATGTAGTACATTTATATTTTGAAAAATTCTAAACGTATTTTTTTACTTACACACTTGGGAATGGTGTCACATTATTCGGAATTTAATTCTGTACATTTTTAATGTAATAATATATTCATTATTCCACGATAACAATACCATATATGACATTAAAATAATTTTTTTTTAATTTTTCGTCATTTTTAAAAATGAACGATGATATATATATATATTTTTTTACATTTACTACAGAAAAGTTTAATTTCAATTATTCGCCACTTTTAAAAATGGATTACGATATATTTTTTTACATTTCCTATAGGAAATTTTAATTTCAACTAAAGTTTAAATGAAAGAAATTCTCTGCAGAAGTCATATATAACAGTTGTTGTTAGGTGTAACAGAGATGAAGAAATTTAACATTTATCTTTGGTGATCAAAAGATCATTCTTCAATAGCACCTAAACTTACCTTTGTACCTTATTACCATTGTACCCAGGCTAAACTTACCTTACCCTTCAAAATAACAGTGAAAATATGTTTAGGACTTGCGCAGGACACTTTCCATGCCTTAAAATAAATCCCGTGCCGGGATTTCCGCCATTAAAAAAACACCTTTGCCATATTGGATCCTTGTAAACTTCTAGTAAAACTGTTATTTAGGAGAAGGGATAGGCCCAGAGTATTAGCTATGATTGAAATTTATAACGGAATAAATTTTACACAAGTAAAATTAAGTTTTTTATGGTCATCTAATGGTATAAGGCTTGGTTTACAAACTTTAAAGTGAAAAACATATAACTTGTTAGGACAAATCAAGTACCCTGTCGTAAATTTTCCTGTAATTTAAACCACTAAAAATTGATGCTAAATAACCTTTACTGTTTAGAAATCGCAATTCGCAATTATATTCTGAACAAAATGTACTACGGATCGATATTAATTTAATTTTGAGCTCGTCATATGCTAGTAAATTTTAAGGACTAGTCTGATAATGTAATAATAATTTTCTGATGTAAATTATTTGATAAGGAAAACATAATAAAATTGTGGTTCGGATCCCACGTTAAAATGTAGGTCCTTTAATTGCCATTGGCTGTTAACAATCCTGCCAAAGGAAAATGTCGGCCTTAAGTCAATAAGTACCTGGTGGACCGAGCCTTGCTCGGTGTTATTTCATGTTTACCGGTTCATCCAGTTACTATAAAATATTTCAATGTCATAAAATTGATAAATAGAAACCTTTTTTATTGCTCCATGGTCTCTTCATCCCACTTGCTGTATTTTCCCTTAATGGCTGTAGATTCCAAACAGCTGTTATGATTACTTCATTTGTTTACACTTTTTTGTTTATTTTCGTTGCTATCACGGCAACCCATAAGGCCAATGTTAAAATTTTACAACTTTAAAATTCGATTTATTACGTTATTAGATTTTCTCTGGCCAAGTAATCTGCATAAAAGACTTTTTTGAGTCATAAATTACTAATTTCCAGACTTTGAAGGAAATCCTCGGAGCCGTTTTTGAGATCGTTGTGCAAGCAAGCAAGCAAGCAAGCATACATACAAGATAACACTACTCGTATAAGAGTATAGGATTCTGCGCTCGCTAGTCAGTAACAAGGCTACAAGATCGCGCCACAATAATCCTGCACTCACCCTTTACTCATATTCCGGTTAAAATACGCAACCACTGCGGGCCTGGTCGGTAAGACCGGGACGGTCTTAAGAGGTGTTAACGGTATTTTCAGTTTGCTGTTAGCAGGATAGACTTAGGACTTCTTTTTTTATATCATCTCCAAAATCATAAGTAAGTGCTAATGTGTATTTACAAATTAGTAGAACAATGATTAAAAATAGTATTTTAATTTTTTCTTTATTTAATTTTTGGAATCCGAAAATATTTTGCAGGTTGTTATAGTTGGTGATACCCTTACATTAATTAGGATAAATACATTTGCTAGTTATTGTTAGTAATTTTTCCATGACCATTGCAAGCGGGATGTTACAAGTGGAAAATACTACGTTGTCTAGTGTAAGCTTGATGTGCAATAGGCAATAAAAATGTGTCCAGCATATATCTTAAAATTTTATAGTTTAAGTTCTTACTTGGCTTATATTTTCTTTAAAATTACCAATTTTTTCCATGTCTGTAAACTTCCTCAAACAATTCTTTTCAGAAAGCATCATACCATTAGATGATTTTACCTAAAAATGTCTGGATCTTTTAGGTAAAAACTATGTATCAAACATGATAAAATTTCAGATTTGGAAAGATCTTTCTATACTTAAATTATATCAAAAATATAAGTACTGTATGATAGATTTTTCAAGAAATTATTACTAATATTCGGGGTTCTACAACGTTTTGTGAGCTCGCCTACACCTTTAATTTTTTCTAACTTTTATGACAGGGGTATCAAATTACTGTAAATTTTTTCAATATTTTCTGAGTGTTGTTCATTTTACTTTAGGTGAAAAAGCGTTGCCCCACTGGGCAAATATGTTACACATAAATTTAAATGTAATTCTCATAGAAGGAATATTTGCATAAATAATGATAAAATTAGTGCTTATCTTGTAAATGGTTAGACCAAACTAGACATGTTATATACGTTTCTTTCAGAAACTTTAATTTTCCTACCAAATAGGGAGCACTGACAGTTGATAATTTTCAAGATATTTAGCAAAAAACAAAAAATTGTACATTCAGACCCCCCTCCCTCCCTCCGCCGAAGGGCTAAGGACGAGGACTTTGGATATTTTCACCTCCTAACTAGTCCAAACAAAGCTGCTAAGTCAAAAATTGTGTTCCGAAAATTTCCGTCTATACCTTTTCGTTGCCTGGACTAAAATTAAAGCTTTCATGTAGGAAATTTTTTTAATAATTTTATAATAATAATAATAATTTGATTAAAAATTTGTATTCGGTGAAAGTTAAGTACTAATAAATGTTACATATTTAAGAATATGCCAAATTTATAAGAGTGTACTTGATTTTTCGGAAAAAACTATAACTTTTTTCACTTTATCGCATTTAAACTATGCTTTTTACCATTAAATTACTATAAAAATATAATTTTCTAGTAGAAAATTAATTTTCGAACAAGACGAAATCAAATTTAATACTCTGGGACATTTAGTTTTGACTTTATTGTAGTTCTACTAGAAGCTTACACAAATCCAATAACCGACGCAACACCGCCGCTCGCGTTTATACTTCAATTTTCTTTCGACCCCAGAGTAGCTTTAGAGAACCAATTAATAATGAACAGTAGTAAATTCTGTTCAAAATGTCATTGCAATATTTTTAATCGGTGAAAGTTAAGTACTAATAAATGTTACACATTTAAAAATATGCAAAATTTAAAGAGTGTACTTGATTTTTCGGAAAAAACTATAATTTTTTTCACTTTATCGCGTTTAAACTATGTTTTTTACCATTAAATTACCATAAAAACTATAATTTTCTAGTAGGAAATTAATTTTCGAACAAGACGAAATCAAATTCAATACTCTGGGACATTTAGTTTTGACTTTATTGTAGTTCTACTAGAAGCTTACACAAATCCAATAACCGACGCAACACCGGACGCTCGCGTTTAAACTTCATTTTTCTTTTGTCCCCGGAGTTTTGTCCGGAGCTTTTCAATTAGCTTTAGAGAACTAATTGAAAACTGTACAGTAGTAAATTTTGTTCAGAATTTTATTGTGATATTTTTAATCGGTTAAAGTTAAGTATTTATAAATATCATACATTTACAAATGCGGCAAATTTATAAGAGTGTACTTGATTTTTCGGGAAAAACTATAACTTTTTTCACTTTATCGCGTCTAAACCATGCTTTATACCATTACATTACCACAAAAACTATACTTTTCTTGAAGCAAATTTATTTTCGAACAAGATGAAATCAAATTCAATACTTTGGCTCATCTGGTTTTGTCTTGATTGAAGTTTTACTAGAAGCTTACCAAAATCCAATATGGCGGAGGTTTTTTTCAAGATGGCGGAAAACCCGTCACGGGATTTTTTGCTGTTTTATCTTGCTCTAATAGTTTTCTAACTGTCCGCTAGAGTTTATCATAGATGAAAACATCCTAAATCTGGACGTTTTCATTTATGAGTTTATTGAGTGCAAGGTCAAGGTGCAATCAAGAATGCCATTAGAATGACATTTACGGGGAAGAAACAGCCAGGAAATTAGGGGAGTTGTAAATAACACGGTTGGTTTTTGACCGCCTATTTTTGTAAACAAATAAATCAATACCTGTAATGGTTTTAGGTCAACGTAACAAGATGTTCTTCAACACTCACGTTTTCAAAATTGAAATAGTATATAACTAGCAGCCCGCGTCACTTCGTGACTTAAAAACGACTTGGTCGAATAGGCTTTAGTTTCATGTTACTTTGTAAACAGTTTTGCAGCGTATAGTACTTCAATGAGGAAGTGTGTGAATGTTTGTGATTCTTAAATTTTCTAGACTAATTCTTTGTATGTTGAGTTTTTTAAAATATACTTTTAAAGTCGTAAATAAACTAAGCTTTTTAATTCTTTACGTTTCAAAGGTTTTTAAACCCCACTTTTCTGTATGAAAAACCAAAAATTTCCCCCCAGACCCCCAGCTAATATGGGGATTATTCTCATAGTTGGAAACTATCAACTATACTAAAAGTTGATATATTATATTCTTTTTAGAGTAATTTACACATAAAAAAAGAATATATTTACCTTACCTATGTATTATATTAAGGGAATTTATGCATTTATTTACACAGCTTATCTACTTTTGACCTTTTTTGCCGATACATATTTTATTAAAATTTAACGGATGCCATCCTATAGGTGCGCCTTCAATGAGTTTTGAAATAACTCATAGGAGAGTAAAATAAAAATAAAAATTAAAATATCTTAGTTGGTATTCGATTTTACTATCAAACTTTAAACTATTTTGTACAAAAGGTTTGAAGGGACAAACAAGGTTTGCCGGAAAAATTGAATTCTAAAAATTGACCGTCCGTATTTGTTCATGTATATTACGTAAATAAGGTATTTCAAAAATTTGACGATCTTCCAAATGAAGTGAAGTTTGGTGTTATGGTTTGAAAATGGGCTACATTGAGCCAAACGTCGGAGCAAGAAATATTGGGTTACTATGAATCGTTGACGAATCAAGGTTATGAATGTTTAAAAGATTCAACCTCTTCTTACCTATTAAATATTTTTACTCAACAAAACTAATTCGGTTGTACTGGAAGAATTTTTAATAATTCATACGTGAATAATTATTTACATAAATTAAGAATTACAAAACGAAACATTCTAAAAGGGTTATGCTGGAAGAACTTTTAATAATTTAACCATACAAAATGAGAATTACAAAAAATGTGGAACGCTTCACGATTTTGCGTGTCATCCTTGCGCAGGGGCCATGCTAATCTTCTCTGTATCGTTCCAATTTTAGTATATGTACTGCCGAAGCAAGTACAAGGAACGGGTGAAAGCCACATGTATATCCCTCGCTACCGAATACAAACTCTCCACCGTTTTCGGCCAATCTTTATGCTTGTCAGAAAATAAGAAAATGTTTATTTATCGGTTCTCAAACCATTTAATTGTTATAATAAATATTCTAATTTTAATATAATCACAAAAAAAAGTATTTTTAATTCCCCATAATGTGCCAAAAAGGAAGTTAAATGTGACTAGTTCTCGGCCACAGAGACGGTAGAGGGCGGGTGCTGCGCTCTAACGGAGACAGAGTGCACTACTTCGCACAGCCGATCGATAGAGTACTCTTCTTTGTGGCGCTACCTTTGAGAGTTATCAAAACCAAAATGAAAACTTTTCACATACAATGTGAATCTACATACCGTATCCATGATCCATATTATCAAAATTTATGGATTTATTCGACTCTTGACCCTTTTTGTCAATACATATTTTATTAAAATTAAACTGACGCTATCCCCTAAGTGTGCCTTAAGTCCGTTTTGAGTTTTGAAAATATTTCATTAAAGGGCATCATTCAAAAGCATTTTAAAATTGCATAGTTCGAATTTGAGTTTAATATCAAACTATTTTGAATTTCAATTTGTTTATATGAAAACACTAGCAGATATACCCGCAGCTTCGCCCGCTGAAAGGATGACTAATTTTAGTTAAATCATACTATCCCATGATTTCCATGTGCAAATTTGAGGAATAATAGGCCTAATCAAATAGACTGATTTATTTCGGCCATGGGCATGCAATACACCCTTAAGGTGTAGATGTTACTTCCGCCCTTGATGGAAATGAGAAGGTGTAACGTTTCCTTTAAAAAGTTTTCCCTTATGATTATAAAATAGAATTAATTAGCTTCCTCACATTTCCCAATACAGAGAATGAGGATAACCCGGAATTTAAAAGAACAAAGACGCTATGGATGCATTTTTGACTTAATGTCAATCTGAATTTAACACATTTTGAAAATAAACCGAAAACTGTAAGAAAAAGTAGACAGTAAACTTGGCCAAAAACCTACTTCCCAAAAGGTTTCTTATTTAAAATTTGTCTACATTTTAGCGAATTTCCCTTATAGGGAAGAAGCTATTACCAATAAGTCAATAAGTCAATAAGTCATTTATTAAGCCAGATTAACAAATACTTGCATTGGCCAAGTCAAATAATACATTCTTTGATAAAACATCTTGTTTATCTTGCAGTAAAAACAACTGAAATATTTACAAGTCTTAACTACAGTTTAATACAACTAGTATTTACAAGTCAAGACTACCAGTTTTCACGGGTGCTGTATACTGCCTTATTTAAAAGGATGGACTTTAATTTCTTTCTAAATTTACCAACATCCTGTTCAGCCTGTAATGAGAATGGAAGGTTATTGAAGAGTTTAACTGCATTGTAGTAAAAGTGCTTTTGGAAGAATGAAGTTGAGTGACGGGGAATGGCAAGGTTGGAAGTGTTCCGGAGAGAATATCTGCAATTAACTGGAGTAAGGAATGAAGATAGGTTGCTCTTGGTATATGATAGAGTTTCCAGGATATAGATGGATGGAAAAGTTAGAATTCTGTATGATCTGAATGTTTCTTTGCATGATTGTTGTTTTGGAAGGGAGAACACAATTCGAATCGCCTTCTTCTGAAGTCTGAGTAAGAAAAGCGTCCGTTGCGTTTCGCACCCCCAAACTGGAACAGCGTAAGTCAGGTAGGGGTAAATGAGCCCATAATAGGCAGATAAGAGTACCTCAGTGGTGGCTGTTCGTCGAAGCATACGAAGCATGAAAATACCCACAGATACTTTTTTTATTACATGCTCGATATGTTGATGAAATCTGAGGTTTTCATCAAGGATTAGTCCAAGGAACTTCACTGTTTGGGAGGGGCAGATTATGGTTTCATCAAGCAGTACATTTAGGTAAGCGTGAGTTTCCTGGAATCGTCTTTGGAAATGTGAAATTGAAGAAGCTGGGTTTTCTGGGCATTCAAGGATAAACGATTCTCTTCGCACCACTGAAGCAAGCAGTTTGATTCAACAAAAGCGGTCTGTTCTAACACCTCCATACTGGGATTAGAAATAGTGAGGGAAGTGTCGTCGGCAAATAGACAGATATTTGCCTTATTCACACTGGAAGGTAAGCTGTTAATAAAGAGAAGGAAGAGGATTGGTCCCAGGACGGACCCCTGAGGCACACCTTTATTGACTGAAGCCTCTGAGGAGTAACAATTCTGCATGTACCCCTTTGCGTCAACAGCAGGTATGGTGACTGACTGCCTTCTCCCTTCCAGATATGAGGAGAACCAACTAAGAGCAATGCCCCTAATCCCTATATCACTCATTTTACTCAAGAGTAGCCCGTGGTCGACCATATCAAAGGCCTTCGTAAAGTCAAAAAACATGCCCACTGTGAACTGCTTTGAATCAATATCTTTTACGACTCTGTTAACAAGGCTGAGTATAGCGCTAGTAGTGGATCTGTTTCTTACAAACCCATGCTGGCCTTCGAATACTATTCCATGGGTTTCCAGGAAGCTCCACAATCTATTCAGAACTGCCTTTTCGAACACTTTAGAGAATGTAGAAATGAGACTTATAGGCCTGTAATTATTACAGCACGTTTTATCTCCAGATTTTAGGATGGGCCTTATAATCGATTGCTTAAGTTTAGATGGAAATTGGCCCTCGACAAAAGAACAATTCAGGATGTGACATAGCGGTGTTACAATCAAATCAGATATTGACTTAAGCATTTTAGGAGATATTTCGTCAACCCCTGCCGACTTTTTATTTTTTAGTCCAGTAATAATGCCTTTTATTTCATCGTTTGTAACAGGACTCATAAAAAACGAAGATCTTATTTGTCTCATTGAATGACTATAAGCATTATTGTTTTGTCTTGGGCAGTCAGAATTACCTACTTCGACGAAATATCTATTGAAATTCTCGCAGACCTCTTCAGGATTGGTAAGTATGTCACCCTTGCTGTTCTTGAGGCAAATGCTTTCTAATTCTCTCTTTTGATTAGGTCTGCTGGCATTTATGACTTTCCAAATTCCCTTCGTTTTACTATCTGATTCTTCAATTGTGTTCAGTATCGACTTTGCAATTGTGTTTACCGTAGGTCTCATGGTAAGACCTAAGTCCAAGACCATGATAACGTTTCGTTTTGGGGCCACCAGAAGCAAAAAACGCCATTCGTTCGAATTTATATATCTATCTATCTATCTATCTATCTATCTATATATATGTGTGTCTGTCAGCACGATAGCGGCCGTAAATATGGACCGATCTCGATGAAATTTGGTACAGACATGTAAAGTGGTAATCAATTGGACCAGTTCGTAAACCAGCCCGATCGGACCACCGGGAGGGGGGGTAAAGGGGGATAAACCCCTCCAAAAATGGGTTTGTTGAGTTTTTTACTCTCAAAAATATAAATTATCTAATTTTTCATCTTGGTACAGTTATTGTGCCATTCACGCCAGCCTCTAAGCTATCTAAAATCTGACAGCTATGTCGTAGGTTGACTTCTGAAATCTGAAGTCCACACCTACCTGAAGAGACCCAACGAGATCGAAACATAGCAAGCATTTAATACCATTCCCGCGTGGCCTGAAAAGGTTGGAGTGGTGTTTGGGTTTACCAACTCCCCACCTACCCAGGTGGAGTATCGAGCGGAGCTCAATACACGCAGTTTCTACTTGCTAAACAGGAAATCGAATACGGCTTTGCGGCCTCCGGCCAATAGCACCACTACTCAGAAGAGCGTGGGGATAAAAGTACCCATAGCAGCTGGTAGTGTGTTCGCGCCGTTCTACCAACAACTAGAATGCCGATTCCTGTTCGTTTCGACTTCAGGACAGTTGATCGTCCATAGTCTCATAAGGTGTGCAATTGAGCACACTACGATGTAGATTGATCTCTGTAATTTCCAGAGGCACACTGGATACGTTTGAAGTTCCATGTGTTTTTTCTTGTGGCGGATGTTTTCATCTTGATAGCTTAGATAGCTTAGAGGCTGGCGTGAATGGCACAATAACTGTACCAAGATTAAAACATCCGCCACAAGAAAACACATGGAATCTAATTTTTGTTGGCACCATTGAATTCAGCTAAAAAAAACAAACAATTTAGTATTTTGAATCATTGCTCTATGTCTAATAGTTACCGAGATATTGAAAGTGGTAAACACAGTACGCTTATTTCTTGACATATCTTAATAAAACTTGGTTTGTTGCTTCATCTAGATGAGATCTAATGTTCAATAGTCTAAAATCCCCGATACTTCCTTTTTTGTTGCAGCAAAACTGCATACTCATTCCCCATGTTATCCTTATGGGAAATAACAACAATTCTACCTTCCTTACTTCTTAACATATCTTAATAAAACTTGGTGTATGGTTTCTTCTAGTTAAGATCTATTAAATATTGAAGTAAAACCAACAATTTTTAACATACCTGTTGCAGCAAACCTGCGTACTCATTCCCGATGTTATTCTTATGGAGATTACAAAAACATGTCAAATCTCGTTATGTTGGATTGAAATATGTTCTTTTGCATTTGAAATTCGCTGAGTATGCGGGTCTGCTGCAACGGGGGTATTATTCTTTTATTAGATTGGATCTCGTACATTTTCTATCCCCTGAAAATATTCTACAGTTCTCCAATCCGTAGTTTTAAAAACTGAAATGGCCGCCATATTATTATTTTTTCAAATACTCTATTTTAGCCGTCTGAGAAAAAATATTTTAAATCCTTTCTTTTTTGTATCTAAAGCCTATAAAGTATAATTTTGCCAAGTTTCATGGCCCAAATTGTTGTAGATCTTGAGAAAGTAAGATTTGAAAGCTAAAAATGGCCGCCATTTTGAGTTTTACAACATATCATATTTAGGGCTTTTAAGAGAAAATATTGCAAAATCCTTTCTTAGTACGCATCTAGAGCCTGTAAAGAATATTTGTGCCAAGTTTCATGGCTCTAAGCCTTATAGTTTTTGAGAAACTGTGATCAGTCAGTCAGTCAATGGGTTTTGGCTTTTATAGATATAGAAGATATGGTGATAACTCTTCTTCTTCTTCTTCTTAAGAATTTGAAGTAGGTTTAAAGTTTCGCTAAAAAATGCATCGAAATTGTAGTCCTTTAAAATCGCAGGAGAATCAGTTTTTTCAAGTTGTAATTTGCGAATGAATTTTGCTATCAATCCTCATCCTATATAACGTCATATTCTGAGCCTCAACAGAGCATAGCTAGTAAACGATGAACTCACGAACAATAAGCGATTTTCAAGCTTAATATTTGAAATAAATATATCTATGGAATTAGAATAAATGATAGGCGAATCTCTCTTCATCCTGTTTCTCTATTCACAAGTCATTTAAACCAATTGTGTTTAAGTAAGTTGTTAATTTTTACCATTTTAATAATTAACATTAACTTTATTTTTATATTTGATCATCATTATATTAATCTGATGTATATGATAAATCATTTGGCCAAACAAAGAGTTTGGACGAAGTGTTATACATTCGTTGAGAATACACCGTCTTTATATTCTTTGACTGGGTGAAGGTTGGTCACCCTATGCTCTGAAACATTTTTTTGTCCCGACGTTTTGTCGTTTCCTATATTGGATGAATAATTTAGTTTGTTGCTGTTTTATCTTGCTCTAATAGTTTTCTAACTGTCCGCTAGAGTTTATCATAAATGAAAACATCCTAAATCTGGATATTTTCATTTATGAGTTTATTGAGTGCAAGGTCAAGGTGCAATCAAGAATGCCATTAGAATGACATTTACGGGGAAGAAACAGTCAGGAAATTAGGGGAGTTGTAAATAACACGGTTGGTTTTTGACCACCTATTTTTGTAAACAAATAAATCAATACCTGTAATGGTTTTAGGTCAACGTAACAAGATGTTCTTCAACACTCACGTTTTCAAAATTGAAATAGTATATAACTAGCAGCCCGCGGCACTTCGTGACTTAAAAACGACTTGGTTAAATAGGCTTTAGTTTCATGTTGACTTTGTAAGCAGTTTTGCAGCGTAAAGTACTTCAATGAGGAAGTGTGTGAATGTTTGTGATTCTTAAATTTTCTAGACTAATTCTTTGTATGTTGAGTTTTTTTTTTAATATACTTTTAAAGTCGTAAATAAACTAAGCTTTTTAATTCTTTACGTTTCAAAGGTTTTTAAACCCCACTTTTCTGTATGAAAAACCAAAAATTTTCCCCCGGACCCCCAGCTTGTATTCTCATAGTTGAAAACTATAAACTATACCAAAATTTGATAGTTTTCAAGACCAACCCAATATCAAAACCCATATATTATGTTCTTTTTAGAGTACTTTACACCATTGACTTTACATCTATTGAATCTATATCTATAGAGATGTAAAGTCAATTTTTACACACACGATGTGAATCTATTTACCTTACCTATCTATAAGTATAAAAGAAGATACATATATATATTACTAGCTTCGCTCACAATAAAAATTATCGTCTAACCTTGATATGAAGAATCTAGAGGACTGAATAGAAAATATTCATATCAAGGAATATGTCATGTAGAGATATGTTTGTTTTATGGCGGAATGTAGTATAAAATGTAGGTACCACAGTAGGATGTAGGACACCACAGTTCCACCACACCACAGCGAAGGTGGTGAAGGTGGAAGGTGAAGGTCCCACACCTTCACCACAGTGAAGGTTTTCTTTTCACCGTTATAACTGGAAAACGGCCGGACCGATTTTAACACCAAATGTGTCGATTTTAGGGTACTTCCTTGTAGATTTACCATTACGTCCCTGGATTGCCTAGTAGGGCATCAATTAAGTACAAGGGGCTGAATGTTCGAAACAGTTATGGTGCTATCCGTGCTGGGCAGTATTTCAAACTCGATTCACTTAGTTTTTAACTTAAAATATGGACGGGTAGGAATAATTTAAGATCAACCACTGATTGCAGCATTTATTTTTCCGTGAGAAGCCGGGATACCGTCGAATTAGACGAAAAAGGAATTTGCCAAATTATTGTAACTGGCATGATTGTAATTAAAAACATGAAGGACGGCCTAAGGAAATAACTATAGCTCCCGCTGCCTAAAAAGATGGTACCATATAATGAGCTTATGATTGAACGTATAAGGTACGAAACTAAACCAAATGTAACTTTTATATAGTACGAATAACCTAGCAAAATCATCAAAACAACCATAAAACCATGATAAAAGGTATCAAATTATAAATCAGCTGTAACAACGTATCCGTTTGTGAAGCTAATATGCTTGATTGAATAAAATTGGAAATTTAAACAAAAGATCATCCATTACATTAACATGGGACATTTTCAAAGCTTCAGCTCCACGAAAAACCTCGAATTAAAAAAATCCGTTCTTGGTGAATGTCAACACTCTGTAAGGAACGTCCATGCAAACTTTCAAGGTTCTAGGTTAAGTAGTTTTGGCTGTACATAGGATAGGTCAGTGGTATTTGACAAAAATACAGTAGAAAAGATAGTATAAATATAACTTAGAATCAGGGATTTGTATAATTTATAAATTTTTACATAAGTAGATCAAAGAATCATATCATTTCAGCACATTCTATTTGTGACTGAAAAACCACTGTTCTTTTCTCGTTCCATCTTACCAGGATTTAGTCTCAGCCACAAAAGGCAGTATGCTCTTCACGTTTAAAACTGCGTAACTCCCGCTACCGAAATATAGATGGTGCCACTTAACTAATTAATGGTGGATTTTATCTAAACTAAATGTAACTTTTATATAGTACATAATTATGTCCTTGAAACAAATCAACAAAAATCAATGTTGAATCCCATCTGATTTGATGGTGATGTTGCTGAAAGGTTTACTTGTCGAGCCTCTGGCTTGGTTGATGATCCTCCAAGCCTCGGCCGATCTGTTCTCAGAACTTACAATTCTGTTCAGAAAAAAGTCCGATTTTGTTTTCTTAACTAACTTACGATATTGATTTTTTGTTCTTCTATAAAGAGTTCCTAATTCAGGGGTTATAGTAGCTTTCCAACTATCATAAATGTCCTTAAGCCTGTCCTTAAAATTTAAAATTTCTTGATTTACCCACTCTTTGCGGGGAAACCGCTGACTCTTAGGCTTTGAGATAACCTTGAGACAGGAAACATCAAAAACAAAATTTACAATGTCCAGAAAATTTGAGCATTTGCTCTCGTAGGTCGGGGGCTTCATTCACCCCCCTCCACTCCTCGAGCCTCAGCCTTGTTTTAAATTCATCAAGGGTCTGGTCGTTTATTAATCTAACAAAATTGGGAGTGTCTGAAAAAATCGGATCTGAGTTATTGATATTAATGATGATACTTTGAGCTGTGTAGTCTGAGATGAATGATGAATGGTTCAAGAACTAATGGCTATGAAAAGGGAACTGAAGTTAAAATGTTGTCAATGCAACTCTTGGATCTGTCAGAAAAACGGGTCGAACAAAGATGGAAGTTGAAAGTCCAAAAGAATTTAAAGAAAGAAGAGACAAGGCAGTAGGCTCGTCAGAGTAGAAGGGGACAATGAAGTCTCCCTTATCATCCCTTTCGTTATTTCTCAACATATCTGAATAAAACTTTGTAAATGGCTTCATCTAGTTAGTATCTAATGGATTGTGGCAAAAATCTCTCAATTTCACACTTCCCTGGCAGCAAACCTGCATACTCATTTCCCATGTTATTCTTATGGAGAAAAATTGTTGTATGCTCATTTAGGGATTTATGTAGATTTTACTTATTCGTGGCCCCTTCTCAATGATTTATTTAAGCATTTGAAATTCACTGAGTATGCAGGTCTGCTGCAACAGGGATATCTTATAATTAATTGTAATTTAAATAAAACAAAATACAAATATTTATAAAAAATTAATATTTTACAAAATACTCAAAAACCGCTGATTTTACCGATGAAAGTGTAATAACCTTTATTATAGATAATGATTAGACCTGTCATTTTAGATTTCTCACGTCAAAATCAGTTGTGTGGTTTCCGAGATATGAGACATTATTATAGTTGGCTGAGCGGCCATACTGATGAGGTCACTACCCGTGACGTAAATATTTTTAAGCTTGCCTCCTGGCTGATTTTCACTCTTTTATAAGTATTTAGTAAATTCCCAAAGTATGGTGCTGCTTTCAGGAAGTGAAAGATTTATAGTGTTCTGGTCAAATCATTAGGCGGGTGAGTGAGTACGCTGCTGGCGTTCAAAATATGTTTTTGGCCAATCATTTACCCACCTGAAGTTCTAGACAGTTATGCTCTTTGTTTATGTTCTCCAAATCAGCTGAGTAAATTCTTCAAACATAGACCAGTTAAGAGCTGTGCTCCGTGCTTCTATCTGTTGGAAATATGTTCAACTACTTAACTGTGTAGAGGAGTGGAGGTGTCTTTAACATCAAGTCATTTATACGGCTGGAGTTTCCATTTTTCGCCACCCGCCTAATGATTTGGCCGGGATTTTAGGTATTATGTTGTTTGTTCAATGCACTATCTTGTTTTCATTCCTAATTACATTGAGTTCAGGCAGAGATAGGTAACTGTGCTTAATTATAGATCGAGCTGGGAAAATAAAAAGACAGAATTGCCAACATTTTTCTATTTATTTAGCAGTGACGGTGATCTAAACATGGCCGTGGACCACCACGGAAGCGAGCTCGTGCAAGCCTGATTAGAAAAATAGTAACATTGCAAAATTTATCTTACAGACATTTTTACATTAATAACAAAACATAAACAGCAATTTCAAGATATCAGTGAGCATGTGTGTATTATACAACAGCTCTGATTTCGGCTTCTGTAATAGAATGTAAAAGCCGAAGAATATTTCTTATGCACAGGAGTCTATAGAGATTAAACTGAAATTCAAATAATTTCTTAATGTGGCAATGTTTGTCCTCCAATTAATATTTTCCATTTTTCAACTATAAAAATATAGCGGTAAAAATGTAAATGCAAAAATAAGTTTACAAGATAAAACTTAACATTGAATAAAGAATAAAATAAAAACATATAAACTATACACAAATTTGTTTAAACGTAAAATTGAAAAACAATGAATTATATATTATTGGAAAAAATATGCTTTATAAAATTGGAGTATCATTTCTTTTACAGTTGAGTATTATGTTTCTTCTAATTTAGATAATAATTTTGTATTAACTAAAAAATTGTACAGTGGTATGCAAAAAAAAAAAAAAAACAACTTAAATTAGAAAATAAAAATAAGTAACTAATCTACCACATTATGGCACAAATAGTAAAAAAATAAAGTTGTAACCAAATGACGATTGAAAGTGGCTGGAGTAAAATTTACAACTTCTGTACTTGTAACAAAAGTTGAATATAACAAGACTTACTTTATAAAAAACTAGCTTACCTGAAGAAATAATTTTCAAGTCAGCACAGAGAAACACAAAGGATGTACAGATAGTTTTTCACTAACATTTCGCCCCTCTAGGGGACGTCTTCAGAGAGAAGAGATTGGCACGAAATATTAGTGAAAAACTATGTGTACATATTTAGTGTTTTTCTGTGCTTTAACATTATTTCTTCAGGTAAGCTAGTTGAATTCTGAACTGCCCCTTTCCTGAACAAAACCCTACTCAGCCTAAGGCTTTTTACCAAAAATATTATTTTATAAGAAGACTATAAATGAAACGGTCAGATAAAAAAATTATGTTTTGTGTCTCCATATCTTAAACATATTTACCAATGATCGAAAGAAACAAGTATTTAATCTAGTTTACAACTTTCTTTATACGAGTATGTGATTTTAAAATCCTTCAGGTATCAATGAACCAGGTACATGATAAATTTTGACAACAAATTTAATTTTAAGGGGGGAGAAAACAATTCCCTTGTATCAAAAAAATACTGAACAAAAGGTTCGGGGAGAGGCAGTGGTGGCTCTAGGTCTGATTTTAGGAGGGGGGCCGTTTTAGGAGATTTTAGGAGGGGGGCCGTTGGATCCAGGAGGGAATATTAGCACCCCTCCCATTATGTGTGACAAATGGATGTTATTATTTATAATTACATTTTATTCAAGAAAAGAGGTTACGCTGTATCATATTTTATACCGATGTATTTGGTTTTATTGACTTTACAACAATAAGAATTTCTCAGAATTGTCAAAATTTTCATCTTGGGAAGGGACACAGCTCCCATGACACCCCTCACAGCCGCCACTATATCCACGAGTAAAACATTGTACACTCAAACTATTTTTTTCATTGCTAAACAAACTCATAAAGATGATAAAAATAAGGATGAAACATCAACAGGAACTGGGTTTACGGTAATTACCATACAATTAGGAAACAATAAGTCCATCAAGGTTTCAAGAGAAAATAAACTTACTTTTCATGGTACACTGAAATTATTGGCTCTTTGGTTTCGATGCAAAAATATAAACTGAACGTTGTGATACGGTGTGGATAAATATATACATCAACAGCTTGTTACCTACATCTCTACATTACTGACCACATTTAACAAGATAAAGGAAAGTGGCCCAGAATCTGTTGACAGCACGAGTAGCCTAAACTATAACAACAAACCTACGTTTGTGCAAGGTCACACAGCTGTACAAAGGCGTATTTACACTTGGATATGCGGTAAACCAAACTTCCTTGTTCCACTCTTATTTCTTCACTGTACCAGTAACTCAAATCTAATCCTTCCAGTATCGCCTCACTGTGACCACTGACTGCTCGGTAGAACATAAATATCCAGATAAAACTTTGCCAAAATTGTTTGTACTAAGTTGAACTTTTTTTGTAGTTTTCAACATTTGTAAAAAAATGATGTACAGTATTAACAATTAATGATTATTGAAAATAAAATGTTAATCAAACAATGTACAAATCCTCAAAAATAAGTCGTTAGAATAAATTTGTTTAAATGTCCACATTATTTTAAAAATTAATACATTAAATAATTTTTGTATAGGATGAGACAAAGCTTCAGCATACAACTCTCTATATACTTGCCAGATGGGAGTGTACTTTCGCATTGACAAAAACATCAACAGCATTCAGTTAATTCATATAAAAAACATCACACATACCTTGACAAAGTATTAACGACATTAGATCCATGTAAGCTGTGCACTTATCCTACTTACATTGCAAGTTTTATATCTAACAGCAGAATTTTAATTTCTATATCAATAATAAATTTATTACTTTACAAAATACAAATAGCCATGTACGTTCAAGCTCTTGATAAATATGATTCTCTTTCTATGTACAATCTCTTTATTTGGTTACAATCGTGTTCCAGATTCTTTTTGTTCAATAAGTTACAAATGTAAATATTCTTGTACATCAAATTTACTTAAGGAATATCATTTCTGTTTTGCTCTATAAATGGGAATAACGTTAACCATTGGAGTTAAATGCTTAGTATAGAGGGACTGTTATTGTGGGAGTCAAACAGCTGTGACCGATGCTGATTAAATATAAACATTTTTCTGTAAGATGTTGACTATTACATAATATGTAAGAAATTGTTTTGGTTATGACGACATAAATAATACTAAATTTGTAACTTCTATCTAAATTTTTTGATGTTTAAAATTACAAACTGCTTAGATGGACATAAAAGCCAATAAATTTTTACAGTAGGCTACATGAAAAACCAAACAAACCATATTGGTAAGATTTCAAAAATCTCTCCAAAATGAAAGAGACCCAACAGAACTCTTAAGTTTTTGATAATAGATCCTGTTTGAGTGCCAGGTTATTGCAGCAATTATGTAAAATAAAACAATTACTCATTTTAATTGGCTTACCATCTTATTTTACTTCATTTATGCTTGACCTACCTTGACCTAGCATTTACGTGAACCGATAATTTTTACTTTCTAATCACCCATCAACCAAATTAAATTCACCTCTACCCTATGGTAGAAAATTTTAAGCAATATCCCTATAGCTACCCATCTCTAGTAAGGCCGCGGCCTTCGAATTGGCTACATTGCTTCGCAACAATTTTTAAAGTAGAAAAACTTATCCTCAGAATCAGCTGGTCACACAACGGATATGGCCATAACCATAAATGGGAGTATTTTATTTGAACCATTAGGTGTGACGTTGCCTACCATCACCATGGCCTTGGTACTAGATTTTTTTTGAAGCCATTTTGCATCCACAGGATGTCATAACTGAAATCTTACCAATTCGGTTACCTGACAGGAACAGACAGATCATTAAAATTATAGATTCCTCTAATCTGTCTGTTCCGTAGTTTTTGTTCATGAACATGCTAGGAATGTTAATATTTGCTCTGTAACCTTCAGCTCTGATCTCAGAAGTTCACCATCGGTCATGGCCGCGCCCACCAGTCCCCACCCCCACCCCCACCCCGCCCCGCCCCGGGGGCGGCTCAGTACTCCCAGGGCGTGCTGGCCAGCTGCTGAAGCCGCCGGGAGTCCAGGGAGGGCGACAGCAGTGACTGCGGCTGTAGATCGACCTCCCCGCCCCCGCTACCCCCCGCCACGCCCCCGGGGGCGGCTCAGTACTCCCAGGGCGTGCTGGCCAACTGCTGAAGCCGCCGGGAGTCCAGGGAGGGCGACAGCAGTGACTGCAGCTGCAGGTCGACCTCTCCGCCCCCGCCGCCGCTGAAGTAGCGACACGTCAGCGGGGACTGCAGGTGTCTGTGCGGGATCACTTCACGTTCTGACAGCTCCATTCCCGACCACAGCTCCTGCAACAATATTTAAATTTTTTTTTCAAATCGAGTAGTTATTTATTTCTGATACTTGATAACTGAAGGCTACTACCAGAACTACTGATTACAATTTTCAACAAACCTTCTGAGCAAAAAGTTAAACTGCAATTTTCACTCTCAAAATGGCTGCTATGATAATCTGAAAGTGTGATTGATGCTAAATGCTATTAGGACAGGAAGTTTTACCCAAACAAGGATAAAATATGGGTGAATTTTTCAAAAGACGTAAACGGCCTTAATTTCGATTGTGCGTTAAGAGATCAATTTTTCCAACCACGGGCAGGTAGTCAGAAAATAATGATGAACAACAGTATGAACAGTATGAATAACAACAATGTGAATAACTTTGCAAAAGAATTGAACAACCATAAAATTCAATTAGGTGTACTTACAGTATGTAAAATCAAGTTTGTAAAAAAGCAACAGGCCATTAAATTTGGTTGCACTTATTTTTTACCACATGTGGGTAGTTGTCACGGCAGAGGCGGAAGAAGCTATGCGAAAGAATATCAAGTACCTTCGTCAATCGTGGAAAAATGATTGAAGTTACCCTGCAAATATCTTCGTAAAATAACAAATAGCCATATAATTTAACAGGGAGTAAGCGATAGGAATATTTTACGTAATTAAGTAGTAAATTTAGTATTGATATCTATTTAAGTAATAATTCTGCTTGATTCACTTTTAGGGTTCGGTATGAATTATTTTGGTTTGTCGGGACTACATCGTACCAGCTGATGAAAACAGAAACAAAATTAGCGCCCCATGGTTTGTTTAGATTGTTTTACTTTACAATAACACAAATTCCATACTGTTTTCCTCCCCAAAACCTAATATCTGACCATTTTGTGGTGGCCATTAATAACTGACTGGACCTGACGGGGGGGGACGTACCTGCAGTGAGAGAGCTTCTTCTCAGGACTCTGAGGTGCGGGAGCGGCGGCCGGTCAGCCCGGACACGAGGGACTTGATGGTCGCGCCGAGGCCCTTGCCTGCCGCGCCGCCGCTCGCCGCGCGCCCCGGGTGCGCGTCCAGGCACTTCTGGTACCTCAGCTGCCAACACATCACCACGGAGTGGTTAAAATATCATAGGAGTACAGAATTTACTTACAGAAGCCCTAGGCCTCAAGGGCCATGGTCACAGAGTTGCCCCTCCAACCTTCGACAAACTCCCTACAGTTCCGGCCACAACATTAGGCGTGTGGCGTGAAATGGAAAATCCGGCTGAGTAAGTGACTTGATGTAAGAAGAGACACCAATTTTTTGTGGAAATAATATAAAATACTAAATATTAAACTTAATATTTAGAAATAAGTGAATGTGTTTTCATATTTCCAATGGAAGCACATTCACTTGGGTATGAATTAACCGAGTTCAATTAAGAGGATCAATGAGAATGAGCTACTTGACAAGAAAAAAATGTAAAAAGAAACTAAGATGAAAAGAACGACTAAATATGACTTATCTATGTTTAAAACTACTAAGGTTAAGTTCTATAGATGAAATGTCAACAGATAAAATACTAAATAGAAAACAAAATTGGTAATCAGTAATCACATATTTTGATGATCGGCTGATTTTGGAGAACACAAACAAAGAGCATAACTAACTATCTATAATAGCATCAGATGGGTGAATGATAACCAAATAACATTTTTAAACGTCAGCAGCACTCACCCACCCGCCTAATGTATGTATTTTTAAGGTGTTCTACTATAAATTTTTTAGCTCAACTTTAGTAAGGTCATTTTTATAGGCTTGAGATAAGGTTTTCCTTTTAATTTTTCCAATAATTATTTATACTCAAAATTATAAAGTCTGAAATCTTAAATGATATTTGAAACTTATGCAAATAAAAAAATCTAGCTTTGGCTGACCTTGCAAGCGGCTTCAATGGTCTTGCAGAGAGCCCCCGAGCTGGGCTCGCAGTGGAACACGTGAGCTATGAACAGGTCCTGCGCCGTGTGCATGATGAACGCACACTGCTTCACGTTGTGGCCGATACCTAGGAACGACAGGTAGCGCACCCTACACTCCGCCACCAACTTGCACTCGTCCTACAACAGTGGAACACGTGAGCTATGAACAGGTCCTGCGCCGTGTGCATGATGAACGCACACTGCTTCACGTTGTGGCCGATACCTAGGAACGACAGGTAGCGCACCCTAACTTGCACTTGTCCTGCCAAAACAAACATGTACCTAACAACTGCAGTCGAGATGGATGTTTCATGATCTTTAGTCTTAGTTGCAGTCTTCTCAATCTAGTTCACAATAAGATTTTTTCACTTAAGATTCTGTGACCGCTTCATAAATATCTTCAACATTTTATATACTATACTCAGCCATTAAAAACTCCGCTTTTTTAAAATTTCAATCCTTATTTCAATACATAAGTTAGTTTCCCAATACTTATATTCATTTACTAATTCAGGTCGGTGTTCTTCATTTTTAATTTGGTAAAACTGTAACTGTGCCAAATGGTTTAGGCTCTGTTTGAATTAATAAATTTGGAAGAATGTTAAAGACATTTTATCGTGTCTTTACAAAATGAGGTCTTTTATCGTGTCTTTTAAGGTCTTGACAAAATGAGATAATATTTATGGAGAAAAATAAATTAAGAAAAATAATAAATATCACATTTCTTGTTCTATCAGTATTATATGAAAGGCAATTTAATATTGATAAAACAAGATATTTATCAATTGAGTCTTTTGACACTAAATGCTTAAAGCTATAAAAAAGTTAAAAAAAAACTTAAACTTGGAGAAATCCTTAGACAGTTTCATTCCATTTCATTTCTATATGTTCTCAGTTTCAAGGTGGTGAACTCACGTCGGCGATGGTAATCATGGAGGGGGCAACGCTGACGCTGACGGGCCGCCACTGGTCCACGGGCACGGTGTTGGTCAGCTGGTCGATGGCATCGTTGAGGATGTCCATCCCCGACGCCCGCGCCACCTGCAGGCTGCCCAGGTAGTCCGCCCGCAGCACCTTCTTGGGCTCCTCCATGGGCGTGGGGAACGACTGGGCTGCGGACAAAATGGCGGACGTTACTAGGCAGGTAAGTCCAGTTTTACCGGAACAACATGATAGTTCCTGCGCAAGCCAGAGGCGAGTATGGGATTTACATACAAGAACTATAAAACTTTCCGGGCCTGTGACTTACAACACTTAACTTCAAAATGCTCAGAAAAACTACTTTTTAATCAAAACATACTCCTTCCATACACTACATTTCTCAATTTTTCAAATCCAATCGATACTGTAATAAACAAATAAACATTACTGCAACTAGTTCTGCCACTACAAACCTCTAAAATAACCTATAAACATGCATAAAAAATCAGTTCACTTCAAGCAGCTGGTTGCTTACTTCCGTTTCCTATAAAATGTAGTCCAGAAAATTTTCCGGACTGGTATCAGCAAAGAGCAACTTTCCTGCCAACGATAAGGGACAGGAAACAGATGTTACTGTGTCAGGATGATTTAAATATTTTTTTATAATTGAATGTGTTATATACAATCATATAAGTTTCTGAATTGTTATTTTTAGAGTAAAGTATACAGGGGGCTACAATGATCTCAGGTATCATCTAACAGTTTTTGTATCTGAAAGAAAACTAATGTAAAAGTGATATTTCTTTTTTTTACTAAATTGTAGACTTAATCCACTTACTGACTAGAGTCTGGCTGTTCCGGTGGAAGCGCCGGTGCTCCACGGGCAGGTTGGTGGGTCGGGTGGCCAAGCCCGCTCGGCTCCCGATCCCGCTGCCGTCTGCAACACAAGTGATCGCGGTCAAGCTAACTTTGCTGGCAAGCTATCGGAAGATAAGATTAATAAAAGGAAAAGTTTAAGATCTAGTGAAGTCATTAATGGGTTGCAAGTTGACAAATAGGCCCCCACTATGGTTGGTGACAACTGTTTAAGCTAGTGTTTCCTCATTGAAAAAAAACTGTATTAAAATTTTATCAAGATATGAAATACATCCGTGTAATAATTGAAAACATTAACTCCAAATAATTTACTTTTATATAATGTTAACTTTGTCCATCAACAATATAATCAAAATGCTAATCTGCACAGTTTTACCTTAGGTAGTATTTATTTCCAAATTTACAATTCATAAATTACATCATACATATATAAATTGCAAGCTTGATTACATCTTCTTTACCAACACAATTACTGTTTTTTGAAGACATTAACATTTTTGTAACAAAAAAGTAAACTTTTCCACTTATAAATTATTCTTTCTTAAACGTAACTGCCTATTTTATTCAAAGGTTGCAAAACTTTTTTCATCCAGATAACTGATGAGTTTTCATTGTTTCACATATTTGTCCCTCTGCACCTCGTTTTGGCCGTTTGATAATTATTACATTGAAATCGTGACTTGGTCCGAGAGACTCACTGATATCGATGGGCTTGGCCAGGTTCTGCTGCAAGCTGCGCTCGATCATGATCTTCTTGCAGATGTCGCGCAGGGTGTTGGCGATGGTGCGCGCCGGGATGTCGCAGCGGAACACGTGGCACATGTGGCGCCGCGTCGACCGGTCGCGCGCCACGTACGCAAAGTCCCTGCAACACCACTCAGCGTACAGTGTAGAAGAGGGAAGTATATTTTTGTTGACTTGTGAAACAAATTTTATTTTATTTCATAGGTAATAAATTAAGAAATTTGTTACAAAATTGTTATCATTAAATATGGTTTACAATTTCAAATTTATATAAAAGTACAAAAAGAAGATTTTTTTCCAGTAAATATTGGAATGATTATGATAATGATCAGGAACTCTAGCAAAATATTAGAAACTAACCTCTGCCTTCGGGACTAATATTTACTTTTGCCCATGAAAAAAAGGGACTGACAATCATGTCTACTATCCATATGTAATAATTTATTTCAACCTTAATTTACTATATTTTGTTACAGTTTTGAGGATTCAGCTAGTTTGGTTTTTATTTTGAATCGAAAGGATAAAAACTTTTTAACCTGTATATTCGTTTTAAAACATGACTTAAAAAAAATTTGTTCTTCCAAAATATTTAAAAAAAATATTCTTCCAAATATTTAAAATTATTAAATGTTACATAAAAAAATGACTGACTTAGAAATACCAAACAAAACATGCTAAATAACCGGTGAATGCAGAACAACAGCCATGCAAGACGCTTAGTTTTGTTGAGCTCTTTATTGAACAATAATAACATACAAAATATATTTCACTAATGAATTAATTATCGACATAGCTCATTGAAAACTTTGAATCTCAAAGAAAACATTAGATTCAGCTTAGTTCAACTGCGTGATAAAAGCCAGTGAGCTCCAGAACGTAAATAGCAGAGACCAAAACAAGAACAATATTGGATTATGAAGTGAGGCAGTTAGTGGGATGCATCTAAAAGAGTATCGTCTATGCATATGAATAACAGTATTTCAGCTATAAGAAGAAGAAGCTGAGTTTATGTGGCTTTTCATAAATATATTATTTTGTTTTTTACATTGCCATATTATTGTTTTTACAGTATATAAAACCAAGAATAACTATTTCATAACACCAAAATTAAAAAAAATTACATAAGTTAGGAATTAACTAAAAAATTAGAGCCTTATAGACACAAAAAGAGTTTGAAATCATCATCATTAGTTTTTCACCACTGAAGATATACAATGAACGGATAAATCAGAAAATATGTTGTGAACTATTCAATAAGATAAAACTAAACACGAGCATGTGCAAACAGGCAGAGTGAGAGCTTGAAAGAACAAGCTACAAACAAACAAATAACAACAATTACAACAATTACAACATAGTGGAGTAGTTACCTCTCCCTGGACATCACCATCCGCAACAACAGGGAACAGACAACCACAAGTTAGACTCTAGTGACTACGGGGCACTACACTCAGGTGGTTCTCAAACTTAGCACCCCAACGCAGCTTTTTGTAAAAATTATTAACAAGTCAGATTTTAGAATTTTACAACCAAATTATGCTTTTATTCTTTAACAGGTACCTCATTAATCAAAAATTAATACGGTGTTTTATGTTCACAAAGGTGTTTCTGCTCTTGATAATTCCAAATTACAACTAACCATCTAAGATCACTGCAATGCCAAGTTTGATAACCACTGACAAAACCTTACAAGTTTTTTAATTGGAGTTAAACTTCTAAATTAAGATATAGTATAGCTATATGGAAAACATCACTTTAAGACCAAATCAGTTTATGGTTTTTGTTTTGATAAGTTCAAGTTTTACGATGATACATTAATATTAGGTTAATTAAATTGAGAATGCTCTAAAAGTATGTACAAAGTGCACACTACCATTCCATGACTGGGAAACTGTCTCTCCCTGAATGCACTGAGATGTAGCAGATATTGATTTTTGTAACTAACTTGTACATTTAAGTACCGGTAAGAAATCATGTTGAATTAAAAACACTTTCAAATGACAACCAACCAAAATGACTATGTTACTTTCTTTTTTTAAATAAGTTAATTACACATACACCTAGAAACAAATATTGTATATTGTGAGAATTATCATAGGGTCAAAAACTTGATGAAAAATATCTTTAAACTCTGAATCACAAAAATCAATTTACATGGCTAAAATACTTTTGCATATTCTCTTAAAATGTTTTCCAATTCTGAAAACCAAAGACTTTAATCTAGAAATACTTATTTTTCTAAAATGGAGAGAACATGCACCTACCAAAGGGAAAAGCCATACAATAAAAATATACAACATAATGATACAGCTATTATCAAGTATTTGTGTTATTTACAAGGATATCATAAACATTTACCATTTTTACCTCATATACCATTTACCAAGAAACCACTTTTGACCAGGCTTCTGTCAATAATGAACTTACATTAAATTAAATAGTATGCATAAACATTAAAACATATATTTACAGCTTGATTTGCAAAGGCTGATAATATGTTGTGAGAGTTATCATGACAGAATAAAACAATTAAAGTTAATCTTTTTCCTTTTTTCTGTTTTAGAGGTCTGAAAGACACCAGAAAGGGTAAAAAATCCCTACATTACAACAAGCCCAGAGGTCAATTCATTAATTTTGCACCAACTGCCAATAACTAGGGTTACTATAATAAAACCAAGTCAAAAGTGATTTCAGTTTATTGTAATCCACTAAATGAATCTGACATAATAAAATTCAAAGTTATTTGGATTTGGATTTTTGCGTACATTTGCCATCACTGATTAGTAAAAACAAGTTCCACGATGTTTCGGGATCTGGAATCTGATTCCGTCTTCAGGTGGAAAAAAACCTGAAACATAACAAGTTTAGTAACACACAGCCAGGATAACCTGGACAAAAAATCATAGCTAAAACAGAGAACTGTAAAAGCAGTCACAAAACACTATGCCAAAAAGAAAACAAAACACAGAAAAACAGAAGTGTCACAAGTATCAAGAATCATCTGTAACACTTGTGTTTTTCTGTGTTTTGTTTTCTTTTCAGCACAGTGTTTTGTGACTGCTTTTATGGTTCTCAATTTTAGCTATGTTTTTTGTCCAGGATATCATGGCTGTGTATTACTTCTTGCTATGTACTAGGTTTTTTCCACCTGAAGACGGGATTAGATTCCAGATCCCGAAACGTCGTGAAAATTGTTTATTTACTAATCAGTGATGGCAAATGTCTGCAAAAATCAAAATCAAAATATAAAATCATCACCAACTGTGAATTTCAAACAAAGAATTCAAAGCTAGCTATGTACGTGACTGACCTGCCGTTGTCGCGGCCCACGCCCCACACGCGGATGGTGTGGATGGGCTGAGTGTTGAGAGTCGTCAGGTTCTCAGGGTCAATCAGCTTCAGTGCCCCCTCGTCCAAATCCATGAACAGGTCCTTGCCCTGTCACACAACACAACACATTCACAAGCTGCAACGTAAACAAATATTGATTCTCTGGAAAAGAAACAGTAGAACGTGTAAAAAATTATATACAGGGTGTTGATAAAAAACCCTTCAGGACTTTGGGATATGGTTACTTACATCAAAACTAAGAAAAAAGTTCCTATAAACATGGGTCCTAAAATGCTCGGTTATCTGTCTGTCGGTCTGTATGTGTTTTTAACATGATTTTGCACAACTTTAGAACCACGAAAGATATCAACTTCAAACTTGGTACTTATATGCTGACTATTAGGACCTATTTTCGTGCGGAGTATCAAGTTTCTACTTTGTACCAATTCAAAATGGCAGCCATTTTTATATTTTAAAACCTAATATCTTAAAAACCGTAAATTTTTCAAAAATTGGACAAGAGACAAAAAAGCTGCGAAATTTTATTTCCTACAAAACCATATCAAGATTTTTAAGATCAATCAACAATTAACGGAGTTATTGCAATTTTTCCAACAAAATACATGCATGTTTTATGGTAGCTATGGCAAGTTTACTTGAATTCTGTTAACAAAATTGCAATAACTCCGTTAATTGTTGTTCGATCTTAATAATCTTGATATGGTTTTGTAGGAAATAAAATTTCGCAACTTTTTTGTCTCTTATCCAATTTTTGAAAAATTTACGGTTTTTAAGGTATTAGGTTTTAAATTATAAAAATGGCTGCCATTTTGAAATGGTACAAAGTAGAAACTTGATACTCCGCACGAAAATAGGTCCTAATAGTCAGCATATAAGTACCAAGTTTGAAGTTGATATCTTTTGTGGTTCAAAAGTTATGCAAAATCATGTTAAAAACACATACAGACCGACAGACGGATAACCGAGCATTTTAGGACCCATGTTCATAGGAACTTTTTTCTTAGTTTTGATGTAAGTAACAATATCCCGAAGTCCTGAAGGGTTTTTTATCAACACCCTGTATAAACAATAATATGAAGTGTTAGACTTTCAGCATTTCTCTAGAATTTATTGTAAGTATGTGAGTCCTCATATATCGTCCGGTAGGAGGATTCATATAAACTATGAGTCCTCAGGAGCAACATCGTTGAAGTCCCCTCCCGGAGAGTGAGAAAGCTTATAGCTTATCCTTCATCGCTATTCTGACATGGTCACAAATATCCTGTGTTTAGGTAGATGGGAAGCCAGACGGAACACTGCAATAAATTATTGTTTCAGGCAGTAACAATGAGCACCGAAATTTTTGAAAAGAGACCCTGAGTGTAGAAAAAAGGGTAGGAAGAAAATTTGCAGATTATCTGTAATCTGCCTCCGGCTAAAGTAAACAGAGTAACTCTCTGAGTGATGAAGAGACAGAAACTGCTTGTTGTCAAGTGAGAGCAGTTCATCAGGAAAACAGTAGACTCCCAACCGACTCAAAATGCAGGGGATTTTTATTCGAGTTACGTACAGTTTTACTTAGGCAGAGTTCGAGTTATAGGGATTACTCCTACTAAATTTTCATTCCGGACTAAAATTTGAGATATAAAAGTCAACCAAATGACTATTAGAACTACAGAGGTAAATAATAGTGTTACTAGACTAGACATAACTCATTGGCACATTGCAACCCAAACGCCAGGGTTTCAACTTACACTGGTCCGTTGAATAAACTTCAAGGTATAGATGTGAACTTCAACTCATAGATTTATATTGTAAATTTCAATCGGCTTATCTACTGAACTTTGAGTTATAGAGGTAACTTTTGCAATGCTTACACTTACATAGGTAAAATATAACCGTAAGATGGTTTTGTGTTATGCATGGTTGTCATTTTATCTTTGGGCCACGTCATAAGGAGAGATGAAGACAAAATTGTAAAAAAATGTGGGCAGGAACACCAGCAGGAACAAGAAAAATGGGAAGATCCAGAATGCCCTGGAATGACCGAGTCAAAATTGATCTGAGGAAGATAGGAGCAGGTTTGGAGATGGTTCATGATAGGAAAGACTGGAGGCGGCTGGTTGGCGAGGCTAAAATCCTTATAGGGTTCAAATGGCCACAAGGGTAAGAGTAAGTAAGTAAGGTTCTTATTTTGACAGGTTTTAACCTGTCATAATAAAAAATAAAAAATAATTTGAGTTATCGAAGATTTTGAGTTCACTAGCTTAGAGCTACTGGGAGTGGAGTGGCCGGTACTCACGTCGCCCCAGCGGCCCACATTGTCGATGAGGTCGTTGCGGCCGAGGCTGAGGTCGACGATGCACTTGTTGACGGCCTTGCTGCTGCGCTCGGGCGTCAGGTCCTCCTCCGCAATCTCCACCCACCCGAGCGAGCGCACGGCGAAGCGGATCACCTTGTCCCGGCTGTCCGGCTCCGGCCGCGCCGGGTAGCTCCTCCTCCTGCCAACCGACCAATGGGGTGGTATCATTTTTCAAATGGACCATTGGTTATTACCAGCGAGGACTGACATACCTGTCTAAAAGACCGGGTTAGTAGTTCACTATATTGGCTGGCAGGCTGGCTATCACTATACCTCACATACGTCTATCCAGTAATATCATGACTCACTTTCCATCATTCTCTAACCCTTACATTCAGTTCAATTCTCTAGAGGTCTGGTGTTTTCAACCGTGAGTCACAATAGGCTTCATGTTATGGATAGATACAGTACACCTCGGATTATCCGGATTAATGTGGCGGAACATTGATCCGGATAGCAAAAAATCCGGATAATTCGAGGTCATTACAATATCGCCTAGCGATCTCGTAGCTTATAGCCCCTGTTAAATTGATGCTGCAAACGGCGTATCAAGACTGTACAACATGTTAGTCTTAAAATAGGAAACTCAATATCAGTTCATACAAAGAGTTTACAGCTATAAACACGTCAAGTGAGCAATGAACTAACTCGCAAAATTGATGTAGTCTACGCCTTTGTTGATTACTGCTAACGCCCCAATTAGGAAACCAGAAAACTACGTTCACGAAAATGCTGCAATGTACTGTTTAGGTAAAGCGACTCTTTCAATTATTGTTGTTCCAAATGCGTGCAGTAATGTAACGCATTTGCATTTTACGTTTAGAATGCGCATTTCACTCGTAAACTCGCCAAAATCACGTTTTTGCCGTGATTTTAAATTTTGATTTTCTCGGATGGACCGGTCCGGATAATCCGGGATCCGGATAATGTGGGGTCCGGATAATCCGAGGTGTACTGTATTTTGTATGCACAAATTCTTTATATAAAATATTGAAATCACTAATACTGTATACAATACTTTAGCGGAGTTCATGTCAATAAAAACACATCGTTGTACAAAATACAGACTTTTTTTGCATAACAATAATTTTTGTGTTACCTACTGCAACTCAAAATAGATGTTTTTATGCTATATAAATAATTTATATGCACATATATCTTATATAGAGTAGTCACAAAACTAATGGAAAAGACTTTTTTGGAGCCATTTGTACAAGTAAACATGTAATTTTCAATATATTAACTTTCATAAAAAAACCTGGTCTAAAACTCCTTGAGTCAGTCATTGCGTTTTAAAATAAAAATCAGTTCCGCCAGGTTAAAGAATTTCACTGGATTGCTTAATGATCCTCTCTACTCCACCCTTAAGTGGACTCTACTCCACCCAAGGTATTTACTTAAAAATTTCAGGCTACTTCAGTTTAAGATTTAAGGGTTAATGTTAAAGAGAAAATACACTCTACTATTGCAATACTACAATAGATATAGTTTAAAAAGTAAATTTTCGAGATGTTTTAGTGGTTGAGCAATGTATATGTGATAAATAAGGTTGAGGTTCACTTTAAAAATTGAATACAATTATAAATTTACTCATTGATATCGCTTGATATATTTTCTGGCTCTTCCAAAAGAGGCATGAGTAAGGACAATAAAGTAAGGACATAAAATTAATAGAGATAAAACTTGGGTGTTTATGAGAAGTTTAATATGATTAGAAAAAAAACTGAAATGCTATGGTTTAAAATCACTATCATATACATATACAGGACAGTTTTAAAATATGACATGACTTAATAACTGGACTTAATGTGTTTTTGTTCTCATTTAAATTATCAAATGATATTGAGTTTCATCAGAAACATTTTATATCTGAAAGGATATAAGAAGAACAAAATCTGACAACAAAGAATGAAAAGGGCAGCTGATTTTAATCTGCAATCAAAACGGATAAGCCATGGATAGAAAGGAGGAGAGAGGTTGGCACTCGTGTGTGAGATAAAGCTCGCTGAAGCACAGCTTTGACGCAGCTTATAACGTGTCCTTTAGAGTCCAAATAGATTGTGACAAAAATATACAATAAAAAATGCTTTTAAATATAAACAAGCCAAGTTTTTGTAAAAATATGTTAGCCTGCTTTAGAAGTTGTTGAATTATAACCATGAGAATTTATCTTGTTTTACTCTGTTACATCCGTTTACTCAATTTAGGTTTCCTACAAAGGTATTATAGATTCCTTCTTATCCGGACACCTTTTCACTGGAAATTGGTTTAACCGGACTAAACTCTTCAGAAGTGACTTCTTTTTCAATTGGTGATTTTTGTAAACACATAGAATTAACTGGAATTAATCGGCAGAAAATGGACAGTTCAATTCCAAATTTCTTTAATAACATAAACATGAATGGTATTGATAAAATAGTCTCATTTGTAAAATACAAGAGACTTATGCATTATTAAAATATAACACGTTCGAAGGAAAGTCAGCTCTTGGTCCCTAGGTGTCCGGATAACAGGGAATCTGCTGTACTCCAGCTGAAAGCCCTTGAGGGGCTGAAGTCAAAGGAATTGAGAGAGAAGCACAACTCAGACACGTAACTCTAAACACTAGAATATTGACATAATATGTTTGTGGCTCACTTGAACGCCAGGTCCTCCTTCTTGCGAGTGTCGAGGTCCTCCAGAGCGGAGCTTGTGTTGCTGCGGGTGACCAGACTGACCACTCCCGTCTGCTGGTAGGCGCTCAGCACCTGCACATTGATGATCGACCATTAATCATCATCGTTATCATTATCATTTGTCTTTGTTAATTAAGACAAAGTTGTTTTACTAACTATGTGTAAATGACAAGACCACTCAGCGAGATATGCAAGTGGCCGTGAAAGATGATTGCATCTATTTATAAATCCAGCAAGGACACAAAGACCACACAAAATATCATTCAAATTTACCGATTGCGTGTAGGCAGTGATTGTGACAACAGCTGCAAAAACAAAAAAGTCACTAAAAGTCACTAAAAAAAAGTTCACTAAAATGAAAGTCACTAACAGCTGCAATAAACAATCGGCTGCAAAATGAGTTTTTTTTAGCATCACCGTTGGAGTTTTTTTTTCAATAACAGAGTTTTGAATGCTCAATGCTCTACTATTTTATGTACTCAAGTTTTTTGTGAAAAACTCATTTGTGCCCACAAAAAAGTTCCTAAAAGAAGTAATTTCCCATCCAAAGGTCACTGGCCAAGTGGAAATTATGTAAAAAAAGAAACATTCTCTTTTGTTTTTGAAGGAGATAAAATAAACTCAATCAATCTTTTATTCTTCCATCATTATATTAATTTTTTCTTAAATTTTTAGATTAGATCAGTCACAGAACTATACTGACCGACTCAGCGTCCTTGACTAGGGGTGTGCGGGGTTCATTCTTGCCCGTGCTGTCGGACTCTGGAGGGTCGCGCTGTATCGTGCCGCTCTTGATGTGCCAGTAGTACGGACCATCGTTGTCTGTAACCGATACCACAACCGTCAGTTACCAGGGCAGAAACATAGTTTAAGTCTTAATTGTTGAATAAAGAAACAGATTTTTACTGAAATATTTTGAATCCGTATTGAAATATCTCCTGTATGCTAGTGAAGCCATATTTTATTTTTTTGTAGCTCTTGATGATAAACCACAGAAAATGACAACACAAACATATAAACAAATGTAATGATTAAACCTTTTCAGTTAAGTACAACTAGTTGGTTTAATTTAGTAATATCAATGTTTTCAAAAGTTGAATTACATGTTTCAAGTAAAATCTGAGTACTAATTATCTCCCAGAACAAAATTAGACAAAATTAATTTAAAATTCACCAGTAAAAAATGAATCAATAATTTACAAATTTACTGTGTCATTTCCTGCAATGAAGACTCCATTGTACAGTTGGTGCGTTATATCTTGAGCTATGGGAACCGTTTACACCTGAAGCAGTTGGAGTGGTGTTATTTTATCATCAGAACGTCACAGCTGATCTCTGAGGTCGTACTAGCATGACATGTTAACATTTTCTAAGAGCAGTCTACCCAAACTTTAATCTTTACTGTAATATCCAAACAAACACAGTTGCTGATTTTTTAAATTAATTTTTACAATGTTTACCGTCCCAGATCATTGAGAACAAACAATGTCTGACTGCTCCAGCGATAGAGAAAGCCATAGCTCAAGTTGTGACGCACCAATTGTGTTGGGCTTACGAAGTGGCTGCACACCAGTGTCTTTCTCTCACCTTCATGCCGCTCCCAGCCGGCGGGCAGGTCCGTGTCCGGGACGTCGGGAGAGGGAGGAGCCGACGCCACCTTCTCCGGCGTCCCGGGCGGCGACCGGCGCTTGACCGGCACCGCGTACAGGTCGTTGTTGAGCTGTCCCGCGATGTGTGGGATCGATCGGTTGATCTCTTTGGTCTTCTCAAACGCACTGAAACAAGACCAATTATTAATTAAATGGTAACCTCAGAGTGTCAAAGATGAGAGTCAAACATCTCTAGTGCTCTGTTGAATACATACCTTCAAATGAATGCTTTCATTACAATAAACTGCTGTAAATTTGAACTAAATGGCAATTTGTAAAAAAAAGCTAATAGATGCTAAAATTCAACTTTTTTAACATAGTAATAATAAAAATAATAATATTAAAAATAATCTTTATTTGCATTAGACAATTTTTTTACAATTTCATTCAATTCAATTCAAAACCACTTCATTCACGACAATGTATACATCATTAAAACTAAACTAAAGCTAAAATTTCGCCGTTCAGACATACAATTTGGTCATACACCCGCTTCCCATTCATTCCTGTTTATCCATGCCTCACAGTCCCGGAGCCCTGTTTATGTCCTACGATAATTTAGAAACTCTCTGACACTGTGAAAGGCCAGTAAAAGGCCTTTCACAACTTCCGGTCAATTTGTTAAGGATTTATTTACTTTAAAATTTTGTATTAAGTTTTATTAAATTATTTCTTTTTTATATGAAGTTTTTTTAGAGAAAAAATTTTAAAACCTTGGGTTTTGTCTTTTAAGTTGATTGGAAATTGGGAGGCTGTTGATCTTCTAATGAACTACTGTTCTATGTTGACCAAATCGGTAGTTGTCCCTGCCTCTTGTGTTGTGATGATGTATGTTATAGCCTCTCGTCAAGGCGAATTTTGACATTCACAACGTCACTGTTTATAAAATGTACAGGCTGGGTAATGTCAACAGCTGTAAATTTTGAAAAGATTGTTTACATGACTCTGCTTTTGAGGTTGGCAATGATTCTGATTGCTTTTTTTAGGCAGAAAACATTCGTGAGCACTCTCCGTGAGCATCCCCAGAGAAAAACTCCATAAGAAATGTGGGGGAAGATGTGCCCATAGAATACCATCATCAGTACCTGAATCAGGTAAACCTTTTCTAGGAATCTCAAAACATGTAGTCCTGAGGAAAGTTTTGAGCACACACTTTTCATGTCTTTATTCCATGTCAACCCTCGATCAAGATGTATTCCTAGAAACTTTGTGGCATTGACTTCTTCAAGGAACATGTCTGACAGCATCACTGCTGGACTGTCCTCTGAGAATGGAAACTGCAAAGAGAAATAGATACAAAAATTTTTTATGGGTTTGTTTTCGAATTTTTTTTTTTTTTTTGAAAAGCTGAACACATTTGTTCAGATCAGGTAAGAATTGAAATTCTCGGTAGTTTTTTGATTCCGTGTGGTATGTAATGTAATGAATCAGAGAGTGGTGTCAATGGCATACTTCTCCCATGTTGTCACATTGAGCCAATGCCAATAACGTAAATGAGGAACTGAAGTGGACTGACTAGTTATTTCGTTGACTAGTTAAGGATTAATTCCCTGTGGGATTCCGTAGTTAAATTTCATCGATTCAGAGCTTGATTCGAAATTTGAGTTCGGTTGCTCAGGAAAGAGTCAATCCACGAATGTGGAATACCTCTGATACCATGAGACTACAGTATGTCTAAAAGCATTCTGTGGTCAACGCAATCAAAGGCTTTCTTAAAGCTAACTTTTTCTCAAAGTCAACACAAGAATGTGCAGAATGTAAACTACAGTATATAAACTGCAGACCAAACACAAAAACCCAAAAATTCATCCAAACAAAAAGGAAATTAACCCAATCCAGAATACACTAACTTAGTAACAGTGTTGTGCTAATAAATACGGGCACATCTCTCAACTTATCAATTTTTGCCTTCACGATCTGACAGTGCAGCGGCGGGGACTCACTTATTGTGCTCGGTGGTCTCGATGAGGTCGGGTTTGTTGAGGTGCAGCTGGGTCGAGGCGGTGAGGTCGAGGTTGCCTCGGTGGCCGCCTCGGTTGAGGTTCAGATTCACTGTGTTGTCCAACACTGCGGCACTGCCCCTGCAACACGCACAACGCACTACAGTCACACACAACCACAGGGGCAGTGCCCAGTGTCAGGAAACTGATATTGTATCACCCATTGGAAACCACTTTCGAAGAGAGTAAATTTTTTTTAATTACTTAAAGGTAATAAAAATTGGTTTTTAATAAGAAAAATTAACATTACAAAAGAAAATAATTCCTCGGCTTTATACTGAGTCATTGTCCATGAAGCCCAAGATTCGTGATTAGAGTTATAACAGTGTAATTTTTGAGGTATTCACTTTATAACTTTTAGTTATTTGGTGCCCTGTCTGAATGAAATGAAATACTTTATTTGTCACATTGAGTTTACATATTTTGTGATGTTTCACATAGAAACATATGACACGTCATGTTAGAAAGCTTAAAACTATCCTGTCACATATACATAAACATCTATCTGTCCTGTCTGTCTATCTGTCCTGTCATAAGCATCTGTCTGTCCTGTCTTGTTACATCTCTCCTATCTTAATGACATATATTTGAAAATTAAACTAACAAAAAGCAATCCTGCATATGATGCGAAATTGTTGCTATTTATTTACTGTGAAAATAAAATCATTTACTGAGTAGGGGCAGAGTGATATTAAGTAATCTTTTAGCTTTTTGTTAAATACCATGAATCTTTCCTCAGATTTAATATGAATGGGGAGATTATTGTAGATTTTCCTTCCCATGTACAATGGAGACTTCTCATATAAGGTAGTTCTATGTATCGGATATTGAAAAATATTTCTATGCCGAGTGTTGTAGGAATGAACATAGTTTTCTGAAACAAAATTTTCAAAGTTCTTTTTTACAAACATGCAAATCTGATGTATGTATACAGCATGAATCGTCAACAGATTCATCTGAGTAAAGAGAGGGCGGCATGAGGTACGAGGTCCAACATTAGCTAGGATCCTTAAGGCCTTCTTTAGAAGAATAAAACAATGATTCATTATTGATGAGTTACTCCCCCAAGAGACAATACCATAGGATGCTCTGGACATAAAATACGAGTGGTAAACCATCAGGGCTGCTTTTAAACCAGTAGTCTGAAACACCACTCTTAAGGCAAAAATAGATTTAGCCAGTGATGAAGTGAGTTGGTGTTGGTGATCAGTCCATTTTAGTTGTTCATTTATACACAAACCCAGAAATTTTGTCTTTACTGATGATTCAATTTTCTCCCCTGATTCCAAATCAAGAATTACCCTTCCTGTATTTAATTGTTGGTTATGAAAATGAAGTAGGTGAGTTTTCGAACAATTTAGTTGAAGACCATTTTGCCTGAACCAATTTTCCATGGAAGTTATTTCTTTAGTAGCTAGGTCAGCAGCAAGAGAGATGGATGGTGCCTTTATTAACATTGTGGTGTCATCTGCAAATTGAATGATTTTTGATGAAACAGAGAAAGCTAGATCATTAACATAAAGAATGAAAAGAAGAGGTCCAATTTTAGAGCCCTGGGGTACACCATGAAACACAGGACACCAGGTTGAAGAATGCCTTACATTGGACTTATCTGTAACAACAACTTGCTGAAATCTGTTCGAAAGATAGCCTTCAAACCAGGAAAGAGTCAAACCATCAATACCATACAGCTTTAGTTTCTCAAGGAGGATTTCATGCCTTACTCAGTCGAAGGCCTTAGACAGATCACAGAAAATGCCCATGGCCCTCTGAGATCTGTCCAAGGCCACCGCGGCATCGGTAATAAGATCAACTATTGCGTCAGAAGTGCTTCTTTTCTTCCTAAAACCAAATTGACTTCTATTTAACAATTCATTTGTTTCAAGAAATGGTACTATCTGCAGAAGAGCAACTTCTTCAAAAACCTTGGACAAAACTGGCAAGAGAGCTACAGGTCGGTAGTTAGATAATTCTTGGGAATCACCTTTTTTGAAAATCGGTATTATTTGGGCATAGTTCAACCTATCAGGAAAAGATCCGGTTTTAAATGAAATATTTATACAATGAGTCAGAGGCTTTACTATAAAAATTGCCAGGGCTTTAATGAGTTTTGCAGGGATTCCGTCACATCCTGATGAATTTTTGTTTTTCAGTTTTTTAATACAAGATAAGACAAGTGATTCAGAAACAGACTCAAATTTGAATAAATAAGGGATGTTCACAGAACCCTTCATTACATTCCGAACAGATTCCGATACCGATGAATTATTTTGAAAACCGTCTGCCACACTTGTAAAATAGCTATTCATAGAATTTGCCACAGCAACGGGATCTGAAATCACTTCCCCATCAATTCTGACATCAGGACAAAATTGCTCTTTGTGACCTGATTCAAGTTCATTTTTTACAATATTCCATGAGGTCTTGCTTATATTATCACTTTTTTTAATCAACCTTAAGTTATGTAATCTTTTAGCTGCTAAAACAACTTTTTTTAAACTCTTTTGTAATTTTTGAAATATTCTAAAAAAAATATTCTAAAAATCACTGCTCTATCAAATACAAAAATAAAAAACAAAGGCAAACAAGGCAATTTATCTGTGTATGTGATACTTACATTAAATTTACATTCATCTAAAAAAAATTTATTTCATAACAAGAGCGGAAAGTGGGTCATTAGATATTTGAAATTATAAGTTTGAAGTGCGAGATTTATCGAGCGCTTCATATGGTGTAATATGTAAACCACTTTCATTTGTGGTTGTAACGGTACTCTTCACTACACAAATGATGAATAAATAACAAACATTTCTTTTTGTAAGAAAAATCCAAAAACAATAGTAATCATTACTTTTGCATAGTAAACACATAACAAATACAGGTGATTTCACAGTAGTATAGCGAAAAAGGTATTTAATTAGGTGTAAGTCAGTTTTTGACCATAGCATCAGGTAAATGAAAGTAACTACAATTACATATAAACAAAATAATAATTAGATGAATCAAAATTCAGATTAAATAAGTAGACCCTTAAACAGTTATGGAAAATCCAACAATATTTCAATCATGTTTTTGGCTTTAAAATATGTGAGGACGACAATCAAGCAGTTATCACAACATTAATAGGCCTACACTCTTCAAATTGTTTGCTTTTATACAAGAAACAAATTTTCACTGAAAATCTTAGGAGAGAGCATATACTACGTAATAAATAGTTGGAAAACATATTACAAAGAAAACTGTTATTCTTCAACGGGATCAAAAGAAACGATGTTTTACAAAAACAAATATCAGGTCTCAAAGGAAAGAATGGATATTCCTTTTGTTTTCGCCCTCTAGCAGGATCTTTTCTTTCAAATTAAATGCTGTTATGTATTAATTTCAATGTTTTTAAATATTTTGTAAAACTGCTACATGTTCAGTAAAAAATATCTAGCCAAAGTTGGATAAAACCAGAAGCATGAAGTGTGTTAATGAATGGTAGCGATAATTTAAAAACAATCTGTCTTATTGTAAAATGTTTGGAAACAACTCTGTATCTAAACAAACGAAAAATGTACAGAGCTATGTAATCAGAGTAATTTTTACATTAGTTATTTGACAATGTTAACAATAAAAGAGTACAAAGCAACTTAAAATAATTTGTTACTACCTGAATTTCGGATTTTACAATGATCCATTTGGCTATAGATTACCTATAGCCAAAAAGAAAGCCCCCCTATCCCTATCCGTCAAGGAATATTTGTCAAAATTTAAATTCTGCTTAAAAATTAAAAATATATTCCAGTTCTTTGAGCCTTGATAATTAATTGTTTTTGAGTATGTATTAAGAGTTTTGAGCCATTGCTTGCGATTACTGATTTCTAGAAGTTACCTATAAAAACACCAGCAGGATATCCTGACCATGGCTTGCCCGCCACCAAAGTCGCCCGCTAACTGACGACCCGGGGCAAAAGTTGCCGATATAAGTCACCTCCGCTACGTCAATCTCATTTCCTAGAACTTGTCATTGTTCCGCCCTCTGCCAGCTTCAGTCTAGGGTGCTCATGAGTTATTTTCACCCCCGAGAAGATAGGGCAAAACGAACGGCCAACATCACTCCTTCAAGAGCTGTATTTTTAGAGATACTTGTTGGTCCGCAAGAGGTGGCTGCGCTTTTGATTTTTCTTGTGAGTCTTTTTTAAAACATGCTGTCTTCGACTTTTTTAATGTGCTTAGGAAGTTTTGAGAAGATTAAATTGTATATTATGTAAAATTCAATTTCAATTGGCTTGGATACAAAAACCTTTCATGTCTTCATCTCTGATGATGTAGCGCATACAGGATTATTTATACAGTTCTAAAAGTCTACTGTCTTAATTTTTTTGCAATAAATTAAGTGTAGGTTAGTAATATTTTTGAAGACATGAAAAGAAATGCTTATAGGCTAAGGAAGACATGTTTATTTGTGAGATATATTGAAGTTTCAAGGACTATAGTCCTTCTTACCTCTATCTAAATCAATACTACTGTTAGTATAAACGCATATGGTATTGATCAAAGATTTTATAAGCAACTTTCAACAAAAGCCAATTACAAACAACAAAATTTAGATTTTTTATGATTTTTTAAAAGATTTTTAAGAGTTTTTTACTAATAGCTAGTGCCATAAACCATAATTTATTCTCTAAATATAAATCGAAGTAATTTACTCTCAGTTTGAAAATCTTAAATGATACAGAGAAGCACAACACAGTCGAAGTTCGGTCTGCGAGGCAGGCTGAGAGCCATTACCATAATACTTGGCAACTTGATATTTGTAGCTGCTACATGTTATCTCCACTGCGAGGATGGATGTTACGGCACAAAAACCGCTCAATGTTGCCACCTCCTTAAAACGTTCCTGTTTCGGTTATGTTTTAAATAACCTGTTCAAAATCTTAGATGTGCAAACACCAACTTACGTTGAGATTGTGCACGTAATTTTACGAATAACTAATAATTAATAGTTTTAAGGATACGATAAACTTATTTTTAGTGCCACTTGAGATTTGACAAAATCATAAAATATGGTGATGGTGCTTGAAAATATTTATAAAAATTTCTTTTATGTAAACTTTGATTAATCTTTTTGTGTCTTATAAGTGGGTACAGTATAAGTGTAAATATATTTTAAATATTGTAAGACGTTTTTCATTTACAAGCAGCAATTAAAACAAAATGTATTATGCTAATCAAGTATAAATATTTATTTTAACTGCATATTTTTGCAAGAATAATTTTATTTGTGTAGCTTTTAATGCATTTTTTCATGATGATGATGTTGATGATAGTAAAACTAATAAAAACATAACTATAACGATGATGTAAAAAGTGGTGGCATGTAGAAAATTATAGATTTATTTTCTGCTTTTGGTCAGTTAATAGTTTAGGTATGTATTTATCTACGAGTAATTAATCATTTCAAATGAAGTTTCAGCGGAAAGTTGTACGATAATCTGTAAAAATATTGGTAAAGATCCATAGTCAATTCCGTCAAACGATTATTAGCTATACATTTTTCACCAAATGACATTTTGTCCGAATTTTGTCCCAAGATATTCGCCGATTTGAACTTGAACTGTGAAGTCACATTTTCCGCAAGACTGACGTTCGCGGGTCAACGTCAGTCACGGTCGAGCGCGGGCCGAGGACGCGGTGGCAGCTGCTGTGGCTGTGGTTACACGGCGGGGCTCATCAGTCGCTCGTCAGTCATCATCAGTGTCATCAGAGCAGTCAGTCACGGTCGAGCGCGGACCGAGGACGCGGCGGCAGCTGCTGTGGCTGTGGTTACACGGCGGGGCTCATCAGTCGCTCGTCAGTCATCATCAGTGTCATCAGAGCAGTCAGTCACGGTCGAGCGCGGGCCGAGGACGCGGCGGCAGCTGCTGTGGCTGTGGTTACACGGCGGGGCTCATCAGTCGCTCGTCAGTCATCATCAGTGTCATCAGAGCAGTCAGTCTCGGTCGAGCGCGGACCGAGGACGCGGCGGCAGCTGCTGTGGCTGTGGTTACACGGCGGGGCTCATCAGTCGCTCGTCAGTCATCATCAGTGTCATCAGAGCAGTCAGTCACGGTCGAGCGCGGGCCGAGGACGCGGCGGCAGCTGCTGTGGCTGTGGTTACACGGCGGGGCTCATCAGTCGCTCGTCAGTCATCATCAGTGTCATCAGAGCAGTCAGTCACGGTCGAGCGCGGACCGAGGACGCGGCGGCAGCTGCTGTGGCTGTGGTTACACGGCGGGGCTCATCAGTCGCTCGTCAGTCATCATCAGTGTCATCAGAGCAGTCAGTCACGGTCGAGCGCGGGCCGAGGACGCGGCGCCAGCTGCTGTGGCTGTGGTTACACGGCGGGGCTCATCAGTCGCTCGTCAGTCATCATCAGTGTCATCAGAGCAGTCAGTCACGGTCGAGCGCGAGCCGAGGACGCGGCGGCAGCTGCTGTGGCTGTGATTACACGGCGGGGCTCATCAGTCGCTCGTCAGTCATCATCAGTGTCATCAGAGCAATCAGTCTCGGTCGAGCGCGGGCCGAGGACGCGGCGGCAGCTGCTGTGGCTGTGGTTACACGGCGGGGCTCATCAGTCGCTCGTCAGTCATCATCAGTGTCATCAGAGCAGTCAGTCACGGTCGAGCGCGAGCCGAGGACGCGGCGGCAGCTGCTGTGGCTGTGGTTACACGGCGGGGCTCATCAGTCGCTCGTCAGTCATCATCAGTGTCATCAGAGCAATCAGTCTCGGTCGAGCGCGGGCCGAGGACGCGGCGGCAGCTGCTGTGGCTGTGGTTACACGGCGGGGCTCATCAGTCGCTCGTCAGTCATCATCAGTGTCATCAGAGCAGTCAGTCCCGGTCGAGCGCGGGCCGAGGACGCGGCGGCAGCTGCTGTGGCTGTGGTTACACGGCGGGGCTCATCAGTCGCTCGTCAGTCATCATCAGTGTCATCAGAGCAGTCAGTCTCGGTCGAGCGCGGGCCGAGGACGCGGCGGCAGCTGCTGTGGCTGTGGTTACACGGCAGGGCTCATCAGTCGCTCGTCAGTCGTCATCAGTGTCATCAGAGCAGTCAGTCACGGTCGAGCGCGAGCCGAGGACGCGGCGGCAGCTGCTGTGGCTGTGGTTACACGGCGGGGCTCATCAGTCGCTCGTCAGTCATCATCAGTGTCATCAGAGCAGTCAGTCTCGGTCGAGCGCGGGCCGAGGACGCGGCGGCAGCTGCTGTGGCTGTGGTTACACGGCAGGGCTCATCAGTCGCTCGTCAGTCGTCATCAGTGTCATCAGAGCAGTCAGTCACGGTCGAGCGCGAGCCGAGGACGCGGCGGCAGCTGCTGTGGCTGTGGTTACACGGCGGGGCTCATCAGTCGCTCGTCAGTCATCATCAGTGTCATCAGAGCAGTCAGTCTCGGTCGAGCGCGGGCCGAGGACGCGGCGGCAGCTGCTGTGGCTGTGGTTACACGGCAGGGCTCATCAGTCGCTCGTCAGTCGTCATCAGTGTCATCAGAGCAGTCAGTCACGGTCGAGCGCGGGCCGAGGACGCGGCGGCAGCTGCTGTGGCTGTGGTTACACGGCAGGGCTCATCAGTCGCTCGTCAGTCGTCATCAGTGTCATCAGAGCAGTCAGTCACGGTCGAGCGCGAGCCGAGGACGCGGCGGCAGCTGCTGTGGCTGTGGTTACACGGCGGGGCTCATCAGTCGCTCGTCAGTCGTCATCAGTGTCATCAGAGCAGTCAGTCACGGTCGAGCGCGGGCCGAGGACGCGGCGGCAGCTGCTGTGGCTGTGGTTACACGGCGGGGCTCATCAGTCGCTCGTCAGTCATCATCAGTGTCATCAGAGCAGTCAGTCACGGTCGAGCGCGAGCCGAGGACGCGGCGGCAGCTGCTGTGGCTGTGGTTACACGGCGGGGCTCATCAGTCGCTCGTCAGTCATCATCAGTGTCATCAGAGCAGTCAGTCACGGTCGAGCGCGAGCCGAGGACGCGGCGGCAGCTGCTGTGGCTGTGGTTACACGGCGGGGCTCATCAGTCGCTCGTCAGTCATCATCGGTGTCATCAGAGCAATCAGTCATCGGTCGGCAAGCGACCGGTCACGGCACAATGTTGTTAAGAGGGTTTCGGGTTTGAAGGCTGCCAAGCATTTTTCATGATCAAATCAAACTGGGTTAGTGCGAGTTGAAAAAATTACAACACATAAAACTAGAAGACTAAAGCGAAATTCACAGAAACACTTAATTAAAACGGTTAAAGTAACTGTCAATGTTTTCATCTGAGCCGAATTTCACGCTTCAATCTCATTCTCATTAATAGCTACAAGGTTGTAAGCCGGTGGCACTTTTAAAATAGAAAGCAGCTTTCGAAAGACATAAAAGTGGGCAGCGGGGCTTAGACGCAATGACACGATCACGATTGGCTGTGGTTACACGGCGGGGCTCATCAGGCGCTCGTCAGTCATCATCAGTGTCATCAGAGCAGTCAGTCACGGTCGAGCGCGAGCCGAGGACGCGGCGGCAGCTGCTGTGGCTGTGGTTACACGGCGGGGCTCATCAGTCGCTCGTCAGTCATCATCAGTGTCATCAGAGCAGTCAGTCACGGTCGAGCGCGGGCCGAGGACGCGGCGGCAGCTGCTGTGGCTGTGGTTGCCCGGCGGGGCTCATCAGTCGCTCGTCAGTCATCATCAGTGTCATCAGAGCAGTCAGTCACGGTCGAGCGCGGGCCGAGGACGCGGCGGCAGCTGCTGTGGCTATGGTTACACGGCGGGGCTCATCAGTCGCTCGTCAGTCATCATCAGTGTCATCAGAGCAGTCAGTCACGGTCGAGCGCGGGCCGAGGACGCGGCGGCAGCTGCTGTGGCTGTGGTTACACGGTGGGGCTCATCAGTCGCTCGTCAGTCATCATCAGTGTCATCAGAGCAGTCAGTCACGGTCGAGCGCGGGCCGAGGACGCGGCGGCAGCTGCTGTGGCTGTGGTTACACGGCGGGGCTCATCAGTCGCTCGTCAGTCATCATCAGTGTCATCAGAGCAGTCAGTCACGGTCGAGCGCGGGCCGAGGACGCGGCGGCAGCTGCTGTGGCTGTGGTTACACGGTGGGGCTCATCAGTCGCTCGTCAGTCATCATCAGTGTCATCAGAGCAGTCAGTCACGGTCGAGCGCGGGCCGAGGACGCGGCGGCAGCTGCTGTGGCTGTGGTTACACGGCGGGGCTCATCAGTCGCTCGTCAGTCATCATCAGTGTCATCAGAGCAGTCAGTCACGGTCGAGCGCGGGCCGAGGACGCGGTGGCAGCTGCTGTGGCTGTGGTTACACGGCGGGGCTCATCAGTCGCTCGTCAGTCATCATCAGTGTCATCAGAGCAGTCAGTCACGGTCGAGCGCGGGCCGAGGACGCGGCGGCAGCTGCTGTGGCTGTGGTTACACGGTGGGGCTCATCAGTCGCTCGTCAGTCATCATCAGTGTCATCAGAGCAGTCAGTCACGGTCGAGCGCGGGCCGAGGACGCGGCGGCAGCTGCTGTGGCTGTGGTTACACGGCGGGGCTCATCAGTCGCTCGTCAGTCATCATCAGTGTCATCAGAGCAGTCAGTCACGGTCGAGCGCGGGCCGAGGACGCGGTGGCAGCTGCTGTGGCTGTGGTTACACGGCGGGGCTCATCAGTCGCTCGTCAGTCATCATCAGTGTCATCAGAGCAGTCAGTCACGGTCGAGCGCGGGCCGAGGACGCGGCGGCAGCTGCTGTGGCTGTGGTTACACGGCGGGGCTCATCAGTCGCTCGTCAGTCATCATCGGTGTCATCAGAGCAATCAGTCATCGGTCGGCAAGCGACCGGTCACGGCACAATGTTGTTAAGAGGGTTTCGGGTTTGAAGGCTGCCAAGCATTTTTCATGATCAAATCAAACTGGGTTAGTGCGAGTTGAAAAAATTACAACACATAAAACTAGAAGACTAAAGCGAAATTCACAGAAACACTTAATTAAAACGGTTAAAGTAACTGTCAATGTTTTCATCTGAGCCGAATTTCACGCTTCAATCTCATTCTCATTAATAGCTACAAGGTTGTAAGCCGGTGGCACTTTTAAAATAGAAAGCAGCTTTCGAAAGACATAAAAGTGGGCAGCGGGGCTTAGACGCAATGACACGATCTACTAATGACGACATTGGTAACTGACATTTATTGTAATTTACTGAAATAAATTACATTCTTATTTTTGACTTAGTAAAATTTAAAAATTTAATTTAATTGTTGCTTCCACTGTAATGTTAGTCATTAATTCTAAGTGACCGGTGATAAAAAGACTCTATGTACATAGTTGTTAATATAAAACAAATCTAGTATGAATCAAACACACTTTTTACTTAAATTGCTTGATCGTAACACATACCGTATAAATAAATTACCCAGTGTTTAAATATAAAATAAAATTAATTGTTGCTGCTGAGAATATTTTGCTGGACGAAAGCAGAATCGTAATACATATAGTATATTCTGTAAAACGTTCAACGCCAGGTTGCCAGAAGCTGTTTATTACGCCTGCAGCGGCTGCCGCTTGATAACAGGCGCTGGCGGCCACTAATCACCGACATTACCGTGCAATCCATCCGTTCTGGGGCGGCCGAGGAATTACAAATTAAAAAATATCCGACATTAAGCGTCGTTTCCGAGATATCCGTAAAACCGAAAGTCAACAATTATTGTTCATTTGTATTTCCGTATCGGTCGTTCCTCTACAAACTGCCGGTTTTTAAATTTGATTAGCTTCATCAGAATTTAAACTACTTCCGACACAAAGCAGGATGCCGCACATTTGACTATGTCGGCGATTCTGGAGCGGTGGCTGACTACTGCTAATCTGCCTCTGCCAACTGTGTTTTATTAATCAACAATCAACTATCTATAGTCGTGTAGTAATTTGCGATTGCAACGAAGCACCCAGTGCACTCAGCCGACCCAGGAACATATCCACCATCACATCCGCGGTCCGTCGTCAGCGGATCTCTCCGTTCTGATGACCTTCTGCCGCTACCTGATGACTGACTGATGATGACTACGAGTAACTGTCTATAGTCGTTTAGTATTCTGCGATTGCAACGAAGCACCCAGTGCACTCAGCCGACCCAGAAACATATCCACGATCACGTCCGCGGTCCGTCGTCAGCGGATCTCTCCGTTCTGATGACCTTCTGCCGCTACCTGATGACTGACTGATGATGACTACGAGTAATTGTCTATAGTCGTTTAGTATTCTGCGATTGCAACGAAGCACCCAGTGCACTCAGCCGTCCCAGGAACATATCCACGATCACGTCCGCGGTCCGTCGTCAGCGGATCTCTCCGTTCTGATGACCTTCTGCCGCTACCTGATGACTGACTGATGATGACTACGAGTAATTGTCTATAGTCGTTTAGTATTCTGCGATTGCAACGAAGCACCCAGTGCACTCAGCCGTCCCAGGAACATATCCACGATCACATCCGCGGTCCGTCGTCAGCGGATCTCTCCGTTCTGATGACCTTCCGCCACAATCTGATGACTCACTGATGATGACTGCGAGGCCGCCGACAGCGCAGCCCGCGGTACGTGGTCGAGTCATCCCACCTCGCCACTTCGACGGCGCATGAGGCCGACTTCATTAGTACATTTGCAGCACGTCATCACATCCTGCTGCTTTCCCGGCCCTCGCTGTCACGATTGTTGATGCACCGTTACAACAACAATACTGACGACACCGCGATTGGCGATTGTCTTACATACAGTACCGGATTATAATGTTAAGGTTTTTTTCAAAAAGAACAAACAACTATTTCTTTTAAAAACTTTACCTTTATCATGACTAAGCAATTTAGGAAAATTGCTACTTTGCGACGTCATTGATTTTAACGACAAGAATTCAAAAAATTGGATAAAATGTAAAAAAACTCACAAGTTAATCAATTTACATGAGGCAAGATAATCATCTTGAATGCTGCATAATGTACCAATATTACCTTAAATTACTATAATAAGAAAGGCAAAAGGTACAACCATTTCGCATATTACCTGAGAAATCGCCGAATCCCGTCCATCCGGCGACATCCCCTACACACCGGAAACGTCGCCGCTACTGCCGCTCCCGCGACCCGGCGCTGATATCCGCCCGCAGATTGCCAATTACGGTGCACCGCAACTGAGCCAAAACGATCAGGTAGACGGCGTAACTGAGCCAAATTGATAAGCGGTCCCTCGAAAACGGGTCGTAACTGAGCCAATTTCCCGTCCCGCGCCCGTCCCGCGCGGCCGCCGCCGACCGCGTCCCAACCGCAGGACTGTTATTTTTCTAAAGATCGAGTACTCATGGTTAAAAATACAATTCAGTTATAAAAAGAAATTATCCATTATGAGCAACTCACATTCACTGGAAAGGGAAAGTATGAAATTATAAGAGGTCAGTCAAATTCAATAGATTTATTAGATGCTGCAAACATTACGTCAAAGAGATGCTGCAAACATTACGTCAAAGAGATCTTAACAATAATATACATAACCTACACAATTGCAAGATCACAGTCATAAGTTTTACATTTTCAAATTAAAAAAAGTTGGTTAGTTAAAAAAATATATAAATTGCTATAAAAAATACGTAGTGCTATAATACTATAGAAATTACAATGTATAAATTCTATTAATGCTATAAAATCACATAGGTAATCAAAACTCTAAAACGATAAATTACATAATACGGTATTATTATTTATATATTAATATAAGTAATAATAAAATATATACATGCTAAGTCTACAGAAAGAACCGGGCAAAAGAAAGCGTTGTAGCCGCCTTCAATTTTGTTGATAATATTCATATAGTATTCTTAAATAAATACAAAATCTCGATCTAGAAATATAAAAATAATTTTTATTAGGCTTCAGAGTTAAGTGCCACGTCCTCCCATAAGGCCAATGTTAACTTACGAATTAGTTCATTTGAAATAAAAAAAGAAATCTAGCTATTTCAGTGAGAAGAATTTTGATATCACATTTAGAGTAATTTATAAACAATTCCAAAATAGTAGTTTATGCAACGATTGTATAATGCATGTCTTTAAGCCACGAGTGAGATGTAAGTTAGAACACGAGCGAAGCGAGTGTTCTAAATATCTCACGAGTGGCTTAAAGGCATAATACAATCGTTGCATACACTATTTTATCTACGACCAACAATATACGACAAAATTTCCCCCCGAAGTTAAACAAAACTCATGACTTTTAATAATGATGGAATAGGTCAACTAAAATTTGAGGTTAGGCAAATAAGCAGACTGAACCATGAATCGTTGTGGAACAATCAGCTGATGGGATAAGTAAACTCAAACATGAATCGTAATGCAACAATCAGCTGATGTGCGAATTGCGTAATTGTTATTATGACACTACTTCCGTCAAATGCCGAGCTCTCATTGGTCTAGAACCAGTACTCTAAAGTGACTCCAGTACTCTAAAGTCGTCATTAGAGTACTGCTTGGTTTTTGGTGTTTTAATGTATATCATTATAATGTTTATTGTAATACCATAATTGGTGCTTAATGCAATGGTCGTAGATAAATACGATTTTTGCGATTTTTTAACAATCAAACAAAATCTATGTCAACTATGGAATCGCTAGATTTTTTTGAACTTTTAAATGAGCTATCAAGCAACGATTTTGGTTGAGCGGTTGATGCTGTAACGAATTTGGATATTGACATTGGTCTTGTGGGAGAAGCAGGTAGTCGCGCGGGACTGGAGCGATCTTTTCGCTCGGCATTTGCGGGAACGCGGGTCTAACTACCTGGACCACTTTGGCTCAGTTCCGCCTCGTACCCTGTAATTAATTTTTCGCCCCTGTCATTAGGAGTGCATTCTTGGCTCAGTCGTGGTGTAACCGCCAATTACAGGGTCGCGGATGGGGCGGCAGCCGTGGAGCTTCTCTAGAGCGCCCTGCGCCGTGGAGCGCGCGGATATAACCGATTTAGCGAACACGGGTTGTGCGCGGTGGTATGGAACGTTCGAAATTGAAACCTTAAATGTATTTAAGTCCCTTATCCTAATTTTCAATCAATAATGTCAGGATTAATTAGGATATTATGAGTAACATATTCAGTCTTAACCGAGTGTCCACAGAGTGGCGGATATGCTTCCAAATCACAACACACTTTTTTTGGTATTCGAATAAAAATAATTTGATTTATTTCGGTATAAAGACTGCATTCCGTGTGCGTGATTTATATAAATTAACCGTAACCTGACTTAAGGGGATCCGCCACCAATACGGGAGATTTTTTGATTTTTTTGGATAAATAAAAGTTTGACTACCAAAACTGGTTCAAATTAACCTAAAAAGAATAAATATATATATAACAACTCCATTTTTTTCCTTTGATTACGTTTTAGTTAATTTTTTTTAGTTTTTTTACGTTTTTTTTAATTTTAAAAACTTTTGAATAACTTTTTTATTTTTGGATGAATTTTAATAATCTTTTTTTAATTTGTATATTGTAATCATAGGAATATCCCCCGGTATTTTAACTAGTGTAACACAAATAGGAAATTATTTATACACGTTTAAGTAAAAAACAATATTTTTCATTTTATTATTTTCAAATAAACATTTTTTTACCTATGAAAAAATTACTGTACAAAGCTCTCTATCCCAACAAATCATCAATACAGTATGAAGATACACTGGTAAAAATTTCAGTCAATTGTCTCTTGTAGTAAAAAAGTTATTCAACAATTTGTGCTAAAAAACGGGGGAAAATACAATTTTCGGGAATCGGCTTACAAAGTTGAGCTGACACAGATGCACTAAGTAAACTTACCTACCTTCGAAATACCAATTTTCAAATAATAATTTTTTAAATATGAAAAACTGCTCAAATTCGCCCAAAATTGTGTATACAAGTTCAGAAATACATGTTCTATAAAAAAAAATAAAAACCAAAATTTGACAAAAAATAAATAAATACCGAATTATCGGTGGCGGATCCCCTTAATTAAATACTTCAAACTCTCTACGTTTCAAAAACAATCATCTGGGTTCAACGGTGCATTTATTTAGAGATGAAATATTATGAAATGGAACGGAATCCTCTAACTGTAACTTCGAATCAGGAATAACCTTTTGACATTATATCAATTATTAGATCAGAAACAAAGCATACTTGAGTGTATTTTAATTACCGCATCCTAATTTTCAATCAGTAATCGCAGGATTAATTAATTAGGATATTTATGAATTTATCGAGGCATAAGTAATTTAACAATTACAACATATTCGGTCTTAACTGAGTGCCTATAGAGCACTCGGTGCAGTTGGAGCTTAACTGGATATGCTTCCAAATCACGGCATGCACGTTCTGCATGTTTGTTATTATGAGAAAAATAATTTGATTTATTTCGGTATAAAGACTGTATTCCGTGTGTGTCATCATTTAATGAACTTAACTATAACCTGACTTAATTAAATAACTGAAACTCTCTATACGTTTCAAAAAGAATCATTGGTGTTTAACTGTGAATTTAGAGATGAAATATTATGAAATGGAACGGAATTCCGTAAATTTGAATCAGGACTAACATTTTGACATGATATCAATTATTAGATCAGAATCATCAGATGAGTTCTTTACTTTCCAACCTTTCCAGGTAATAAATTACTAAAAATTGTGCCTTTAAGGTATTACGTTTACGTAAAATCTGAGCCCTTTTTATCATAATAAAACTTTACATTGCGGAAATTCATAAATAAAATAAATTATGATAACACTGCCTTTTGTTTTGGTTTCTTTTATGATTTTAGAAGGCTATTAAAAGCCTCACGCCTCTAAGATTTTACTTTTAATTACAAACTGCACTAAAGTAAACTTGTTCATCAAAAGAAGTAGTCTCTAGAGTCCTCTAGGCCGTAACATAATTACTCGCGCCCTAATGAAGCAAACTATTTACAGAGGCAAGGGTCAACTCGAGTTATGCGACAAAGTTGCGGCGTAACTCACTACACGAGCCAAGCCACACACATTACGGCAAGTTGCACTTGAACAACGGACTTTGTCCTACCTACTAACGGGTGATGAACACGTGTTGTTGCAATATCCTCAATTACCCAGCATCATCATTACGAAACTGGCACTGTAAAGAGGCTCTACAGAATAATATTTAGTACATTTTCAACTTTTTTTAAATATTTAAATTTCAAAGTCAAAATAAAAAACTGTGAAAAGGGATTTTTTTATCACTGTGTTTATCATAGAATAGAAGAATTGAAAAAAGTCGGGACTAGTGTACTTATTAATTAATTAGTGCATGACTCAATCAACCAGTCAACATATTATACCTATTAAAAACCTGAATGACCAGTAAATACATCTAATAAAACAAACTATATAGTTGTATCACAACTAACTGTGATGCATTATATTAAAACAATATCAAGTTTTGCTCCAAAACTCTCTCCCCATTCAGGCGCAGTTAGATTACACGAAAGCCTCAAGTGGGTGACGGCTGGCGTGACGTAAATGCTTTTATTTAACGTGTTATTTAAAAGAGTGCTTTAAGTGCTATTTTACTCAGAATTTATGCAAAAATATACCGTTCAAATCACACCAACTAGACAGACACTTTAACACGCCCCACTTATCCACTGGACCGATTGCGTTCCAATGGGCATTGTCTCAGCCGCAGCCGCAACCTGAACACATTCCGGCGAAAGGTCAGGGCCGCGGCTGAGCGGCTGTGTCAAGTAGTGATCGCTTATCTCGGCCGCAGCCGCTACGGCTAACTACTTACTTACTTACTTGTTATTTGGATGTTCCGTCCGTAGACTCCTTGCGGAATGTTGGACAGGTCAATGTGCCTGTAATAGGTCACGGTAAAAGCAAAGAATACACTCGAGAGTGCATCCCTTTCAAAACAAACAAAGTTTGAGAAAATTTAGAAAAAAAAGAATTTATTTAATTGGCCTTATAAAACTTTCTATTTCATAAAAACAATTTTTAACCAGATACACTTTCAGTTCTTTTTTGAACTTGTTCAAATTTTCAAGTGTTCTGATTTGTTGTGGAAGTGTTTGAATGAGTTTTAGGCCAGCGTACTCAGGCTTCTGCTCAAAAAGTACGAGGCGGTGATTGATTGAAAATTGACTTTTGTGTCTTGAGTTGTAATCATGGCTTTTTGTTGGGGGCTTTATGTTTTATTTTTTGACATACATGATGGATTCCATCATGTATAGGCTTGGGACGGTGAGAAGGCCTAGCTGTACAAAACCCTCCCTACAGCTGGTTCTCGGAGGCAGATGGAGAATCGTCCTGATTGCCTTTTTTTGCCATGCAAAAATTTTGTCAAGATTTCCTTTTTTGCCCCCCCACAAGACTATTGAGTAGCTAATTAGCTGCTCAAATAGGCCATGATATACAACTTTTGATAATGGAATGTTGTTCAATTTACTAATCCTCCTGAGGACAAACAGTCCTTTTGCAAGCCCTTTTTCGAGCTTGGAGAGTTGTTCATTCCATGCGAAGCTATCGTCGATCTGTACTCCTAAAAATCTTGCCGATTTCAGAATTTCAAGGTTGCTTTCGCCGAGGAAAAGATTTGGAATTTTGTTGTTTTTGGAAATTTGTTTTTGAGCGGTTTGAAAACAAACATAGCCAGTTTTCTCTGCATTTACCATAAGGCGATTGCTTGAGAAATACTGGGCTAGGTCGTTCACTTTTTGACAAGATTCAATTTCTAGTTTTTCGACATCCCTCCCACTTGCAATAAGAGTGGTGTCATCAGCGAAAAGAAAGACATTTTCAATTGGTACTGCATCTGTTATATATCATTGATATAAACCAGAAACAGTAGAGGTCCCAGTACTGAGCCTTGCGGAACTCCGGACTGGACCAATTTTTTTGAAGAAATTGTCGATTTAATTTTGAATTTTGTTTCATGTTGAATTTCTGTCACCTGGTACCTGTCGGTCAGGTATGAGGTGAACCATTTCAATGCTGCTTGTGTGATACCAATTGCTGCAAGTTTTTCCAAGAGAATTTGTGTATCAACACAGTCAAAGGCTTTTGACAGGTCGGCAAAACAGCCAATGACCGTGTCACCTGCCTCAACTGATGTGATACATTTATTGATAAAAACTACTGCCTGCGCCTGCGGCTAGATGATGGGGCGGTAAAAAAACTAATAGTTCGAGCTGTTTCACGGTTGTTTATCATCTGATAACGGAATTGATTGCATTATAGACCTTGCACTTATAGCGAATTCGCTTTTTTAGGTGTTTAACATTTGCTCTGGGTAAGTAGATTCGCTTGGGTGCGCATAGACTGGTACGTTTTGAAAATATCGCGTACGCGCGAATGGGGTATCCCATGTCCAACCTTAAGGTACAACCACTCATAGTTACAGCCATGAAATGTTTTGTAGAGAAGGCCTTAAGTAAAGTAGTTTTAGGTTATTTTTGTATTAAATTCTGAGAAAAACTTAGAGTTTTTTGGTAATTATAAGGGTTAGGCCTATCTAAAAAAAACTTGAAGCATTAAAACAGTTTGTTTTTGGTCGCCTGGGCATCTTGAAAGATAGATAATCGTACGTAAGTAATGCTGAAAAAAACAACCTTAGTCCGCTTGATCCGTCAAATACTCCACGGAAAGCCCTTGACAAAACAAAACAAAAATAAAAACTGATTCTTGAAAAATATTTAAAATAAAACGAGATAAAAACGTCTGGTTACTGAAAAAACAACGCTGTCTACGGTAGTGTACAGTTGGCGCGTTTTGAAGATTCGCCCCCCCAAAACAGGTAGACGGACCGTCCTAATCCCCTGTTATCAAACAAGGCCTTCGTTAGGGGTGGTCACCGTTGTGCAGGCGGTCACGCGCCTGTATTCCAAGAAAATTCCGCGTAACTTGCATTTCGAATATTGCGATTTATATTGTTATGCCAGTAACCGGAATTTCAGGCGGATGCAGAGTCCTGGCCGGCCGCCCGTAACAAAGGCACTAAGGCATTGTTTGTCAACAGGGGATTAGGACTGTCCGTCTACCTGTTTTGGGGGGGCGAATCTTCAAAACGCGCCTACTGTACAAGCAGTCTGTCTCCCCCCCCACCCCCACCCCCCCCTCCTACCATCCAACCCCTTCAAGCCCGGAGCTCCTTGTAATTACTTTGGGGTTGTTCCAATCCCCTCCTAATGCAATCCCAGACGCCGTCTCCCCGATCACAGCCGCACCTGCAGACTACATTCTACATTCTTAATCTCCGGGAGACACCGCGATTATCTTGGCTTTACTACCTAAGCCCACGCAAAACAAAAAGGCTTGTAAAATATTGCAGGTAGGGCCTAAATAAATTACTAAGTTAGCATCGCCAAAGCTCGAGTTAGGATGTTAGGATGGATTAGATTCAATAAAATGCGGATGACAAACGTGGTTGCGCTCACTGGGTGTGACAAGTCATTTTATAGCTAACAAACTGACGCATTCTTTTGTAATATCCGGGAGTGACCGCGATTGTCTGGATCTTACCTAATCCAACGCAAAAGACAAGACTTGTTATATATTACAGGGACATTAAATTACTAAGTTGGCATTGTTAAAGCTCGAATAGATGTAGCAAAATGCGAAGAACAAACACTGGGAAAAGGTGCGCTCACTGGGAGTGCCATTTTATAGCTGACAAACTGACGCAATCTGTTTATTTTTGTTCTTTAACTTTGTCGACACGGCCGATATTATTTCTAAGCATTCTGTGTTTGAAGAAATATAAAATACCAAATTATTAGACATAGACATAGATATTCTTTATTTTGAATAAAATACATAAAACATGTACATCTCAGTCGTCAACATAATATATGAAATTTGTACTATAAGTAAAACGAACATTTCTATAATACAAAGAAATATATCGAGCATTCAGGCAGACAGGAATTCGTCAATACTATAAAATTCCTTGTCGACTAAAAAAACTCTTCAACGCCTTCTTGAATTGAAAGCCCCTCAGACACCTGATTTCAGCAGGAATTTTGTTAAAAAATATAGGTCCAGAGTATACCATTCCTCTCTCGGAAAGGGTAAAGCGATGTCTAGGTGTGCGGAGATTTTAGCCATGCCTAGTTGGATACCTATGATTTGCGCCCACAGCAGATAAGTTATCAATGGTATTTAACGTTGACAAGATCACTTTAAAAATGTACAAAGATGGAAATGTAAGAATATTTAGTGTGTATTACAATACTATGTTAGTTTAGTCAACTCAAACAAACAGAATCTGAGCAATACATAGAAGTTAATTGTTTTGAAAAAATAAAGGCTATAAAATCAAACAAATATTAAGTTCAATCTTAACATTTGAAGATAAATTATGTTCAACACACGAGTATAGGTAAAAACGCCCAGCGCAAAGAGCACTTTCAATAATAAAACCCGTCAGAAGTCTGGCGCCCCGGGGGCTGGACGTCGAGACTCATTTTGGCTCGAGGAAACTACCGAACTCGTCACTCGTTAGTGGTAATGTTCAGTCGATTCGTTGTCAACGGTTCCATTGAATAATAAATTAAACTGGTTATAATTTGTGGGTTATAGAATGACGTTATGCGGGTATTAAAACAATTTAAGTTACCCACAATTAATTGCCTTATCGCGTGACAATAAACAAAAGTTTGGGCAGAGAAATAGTAAGGTCGTCTCGTAGAATTAAAGACAATAGTATCTATGTGAGAAATGCAAAATTAATCAAACTAGTGGATACGAGCGCACGGAATCGTGCGCTACTCTAGCAGAGCGATAATTCAAATGGCGACAAATTTAAAACACAATCATGCTAACACGATCCGTCTTGAGGGTTATGTTTACACAAATTAAAAAATAACAGCAATTAAATTATCCAGCTGATCAAAATGTAAACAATTATGTTCTTCATAAGGATAACATGGGAACTTTAAAAGCCAATGGGGCAGAGCCCAAGGGACTTTTTCAAAAATGTAAGGCCAGTTTGCAAATCTACGCGACACGCTCTTTCCAATGAGCCGTCAATGATCAAAATCGGTTAAGAAATGACGGAGGAGTTCATAAGACAAATTTCGTGTTGGCGTATTAATTATATAGAAGAATTTGGTGTAGTAAATGCATGCAAATATTTAACATTCTGTTTGTTTTACTAATACTGTACATGGAAAACGATTAAACGAATCACGGCAATTATCTTTTTTGATATCATAAATACATGTTTTACCAATACAGGCACAAGTAGTAACGTTTTATGCAATAAATGTTCTCTAAATTCCATCATCCGTACAGTTTGAATCCTATGATTTCAGCGAATCAGCACACAACACCCTCGAGCCACGTACCTTTCAAGGGTGTAAGCAACGGCAAGCACTATCAGCAAGGCGTAAGCGACAAAGCCACGATGATACAACAGCAGGAAGATAACAGCCAAGATACACATGTGCGAGGAGACGTACGCGACGAGCATTTTGTCAACACGACGTCGACATCGGCGGGGGACGAGAGTCACCCCCGCCCTTGCAGTGAGTCATGGGGATGGATCTTGAATCGACGACCGTCAATGGGGTGGTGCGCAAATTGAACTTTACGAACTGCAAGGCAAGCGTTACTGACTGGGAGATTCTTATCGCAGCAAACTTCCCTTAGAACAAAAATCCAGATGTTTTCTTTTACATTTTTGCCTGACCACAATATAATAAATAAATGCGCAAAACACACCAATGAAATTAAGGGATGAATTGGTGTGATGAAGTCAGGCAATATGTACAGTTAACCTTGAATTACTGGTTAAACATAGAATTCGTATAATCTAAATTGGACCACTGAAAGAAAATAAAAACCTGTGCATGATCAATAGTAGGATGTGCAGGCAAATAATCAATGCACGAAACGTACAAAAAATGTAAGCCTCAAACGGCTATTGACTTCGCTTTGGCAGATAACATTTACTTTGAGCCCTTCATTGTTCCGTCCACCCTTTACTATATTTCTAAATACGTTGAACCTAAATATCTTCTTATCACAAAATTCCCACAGTAACATTATCCCGATTTTCAAGCAGCTTCACATTTAAATTATAGTGTTATGATAAACCAATTACAAAAAAGCAAGCCACGCCACAAAACGAAACAAGTTCTTTTATTTTCATATATCTTAAACAATTTTAAAATGTTTACCTAATGTACTTGTATTTACGATAAAAAAATAAAACGAATAATTTAATTTACATGTTAATCTTATGAATTTACTACTTCATGTATTATGTTACTAGTTTGTTATAGAAAAAGAATACACTCATGAAATACACTAACTTAATTTTGAAATACACTAAAACTTAACTTAATTTCACTAACTTAATTACACTAACTAAAACTTAACTAACTTTTAACTGAGTTTAAATGTCAGTGAAGACGCCTTGCTAAATCAGTGAACTGTGAGACAAACATACACAAGAAAACAAGCAGAAATGAGTAAAATACGTCAGTGTGCCATCGGGAGGAGGATTACAGAGGTAACTGCATTACGCGACTTGAGGAGACACTTGCGAGGCTACGGACCTGGGGCCAGATCAATACACGAGTGCACGAGACAAGTAAGCTATAGCTCCCGTCTCCGTCTCCATCGAAACATCTAACGACTGGCCTTTAAACTAAACTTATTGACTTTGTGTTTTATCGCTGTTTGAGCGTTTTGAAACAACGCCTGAACACATTGTACCCTAGCCCCGAGTGCAGGCTGGACATGTAGCTGGCGAGTGGTCAGTCATTGTGTTAAGTTTCGTACCTACGAACCACAATTATACCGTATTTATTTGTGAAACTAACTGACATGCTCATAGAGCCCAAATCGATTTTATTACTTTCCAGCGTTCGTAAACTGCATTTATACTAAATGCAGATGAAATTTCTCACTTCCATCCTAAGCCACAAAGAGAAAATTACCAGGAAACTAAAATTTAAATCGAGTTTACATTTTAACTCAGGCCGACTACGCTTGAGGTATGATGAAATTAATTTTCATAAAGATAAAATATTTGTAGCCAAGCAAATGAATGTAAATTTGTTGATATGTTGTAAGTGAACTGCAATCTGCAACAGTAATTGGTAACAAAACTTTGGCTTTGTTGGAGACATAAAAGAAACGATATAAACCTAACGGTAAAAGTTACTTGTGTTATAAACTGGTTTTAAAACGAGGATTTGCGCTGAAACATCATATTTATTCCAGTAAACTATTGCCAACGTTGAATTAAATCCCCTTAATAAAGCACTTACAACAAAAGAAATGAGTAGCCTGGTAACAAAAATACCGACGATATCGGCCGTAAAATTACGTTTAAGGGCAAAAAACGAGGCCGCCTCATCGTAAACCCCGCCAGGTTGAGAGGCGATTTACGGCGGGAGGCGACAGCCAGCCGCAGCTCAGGTTATGACGCGGAAGTGATCTGACCAGAGGCTGTAAACTTAACCTGTGATAAGAGCGTGCGTTATCAGCGGTACGTTGAACTCTTGAAAAGCATTAACGTACAACTTTATCTACAGATAGGGGCTGCGTAAAGCTACACGTATGCACCGCAGAGAACACGTAGTGAAAAACACGCATATTCTGGGAAAATTTCTCAAGTTTTACGAGACAAAATTGGGACATCAGTTGATTGGATAACAATTCGTTAACAAAAAACTAGAGCAAAGTAAAATCTTCAGACAGAATTATTAGTCGCCTACAATTTTATGACGGTCGAAAACGTAAAGTCACAATTAAGTTTCTCAGTGAATGACTTAATAAGCAAAACAAAGGGTAAGTAACTTTGCTTTTGAATACGCCGTAAATTACAGAACAGTTGTTTTACTCTGAGACTTGATAAAACAGTTCAAAAGAACAAATTTTAATTAAAATTTTGCGTTTCTACTTCCAACAAGGTTTTTTAACAACAATAATAATATCTTCTCCTGTCAAATCGTAGTCCTTATGTTTTGAGCACCTCATTGCTCCTGAACAAATTAACAAAATTGTATAAAAGTACCCAGCAAAGATTTGATACTCTGGATATTTTTTATAAATAACTATTATAAACCGTATTCTTTTATCACCCGTATTACTGCAATTACACAAGGAACAAAATCATATTTACATTTTTATTACAATACTTACGATAGTAAAAAAAACTTAAATCGCTAAAACCTAATTCAGATCTCATGAGGAGAAGCGAGCAGTCACCCGACCCAGTGAAGAGGGGCGTGGAGCGTATGGCGTATGTCACGCCGACGCCTCCAGCCGCAACCCGCGCACGTCCTGCATAATGAGTGTCGGCTTACCGCCGCTGATAACGACTCGACTGACACAACACGGCTAATTGTAACCAACCGCGCGTGTAACTGACTCTAGCTCATGGAGTGGCCTTCTCCAGTGTCGGCTATAAAACTACAATCAATTCATTAACAGATTATCGAGCGATTTACTTTTTAACTTCTTCAATATAGAGCGTTAAGCGCATACATCCACCACAAAGAAAGAAGCTGTGACACAGTAGACGATCAGCTTTCAATTTAGGAGAATCGGGAGCCGTTGCATGGCCTACCAGACATGTCTGCCATTGGCACACTGTTCAGTTTCAGGTTAGGGAGATGAAGAAAATAAAAGTGATTCAGGGGTTTTCGGTCTTCTCCCTGGAGGAAGAGAGGCCCCCTAAACCCCATAAAAAACTCCTGGGCTCAGATATCGCTGACAGGAAGATGCCATCTTCAAGGCTCGGAAATAACAGCCAGGAACTTACCATCTTCAGGACTCGGATGTAACATCAGCCAAGAATATGCCCTCCTCGGAGCTCGGATATGTCAATCAGAAAGATAACATTTTCAGGCTTAGATGTGACAGCCACAAAAATGCCATCTTCAGGTTCAGAAGGCAGTCAGAAAGATATCATCCAGGCTCGGATATGGCAGCTTCGGAGATACCACCTTCGGGCTCAGATATGATCGCCAGGAAGATAAGATACTACCTTCAGGGCTCAAATATGACAGCCAGGAAGATATCATCTTCAGACTCTGATATGACCGCCAGGAAGATACCATCTTCAGGGCTAGGATATGATAACCAGAAAGATGGTTTACTGCGTCTATGGCAGCCAGGAAGATTCTCTCTTCAGGGATCGGACTTGACAATCCATGATGAGTTGAGGAGACTCACCTGAGGTGCCTGTTGTCCGTGTCCAGCGCGGTGACAGGCCCCGTGGTGACGTCCACGCCCATGCCGCCGATGTCGAGGGAGGCGTACTGTCGCCGCTGTGTGGCCGTGTGTGTCGACTACAGACAGTGGCGGAGACTCACCTGAGGTGCCTGTTGTCCGTGTCCAGCGCGGTGACAGGCCCCGTGGTGACGTCCACGCCCATGCCGCCGATGTCGAGGGAGGCGTACTGTCGCCGCTGTGTGGCCGTGTGTGTCGACTACAGACAGTGGCGGAGACTCACCTGAGGTGCCTGTTGTCCGTGTCCAGCGCGGTGACAGGCCCCGTGGTGACGTCCACGCCCATGCCGCCGATGTCGAGGGAGGCGTACTGCCGCCGCTGTGTGGCCGTGTGTGTCGACTACAGACAGTGGCGGAGACTCACCTGAGGTGCCTGTTGTCCGTGTCCAGCGCGGTGACAGGCCCCGTGGTGACGTCCACGCCCATGCCGCCGATGTCGAGGGAGGCGTACTGTCGCCGCTGTGTGGCCGTGTGTGTCGACTACAGACAGTGGAGGAGACTCACCTGAGGTGCCTGTTGTCCGTGTCCAGCGCGGTGACAGGCCCCGTGGTGACGTCCACGCCCATGCCGCCGATGTCGAGGGAGGCGTACTGTCGCCGCTGTGTCGTAGTGTGGTGTCGACTACAGACAGTGGCGGAGACTCACCTGAGGTGCCTGTTGTCCGTGTCCAGCGCGGTGACAGGCCCCGTGGTGACGTCCACGCCCATGCCGCCGATGTCGAGGGAGGCGTACTGTCGCCGCTGTGTCGTAGTGTGGTGTCGACTACAGACAGTGGAGGAGACTCACCTGAGGTGCCTGTTGTCCGTGTCCAGCGCGGTGACAGGCCCCGTGGTGACGTCCACGCCCATGCCGCCGATGTCGAGGGAGGCGTACTGTCGCCGCTGTGTCGTAGTGTGGTGTCGACTACAGACAGTGGCGGAGACTCACCTGAGGTGCCTGTTGTCCGTGTCCAGCGCGGTGACAGGCCCCGTGGTGACGTCCACGCCCATGCCGCCGATGTCGAGGGAGGCGTACTGCCGCCGCTGTGTGGCCGTGTGTGTCGACTACAGACAGTGGAGGAGACTCACCTGAGGTGCCTGTTGTCCGTGTCCAGCGCGGTGACAGGCCCCGTGGTGACGTCCACGCCCATGCCGCCGATGTCGAGGGAGGCGTACTGTCGCCGCTGTGTGGCCGTGTGTGTCGACTACAGACAGTGGCGGAGACTCACCTGAGGTGCCTGTTGTCCGTGTCCAGCGCGGTGACAGGCCCCGTGGTGACGTCCACGCCCATGCCGCCGATGTCGAGGGAGGCGTACTGTCGCCGCTGTGTCGTAGTGTGGTGTCGACTACAGACAGTGGCGGAGACTCACCTGAGGTGCCTGTTGTCCGTGTCCAGCGCGGTGACAGGCCCCGTGGTGACGTCCACGCCCATGCCGCCGATGTCGAGGGAGGCGTACTGTCGCCGCTGTGTGGCCGTGTGTGTCGACTACAGACAGTGGCGGAGACTCACCTGAGGTGCCTGTTGTCCGTGTCCAGCGCGGTGACAGGCCCCGTGGTGACGTCCACGCCCATGCCGCCGATGTCGAGGGAGGCGTACTGTCGCCGCTGTGTCGTAGTGTGGTGTCGACTACAGACAGTGGCGGAGACTCACCTGAGGTGCCTGTTGTCCGTGTCCAGCGCGGTGACAGGCCCCGTGGTGACGTCCACGCCCATGCCGCCGATGTCGAGGGAGGCGTACTGCCGCCGCTGTGTGGCCGTGTGTGTCGACTACAGACAGTGGCGGAGACTCACCTGAGGTGCCTGTTGTCCGTGTCCAGCGCGGTGACAGGCCCCGTGGTGACGTCCACGCCCATGCCGCCGATGTCGAGGGAGGCGTACTGTCGCCGCTGTGTGGCCGTGTGTGTCGACTACAGACAGTGGCGGAGACTCACCTGAGGTGCCTGTTGTCCGTGTCCAGCGCGGTGACAGGCCCCGTGGTGACGTCCACGCCCATGCCGCCGATGTCGAGGGAGGCGTACTGTCGCCGCTGTGTGGCCGTGTGTGTCGACTACAGACAGTGGAGGAGACTCACCTGAGGTGCCTGTTGTCCGTGTCCAGCGCGGTGACAGGCCCCGTGGTGACGTCCACGCCCATGCCGCCGATGTCGAGGGAGGCGTACTGTCGCCGCTGTGTGGCCGTGTGTGTCGACTACAGACAGTGGCGGAGACTCACCTGAGGTGCCTGTTGTCCGTGTCCAGCGCGGTGACAGGCCCCGTGGTGACGTCCACGCCCATGCCGCCGATGTCGAGGGAGGCGTACTGCCGCCGCTGTGTGGCCGTGTGTGTCGACTACAGACAGTGGCGGAGACTCACCTGAGGTGCCTGTTGTCCGTGTCCAGCGCGGTGACAGGCCCCGTGGTGACGTCCACGCCCATGCCGCCGATGTCGAGGGAGGCGTACTGCCGCCGCTGTGTGGCCGTGTGTGTCGACTACAGACAGTGGCGGAGACTCACCTGAGGTGCCTGTTGTCCGTGTCCAGCGCGGTGACAGGCCCCGTGGTGACGTCCACGCCCATGCCGCCGATGTCGAGGGAGGCGTACTGCCGCCGCTGTGTGGCCGTGTGTGTCGACTACAGACAGTGGAGGAGACTCACCTGAGGTGCCTGTTGTCCGTGTCCAGCGCGGTGACAGGCCCCGTGGTGACGTCCACGCCCATGCCGCCGATGTCGAGGGAGGCGTACTGTCGCCGCTGTGTGGCCGTGTGTGTCGACTACAGACAGTGGCGGAGACTCACCTGAGGTGCCTGTTGTCCGTGTCCAGCGCGGTGACAGGCCCCGTGGTGACGTCCACGCCCATGCCGCCGATGTCGAGGGAGGCGTACTGCCGCCGCTGTGTCGTAGTGTGGTGTCGACTACAGACAGTGGCGGAGACTCACCTGAGGTGCCTGTTGTCCGTGTCCAGCGCGGTGACAGGCCCCGTGGTGACGTCCACGCCCATGCCGCCGATGTCGAGGGAGGCGTACTGCCGCCGCTGTGTGGCCGTGTGTGTCGACTACAGACAGTGGCGGAGACTCACCTGAGGTGCCTGTTGTCCGTGTCCAGCGCGGTGACAGGCCCCGTGGTGACGTCCACGCCCATGCCGCCGATGTCGAGGGAGGCGTACTGCCGCCGCTGTGTCGTAGTGTGGTGCTGCGGCGCGGTGTTGCCGTGTCGCCCGAGCTCTCGCAGCAGCAGCTCGCTGTACAGCGGGTCCTCCTCCGTGTTGCTGTTGAGCGCGTCATCCAGCCTGGACGGGTCCAGGTGGTAGTTGGGGTTCTCGTAGCTCAGCAGGCCGTTCTCTGCAACAGAGACAACGCCTGTGAGAAGTACGCAAAAAAAAGGTTAGCATGTGGGTTGCGACTTCCCCGACCACTAATAAAATAACACTCCAACACCTGAAAAGTTCGAAATTACATCTTTACATGTTAGTCAGCATTCTATTCTATAATGGTAAGGATTACAAAGGCATCGTATATCCATTTTATAGGGTTGGATTTGTATCGCTTACGTTGTAGATTAATTAAAAAAACGCGTATACGGATGATTTTTTGGGAATGGTCGATTACTGAAAGTCCATGCATTATGTATTGAATTCACTTTAAAAAAATATCAACAAAGAAGAATGTTTCAACCTAATAGAGATCTTTTTCTCAAGACTACATAAACGGGGTGAACATACTGTAATATGAAACTGGTTGGCCGGATGATACAGCGTAATCGTTTAGTTTTCTAAAGATTAAAAAATAAAACCTGATTGGGGTCTTGAGAAAATATTATGAAGGGTCAACAGTCAAAATTGACTTTTGTTTCTTCTTCCTATAGTAATATAAATTATCAATGATGCTATTAAACAAAAGGTCAATGTTGTTCACAAAACTGAGGTGTTGGTCGTCCTCTTGGCACATCGTTAAAATTCCACTGTTTGAAACGTACATTTATACTATGCCTAGGATGTAAGAAGGAGCATTATGACAAACTTAACTACGTTGGTCGGTTGCAAAAACTATACTGGAATAAAACAGGCTATAATGTTTTGGATCTACACGATCCGTCGGATCTAAACGGTTGGACTTGCCACTTGAAAGTGCAGGAAAAATGACATGTCACACCTAATGCCATTCAAAACAAAAAGTGCAAACAGTGTCGAAAGAGAAGCATAAATGACATGGTATATCATTTCTGTAACGTCTTAAAGGCTAATTAGGTTTAAGTAGACGGTCAACAAATAAAGAAATAGACCAATAACTTAACTACAATAACATTGGAGTTTTGGTTCTTTTAGGTAAATATAACGAGAGAGGATTAATATTATATTTACGTAATCTGCTTTGTTTCGTTGACATATTATTTGATAACTTATGTTCCGAGCCCACACAATCATAAAAAATCAAGAAGTATTTGTCTGGTTAAAAGACTATATCACGGCGTAGGCCTAATTCAATTGCTTGTAAAATGAATCATAATGCAATGTATTACATCGCAACTATTCTATAAACCTGAAAAACATATAATCGGCCTCAATCGTTATAATTTAAAGCATATTGAGATGTATTTTTACTTCATACGATAATCTACAAGATCTTACAAAATGACATGCTTTATAAGAAAGCAGTATTCGTTTGTACAACATTTAAAAAATAAAATAATCTTGAAGAAAAGAGTTATAAGCCTGAATAGGAAGTATATAAGGTCCGTAAAAACATAGTACTTCGGAAAGGTACTGATTTTATCACAGTAATTGAAGTAATCACCAGTCAGATAAAATAAATCGATTAAAATCTGCTAAACGAAAACACATATCGCTGGAAAGAGGCCAAGGAAAGTTGATCGAGGTTTAACTTCGGGACCTTGTACGATAAGATCGATCGCTGACGAAAACATACAAAGGCAACGTAGGTAAGTTTGTAACACAACCTTCCTCAACTTTAGGAAGCTGTATTGTATATATGAAACCTGTTTCATGCCTTAAATCTCTTTCTCTAAATCTATTTTTTTCCAACGTAAATTAATGCATTATTTCATCGAGGAAGATGTAGGATAATTTATTCATTATTTTGAGCCGAAAGTTCAAAATTGAATGAAAAGGAAATTTGATACATAAATTAACTAACTTTCGAATAAAGATGGAGTAAAATATTAATATTTATAAAAAATTAAACAAAGAATAGAGCAATAAAACGCAGAGTTGATGAATTTGTGATGGGTTGAGAACATTGCAGGCGATTCTTTGTCATGCGACAACAATCAACTTTCGCACAATTAATTACAGAGATAAATTTCCCACTTGCAACACATGCCTACAATACGAAGTGATTTATTGTGCTTGTTTTCTTTTACATCTCATTGAGTTATTGTCTGCAACAAAAAATAATCTCTGGATAAAAGCTTGTAATAATGCATTAATTTTCATCATTAAGAATGTTTTCTTCATTTCAAATTTTAAATAAAATACACTATATGGAGGTTCGTTTCCCAACATTAAATATTGATTGACCTACTAAAATGACTATCCAACGATCAAGAGTATAATTAGGAACAAGTTAGCTATTTAACATATCTTAATTCATAATTTTTTACTAATACTTGGCTTCTACCGCTCCCCCGGTGTCAAACTGTGATTTTAAAATAGTCAATGGTTTTAAAACTCCAGATTACGAAATATACTATGAAAAAATTTGGCGTGATTTGACAAATTCAGTAAATTAGGTGTTTAAAAAATTCTAAGATAAATTCTTATTCACAGACTTACCATATCAATAAAAATACAATTTAAATAGTCAATTGGAATTTACTAGTTAATTGAAATTTAAATAGTTAATTTAGGGTTAATTTAAATAGTTAACTCTTACCATCGGCACTACTAATCGTTCAGAATAAGCTAGCAATGCATCCGCGTACATAATTGACTGCGGATGAATGATTTCCAAGAGTCAATCGGACTCGTAGCAATCGCGGGCCTAACAGGATCAGCGCCGCCCCCGTGATAATCAGATTGCGTCGGGGGCGGGGGCGGTTCTTGAGTTACCGTCCAGTTGGTTTACAAGAAGACCGTCAACGTCCGCGTCCGCAGCCGTACAACTACCCGACTGCCGACCGCGCCGGCTGGCGGAGGGTGGACAGAAGACAGGTGCCCCGGGCTCGTCGCCGTAATTGACTGACTACTGGACTACTACTGTCCTACTGTACTTGGTATGGGTTACTTGACAGAGGGTACACCTGCCGGGGACTCGTGCGACGTAACTGACTGACTGACTACTGGACTAGTACTGTCCTACTGTACTTGGTATGGGTTACTTGACAGAGGGTACACCTGCCGGGGGCTCGTGCGACGTAACTGACTGACTGACTACTGGACTAGTACTGTCCTACTGTACTTGGTATGGGTTACTTGACAGAGGGTACATGTGCCGGGGGCTCATGCGCCGTAATTGACTGACTACTGGACCACTACTGTCCTACTGTACTTGGTATGGGTTACTTGACAGGGGGTACACCTGCCGGGGGCTCGTGCGCCGTAATTGACTGGCTACTGGACTACTACTGTCCTACTGTACTTGGTATGGGTTACTTGACAGGGGGTACACCTGCCAGGGGCTCGTGCGACGTGATTGACTGACTACTGGACTACTACTGTCCTACTGTACTTGGTATGGGTTACTTGACAGAGGGTACATGTGCCGGGGGCTCGTGCGCCGTAATTGACTGGCTACTGGACTACTACTGTCCTACTGTACTTGGTATGGGTTACTTGACAGGGGGTACACCTGCCGGGGGCTCGTGCGCCGTAATTGACTGGCTACTGGACTACTACTGTCCTACTGTACTTGGTATGGGTTACTTGACAGGGGGTACACCTGCCAGGGGCTCGTGCACCGTAATTGACTGACTACTGGACTACTACTGTCCTACTGTGCTTGGTATGGGTTACTTGACAGAGGGTACACCTGCCGGGGGCTCGTGCGACGTAATTGACTGACTGACTACTGGCCTACTACTGTCCTACTGTACTTGGTATGGGTTACTGACAGAGGGTACACCTGCCGGGGGCTCGTGCGCCGTAATTGACTGACTAGTGGACTGCTACTGTCCTACTGTGCTTGGTATGGGTTACTTGACAGAGGGTACACCTGCCGGGGGCTCGTGCGCCGTAATTGACTGACTAGTGGACTGCTACTGTCCTACTGTGCTTGGTATGGGTTACTTGACAGGGGGTACACCTGCCGGGGGCTCGTGCGCCGTAATTGACTGGCTACTGGACTACTACTGTCCTACTGTACTTGGTATGGGTTACTTGACAGGGGGTACACCTGCCAGGGGCTCGTGCGACGTGATTGACTGACTACTGGACTACTACTGTCCTACTGTACTTGGTATGGGTTACTTGACAGGGGGTACACCTGCCGGGGGCTCGTGCACCGTAATTGACTGACTACTGGACTACTACTGTCCTACTGTGCTTGGTATGGGTTACTTGACAGAGGGTACACCTGCCGGGGGCTCGTGCGACGTAATTGACTGACTATTAACTACTACTGTCCTACTGTACTTGGTATGGGTTACTGACAGAGGGTACACCTGCCGGGGGCTCGTGCGCCGTATTGACTGACTACTGGCTTACTACTGCCCTACTGTACTTGGTATGGGTTACTTTACAGGGGGTACACCTGCCGGGGGCTCGTGCGCCGTAATTGACTGACTACTGGACTACTACTGTCCTTCTGTACTTGGTATGGGTTACTTGACAGGGGGTACACCTGCCGGGGGCTCGTGCGCCGTAATTGACTGACTACTGGACTACTACTGTCCTACTGTACTTGGTATGGGTTCCTTGACAGAGGGTACACCTGCCGGGGGCTCGTGCGCCGTAATTGACTGACTACTGGACTACTACTGCCCTACTGTACTTGGTATGGGTTACTTTACAGGGGGTACACCTGCCGGGGGCTCGTGCGCCGTAATTGACTGACTACTGGACTACTACTGTCCTTCTGTACTTGGTATGGGTTACTTGACAGGGGGTACACCTGCCGGGGGCTCGTGCGCCGTAATTGACTGACTACTGGACTACTACTGTCCTTCTGTACTTGGTATGGGTTACTTGACAGGGGGTACACCTGCCGGGGGCTCGTGCGCCGTAATTGACTGACTACTGGACTACTACTGTCCTACTGTACTTGGTATGGGTTCCTTGACAGAGGGTACACCTGCCGGGGGCTCGTGCGCCGTAATTGACTGACTACTGGACTACTACTGACCAGTGTACTTGGTATATGGGTGCGGGTTACTACATATGAAAAAGCAGAAGATTTTGTCTTTGAATTGCAAATGGGTTTGGGTTGAGAAAAGAGTTTTGTCTTTAGTAATTGCAACACGATAGTAACGGTAAAATGTGTACAAGGTTTAGGAGGAAAAACGATTTTAAGGATTTACGAAAGTTTGAACGTTTCCTAAAATGAATATAGCCTATAGAACAAAAATCAAGAAATGGCCAAGACGGATTCACCAACCACTAACATAAAATTCTCCTTGGTAAATAGCCCTTTCCAAGCATTTTTTAAGGGTCGTGTTGCTTCAAATAAGAAATGAAAATGCTCCGATTTAGGTTTGGTGAGGTGTATTATGTCATATAGACGGTCGAATCAGAACATTCCACTAGACATTTATATTTTGGAAGATATAAATTATTTCTGTTTAGTTGAAATCTATCAAATGTTTATAGTTATGCACTCTAATTATGGTCATTATACCTCAAACAATATCATTTTGGAAAATCCACACTCAAGATTTGTGTTATTGAAGTGTCGGCCATTTAAAAAGGGTACAGAAAATAGCTTCGAATTGAGTCCATCAATATCTGTGGTGAGAACCTTGAGAAAAATCTAATAAGTACGAGGATTTCTAAAAGAAAGTATTAATATATTCAGTCAAACCTCGACGAAGAGACTCAAGGAGATCCAAAAACAAGTCTTGTTATCGAGGGAGGAATTCTTATTATTGAGCTCCGTGTTCAATTTCAAGGGGATCGGAAAAGTGTACTTGCTATCAAGGTTTTTGTGTTGTCGAGAATCTTCTCATTGTGGTTCTAATGTATGCCTCTTATGGGAATTCAAAGTAAATTTATTTGTAAACACTTAACTTTTGGGAGAAAGGCGAGTAAACGGTCACCCAAACCTCTGGGCTGGAGACGATCTGGTTTGGCCTGCTCTTAAGAGAACGACTTTGATTTATAGCTCTATAATAAATGGCAACACTAGCCTGTTTAGAACTTTCACATAGTATTCAGGTTTTGCTTGATATTAATTAGTTTTTTGTTTGTGACGTGATAAAGTAGGCTACGAAAGAATTTAAAATCGAGTAAAAAAAACCCGCAAAAACCGAATCTGCGAGAACACATGTTGGAGTAAGTACTTCATCACTGTAACGAGAAAATTACAATATGAGAGTGAACATTCCGATGTGGCAAACAGGAAAGACATCGAGTTACAACTGCAACTGGAAGTGAAACTGGTTATCGCTATCCGTGGTGCGTCAGTGGCATAGTTGGGAAAGTTAGTCAAAAATTCTAACTAGTTAAAAGTTATTAGTTAGTCCCGTAAAAAGTATCTGATAGAAGTTATAAGTTAGTTAGTTAAAAAAGTAACTGATAGAAGTTATTAGTTAGTTAAAAACTAACTGATAGAAAATAAAGTTAGTTTTTAAAGTTAGTTTTCGGAAAAGTTTGCTGTTGGGCAGTTTTTCTAAAGGATCGTATGAAATGAAATAAGCACACATCTTGGTAACTAATTGTGTTTATTAATAATTTAACATTGTCATATTCACATTAATGCTGCACATACTGCATATAGTTACCGCATTCACATATTGCACATTGTCACATTACACATTACTTTACGTAAAATACTTGTTAAATTTCAAAAGGAGACTGATGCTTTAATTAATTTCGTTTTCGGTAAACATAATAAACATTTGAAAGAGATTCCACCCTTTTCATTTTTGTCGATCTGTTGAAATAGGTCACATATGTTTGGCCACTGAATATCACCCGCCATCTCAAACATATTTTTATAATCTACTAAATTAAAACTATTCACTTTGATAACTTATTAAAATATTACTTAACTATCACTAAAATTTAACAACACAACTAAATAGGTCACATATGTTTGGCCACTGAATATCACCCGCCATCTCAAAAATATTTTTATAATCTATTAAATTAAAACTATTCACTTTAATAACTTATTAAAATATTACTTAACTATCACTAAAATTTAACAACACAACTAAATTATTTTACCAACTAAACACTAATAAAGCTTAATTTATTTATCACAGCTATGTTGCTACCGCAGAATTGCTTGACACTTGACAGAGATAAACATCAACTGAAGACAATGTTTTGGGGATGACAAACCACCAAACATTCCCCCTCCCCACCCCTCGGTGCTTGCGGCCTTGCCACTGGCTGGGGCGGCATACCAAAGCAACTGGACTTTCCCCACCCCCCCGCGTTGTTTGTCATCAAGGGCGCTGACCCCTCGCTAGCATCCGGCACGGCCACTCCAATCCTCTACGGTCGCGTGAAAAACTCGTATTTAAATTCTTCTGCCCGTTCAAAAACTAACGATTTAAACTCCAAAATTACTAACGAATAGATCAATCTATTCGTTAACTAGATTCTAACTGATTAGAAGTTATTTCCAGTACTTTTTAAAAACTAACGAATAAGTTAGAAGTTAGTTGAAAAAACTAACGATTATCGTTAATCGTTAGAATTTCTAATCGTTATTCCCAAGTATGGTGGATTCCAACATGTGAATCAAGTGTCACTGCAACTGATGACGGCGGTTCTACTTGTGTTCTGGTTGCAGCCATAAAACAACCACACGCAGCCTACGTTTATTGCATTAACTGAAATAATAAAATACCCCCGTTGCAGCTAACCTGCATACTCAGCGAATTTCAAATGCAAAACAACATATTTCAATCCAACATAGCGAGATTTGAAATGTTTATGTAAGCTCCATAAGAATAACATGGGGAACGAGTATGCAGGTTTGCTGCTAAAGGTATATTAAAACTGGGTGGTTTTAATTCAATATTTAGTAGATCTGAACTAGAAGAAGCCATTTACCAAGTTTTATCAAGATATGTTGAGAAATAAGAGAGATATAGAATTGTACTTATTTCCCATAAGGTTAACATTGGGACAACGTACAGTGTTTACCACTTTCAATATCTCGGTAACCAATGGACACAGAGCAGTGATTCAAAATACTAAATTGTTTGTTTTTTTGAGCTGAATTCAATGGTGCCAATAAAAATTCGATAAATTTTATTTTTCTATGCAAAAAACCCATAAAACCCATTTTTGGGGGGGTTACTTTACACATAAAAAGTGAATATATTTACCTTACCTATGTATTATATTAAGGGAATTTATGCATTTATTTACATAGCTTATCTACTTTTGACCTTTTTGCCGATACATATTTTATTAAAATTTAACTGATGCCATGCCTTCAATGAGTTTTGAAATATCTCATAGGAGAGTAAATCAAATAAAAATTAAAATATGTTTGTTGGTATTCGATTTTACTATCAAACTTTAAACTATTTTGTACAAAAGGTTTGAAGGGACAAACAAGGTTTGCCGGAAAAAATGAATTCTCAAAATTGACCGTCCGTATTTGTTCATGTTTATTACGTAAATAAGGTATTTCAAAAATACCCCCGTTGAGGCAGACCTGCATACTCAGCGAATTTCAAAGGCAAAAGAACATGTTTCAATCCAAGAAAGTAAGATTTAACATGTTTTTGTAAGCTCCATAAGAATAACATGGAGAATGAGTGTGCAGGTTTGCTGCAACAGGTCCATTAAAACTGGGTGTTTTCAATTCAATGTTTCGTAGATCTGAACTAGGAGAAACCATATAGCAACTTTTATCAAGATTTGTCAAAAAATAAAGAAGATATAGAATTGTTTATTTCCCATAAGGATAACATGGGGAATGAGTATGCAGGTTTGCTGCCACAAAAATGGAAATTTCGGGGGTTTTAGACTAAAATACATTAGATCTTATTTAGATGAAGCCACAAACCAAGTTTTATTAAGATACTTTGAGAAATAAGCGAGATATAGAATTTTACTTATTTCCCATAAGGTTAACATTGGGACAACGTACTGTGTTTACCACTTACAATATCTCGGTAACCTATGGACATAGAGAAATGATTCAAGATACTAAATTGTTTGTTTTTTCGAGCTGAATTCAATGGTGCTAACAAAAATTCGTTAAATTGTATTTTTATATGTAAAAAACTCAAAAAACCCATTTTTGGGGGGTTTACCCCCCTCTACCCCCCCTTCCGGTTGTCCGATCGGGCTGGTTTACGAACTCGTCCGAATAATTACTACTTTACACATCCTTGCCAAATTTCATTAGGATTGGACCATTTTTACGCGAGTTATCGTGCTTAAAGACACACACATATATATATATATATATATATATATATATATATATAGATATATATATATATATATGTATGTATGAAAATGAACGAATAGTGTTTTTTGCTTCTGGGGGCCCCAAAACGAAAAGTTATCATGGTCTCAGGCTTAGGTCTTACCTTGGGTACTACGGTAACAGCTTCTTCCCTATAGGGGAAATTCGCTAAAAATAATAAAGAAGCTTTTTTGACTAAGTAAAATATCTGTATACATAAACTAATTGTACAGGTTTTTAAATCCTCAGGCTTAGGTCTTACCTTGGGTACTACGGTAACAGCTTCTTCCCTATAGGGGAAATTCGCTAAAAATAATAAAGAAGCTTTTTTGACTAAGTAAAATATCTGTATACATAAACTAATTGTACAGGTTTTTAAATGGTGATCTTTAACAACACTGACTTATAGCATTCTCATAAACTGACCGTACAAAACGTAACATTGTAAGAACCAGTAGTACTGTTATTGTAGTCTACTCCAATCCAGGGATTGTTGTTCGTATATTACTGCTGTGAGTAAACAGACGAAACCTAATTCTACCAAGAAACAATTCCGAATCAACAATTCGGTGGGATCGGAACTTTTACAATTAAGTCTCTCACAGAAACTTTCCTATTTTTCCGTTTTACACGCTTCAGACAACAAACAATCAGCCGAGGCGGTGGAAACCCGTGTTGGTCGGAACGCTGGAAATGAAGAGAGACCTGCTAGGGACACACGCGATTAGACGAGTGAACTGTGCGAACGTTGTCTTCTCAAGTAAGCGTGATCTGCATACAATGGTTATTACTCGCAGCGTCGTGGCTGCATGCGCTGGTGGGGCAACACTTTAATCTGGACCGTTGTATAAAGGCCGTTTCAAAAATGCGTGAAGCGCTGGGCAAAGCCGTAAAGTATTCTAAATCCAATAATAAGAAAAAAGTAAACTACAAGTTTTTGAAATTTCGCTCCGTTTAGCCGCTATCGGTCTGAATGATTTTCGCATTATCATAATTTTCTAAGTACATTATTTGAAATAACAGCTTCAAACTTGGTAATAAACTTTAGTAAAAAAAACAAATAATATATTTAACTTATACCTATAACTATATTTCACATATTTACATATAGAACGGTAAATATACATAAATTGAGGAAAATATCATCGTAATTTACCAACAGTTGTGTATATTTACGCCTTTTATGAAAGTGTAAATAAATTTGTAAAGTTTTGTAGACGTTTTTCTGTTATATCCAGTGAACACACCAACACTATCATGCTAAACAAGAAATTATAGTTTATGGATTGATTATAAATTTTGTAAAATGTTTAAATAGTGGTAATTTTAAATTTTCAATGCTAAATATCTAAAAAAAAGATTCATCTTACTTGTCTGTAGAGAAAAAGTACGAGAAATGAATTTCATTACCATTAATAATGAATGGTTACTGCTGTAGGGTTGTAACACAAATAACCAAGAAACTTAGGATTTTCTGTAGTTATAGCAAAAATTCTACTGGTGCCCACAATTTACTGTATTATTTTCAGAAACTTTATCGGTTGCTTGTACTACCCTAATAGAATCATACATTATTGTAGAGGAAATTGTATATTTTCAGCAGGGGTGTGCGAGTATTGATTTTTGAAGTCGAGTCGAGTCGAGTTTTAAAAAATACCCGCGAGTTTCGAGTTTTTTTTTCGAGTCGAGTATTTTGAATAAAATAAGTTAATAGTTATCATGCTTATTATTGATCACATAAAATACAATATTGTTTATTTACTAAACTGGGTTGTTTTCCTAAGCATTAAAAGTAAACCTGTTTTCAAATGAAAATAAACGATAATTCAGGCCATCTTTAACATAACTTTATATAATTACTCAATATTTTTATTAAACTTTCAGCCTTAGGAGGTAAAAGCCATGCTACATCTGCGCTTGTTGCTTTAAAAGGGGTTTTTGTAACATATTGATATAGGTTTAAAAATTAAAGTTAAACCAGTCTCATTGAGCATAAGTAAGAAAATGTATCAAATTATAGAAAGGGAAAAGACAAGACTAACTTTATTCATATTAATAACTAAAAAACCACTTTAATTGAAGAAAAATAACAAAAGTTTTATAGTGACTGGTCATGAGTGGTGTTGACTGTGTGAAAAACGACCGTAAAATGCGATCGCACGTACCAATTCCAAGTAAACGGCGGGAGTAACTGCTCGACTCGAACTTCCGAGTTTTTTTCAAAACTTCGAGTCGAATCGAGTAGTGTAAACTCGGCTCGAAAAAAGCTCGATAATCGAGTACTCGCACACCCCTAATTTTCAGAATTAGATTCTGGTTCTACATTGAGCGACAAGACAAGCACTTTTTAAACACCCTGTACATTATTAAAGGTTCATTCGTAAAACAAAATTAGTCTTATTACTAAATTACATTCTAAAAATGTATATTTCTAACTTTGTGCTGATCCATCATGTGCTCTAGGCTATACAGAAGTAAGGCAAGCAAAGAACGGATTTATTTTTTCATACAGTAGTTTGAAACAAAGTCGTAGAGCACCAAAAAGACTCATAAATATATATACCAAAAAATACCCCCTTTGCAGCAGACCTGCATACTCAGCGAATTTCAAGTGCAAAAGAACATATTTCAACCCAACACGGCGAGATTTGACATGTTTTTCTAAGCTCTACAAGAATAACATGGGGAATGAGTATGGTTTGCTGCAACGGGTATGTAAAACTGGTTGGTTTTAATTCAATATTTAGTATATCTGAACTAGAAGAAGCCATTTACCAAGTTTTATCACGATATGTTGAGAAATAAGAGATATATAATTTTTCTTATTCCCCATAAGGTTAACATTGGGACAACGTACTGTGTTTACCACTTTAAATATCTCGGTAACCAATGGACATAGAGCAATGATTCATAATACTAAATTGTTTGTTTTTCTGAGCTGAATTAAATAATACCAACAACAATTAGATTATTTTTATTTTTTGCATGTAAAAAACTCAAAATACCGATTTTTGGATGGGTTTATCCCCCTTTACCCCCCCTTCCGGTGGTCCGATAGGGCTGGTTGATTAGCATTTAGCATGTCATGAAGATCGGACCATTTTTCAAATCATTTTTCAAATTTCATGAAGATCGGACCATTTTTACGGCCGCTATCGTGCTAACAGACACACACACACACACACACACACACACACGCACACACACACATATATATATATATATATATATATATATATATATATATATCTTCTATACCTATAAAAGGCAAAGCCCTCACTCACTCACTCATCACTAATTCTCCAACTTCCCAATAACCCAGAAGGCTGAAATTTGGTACACTGTTTCTTTAGGCATTAAATAGGAAAACTAAGTAGTTTTCATCCTGATCTGACCCTCGGACTCCACCACAGTACAGACCCTCTCAAAAATCCCATATTATCCATATGGAAGAATAGAAATTGATGAAATAATGTTCATATTTAAACAGATGAGAAAAGGCAAGAAATTAGTAGAATGTCAAACCAGCTGTCAGGAACAGAACTTAAAATAAATCACTGACAAGTGAAACTTATAGGATCTTTTTTCCCTGTAACAGCTGTTATTGAAAGGGCTAATTTAAACCGTTTATTTTATCTATATCATTAGAAAAAATACTTTGCCTTTGTCTTTTAACGAATTTCATTGTTAGACTTATTACCATAGGTCTCACAAGACCTAAGCCCGAGACCATGATAACTTTTCATGTTGGAGCTCCTAGAACCAAAAAACACTATTCAAACTATATTTAAAGCTGAAAACACAGCTCATTGTCCCAATATAAAAATTCTATATCTCGGTTATTACTCAACATATCTTGATAAAACTTGGTATGTGGCTTTTTTGGTTCAGATTTACCTGATGTTGTTTTAAAACCCCAAAAATTTTGCATGACTGTTGCAGTAGACCTGCATACTCATTCCCCATGTTATTCTTATGGAAGAAATACTGTAAATTAAGGTCATGCACATAGCCTGGAGGTCTGCTGCAACGGGGTTTTTTTATATTTAAGATAGACCCTAAAAACCTTAGAATTTTTTGACATTAAATCAAGGCAATTTCTACGTTTTACATACATAAACTTTCATGAAACAGAAAACTGCTTTAGGATTCTCTAAGTACGCAAGGTCTGCTGCGACGGAAATATTTATATTCCTGCTTAAAGACCAGTATATACCATGCATGCGAGCAGATTCAACGATATTGGGCATATGCCTTCCCAGGGCAGTGGCACCCTTGAGGCCTTTATCGGCGGGGCGCTGAATCTGCTCACATGTATACAGTAGGCTACAGGGAGGCCAAATAGAAATACCTCCTGCGGGGGGCAGCAATAGAATAACTCCAGTCGCAGCAGACCTGCGGGCTTTGAGGATTCCTGAAAACATCTTTCTGGTTAATGAAAGTCCATCTTCTTTATATCTGTCCAATACCACTGACCTATCCCTGCAAAGCCCAAAAACTACTTGACTCAGAACCTTGGACCTTTGCATGGACGATCTAAAGGGCATAAGCATCCGCTAAGAACGGTTTTTTAAATTCTAAGTTTTAAAGGGTATTGGCGGGGTCGATGTTAATCTATATAAATTTTCCTACGGAAGTGGAATGGATGATCTTTTGTTTAATTTTCCATGTTCTTTCAACAAAGGTTCAGCTTTACAAATGGATACGATTTTACAGCCGATTTATAATTTGGTTACTTTCATAATGGTTGATGGTTGTTTTGTTGATTTTTTTAGGTGATATGTACTATATAAAAGTTATATTTAGTTTAGTTAGTAAAATTAAAGTCGTCATTCGTTTTTGTATCTTATCTGTTTAATCTTTAACTCAGTAGAGTATGTGGCCCTATCTTCATTTAGGCAGCGGGAGTTACTGTTTTTATCGTGAGCAAAGCCACGGGCGGGCAACTGCTAGTATATATATACATATATATATATATATATATATATATATATATATCTAAAAATTCAAACGAATAGTGTTTTTTGCTTCTGGGGGCCCCAAAACAAAAGGTTATCATGGTCTTGGGCTTAGGTCTTACCATGAGACCTATGGTAATAGCTTCTTCCCTATAGGGGAAATTCGCAAAAAAATTCAGCAGTTTCCCCTTATGATACTATTTTACATTATTAATGGACATTTATCAGAATTTTTAAGTGGTACAACCAAAAGTAAAATCGAACTTCTTAAAGTATCACAGATGAAAATTCATTGGTCTATCTCTTACACAACAATGTAAAATGTATGAACAAAAATATGTCAAATAATAATTTACATAATTTAGGCCTCGGCTGTAAAAATTTTAGTCATTAAATTTGGAAACGCTTCTTCTAAAATATTACAGCCCTAAGTATATAAGTATTTGAACAACCTTTCTAAACTACGTCGTTATAATAGTTATAGCGTATTATGATTCAAAATTTACCGCCGAATGGCTACCATTATCGTTATGTGAGACGCGGACGATCATTGACTGTTGATACCTGAAATATAATGTGTCAATTGATCTATCCGGCGGCGCGGTGTTGGCTATATTTACGTCCATCTGCATGTAAAATCAGACACGGTGGGCTCCCATCAACGAGCTTATTTGCATTTAATGACTAAATTTGTAGGTTTAACTCCGAACCGTTTTGCGCCTCGTTTAATAAATACAAGGACAGTTTTACGTGTTTATTTGCGATGGACTTCTACTATAACTTATACTCGTATAAAAGTTAAATTCAGATCGACGCCCACGCCAAACTATTGCACCCTAGAAGCACGGAACTTTGCATGTATACTCCGTTTATAGCGCAGGCACCCCGGAGGAACATTTTTAAAATCCCCAAAATTTTCCGCCCACTAAAAGGTCAAAGTTTGCATTTTATTTTAATGAAAATAATTTATTATGATTTTGTTTTTACAGCTATCTGCTGATTTATGTAAAACAAAAGCTGTTATCTATACATTAAGCCCAAACTACTCGTAAATTTTGAGAAGCGGGACACCTTCCTGTAAATCAAAAAAGTCAAATGGCATCATATGGCAAACAGCATATCAATTTAAGCGTCTTTTAAAGACGGAAAACTTTTCAATTTACACCTATTCTCTATTTTTGTAGTATTGTAGTAATAAGCCAAAAACTCATTTTTTCCATATAAAATGCATGTTAATTCCATTACGGAACAGCAGAAGATTTTTCCCCGGCTTATTATTCTAGAACTACAATTAAAATAATGTCACAAATAGATTTCGTAAAAAATTATTTAAATTTGTGTAAGATGTGGTGAAGTACAACAAATTAAATAGTTGTTAACGCCATAAGTAATTACCCATCCCAATTTTCGCTTATCGAATTAAAATTTATTTATTTAATTTCAAATACTACAATACAGGCACACGCCCAATTACATTGCAGCATTATTATACATATATTGTGGAATAAAATTGTGGAATACATTACAAACACTACATTAAAAATGCAATCGTCTTTAATCCAAAATACCGTAACCTTTTTATCGACTTTATACTAGCAAAAAGCGGGACTTAATTTTGTTTTATTTTACTTTACATCTTTCAAAGCGAAGTTTTTCTTTTAGTTCTAATATTATTTGACCAAGTAAATTAATCTATAGCCTGTTCATATTAAGCATACGACTTTCTTTAACTTATGTTTAAATCAATATTTCTACAATTATTTTGCATATTCTATTGTTAAATATATGATAATGAGTTCCATTTTGACCTGACGTTTTTATTATTCAGTGTTCCATGATTCACTATGAAGTCGACCATATTTTAATTAATTTCGTACACTTTGTAATCTTTGCTGTTTCGAAAATTTTGAACGTTTAGAAATTTAAACTAAGGGTAATACTTAGGATACCATCTGATACCATGGTATATAAGCAAAATTATAATATTTTTTTAATTAGTAAACTACGTAGGATGAATCCCGGGATTTGTCCCGGGATCCCGGAAATATCGTTCTCAACCCCGTAATCCCCAGATTGAAAATATCGGCCGGGATTGGATACCCAACACACGGCGCCGGCGCCGCTACCCAGCCGCCCATCCACGGCACGAGCCGCGACTGTCGCCGCCGCCGCCGCCGCATTCCAGCGGTCGCCGCCCACCCGCGGCATGTCAAGGTTGGCGACCCTACCGAGGCCCTCTCCTGCACTGTATAGACCGACGATCTCTACTTGGTCTCATGAGATCGTCGGTATTAATCTGCAAGAGACTGTACGTACATCACGCTTGTGGAACTTACTCATTCGGTGACAACCGCGGTTTCCGATACGACCTAATTCTATAAAGAATAGCACTTCGAAAGTCCCCTGCACAAAGTTGAAACTTTAGATTTAAAATGTTAAGAATTACAGTTAAGGTACTTTACAGAAGAGCTTTATTCAACCTTAATTTTTACATTGATTAGACATTTAAATCAAGATTAATTGGTTAAGCAAAAAACACTATTCGTTCGAATTTATATATATATATATATATTTGTCTGTTAGCACGATAGCGGCCGCAAAAATGGATAAACCCCCCAAAAATGGGTTTTTTGAGTTTTTTGCACAGAAAAATCAAATTTATCGAATTTTTGTTGGCACCATTGAATTCAGCTCAAAAAACAAACAATTTAGTATTTTGAATCACTGCTCTATGTCCATTGGTTACCGAGATATTGAAAGTGGTAAACACAGTACGTTGTCCCAATGTTAACCTTATGAGAAATAAGTAAAATTCTATATCTCGGTTATTTCTCAACATATCTTGATCAAATTTGGTAAGTAGCTTCTTCTAGTTCAGATCTACTAAATACAGTAGACCCCCTATTAACCGACCTCGTTTCAACCGACGATCGGATTATCCGCCCTTGCTTGTCAAATATTAAAGATCGTTTTGACCCGCCCTGTTTTGAGAAAAGTTCGGTTTAACGGCCCTTTTCTAGGAATTACGGCATTTCCGTTCCCATACCCGGCGATGGGAACGTTACGTCTAATATTCAGTTTATTGACGTGTTTTGTTTTGACCGTGCTTTGGGGTTATTTGTGACATTTCTACAGGAATAATTTTGGAAAATAGGTTGATATTTATAGTTTATTTTCTAAATAATCCAAGAACTGCTTATCAACAGAGCTTTTATTTTTATGTGTTTAAAGGATTACCCGTTTTAACCGACCTTTTAACTTATCCGACCTCGGTCTGGTCCCGTAAGGGTCGGTTAAGAGGGGGTCTACAGTAATGAATTAAAACCACCCAGTTTTAATATACCTGTAGCAGCAAACCTGCATACTCATTCCCCATGTTATTCTTATGGAGCTTACCAAAACATATCAAATCTCGCTATGTTGGATTGAAATATGTTGTTTTGCATTTGAAATTCGCTGAGTATGCAGGTCTGCTGCAACGGGGGTATTATTTCTTCACAGAGATGTGTTACGAAGTAGGGAAAATAAGAAGTTTTTTTCTGAGCACTAAAAAGTTTTTTTCTTCTGTAATCTGTGTAGTTGCGATTGTTGGTGCAACAGTTCAGTGTAGTTGTTGTAGTGCGAGAGAGTGTTCCAAACATAATTTTATGGGATATTAGTAGGCTGGAAAAAAGTTAAATTTGATACTTTTGGTCTGGATTTGGAACAGATAATGCAAAAATATATTTGTACTGTGCATTGATTTTTTGAGTGGTCTTCAGCATGAGATTAAGTTAGAATAAATAAATAGTTGATTACTAAGAATTGGCAATTGGGTTGCCAAAAGGATATAATACTCAAACATAACCTGGTTAAGTTCAAGATATAATGTGAAACTGGATATACGCGGTTTATATCAGCTACTATGGCTGCAATTAAGTAGTTTGTTTGCCAAGAAATAATCGTTTTTCATTATTGCTGAAACTGTAATCCAATCTCCTAATCAAAATAATATTGTTTGCATCCAAAAGTAAAATACATCCCTTAAAATAATAAATTAAAAAAGTGACTTGTTAAACTCACTTTCATAAAACCTTTGGCGAACCATGACGAGATATTCTTCAATGAAATCCAAAAAATGTATAGATTGCTGTATTCAATAGGAAGTCCAAACCACCTTTTTAAATATCACGTGAATGCTTCGTACAATAAACTATAGTTAAAATGTTCATTCATACTTTAAAAATATTTAATATCAATCACTACTTCATCCGCCTATTTTATAGAGGCCACAAACAATACCAAAACGGTAAACACCCTCACACCTCAGCAACAATCACCACCGGGGACGCGAACCCGCGACTGACGACAACCCAGCGGCAACAATGAGGGAATCAGCTGTTCCCCCTCCCCTGCAGGGCAACAGCCAATCGCAGAGCGGCCAGCGGTCACGTGACGCCCGGCGGGTAATTCATGTGTCTGTGATGTGTCGGGCTTCCCTTGATCCCCTGTAGAATGTCACGTGTGACTCATAATCCAGATAAAGGTCGCTGAGAAGGATTTGTAACTAATCAATCTCGCATTTCAATTCATTCTCAACAATACCATTACGTATGATGCGTTATTACACATCTTACTTTAGTTACAGTATTCCTGTTAAGAAACTTATCAATGACGCATTTGTAACTAGGATCAATCTGTTATACCTTACGCATGGACCAACACTTAAGACGGTCATTGCTTTGAATGTAAAGTAATTTTATAAAGGCAACTAAAAAATACACAAATAAAAAAAATTGACAGTAATAATTGAGATAAGCATATAATTAAATGTACTTCAAAGGTGAAATTTAGGGTTCAACGCTAAAGGAAGGATTGAAAGGAAGGAAAGAAAGTTTCGATGGATCAAAGTGGCTAACGTTTTGATTTGAGGAAATCCTAAAATGATCAGTAGCGTATAAGTTTCGTAATAGAAGGCATTTCAGTCACTGTATTTTTTATGTGGTAAGGAAATAAGACGAACTCAAATTGAACCAGGACAAACAAGGTGCCAGCGAAGGTCTTTTTGGCGAGGTTTTATTTTACTGGATAATTTTCACCAAATGGGAGGAACCGCTTCTATAGCCTATTACTCTCTCAATACTGTCGAAAACGTAATTAGATAATTGTGTTCAGCACTTTAATGAACGTAATATATTTTTACTGGTAGTGTTGGAAATATTATACTAAAGAAAGCAATTCATAATTTACGTGGAATCTGGCCCTGCTGCTTGGAATGATTAATCTCAAACTGATCTATTGCTTCAACAACAGGGTGCGCCGACGACCACAAGCACTGCATAAATACACGTAAAACTCACAGTATGAAACTAATTAATTTACAACGCTAAACTATTACAGGATAGATCGTCGAGATTAAATAAATAAATAAATAATCGAATTCAGAATAAATCACAGCTAACAAGGAAGGAACGAAGGAACGCTGTGTCAGTTACACGCTAGGGCCGAGTATAATGTCAAACGTAAACTAAATAAAGCGGCGACCGACTGACCAGCGACAGCAATGTGGCATGCACGCCATCGTGCATGTGCCGCCCGCCATGCAATGCACCATGCCATCAACTGTTACCCGGTACCGATAATGCAACTTTCATCGTCATATTACTCAGATTTTCCTTTTTTATTACAGAGGTTACTTTTTAAAACGGACTGCTTTCTTGCAATAATAGAACAAGCTGTCTTCACAGTCTGTAGTATAAATCTATTTGTTCATTTAAAGGTCCTCAAATGCCACTCACATAGAACATCAAATCGAGTGACGCACACTTTTCAAAACCACCATTAAACGACTATGAAGCTCAGGCATGATTTGTTAACAGGCGCAGTATTTAATTTTGTGTCACACATTTGACATGTTTATCATGATAAATTTTTGAGTTTATAAATGTTAGGGAGTTATTTCTCAAACAACCAATATTTCTACTATTGTAAAAGTTTTAATCTAGAGCTCCTCCAATAACGAACTGAGAAAGGTAGGGTCGACTTATTATTCCCACATTTTCAAAAGGAGAATGCAAAAACCATTAGATTTCCACTCAATAATCAAGACGAGCCTATCTCCAAATCAATCATCCGCATTCATGTGCCCCACCTACAGGTCCAAGCCTGGTCTTTAACCGACCATTAAACACCCAGGAGGAAATTGACCCCAGAAGGAACCCACGAAATAAAATTTATCTGGACGACTTTCCTTTCTGGTTGAGGGCGATGATCGAAAAGTGAAACGCGGGTGAACGTTTTCCTCGTAGGGACCGGTCCGGTAGCGGGTCCCGTTGGAAAGCTGCACTGCATCTGCCCTGAGTTCAGCCGTTCAGCCTCAGCCAGGGTTCCCAGATGTACGATAATTATCGTATTTGTGTGATAATTTCTCTGGAATGTACGATGTACGATAGCACTTCTTATTGTACGCGAAAATGTACGATAATTTTGAATAGGTGCAACTGCTTAAAATAAAAGATTTAAAATCAAAACCAGACTTATTTGCAATGAAAATAGTTGGTATAACAAATTTGTTAGATCAGCTATTTTGCATTGTAATTGAACAATGACATCCATAGGCGTCTCGAATTTTCTGATAACTGTTACTAGTTACTAGTTGTCATATTTATGCAGCGAGCGGTCAAGTGTTTTTTTTTTACGTGTTTAGTAGGTTTTTCATTTCTTTTAACACAATAAGCTCAGACATAACTTAAACTTCATCTTTAATAAAGAGTGCTACCACTTGTACGAAAAAGACGAAAAATGCATTTACTTTGAGGAATAAAAAATGCCGAGTTAAACCATAGATTAATAGAATTACTACTGATAAACGTTAATTTTCGTACTAATTGTTACACAGTCAGCACCTACGTATTTGTGAAACTCGTAAGACGTGAATTTTGTGTTTTAACTATGAATATGCCTATTCAATTTCATTTTTCCTTTGTGATTAATCATAATTTTATTTTTATTGTTTTCACTCCTATGTGTGTGATTTATTATTTTAATTCATACATATGCATATAAAAACAGAAAATGTTAATACAATACTCTGTACCTTACGGATTGTTAACCTTTACAAAATTAAATCATATTTGTACCTTTGTACGATAATTTTGCAGGAAATACGATAATTTTAGCATCTGACCTACGATAATGGGATTTTAAAATCTGGGAACCCTGGCCTCAGCCACACGTCTGCGCTGATACGGTTCCGCGCCTCTCACCGCCGTCGCGTAATCGGCTTACTAACTAATACCGATACAATCTAAAATACCGAGTGTTCGAAAAACAGATATCAACTGACGCGCCCGAGATCGGTATCAAATATCGATAATTTGTTTGCATTGGCTTGGGATTAGGAAATTTTTTTTATTGACTCGGAGCGCGCCGTAGGACAACTAACTCACGATGCTACTGAACACCTACTGGGAAAATGGTTTGAGTTGCTCTTTCGCTAGCTTAATTCTTTGCGTAACGCTAACCTGAATAAAGTATACAATGGATTGAACTGAAACTTCGCTAATTTTTGAAACGCCCGTTATTGAAGAAGCATGTTAAATCGAACATATTGAACTGGTTAAAATTGGGGGCTAAATATTTGGTTGATTATGGTATTTATACAAATTCATCGTTTAAAAATGCAAGTAAAATTTACTTCACGATGCGTTTAAAGCTTTTTGTATATGAAAAGTTAAAATTTTGTAAAAATGGCATATTATTCTGAGAGGATATGTCCTGCAGTCTAGGACTATATGATAAGACTAAAAACGACGTGCTATTACAAAGTACTATAGAAGAGCTAGCTGCAATCACAGAAAACTATAAGCTTTTTTATACATAAATAAATAACCAATTACTGATGTAAATTATGCATTCAAGTATACTCCCGATGAGGCGATAAACATACTTGAGCCCTTCGACAACCAACACTCTTGCACGACCAATACTCAATAATGAATACGTGACACACTCTTAACAAAGCAGTTTAGCGACAAGTTTACACACCCGTTGGCTCGAAGATAGCTGGTACTTAATTGATTTTAAAAAAAGTTATAAAAATTATACTCATTAGATTCAAAAATAAGAACGGCATAGGTACTAAAAATCTCCTTCCAAGGTAAAGAACGGTTATGAAACGTTTCCATAACAGTAAATGTAAATGTGATTAGATGTCCCAACTCTCAAGAGAGCCAGCCCCCCCCCCCCCCGCCCAGCCAACACGTAATTCACTCCTGAATAAAGCTGTAAATAATCCGAGCCGTGCAGTTATCCAAGATCGAGAGAGAGGTGAGAACGGGGGCCAACAATGCGGCGACACGCTAACTAGCGGCGCGGCCACGGGAACGTTCCTGCGGTGGCTCCATCGCGGGCCGAGACGTCCGTCATAGACGCCGGTGTCGACACTGCCGCTGTCGAACGTTCCTGCGGTGGCTCCATCGCGGGCCGAGACGTCCGTCATAGACGCCGGTGTCGACACTGCCGCTGTCGAACGTTCCTGCGGTGGCTCCATCGCGGGCCGAGACGTCCGTCATAGACGCCGGTGTCGACACTGCCGCTGTCGAACGTTCCTGCGGTGGCTCCATCGCGGGCCGAGACGTCCGTCATAGACACCGGTGTCGACACTGCCGCTGTCGAACGTTCCTGCGGTGGCTTCATCGCGGGCCGAGACGTCCGTCATAGACGCCGGTGTCGACACTGCCGCTGTCGAACGTTCCTGCGGTGGCTCCATCGCGGGCCGAGACGTCCGTCATAGACACCGGTGTCGACACTGCCGCTGTCGAACGTTCCTGCGGTGGCTTCATCGCGGGCCGAGACGTCCGTCATAGACACCGGTGTCGACACTGCCGCTGTCGAACGTTCCTGCGGTGGCTCCATCGCGGGCCGAGACGTCCGTCATAGACACCGGTGTCGACACTGCCGCTGTCGAACGTTCCTGCGGTGGCTTCATCGCGGGCCGAGACGTCCGTCATAGACACCGGTGTCGACACTGCCGCTGTCGAACGTTCCTGCGGTGGCTCCATCGCGGGCCGAGACGTCCGTCATAGACACCGGTGTCGACACTGCCGCTGTCGAACGTTCCTGCGGTGGCTCCATCGCGGGCCGAGACGTCCGTCATAGACACCGGTGTCGACACTGCCGCTGTCGAACGTTCCTGCGGTGGCTCCATCGCGGGCCGAGACGTCCGTCATAGACACCGGTGTCGACACTGCCGCTGTCGAACGTTCCTGCGGTGGCTCCATCGCGGGCCGAGACGTCCGTCATAGACGCCGGTGTCGACACTGCCGCTGTCGAACGTTCCTGCGGTGGCTCCATCGCAGGCCGAGACGTCCGTCATAGACGCCGGTGTCGACACTGCCGCTGTCGAACGTTCCTGCGGTGGCTCCATCGCAGGCCGAGACGTCCGTCATAGACGCCGGTGTCGACACTGCCGCTGTCGAACGTTCCTGCGGTGGCTCCATCGCAGGCCGAGACGTCCGTCATAGACGCCGGTGTCGACACTGCCGCTGTCGAACGTTCCTGCGGTGGCTCCATCGCGGGCCGAGACGTCCGTCATAGACGCCGGTGTCGACACTGCCGCTGCTTCATCGCGGGCTGATACGTCCGTCATAGACGCCGGTGTCGACACTGCCGCTGCTTCATCGCGGGCTGATACGTCCGTCATGGACGCCGGTGTCGACACTGCCGCTGCTTCATCGCGGGCCGATACGTCCGTCATAGACGCCGGTGTCGACACTGCCGCTGCTTCATCGCGGGCCGATACGTCCGCCATAGACGCCGGTGTCGACACTGCCGCTGCTTCATCGCGGGCCGATACGTCCGCCATAGACGCCGGTGTCGACACTGCCGCTGCTTCATCGCGGGCCGATACGTCCGTCATAGACACCGGTGTCGACACTGCCGCTCCTTCATCGCGGTCCGATACGTCCGCCATAGACGCCGGTGTCGACACTGCCGCTGCTTCATCGCGGGCCGAGGCGTCCGTCATAGACGCCGGTGTCGACACTGCCGCTGCTTCATCGCGGGCCGAGGCGTCCGTCATAGACACCGGTGCGACACTGCCGCTGCTTCATCGCGGGCCGAGGCGTCCGTCATAGACACCGGTGTCGACACTGCCGCTGCTTCATCGCGGGCCGATACGTCCGCCATAGACGCCGGTGTCGACACTGCCGCTACTTCATCGCGGGCCGAGGCGTCCGTCATAGACGCCGGTGTCGACACTGCCGCTGCTTCATCGCGGGCCGAGGCGTCCGTCATAGACACCGGTGTCGACACTGCCGCTCCTTCATCGCGGTCCGAGGCGTCCGTCATAGACACCGGTGTCGACACTGCCGCTACTTCATCGCGGGCCGAGGCGTCCGTCATAGACACTGACGTCCACAACAAAGCTCCAAGTCGATATTGTACGGTAACGAAAACGTTTTACAAAGTTATCACTGCTTCGCAACTATCCCAATCGCAATTGTATAACAACCTTAAAATACCACTTGGTGATCGACGTCTAATGCGTCTAATCTAATAAATCAGTAGTTCCGATGTCATTAAAGAACGTTTAATTTCATTTTTAGTATAGTTTTTACGACTAATTGAGGTCCGAGATAAATAATTCCAAGATGCATATCTGTAAAATTAAACAATTTTGATCACCGTGCAATAATATAAACAATTGAGCAATGGTGATCGAAACTCGGGGTTTTGGAGGTAGGGCCTAATGAAATTAAGAGATGAGATTCAGTCATGGGCATAATGCACAGTATTCTTATAGGCCCACTCCTTCACACGTAGATTGGTCTTGTCGAGGACGCCTCGTGATTGACCGGCCGCATCAGTGAGATCATCCTCGTCGGCTCGGAGGTTCGTCCATGGCTCGAGTGCGTCGACATATCTTGAGAAGCACTGACAATAAAAACAGTTTCCTCCTTGGATGTTGCGGAGTGTCACGAGTGTCCGGTGCCGTCAAGTCACTTCGACACACAATCGCTTATGTCTTTTACATGCGAAACTGCACATAATGAGCAGTTGCTATCGCAGCGAGAGCTTTACGATAAGTTTACGACTCTTCATTCATTATCATTATGCGATGCACCGGCGACACGCGCGAACCGTCTGTCTGCACACCCCACACGTCGGCGACGGCTTGACTTGTTTATTGGACAGGGGAAAGCCAGTAAAAGTGTCCGTCTTGAGAACAGAGAAATCGACAGTCCTGACTTGCGCCCGTGCCAAACCGGGAGCGGACCCGAACACTCGATTTCGTGGGCCGAAACGTGTACGATTAGCGGTTAATGTACGTCCGGCCCGGAACTCCCTCCGTCTTGAGAGATGGAACATTCTTGATAGCAATCATTTCAAGAGATTGAAAGATTCTTCAGTTGCCGATTGGGTCCGGGAAGAACAAATCCAATACGGCTTTATTTTAATCATATCTAAAGGATAGACAATTGACTTAAAGGGTCTAAAAATACATTGTATTAACTCACCACTCAACTCATTTAACCCAACATATTGTAATTAAGGTGGTCGCCAACAACTGATCTTTTGCCCAAGAGAAATAAGGCTGGATTATTATATTTAAAATATCTAATCCAGATAGTAGGTATTTTAATAATACTGATCCAGTTAATAAAATAATTCGGCTCTTATTCTAAAAGAAGGGGGCATTAAATTAGTTACCGCTTACTTTGTACTTGCACTTTGTCAGATTTTATAGATACACAGCATATCAACTCGTTTTAAGTTCGAGTAACATTTCCAAAATTAAAATTAGAGAGTAAAATGACCAGCAATAGAGGAATTACTGCAACATAAAATACTACAACAAACTGCTGGCGGTGAAATTAGTATGATTAGTGAAACGGTTCTTAAATAACATAATTTACTTTAAATGATTAAAAATGATCTTTATTTTTCTTTTCAAACCACATATTATAAATTGTCATATAATTACAATAAGCTACTTACTACTGTTCAAGAGAAGCGATAAGTAAATGTTGAAAAAATAGATTTCTATATAAGTAATCAGTAGTCAGAAGCAAATAAAATAGAAGTAATGCAGCAAGTAATTATTGCAAGAAAATTTTAAGAAAAACAAAGCATTGAATTGATGAAAAAAGTTTGATGAATTTTCGAATCAGACTTGTAGAACCAACACCCGCTCAGTCTGTGGACGCCATTGCATTTGTTGACTTTATAACTTGATTTGGGAGAAAACTCATCCCGTTGTCAAAGTAATAACAACTCGCCAACTTGTTATATAAACCTCCCTAAAAATAAACTATGTTTTCAAACTCAGTTTCTTCATGCTGTCTGACAGCGACAAGTAACTTCTTCCAGCTCAGTGAGCGAATGAAATCGAAGTTTGAACACAATTTATTTTGTTACAAACTTTCTTTTTTTTTAATAAAATCGTTAATTTAAAATGGACTAGATGCTTTCTCAACTGTGTCAGAATGTTACTGAATAAAAAACTTGAATAAACCGATTATACAGTCTCCTTTTCATGTTTCCAATAAATCTTGTCGCTACCGAGATAACAAGGCTTAACTTATACACTCTCACAAGTCTAACCCCGCGTTTCATGACAACCCATAAAACACGAGGGCACCTGACAACAGATAAAAATCACGATTAATAGGGTGAAAAGTTAAAAAATGTATGTTGGCTAACGGCGGCGCTGGAGCGGCGTGAAAGTGCTTAGCGGGCCCGCGGCGCGGCGGCCGGTTGTGTTATGAGCGTGGTTATGAATAACCGAGCAGATTACCTCGGGTGACCGGCTGTACCGCGGGTGTTGTGGGAAGCTAGTGATGGAAACATCGACTACTTTTTATTATCGACTATTATCGATGACCAGTCGATTACTTTTGAACATCGACTAGTCAAACCGTTCACACTAGTTGATTAGTCATCGTATAAAACATCGACTAGTCTAGTCGATGTAACTAGTCGAACGAGCAAAAACTGGTAAAATCCACAACATCTTATCGGCTAAGTTGCCAACTAGTCGGTCAAAGATCATAAAACACCGAATATTGAAAATAATCGACTAGAAATATCAACTAGTAAAAATACCCCCGTTGCAGCAGACCTGCATACTCAGCGAATTTCAAGTGCAAAACAACATATTTCGATCCAACATAGCGAAATTTGACATGTTTTTGTAAGCCCCATAAGAATAACATGGGGAATGAGTATGCAGGTTTGCTGCTATGGGTATATTAAAACTGGGTGGTTTTAATTCAATATTTAGTAGATCTGAACTAGAAGAAGCCATTTACCAAGTTTTATCGAGATATGTTGAGAAATAGGCGATATATAGAATTTGACTTATTTCCCATAAGGTTAACATTGGGACAACGTACTGCGTTTACCACTTTCAATATCTCGGCAACCAATGGACATAGAGCCATGATTCAAAATACTAAATTGTTTGTTTTTTGGGCTGAATTCAATGGTGTCAATAAAAATTTGAAAAATTTTATTTTTCTACGTAAAAATCTGAAAAAACCCATTTTTGGGGGGGTTTACCCCCCTTTACCCCCCCTTCCGGTGGTCCGATCGGGCTGGTTTACGAACTCGTCCGAATAATTACTACTTTACACGTCTATGCCAAATTTCATTCCGATTGGACCATTTTTGCGCAAGTTATCGTGCTTAAAGACACACACACACATATATATATATATATATATATATATAGATATATATAGATATATATATAGATATATAGATATATATATATTTATGAAAGTGAAGGAATGGTGTTTTTGGCATCTGAGGACCTCAAAAAGAAAAGTTATGATGGTTTTAGGCTTAGGTCTTACCATGAGACCTACGGTAACAGCTTCTTCCCTATAGGGGAAATTCGCTAATAATCGACTAGTCGACTAGATGACCAGATAGTCGATAAAACCACAAGTCGGCTATTCGATTACTGCATCTCTAAGGGAAGCGGCCGCCACACGACATGCGAGCTCCTCACTCTCGCTGGCTGACCAGTCGTATCTATATTATAGGATGATAAATAAATTGATTAATTTATTACTGTGCACCATAGTGAGTACTGAGTTGATTTCATTTAACCTAGAGAAATTAAGAATGAATGTAGTAAATTTGGATATAAAAATCCTACGAGTTTTTATCTGTTTCATATTAACATTTTTTACGAGAAAGGGCCTTGTATTCTCCCTCATTTTAAATGCAAGGCCGAAAATAAGATGTAAAGTAAGTGACGACGGTTTTATGGAAACTCTTATATACTTAAACTCTCTTACAACAAGACCTTCAATTCTTCACTGATTAGTTGGTTGGTAATAGAAAAAGGATCGCCATTAGCCCGCTCACTCGCAAAAAGTCCAAAATACTATTCTTTTAATGACAACACATGACAAACATTTTAAGAACTCACTCGGGTGTTATGGTTATTAATTTACTGAACCGAAAAGAATAAACATGTAAGTTTAATCACACATTTTTAAATACCAAATACATAGTCACATCAGTAGAAATATTTATTCAAAAGATACACACAGTAAAGTAATTGGTATTCGTAACCTTCTCAGGGGACAATGACGACGACAACGTGTGCGAGTGGAGCCAGTATTTAGGTTAATTAGCCCCACCCCGTCAGAACATCAACCTTGGCAAACACGGGTACAGCCTACAGTCTATCGATTGCGGGGGGTAGAACAAGGTTAGTTATGGGACCGAAAAGTCAACGGCTGCCCTACTTAGCCTCACTGACTTGCCCTTACCCTATGCGGAAGGTAACATTCATGAGCTCTGTATGTACGCTGTAATCTCATATAAATCATTATTCTGAAAACCGTTAGTACCGTACCCAGCATAACTTCAAACCAAGCACAACTCACAACGGACACTTAATTGCAGAAACTGGGAACCAAAATCTTATCTACTCTTTTATGACGTTTTGAGGGGTCTAGAGCAAAAATCTCGTCCATAAAATGTTAGAGTTGATTGAAAGATCCCAATTTTGTTCCTGGGTACATTTGTTAAGAAACTTTGCAAACAGCCATATAATACAGCATACATTTTAAAGAAATTTAAATCTTATTGCCCTGGAACAAATCGTCAGTAATATGGCTGAGAAGGGGAATTTTCTAAACAAAATCAAATTAAATTTTACAAATAAATCCTATCAAGACAATATTTGAACAAAATTTCCCTGTCTAATTTTATTATTACCTGTAACGAGTTCTGTTGAATTTCGACCGCAAGTCAAACTTTTCTCCGACCTCTACCTTCTCTACCTTAACTTATCCAACGCTCAGTGCACCACTGCCGGCGACACGACTCACGACACTGAAGAATGAAATGTCCAGGGCGGCGTGCGGGCGGCCGCGGGTCGATAGCGAAGTCGCCGGGCAACGCGGCGGACCGTCCGCGACCACAGAACCTCCACTGTCAACATCAATTAGGAGCGATTACACGAGGATGTCCGTCTCGGGGCTGATCTGTGGCGGGATTTACGCGACTGTCCGCGCACGTCCTTCAAAGTGATCACTCGCCGGAGTTGTTTTGTCCAACATAAGAAACTGTTATAAAAAAACTCTAAAAGTAAAAAATTCTCTATACATTAGGTTGTTGAGGCCTCAGGGATAAATTTGTTATGAAGTTTTTAAAACCCCTGGTAAAAATTAGAGATTACAATTATTTTTTATGTTTGGTATGGCAAGGGAAAACATACTCAGTTTTAATTTCACTTTAGAGCCTTCAGTTCTTAGAGTTAAAGCCACTGACTGGGAATAAATTTGTATCCAACCCGTTCACTCAATTTAACCTTAAGTAAATAAATCAATCTGCGAAATAAACTGGAAAAACAGAAAATTTAAAAGTTTGAGGTTCTATTCAACCTGAATTTAATTGCCATCCAGCTAAGTGTAATTAAGGAGTTGAACTGAATTTGGCAAGATAGCAAAAAAGGAATTATGTTTTCCCCCAATTCAAAGCCAATGGTATGCTAACAATGAACATTTTGAGATTGTTTACTGAACACACCGGTAAGCAACAACAACAGTGAGAACAAAGTGTTCAGTGAGAAACATTTAGTCATCTTTAATACAAAACAGGTTTGCTATTGAACATTGATGGCGGGGGCTTACTGGGTTTACTTTACAAAGAACATCTCATCCGAACCGAGATGATGACAAAATAAAGCAAATAATATGTTACAGAGAAAAATGCATCATCTCGAAAAGAATAAGTTAAAGAGAAGGCATTCATTAATCACGGTGTATAGTTTTTTAAATACAGTATTTCATACTCAATATTGTACATAACACAAAGATTGTTGATTCTGCGGAAAATAAAGGAGAGGAGGAAACAATAACCCGCCATCAACGCTCGGCTCGTTAGTTCTGATGTTCCACTATACAGCTGTCTTCCGCCCCATGGACCGCGGACAGGGTGACCAGACGAAAACTTTTTCAGGGATGATATTTGGGTTAAAGAAGGAGGACATGTACAAAAGAGGAGGACAGCGTTAAAAATCATTCTAATAATTTTTGTTATGGACCCAATTATATTTCATTACAAATGATTGTCTTATATTATGTTAGAGACACGCAAATACTTAATTGTGTGAAGAATTCATAAAAGACATTCACTCCGCTTGTTTTGTTTTAAGGAAAATAAAGTAGGAGAGTAAACGAAATACCCTTTTTAGGCTTTAAATTGACCAATTATTGACACATAGGGTCGGATTTTCGCGTCCACAACTTCACAAGTCGGCAAAATCAAAAATGTGTTTTCCCTTTTTATGGGATCATCACTGTGCAATGTGTTATGACACACAGTACATAATAATCTGCAAACGGTAGGAGTAGGCCTAACTTGAATCAATCGGTTTTAAACACGGATGGCCGTAAATGACGATCGTGCAGATTTACCGATTGCGGGTAGACGACAGTAGGGCCCTGTAGTTTTACCAAATACGAATAAAAATGTTATGAAGGCGCGAATTTACCGTATTCATGGCTGCGGGAGCTGAACGAAAGTATTTTGCGAAAGCCGGACATTTTTTGAAAGCCGGGAGGACATGAGGATAATCTTTAAAAAGGAGGACATGTCCTCCTAAAAACGGATGTCTGGTCACCCTGACCGCGGAGCACCGCGCTCGGCGCCGCCACAGCGTGTCGGCAACTCGTAACTTGAGGAGAATTACGTCATGGGCTACTTACGATTTAAGTACACAGCAACTTATATTGTGAGTTTATATATGGGACAAAAACCACGTTGGTGATTCAAAAAAGTCCGAGTGTGATTGAGTGATGTTGGTGATTAGAAGAGAATAAGTTGGAAGCACCGGGATGTGGTCCAAGAAACGATGACGAATAGAATACTACGATAAAGCTTATATAAAAATCGATAACAAGCTAACAAAAAAGCTAAGACACCAAATATAATACGTAATATACTTGGCGCCTTTGGCTTTTCAGGAAAGAAATTTCAGTGACAGAAGGTAAAGAGGACCAAATCGCTCGTCACAATTCAAGACATGCCGATGCCAGACTTGTCCTGTGTTGTTGCGCCATATTGACGGGCGGGCGCGCCGGGCGGCAGTTGTGACGACGGCGCTGGCGCCGCGGCGCCGGTCCTTGCACCACACACACACAACACAGTCCGACAGCATGAAACGTTAACTTATTGTGGATTGTTTCAAGACTATTGGTTACAATAGGGTATCAAGCGATGGTACAATGCGTTGTTAAATTATTGCATTATTTTTACTTTTTAATGTCATCGGATAAGGCATTGATTATTGAAAAAAGAAGATTCTAAAAATTGTGTTTATTGGGAATTACAAATACTTGTTATCTATGTAGAAGAAAGATTGTTTCGATTGCAGGGCACAGAGGGTTTAACTATGAAAAAATAGAAGAGTTCAAAGAAAAGGAAGCAACATTGAGAAAATAAGCAAAATTAATTTTGGAAATTACAATAAGACAAATTAGAATCATGTTTGCCAAAAACTGCAAACTAATTGGAGACTGTATGATGATCGGCACTAGATATTCCTGTTTTGTGGTTTCTACTAGTTGCAAGATAAGCAGAGTCAGGAATTAGAAGATTCACCGACATTCATATTATATTAATCGTTATATCGAACAAATAAATATAAAACTCGTCAAATAAATCTAGTTGGATAAAGCTATTAACATTTATTGATAGTCTAACCATTCTCTCAATCGAGTGTGCGAACTAAGTTAAGTTCTAACTGAAATAAGAAAGAATTATTTTGTAATAAATCAAAACTTTTCTTGAATCATTTTCTAAAAAGCTTGAAAATAATAAATACCTTCCCACCGATCTGCAAAGTCAATATAGAAATTTTTCAAAAATCGTGGCGTGTATGTAAACAACAGATTCATAAAACTGTATAAAACGAGTTAATAATGAATACTCAGTTAAAAATATAAAAATAGATCACATTTTTATGGAATCTTCAGCTTAGTCTCAATCTTTAAGGTAAAAAGACACGATAACAAAGTGAAACTGAAATTAGTTATGTACCAATGTACATTTTAGTGTTTTATGTTGGAAGAAAGATCAATAGTAAACTTTAAACAGTAAAGTTTTGTTACCAGAAAACATCTAAGTTGTAATGTAACTGAATAAAAGTGCACTCAAAGTAACTAGACGGCGCTTAAGTCTTACCGTTGCTTTTATTTTACTGCTTTTGCGTCGTCTTGCTTTCCAACTAAGGCATTCTTCTCCTCTTATTTTGTACAGTATATACCTTTCTTCGTACACAACCAAACGCAAGCATTTTAAAATTGCAAAATCTCTTTAAAATGTCTTTAAATAAATATGTCTTTAAAAATATATCAATTGCATCAAACTAGGTGAAATACTTCCAAGAAAGCATGGAAATAAATAATAAGTTAAGACACGAATAATTCAGTGAGATCACTTAAAAAATCCTTCCATTATGAAAGAGATTGCAGTGAAATTCCTTTCCTAGTATTTTTATTAGAAAAAAATATACTTCATGTTCTTTGCAAATTGCGAATGCAAAACCTCTTCAGGACCGTAGTCATCGTGCAAGTTTGTGCAGGGAACATCGTTGAGTTTTTAGACTCATGTAGACAAACCTAAACTACTACCAAGGTAATAAAGGAAAGGAATGATGTTTTGTCCGTCTTTCTAGTTAACTTCCATGTTAAATTATGCAATCGTAAGGATTTGTCTAGCCTTACAGCCTAGATTTTTCGCCCCAAAGTACTCTACGCCTACGTGAATTTCTCAAACAGCTAATTTCGGAGCAATAAAAGCATTGTAGTAGCTTCTTGCGGTCTGGGAAAATATCTGTAGCAGCTACTGTATTTGAAAATTTGTCAAAGCTATACAAAATAAATAATTTATGTCTTGCAAAATAAAGTATAGCCCGAGTTAAATGATGTGGCCCAGTCCTCCCATAATTCTAACGTTGATTATAGCATTGGGCTTTCGCACGGCCTAGGACACGTCGTCTGACTCGACCTGTAGGTCTGACTCGGTCTGCAGGTCTGACTCGATCTGTAGGTCTGGATGACACGACCTGTAGGTCTGACTCGACATGTAGGTCTGACTCGATCTGTAGGTCCGACTCGACCTGTAGGTATGTTGGAAACTCACCGAGGAAGATGTCCTGGTCGTCCTGAGGAGCGGTGATGGCGGCCATCCCCTGACACAGGGCCAGCAGAGCGACGTACGGGCTGCGCGGCGTCGAGTGGAGACTGAGCGGGGATCGGACCAGCTCCCCACACAACATCAGCCTGGGGACAACAACGTACTGTGTGTAACCAACTGTCGAGCTAACCCAGATGGAATGTACATTTAAGAGTAGAAGCAACAATTACAGATATACAAAAATCTTAATCTTATATAATTACAAAAAAGTAATAAATAAATGAATGAATGAATGAATGAATTGTTTATTCCAATAAATTGTACAGCTTTTTACATTGGGTTTCTTAAATAAATAAAACTATAATAATTTATAAATATAAATAAAAAAAATTATAGAATTGCATGAATAAATGCTGTTAAAAGAAAAAAGGAATTGGTGTAAGGAATCAGCAGACATAGACTAAAGCCTGTGCGTCTGCTGCGTTGCATTTACAAAAATAATAATTTATGACCAGTTAATTTGGAAAATAATAGTTAATTTATGTATAAAAAGTATTTAGATAATTAATTTTTTTATCATACTTAACTACTTTGTAATACTTCTATAACTAAAACAACAAACATGAAACAAACAAACGGATAGCGCGATAGGTTTGATTTCTATAAGGGTCAAGAATGGCCAGGACAACTCGCAATAGAAGTGAAGGCCCGCGGCCGGTCAATCCTATACTCTTATACGAGCAGTGTTATCTTGTATGTATGTATGTATGCTTGCTTGCTTGCTTGCTTGCACAACGATCTCAAAAACGGCTCCGAGGATTTTCTTCAAAGTCTGGAAATAAGTAATTTATGACTCAAAAACGTCTTTTATGCAGATTACTTGGCCAGAGAAAATCTAATATCGTAATAAATCGAATTTTAAAGTTGTAAAATTTTAACATTGGCCTTATGGGTTGCCGTGATAGCAACGAAAATAAACAAGGAAAGTGTAAACAAATGAAGTAATCATAACAGCTGTTTGGAATCTACGCCATTAAGGGAAAATACAGCAAGTGGGATGAAGAGTCCATGGAGCAATAAAACAGGTTTCTATTTATAAATTTTATGACATTGAAATATTTTATAGTAACTGGATGAACTGGTAAACATGAAATAACACCGAGCAAGGCTCGGTCCACCAGGTACTCATTTTATAAAGTAATTTAGGGAAAGTCTAATATATTCTTAACATACTATACAGAATGAACATGGTGCTCTAAAGGGTGATGCTCGATCATGGCCAATGAATGAAACAATATGAAATCGACAGGAATTAAATGTTTGGATCAAAGCTAACACACATATATTCTTGATTTATTTTACTTTTTATTCAGGCCTAATTTGTAATTAAAAATGCAGTCGTAATTATTGACGGATGGAACGAACTGTCTACTTCAGATTGTTAATTAAAGATTATAAAGCTCTACAGAAAATCAATAAACAAATGTTCTAATTCAAAGCGAATTCTAGATCAAGTATGTTTTAACTGAAGAATACATCGTATCACTCCCGGATCCAAATCACAATGCAGAGGAGAGGTCTCGCTACAGCAGAAACAATTAATCGCTTTGCTCTGAGGTTAAAGCGGGATTCCGACTACGTAGAACACGCATTCCAGTTGCATCCGCTCTCCGTAATCGGCAACGAAATGTGTCAACCGAACATTATCTCTGTGACCTGAATACAAACTCGCAATGTGTTCAACATACAGCAGTTTGCTTTAAAGACTGAAGTACCTCTTTTGTCGGCACTTCTTGTGTTTTAAAAATGAAAAAAGGTACTGCATTACATTTACATTAATGCAGTACCATTTTCACGTTTGCTGCTTCATAGTAGGCCTATTATGTGATCAGTACAGCTCATTTATTTGACCAGTCATAAATGTTAAAATAGGAAACAACATGAACTAGACGTAGGCTGTTAAATAAACATATTCCAAAAAATGTAATATTACTTAAAAAATAATATTAAAACAACGGCTATGGAGAAACCCTTACAGCTAACGCACAAACAAACCAAGAGCAATTATCAAGCTAAGGAAAAATCACTCTCCTTATTACCTGAGCGTGCTGTCACACACAATCGGAGGTGAAAAGAAATTCGTACCAAGCATTCACGTCAAGAAGTAATAAATCGACAAAAAATACATCAAGTATCGTTTTTTTGTCGAATTCTGCCCAAACTGAGTTTAAGGGTATAGACCAAGGTTGGCAAAACGTGCACTCACTTATAAACATTAACTTATCACCCGAGAGCGGCGTGTCATTACAAAAAGTGTCCACGTGGCCCAGTGACAGGTGTTTACCGCCGACATACTACGCCCGAGGGACGCAGGGAGGGGGTAAAAGACACAAATTACCCCGGGGCCTCGGGTCCGGTTATTTATGGGCATTAGTGCGACACGGAATGACCAATAACATTACGCGGGGCCGGCGCGGCGTCGCGTTACTACCGACTCACGCCGCGTGTTGGGAATGATCGGCTTTCGCATCCCCTTTCGTTTGAAATTTGTTATCTCCAAGACTTATGATAGTAACTGGGAAAGTAGCAGGAATTGATCTTGATAATACATAAATATTACAATTGGTGGTACCAACTTAATTACAAAGATGTGAAAAAGGTTTAATATTTGACTTACATATGCCTTCCTCGCATTTAAAAATATTGTGACCAGTGATAACAACTTTTAAAACGACGAATACGGATTAAAAGAATGTTAAGTTGACATATATTAGTTTGAGACAATGAGACATATAGCAAAGCAGCCATTCCTAATGTTGCACAACACACGACTCAAGAGAACGTTCCCAACACGATTTTCCCCAAGCGACAAATAACCTGTATTCGTATTCCACACACACAATAACGTTCGATTCCCTAAGAATACACGGCTAAATCACGCGCATTCACAGAATACTCGCGGATCGCGGACTGAATATCTTAACTGGAGATAATCTTAAAAGATTTCACAGAATAATAAAAATAATGACGCGTATGTGGGGGCGGTACTCGTACAACGCTGCAGAGTTGGGCACAGTTTATCGTTCCCCGGCGGGTAATTTTCGCGCCCTTCCCGCCAATATTTCACCGTCACCTGTTATCACTTGGCGGGAAAATTAATACCCCTGATAGCCGAGGCACGTTGGAAATCCGCCATGACTAATTAAACATACGCCGCTAATGTATTAAAGAGGTGCGGAAAGGCAGGCTATCTTATCCGTTGGCTTCCCAACATTATAATATGAAAGGAAATTTAGGTTAGGAGGTAATTCGGAAGTAATAACTGATATTGCTTTGGGTATCATCAGAAATCAAAATTAAAGAATTTCAATCCTATCCTATACTCAAAAGAAGCAATGTTTGTACGGGCAAAATTTTTATTTCGTCCTAGGATTTTTCGCTACAGGAATTCAGCCACCAAAAGTCAATTTGGTTCTCGCACCACCGGCCTCGACCCAAACCGGTACAACGTCGAATGAAATATCAGCCATTATCACGCTCAACGCCGACCAGATCTACCCGGATTTCGACCGTGTCGTGAAATAACTACGAAAACTACTGTTCACCATCGACTGTACAGATAACCGCATCGAGCCATTCTCGAATCCTCTCTTTTACCCACAAAGGAAACTTGGATTACCGATCAACATAGCGCCAACTGCTTCCAACCGTCGCTCTAAGATATCAAAACTTGAATTCGTGAAGAGTCACTTAGCGATCCGACCAATCGCAAGACAGCTGCACTCCAACGAAGCGACCGTATCAACTCCTTTTTGCTAGAATAGAAAAAGCTGAAGGCACGTCGTATAAAGGCGTTGATTTCGTGCTCAAACAGTGTTATACTTATAAGAGCTCATGTTACAGTTATGGAAAATTTTAACTAAAACACCTGAATCAGCCGGTTGGTTTTGTTTAATCCGAGCAAAGCTCGGTCCCCGGTACTATAAAATAAAACTAAGGCCAGAACCACAGTTGAACAGTTACATGTAAGGATTTTATACAAGTCTATCGTGTGATAAGTCTTGAGAAAAACTGTTAAAAATAAAAAAAAATTAATTTTACTACTCAGCATGCCATATATTAATCTACTTAAACCTCATGACTTACAGACAGAACCATGGTGAATTACAAAGTTAAATAAAGTTGATGTCGTGTGTAGTTTTCCTATTTTATTTACAGCAATCGTCGAGAAGTTTTGTGAATCTAATCTAAATGCATCATAACCACACGACAGAGAGAATACATACCGCTGTGCTACCTACACCAACCGTGGATTTAGTATGTAGATTTGAACATAATTTATAATAATAAGAATATTTATACGGTTCTACTAATAAATATCGGATCTGCTTCACACTCAGTCAATTTCTGCACGGCTGTGTAAGGGTGAGGACAACGACCAGGTTAGCCGTATCGGTCCATCACCGACCCAGCGCGGTGGACGGGGTAAGCACCTGGGGCGGTCGTGCTGCGGGTTGCATGTTTAGGGTTGCCGGCGTCGGACTGTCTGGAGCCTCCCCCTCCCCCTCCCCCCTCCCCCCGCCGACCGCCCTCCATCGAGCCGTACTGACACCGCTTATCAGATATCATACCCGCCACCACAGTCGCTGCCGCCTTCTAACACAGCGCCTCGGTGACGACTCGTGTTTTTTAATTTAACTAACAATGTTAATTTACATACAAAAGTAATTTAATCAAACACGATAAAAAGTGACGTTGTTAAATATTCAGAAATTTTCACTTAAATCTCTCAAAAGACTTAAAAAGATGTTCAATAAACTCGCAATCTAATAATTTTAACTTGTTTTCTAAATTGGGACATGTCTTTGAATTGCGTTGAAATTTAATGAAATAGTTTATCACTTCAAAAGCAGTATCATAGTCAATGGCAGTATGTAGATCTCTTTAAATATACAATTAAGAATCACTATCACACTAGGAGGCTGAGCGACGTCGCAGAATTTCCACCTCCTTATAATTTCAATGTAGTGAAGAAGGCCCGGGGTTCGGCCCCGTCGCTAATTAAACCACCCCCATTTAAAAACGGGCGATTTACCGACGAGGCTCAGCCACCTAGGGCAATAGGAACCTTGACATTCTTGGGATTAGTACCCCACATGGATGGTAGAACCTGTTGGTGGGGAACAAGTAAAAATCAGCCACTTGAAGAGAAATGACTCTTTTAATAAAAAATGAACGATGTTTGAATCTAATACTACATCCCAAAGTTTCATGATGAACGAATGGACGATTTAGTGATGATAAGTACTGGCACACATACATTAGATTTGATATATTACGTGGAAGAAGAAAATATAGTGACAAGTATTAGAAGCAAGTACTTAAGATAAAAGCGCAATTTGAAATCGCTTATCGCATCAACAGTTTAATATTTGATGTAGAAACATTGTAGGCTTGTCAAGTTGATTTTCAATTATTCCATAAGTTATTCCCCGTATACGACCTCTGACCGACCCTTTCCTTAGTATTTTATAAATCGTAGCGAAACTATTTTTTAAAATTTGATGGCGTTAAAATTGCATAACTTTCTACGTATAGGCCTAGGCCTGTAAATGTTTTCAAAGTAAAGGCCTCTCTACATGTTGGAACTGACTTGTGGCTTGATGTAATTTTCAACCATGAATGGTATCACTCCCAAAATGCTCGGCAAAATGCTATCCATCCATGGCACACAAGCGATGGGGAGCGAGATTTGACATGTTTTTGTAAGCTCCATAAGAATAACATGGGGAATGAGTATGCAGGTTTGCTGCTACAGGTATGTTTAAACTGGTTGGTTTTAATTCAATATTTAGTAGATCTGAACTAGAAGAAGCCATTTACCAAGTTTTATCAAGATATGTTGAGAAATAAGCGAAATATAGAATTTTACTTAAGGTTAACATTGAGACAACGTACTGTGTTTACCACTTTCAATATATCGGTAACCAATGGACATAGAGCAGTAATTCAAAATACTAAATTGTTTGTTTTTTTGAGCTGAATTCAATGGTGCCAACAAAAATTTGATAAATTTTATTTTTCTATGTGCAAAACTCAATAAACCCATTTTGGGGGGGGGGTTTATCCCCCTTTACCCCCCTATTCCGGTGGTCCGATTGGGCTGGTTCACGAACTCGTCCGAGTGAATACCACTTTACACGTCTGTACCAAATTTCATTAAGATCGGACCATATTTACGGCCGCTATCGTGTTAACAGACATATATATATAAATTCGAACGAATGGTGTTTTTTGCTTATGGGGACCCCAAAATGAAAAGTTAACATGGTCTCGGACTTAGGTCTTACCATGAGTACTACCGTAATAGCTTATTCCTTTAAGGAAATTCGCTAATAAAACAGAAAACAAATCAACGAAAATAAACACATTCTTCAAAGAGAGAACATAGCAATACTACTTCTTACAGATCAATAGCCATTCAATAAGAGGCGCAGAGCTGGTCGCGGCAATACCGGAGAAGATGGGAGGACCGAGGAGAGATAAAAAAATATACCAGGGTAGTAAAATAAAAATAACACCAGGGTTTAGAATATTACTCCGTTAAAACCGACAACTTTCGACAGAAAGAAAAATAAAACAAAACATAAATCAACTAAAATAAACACATTCTTCAGAGAGAGAGGGCATCTCAATACTACTTCTTACAGATCAATGGCCATTCAATAAGAGGCGCAGAGCTGGGCGCGGCAATGCCGGAGAAGATGGGAGGACCGAGGAGAAATAAGGGACCGAGATAAAGGCGGCGTCTCTTGACGACCTTTCATTGCAGTTTGATGGCGGACATGTGTAGCACCAGGTTATACGTTTCCGATACGTCGTCCCACTGAGGCTCTCGGGGAAATATTGTTTCATACGACGACAAAACTCCCAGCGTCGCTCTGGGCCCATTTGTATCTTTACTGGGGGTATTTTTAACATTATTTTGTCAGTTTAACCTCCAATAACAATCGATTGGGGACGATAGCAAATTTTAATAATGTTTAAATATGTTATGATAGTAACTATGAGTCCAGTGAGACTGCTTACTTACGTCTAGTGCTTTTAGGGAAAAATAAATATGTTTACGTTTCTAGTTCCAGTTCAACCTCCAAGAATAACGATCGTTTGGTGACAATAGTTATTTTTAATAATGTTTGAATTCATTGGAGTAACCGTAAGTTCAGTAAAAATACTTACTTACGTCAACTTATTCGGTGCTTTTAGAGAAAATTACTTTTTAATTTAAAAATTTTTGAGTTCCTGGTACAGTATGCTCAAGAAAATATTACATCCCACATGGAAAAATTATATATTTAAATATATTCAAAATATATTTAAAAAGACCAATACATATAAAAAATATAGTATCAAATATATATAATTTTAGTTTATATTTAAAATATATTTGAAACATATACCAGGATATATTAAAAATATATTTAATGAAATATATTTTAGGGAATATATTTTGAAATATATAAAAATATACTATCAAATATGTATGATTTTAGTTTACATTTAAAATATATTTGAAACATATACCAGAATATATTTAAAATATATTTAATGAAATATATTTTAGGAATATATTTTGAAATATACAAAAAATATATTATCAAGTACATATAATTTTTGTTTATATTTAAAATATATTTGAAATAAATAAAAACTATATTATCAAATATATATAAAATTTTAGTTCATATTAAAAATATATTTGAAATATATTCCAGGATATATTTCAAATATATTTAATGAAATATATTTTAGGAATATATTTTGAAATATATGACTATTATATATTAAAATTAAAGTAAGACGTATATATTATTAAATACTGTTCGTAAAATATATTCTTGTATACATTTCAAATATATTTTAGAAATATATTTAGCAATACATTACAAATATATTAAAACAGAAGTAAAACATGTATATTACGAAATACTGTTAATGAAATATATTTTAAATATATTAACACCATATATATTTTATAATATGTAATTGTGAATATATTTCTAATATAACTTTAATTTTATATCTGGAAATATATTATTAACAATATATTACAAATATATTTATAATATATTAAACAAATTGGCAAGCACAAAATCAAAATATGCGGAACATCTTATACAGAGTGTCAATAAAAGAACTCTGGGATTTAAAAAAATAATATCTTAATAATTGTAGAAGGTAGAAAAATGCAGTTAATTTCTCTGAAAAGAGTAGCTCATAATATGAGCTACTCTTTTCAGAGAAATTAACCATATTATGGTTTAACCCATAACAACTGGGAATGTTTTGTCAAGAGGTGGCAGCACTGCGGAGCGTTGACCTTGGAACAACTTAGCGCGGCTGTCAGTGCTGTCTGGATTGCTGCGCTAAAAGGCTCAATGCGTTATTTGAATAATATAAACTGAATCTGTTGTTATAGTAAAAAGAATCCTTCGAAAAATCGTGATGTTGACCATCTCAGGCAACGAATAATTAATTCTGTGGCAACCCCCCCCCCCAGAAATGTCGGCCAGGACATATGAGGAGGTGGAAAATCGTTACGATATGTGCCGTGTCGCTGTGGGGGCCCATATTGAACTTTATGAAATTGCTAAAAAAAACTTGAAAATGCAACATTTTTAATCATGTATAAAATAGTTACATAAGCTTATTGCTTCATAAAAATATTTTGCCTAAAAAACCCGGAGTTCTTTTATAGACACCCTGTATAAGAAAACATAATTACACCAATATATAGATAAGAACTTAAAAGTACTGACCAGAATATACTCATATAAAAATGACAAAGAAGAATTACATATCAAATAATTGATATTTCTTAGTCAATTTGTTTGCAATCCTATAATTATATAGGATTTTTTATGTTTAACGAAACACTTTTGAAATACATCTCAATATACTGTCACCCAACACGATTGATTGATTGATTGATTGGGTAATGGGGATAGACTCTAGAGGTCCCAGCACGTCAACCGAAGCTTATTGTGCCCCCCTAGTCTGCTAGATTGGTAGCCCTATGACTGTGCCTTCAACGAGGCTTAAGAGCTTCTTTCCAATGCTAGCATCTTTCTCCTCACCTAGTTGTTCAAGACCGAAAAGGGCTCTTCTCCTTACCCCCAGTCTTTCACAATCCAAGATGATGTGACTTGCAGTCTTGACAGAGCTGCCGCAGAGTCTGCACTCCGGATCATCGTGAGTGATACCCAGAGCCCAGAGTGAAGAGGTTTCCTGAAATGGCCGTGTCCAGTGATTAAGGCAATTACCCGCCTGACCTGATTCCTGCCCAGACTCAGCAGCCAGAGCAGAACTCTCAGGTAGCAGCTTTTTACCGAGTGATTGGCCAGGGTAGTTGTACCATCGAAGGCAGTGCTGATCCTTAGCCCAGTTGTCAATGACGATGTGGGGGGGGGGACGATGTAGGGCGGTTGCCCTACTAATACCAGAGCATGGCTCTGGGCCATAGAATGGCATTTCCGCTCCCGCTTTGGCTAGTTTGTCAGCGTTCTCGTTGCCCCCAATGCCTATATGGCCTGGTACCCAACCGAGAAGCACGAAATTTAGTTTTCCCAGGTCGCAGAGAGCATTGAAACACTCCCACACCAGTTTTGAGGTGATCTCATTTGAGTCAAGCGCCTTAAGAGCAGCCTGATTGTCTGACAAGTTCAGAATATGTCTGCCATGAAGGCCCCTTTCGAGGCCTGGCTTGGCACAACATGAAAGAATACCAAATATTTCTACTTGAAAAATGATGCAGTAAGCCCCCAGACTTGCTGAAATCGCTGTTCCAGTAGCTTTACCATACACCCCAAAACCGGATGAGCCTCGAAGAAGAGAGCCGTCTGTGTAACTTGTCTGGTACACAGACGGCTCTCTTCTTCTTCGAGGGAGACTCCTTCCTCTGCCTGAATACGGCATTTTCCCAGCCACCCAGTCATTCCTGGAAAGAAGTTCCACAAAAAAGGTTTGTGGAAAATAACCTCTGTACTCATGACATCCGAGATCATGTCAAGCACGGAGTCATTAGCCACAAGTTTGATGATGGAGGTGTGACCAGTTCTGGACTGGCTTTCCCTCCACAGATTGGCAATCTTGAGTCGGTAGGCTGTCTTGCGTGCATCCGACTTAATGTGAATGTCCAGGGGTAGAGGTCCGAGTGCAACCTCAAGACTTGCTAATGGACTACTCCTGAACGCACCAGTAGCCAGAAGAGTTCCGAGCCTCTGAAGGCTTTCAAGTTTGGAGATGGCTGTAGTTTGGTTCACCTTTGTCCACCAGACTAGTGAGCCCTAAGTTACCTGAGGCCTGACAACGGCCTCATACAGCCATAAGGCAATTTTGGGTTTGATGCTCCATGTAGCTCCTGCCAATCGTCTGGACGCTAGAAGTGCCTATTTAGATTTTCGAAGCATGTTGTTCAAATGTACATTCCAAGTGAGTTTGGAGTCCAGCGTCAGTTCTAAGTACTTGACTGAGCCAGATACACCCAACTTGGTCCCTCCCAATGTAAACCTAGAAAGATACTCTAAGTTCTTTTTTTCTAGTGATAGGGACTACAACTGTCTTGGAGGGATTGATGTTGAGACCCTCCCTGAGACGTCGTCTGAGATTGACGTTCATTACGTCAGTTACAGTGCTGGTGAATTTTCCTTGCAGCATGAGGACAATGTTGTCCTCATATCCTTGGGCAAAGACTCTTTGGTGGGAAAGCTCTTAAAGGAGACCGCCAACCACAAAGTTCCACAGTAGAGGTGAGAGTACACCTCCCTGTGGGCAACCCCTTGTGGGAGCGATCACCAGAGAGCTCTCAAGGAGTTCAGCCCTGGTGCGTCTAGAGCGGAGCATCGACTTGATCCACTCACAAAGAGCAGGCTCTAGTCCGCGCTCACGCACACCTCGCACCATGGCCGAAAATGTTACATTGCCAAATGCCCCTTCAATGTCCATGAAGGTGCATAGGGCAATTTCTTTGCAAGCCAGACTGTCCTCGATCCTACTGACCAGTTGGTTCAAAGCAGATTCACAAGACTTTCCTGAATCTGCATGAACCAACGGTGCATGTTGGTTGCGGTGAAGGGGAGTGTCAGAAAGCACTCCCTTTCTGAGGTGTCTTTCGACCAGTCTCTCCAGTGTCTTCAAGAGAAATGAGGAGAGACTTATTGGGTGAAAGGACTTATGCGCAGAGTAATCTGTCTTTCCTCTTTTGGGATTGAAGACCACGCTGCTTAGGCGCCAGGTCTTGGGAACGTACCTGTAGGCCACACTAGCTCTGAATAGTTCACAAAGGAGGCTGAAGAGGGCATCTGGTCCGCGTTGAATCATCGCAGGCAGAATGCCATCCCCTCCCGGTGAATTGAAAGGGTCAAACTTGTTGATTGTCCATTTCACTTTGGAGAGCGTAACAACCTTCCTGACCAACCTCCAGCTTTCACGATCAACCCTCGGCCAAGAGCTGTTATCAGTGCTAGAGAGAGGTCTAGATGTATCACCCTCAAAAATACGACCTGGAAAGTGAGTCTCAAGGAGAATTTTGGGACTTCCGCTACTTCCAGAAGTATAGTTTCCTATAGCCTCCTCCACGAAGTGCTCCAGAACCTCCTGAGTTCTTGGGGCATCCGAAGAGAGAGCTTGGTACAGCCCTAATGGGGCCGGGATGGGATTATTTGGCAAAGTAACCTCAAGGGTTGCTTCGGGTTGTGGTTCTGGTCGGGTGTTTTCAAAACGCTCCATGTGGTTCCCACGAGAAGCTAGGGAAGTGAAGATCCGCCCGGGCAGAGCCCCGCGTGCCCGGGTAAGGCTGCATACTCCCTGGAGTGCTAAGTAGAAGTGCTGGAGGCACCGTTAGCACCACCGAAATGTAGAGCCCGGTGGCATTCACCCCTTCAGCACGGTTCGCTTGATACTACTGGGGTTGGCTGAAACAGAAGAAACAAACGAAAAGGAAGACGGAAGAAGAGTTCTTCAATAGGAAAGGGAAGAGAAAAGACATCCAGCAAAAAGAAGAAGAATGCTGGTCATAGAACCCAGAACAGAAGAGAAGGGAACTTGGGTTGGCTAGGGAACCTCGGGGCCGCCACACCAGTGTAGTTGAAGTCAACGACCCCTGAGGGAACCCAACACATAATGTAATGTACAATGCTAAATCAGATTATGTAAGATTAACAAAGCATCTATGAGACTTTAAAAAATGCGGAAGTAAAAATAGCCTATACAACTAAAAAAAATCATTCGATTTACAAGCGATCGCAACCAACAACGGAAAATAAAAAAGATGAATTGACGAAAGCAGGGGAGTGTATGAACTTAAATGTTGGAACTGCTATAACATCTATCTACTATATATTTGTCAAATGCCACTCAGTGGAAACATCGTACAGCCCAAACTACTTGACCTAGAACCTTGAAACTTTGCATGGATGTTCCTCTTAGGGCGTAGGCATCCGCTAAGAACGGATTTTACAAAATTCGTAGTATAAAGGGGTTTTTGGCGAAGCCGAAGTTTTCAAATTTTCCCATTTAAAAGTATGTTGGACGATTTTTGTTGACATTTTTAATGTTCATAAAACTATCAGCTGGTAGTTAGCTTCGGAAATGTATACGTTAATACAGATGATAATAAATTGATTTCTTTCATCATGGCTTCATTGATTTTTATTGATTTGTTTCAAGGACATAATTATGTACTATATAAATGTTACATTTAGTTTAGATAAAATCCATTATTAATTAGTTAAGTGGCACCATCTACATTTCGGTAGCGGGAGTTATCGTTTTTCCTGGAGGCGTTCCGAATATTTTTTTATTACAACTATGCCTGTCCGATGATTTGGTGTTTCGTATAATTCGACATACGCAGTTTTAAACTACTTAACCTAGAACCTTAAAAATTTGCTGGACGTTCCTTAAAGAGTGTTGGCATTCACCAAGAACGTATTTTTTTAAATTCGACGTTTTTAGAGGTTTTTGGTGGAGCTGAAGCTTTGAAAATGCCCCATGTTAATGTAATGGAAGATCTTTTGTTTAAATTTCAAATTTTATTCAATCAAGCATATTAGCTTCTCAAACGGATACGTTGTTACAGCTGATTTATAATTTGATTCCTTTTATCATGGTTTTATGGTTGTTTTGATGATTTTGTTAGGTCATTCGTACTATTCGTACTATATAAAAGTTACATTTGGTTTGGTTTCGTACCTTATACGTTCAATCATAAGCTCATTATGTGGTATCATCTTTTAGGCTGCGGGAGCTATAGTTATTTCCTTAGGGCGGCCTTCATGTTTATAATTACAATCATGTCAGTTACAATAATTGGGCGAATTCCTTTTTCATCAAATCTAATTCGACGGAGTCCCGGCTTTTCACGGCAAAATAAATGCTGCAATCAGTGGTTGATCTTAAACTATTACTACCCGCCCATATTTTAAGTTAAAAACTAAGTGAATCGAGTTTGAAATACTGCCTGCGGATAGCACCATAACTGTTTCGAACATTCAGCCTTTTACTGTACTTCATTGATGCCCTACTTGGCAATCCAGGGACGTAACGGTAAATCTACAAAGAAGTACTTTAAAATCGACACATTTGAAGTTAAAATCAGTTCGGGCGTTTTCGAGTTATAACGGTGAAAAGAAAACCTCCACTATCTACTGTGGCATATATATTTTTTATCCTACATTCCGCCATAAAACAAACATATCTCTACATTACATATTCCTTGATATAAATATTTTCTATTCAGTCCTCTAGATTCTTCATATCAAGGTTAGACGATAATTTTTATCGTGAGCGAAGCCACGGGTTCTGCTAGTTTTGGATAAAGTAGAATAAATTTTAATGTAAGATACAAAGAACATTCAGGGGCTTCACCAGCTGCTAACGTGTGTTAGATACAACAGCAACTATTTAAATAATAAATGCTGTTCATTAAAAATTGACTAGTGCTACAACGCAAAAGCATTGAAACTCCAAGTCCAAAAGGAAACAGCATTCCCGATCAGTTTTACATCCTAGGTTATGCCACTTCAACCATGATTCAAATTAGCCGTGTAGGTTAAGGCGTAGGGCTGATGAGGTGAAGGTTCCGGGTTCAGTTCCCAGCAGGGGAATCCATTTTTTTTTTCATGAAAATCAAATGTAAGGCTAATATTAAATATTTATTTATCAATTTATTAATTTTTGAAGAGTTTTGACAGTTAAATTGAAAAAAAACTGTTTGGAAATATTTTAAGCTATAAATACACTTTAAAATATATATACTATTATATATAATTTATATATATATATATATATTTCACAAAATATATAATTATATATTTCTCGGTCCAATAACTTGAATATTTACATATATATAAAAATACCTTAACAAAGTATATAACTACTTGTAAATATATATTTCAAATATTTTTTTAAATATACATTATATATAAATTTTTCTATGTGGGCAGGCAAAGGCATTATTTGTTTTAACATTTGGTTTAGAATAGTAAATAATGACTATAAGCATTTTATGTAGTATAACCTATGTTGTATCTCTCTGAATAAAAATATATGGGTTTGCTGTATAACGAATCTAAATAAAAGAGTGTTGTATAGCAAACTATTGTATTGTGATTGACTATTTGAATTCGACTTTAGGGTTCGTATGAAACCAATTTTCACTTGATTTTACTGCAGTGACTGATGAAACGCAATTTCAACTATGAAACCACTTATAAAAGTGGAATTACGTAATCCAACGCTGTAGCATCCACGCTCAGGATAATTTTACCCATTTCGACACGATAAGCAGTGTTGACGCGGTGCACCGGTGCTGCATGGCCGGAACCAACAGTACGGTGGTACGGTAGGGGGGGGGGAGGGCACCCCGGGGGTAAGGGGTCAAAATTGCATTTCCCGAGGTTAATTGGATTGAATCGCCGGGGCCGCGCGGGGCTGACGTAAATACAGCCAACTGCTTTGTTTACTTCTTGTTCCACTTTGCTTGGAAATAACATCCGAGTGCCGAGTGTAAAGCGCCACTTTCCACCCTGGTCCATTAGCGCGTCTGATGCTCACCGTGCCGCGAGTAAGAAAGGTTTTCTAGGAATATTCAGTGAATTAAAATTATGTCGTAACGGCTCATCTTTTTGTTCTATTTACTTTGCTTATTTAAGGAATTTAATAAAATAATTTTCGAAAATAACTATATTTACAACAGGAGCGAGAACAATAGGCATATAAAATAGTAGGCAAGTAAATATTATACCGTCTAGAAAATCAAAGAGCTTTGATGTACATTTGTGCCTCCATCGTGTAGCTTTCTTCGAAAATGGTAGAAGTAAATAGAAAGAGAAGTGTAAATTGTAAAGTAGGCCGATTGAGGTGGAAAATTCAAAAATATCAATTTTACAGATTAATTTGAATTGTATTTTTTATTAGTTTTTCATCTTAGCACGACTCTCTGTCACTTTGTTACTTTTCGTCATATTCTGCTATATATTATGTTACCTTAATTTGTCGGAGGTAGTGATAAATTTCAAAATAAATAAACTCCCAATCCTACTGCTAGATATATAAATAACAATTAAGTAGTATAGAGTTATCGATATAAAACTATTCATACATCGTCACTTTTGACAAAAAAGCGGAAACGCGGCCCGTCAGTTTGAAGTCTCCTGATGACCTCGGCTGTCACGGCGCTAGCGGTGAAAAAGAGCCAGCTGTGCACTGCGGTAATTGCATGTACCCACAATGAAGGCGCTCTCCCGTCAATTTTGTTACTAATGTTCGGAGGGAGACATTATTTAGTATTTAATACATTAAAAGCAATATAATAATGCAAATTAATTTTTAGAACAAATTGTGGCCCAAAAATGGCACTCATAATTTCACGGTTGATTACTATTTATTTGTTGTACAAAACAGACTACCGCAACGAAAAAATGCTCTATTACATGTTTTTACCATTTTTAATTAAATATTTTAATTATATTAGCATGTTTGCTAAGGTCTTAGCAGCCGTTTGGATTACTGAATTTTTTGGGAGACCTATCTGTTTTGATAAAATTTGCTTGACATTTTCAAACTATTATTATGAAAATTTAACAACTGCAGTCGAAATTAGGGTATTCAACATTTTATCCATATTGGATTTTTCAAGCAAAAGAACAATGTAAATTTGAGGAATGTAAATTTGTAATCATTAAGCCAGCATAATATTGATTTAAATAAAAGTTTTAATACAGAACTTGTGAGCTTTGTTGAACAATTTGATGTTTTTACTAAATTAACATTCTTGCTTGACGTCATTGATAGTATGTTTTTAGTCAAATCAAATCAAAAAATCTTTATTTATCATTGCACAAGGTACAATAAATGGCGTCAAAAGGTAAACTAAAATAGACTTAAAAATAATGGTGGATACAATTTTTTTTCTTAATTGTAAAACTCTTCAAAAGTGTACATGGCTTTGTTTATCAGAAAATTGTTTGCTTCTGAAATAGTTTGCTTCTTTTCTTAATTCTAATGGTAGTGCTTTAAAAAATTTGTTTCTCATATATGTAGTTTTTTCTTATAAAATTCCAATCTGTGTATACTCAAATTGGGTTCATTTCTTCGTCTTGTATTGTACCGATGTGAGTCTAGGTCTAAATCTTCTTATTTATGAAATTCTTGAAAAATAATATACATTCCAAGGTATAAAGTCCAAACACAGTCAAAGTATTTAAATCTTTGAACAAATTTTTCACTGAATCTTCTGGTTTTAATTTTAACATAATTCTAATAGTTTTTTTTGTCATTTAAGAATTTGATCCAGATTACTCTTTGAGGTTGAGCCATACAAAAAATGCAATAAGCTATATGCGAGTGAATGAGAGCAAAATATATATTCCTTAACACTGATAAATTACAGAGAAGAGCCATGCGTCTTAGTGCAAATATGCCAGAGCTAATTTTTTAAATCACATATTCTTCATGATTATCCCAGCTTAGGTTTCTATCCATATGTAATCCTAAGAATTTTGTTTCATTTACCTCACTGATAGTTTCATCATCAATCATAATATTTGGAGATAATTTGTTACGGTTTTGTTTATTGTTCAAAAGACAATAAAATTTGTTTTTGTTGCATTTAAACTCAGTACATGAAGAAATACTAAACTCATTAAAAAATTGGCGCCAATGCTGAGTATTAATATTTACATTTATCACAGCTTATTTCAATACGTGAAATAAACCCAAGAAATCATTGTCGCGGAAAGTGCTCGTGGTTAGAAAAATGAACACGTGAAAAGTGAGAGGGGAACAAACAATAGACAGCGGGGGAGGCGAGTTCAAAATCCACTCGTACAGGCACCGAGGAGGGGGAACGCGCCACACGCTGCCTCTTTATTGAAATTTGATACCGCACACACGCACCTTAAGCTTATCTTATTTGTCGGGGCCAAAGGTGGAGCTGCTTTTATACGTTGGAGCTGTGGAAATGGACAGGGAGAGTTTGCCCACATTTTTTATACTGTGACTTATTACAACTTGTACTAGGAGTATTAGCATGTATATAGGAGTATTACTTAAGAAACATTATACGCTAAAAACTTCATAAATATGTATTCAGTCTCCGATGTGTTCAGAATAATGTTTATTTAGTCAATTTTCTTTGTTTATTAATGCTGTGTACTGTAGAAATGTGCGCTGTCTTCAACTGACAGTTTCAATTCTGTTTTATTTTAAAAGAGCGCTGACACTGCCTTAACTAAGATTCAATATACTCTGCTTTGGCTTAATTTTTACTCAACTAAACGATTGCAAGTAGTACAGTAACTTAAAAGATAATATATTAATATTCATATTAAAACATTAGGAACTTCCCGGGATATGGACGACATTGTTAACATGAGAACGACTCCATGAAGTGCAATGTAACGCGTCGCGTCGCCTTTAACTGTCTATAGTGTCTAGAGCGACATCTCACAACAGGGAAATAACATTTATTTTGCTTTTGTGGGAAAATAGACTTACTTAACTTAAATATATTAAATTTACACTAAATTTCATCTTAATTTCCCATTTATTACAACGGTCATAACACATTCCATGTAATGATATCAATTTGGCGACAAACAAAAAATATTAAAAAAGGGGCAACAAAAGACACTTAACTTTATTACTTTACAGTTGTGTTTACTGCAAAGTAGCCAAATGTTGGGTTCCAACAGACTCGAGGTCGGCGATGTTCCGATCGGTCAGTAGTGGGCATGCATAAGTAGTAATATATAGCACTTTGGGGATGTTGTTTACAACAACAAAGATAACGAGGTCATTGACCCTATGACGTCACAGGGTGTTTAGACAGTGTGTCGTCACCCGATAGGGTGGGAAGATTAAATTTAAATGTATTTTGAAAAGCAAGATGCTGGTGCCCAGTTGGTGGGAGACTTTATTATTTAATATATTATAAAGTCATGGTGGGAAATGTGACTCATGGGTCAAAATAAAATAGTAATCTGAAAGAAATCTGAATTGCAAATAATTATTTGTGATTAGCTGTGAGATGTTCAAGCTTAAGTACAATAATCAATTATGTTTATTTTTATTAGCGTGTATTTTATCAAATAATGGCGGCGCCCAGTTGGCGGGAGACTTTTGTTGATTTATTATTTGAAAAAAAATACGGCGGCACCTATTGAAAAGTTTTGGCATGAGATCCAGGTTTTTGGTCGCCTCCTTGTTTTTTGTGTAAGGTGCAAAACGCTTTTGCGCTATTGAGTAGAATGGGGCGGTCCGCTTCGTTTGAACTCTAGCAACAAACTGAGGTCCGCTTCGTTTGAACTCTAGCGACAATAGTGTGGTGGTGAGCGTTGAGATTAAAGGCGATGACCACTAGCTTAACCACCAATATAATGATTGTTTATTTTTATAAGCGTATATTTTATCAAATGGCGGTGCCTAGTTGGCGGAAGACTTTTGTATTTAATATAGTAAGAAATCATGGTGGGTAATTTGAATATAGATTTCATGTACATTGAGGGATATATTATTTTATGTTAAATAGTAGCTAGTTAAATATAGTATAAATATGTTTTGTGGTTGAAATAATATCCTGAAAGAAATAATTCTGAATTGCAACGAAATATTAGAACTGTAACTTTACAACTTAGTTCACAAATATAAAACTGTCTGTAAGAAAATTAACTTTAGCACAATATATTTAACAGTAAATATAAATTTGTGAAATAAAACTTCAGCTCTGAAATATTATCCATGTACTGTTGTATATTTAGTTTTCTTTGATAACTTTTGTACATCTTATAAACATGTAAATTATTTGAAAAAAGTTTTGTTTTAAATGTTCCCAATGCAAAATACTGTGTCAATAATTAAATATCAACAAGATAAAACAAAACAAATAAATTTCGTACAGTCTCTGTTATTTTATTTACTGTATAACTGATTTCAATGTTTTGTTTACTTTGCTCCCAGTAAAATATAAATTTATGAAATAAAATTTCAGCTCTGAAATATTATCAATGTATTGTTGTATATTTAGTTTTCTTTGATAACCCTTGGACATCTTATAAAAATTAAATTATATGAAAAAAGTTTTGTTTTAAATTTTCCCAATGGAAAATACTGTGTCAATAATTAAATATCAATAATATAAAACTAATCAAATAAATTTGGAACAGTCTTCATTATTTTATTTACTGTATAACTGATTTCAGTGTTTTAATTGCCCAAATATTATGCTGTATTATCTAATAAAAGGGTTATTATGTTTTAGGTTAAGTTCCTGTATGTAAGGATGGAATGCGGTGGTGCCCGGGGGAGAATTGATAACCTATCGACCTTTGAAGTTTTTTGTCGGCGCAAAAAGGGAATAATCGTCATTGATAATGGTGATGACAACCTCTGCCTGGCTCGAGCACTCGTTGTAGCCAAAGCCCTAGCTGATTCGGATGATAGTATTGAAAGTAGACGCTATTTTGATAGGATAAAACGGTCGAGGTTGCCTCTTCAGAAAAGACAAGCTGAACGTCTATGCCGAGAAGCCGGGGTTTCATTGGATAATGGTGGAGGATTGGAAGAAGTACGACTTTTCCAGGCGTCTTTTACCAATTATACGATTACGGTTTTCACCGACAGACGTGGTAGAGAAGTTATGTTTGAAGGTCCTTCATCAACGGAAGCCCATCCTCGCAAGAATTTAGACCTTATTTTTGCAAACAACCATTTTAATGTGATAAGGTCTTTGACAGGAGCTTTTAATTGCCAGCGTTACTGTCGAAAATGTCGAGCACAAGATTGAAGTTGTTATACAGGTGGGTGGCTGGAGGTTGTTCATCGACAAGGCCTGTGATGTCTCCAACTTCAGGGTGATCATCTCATGCACAGATGGCGAAGACCACAATGATATTGTTGCTGGCTTAACAAGGAGAAGGTTCCTGAGAGTTAGATACAAAGGATATATGGACCCTAATGTTGAAGATGATGGCTACACCAGCGATCCTGACCTGTATAAGGATCCACACTATGTATTTTTCCATTAAACAGTATGTATGTATTTTAAAATTAGTCCTTATTAAGTTGTAAATAATCCAAATTAAATATCTTTGAATATAATTGTTGTGTTTTTATTTACCTTTAATAATAATAGTCTATTCTTAAAATTATTTTGATTCTGAAGAATGTAATTGAGTGTTTTAAATGTACAATGCTGTTTTGTGACCATATAAAAGGGAGGTAAGAATTTAAATCTTTAGTTTGCTCTACATTGAGGGATATATTATTTAGTAAGGTGGAAAATTTTGAATTTATATTTTCTGAAAAACAAGATGTTGGTGTCCTGTTGGCGGAAGTTTTGGATATTTGTCACCTTCTGGAAAAAACAAAATGGTGGGTGGAGGGAGAATTTGGTATTTAATATATTTTAATTTTGATTTTATACATTTTGGGGGATATTATTTCCTTTATGTAGCAAGATGGCTGCTCCCATTGAATGATTTTGGCGGGATTTTTGTTATTTAATATAGCCAGAGTGGGAAATTTGAATTTAGGGGTATATTTCCCTTATGTAACAAGATAGTGTTCACCATTGAGCAGTTTTTTGCGCTTAATACCAGGGTGGAAAATTTGAATATTGAGTTTTATATATATATATTGAGGGGTATATAATTTCCTATTAAATAATTGTGTCTGTTTGGTATAGAACTTAACATTTAGATTGAGTAGTGGGAGAGGGTTTGTTTGTGTATGTGATAATTTGTTTATCGCGTACCACCCTCAGTCTGTCCATAGCTGGCCCTCTAAGTGTGATTGTTAGTACTAGTGAGCTTCTTTGAGAAGTAAATTACACTAGTTTTAGTTTATTTGTATGAAATCATGGATGTTTGGAGTGATATTAGTTCTCAATTTGAAGTGGAAGTGGTGAAATTATGTGAGGTAGTGGATGATATGAACGAAGTGTTTAAGGAAATTAAGGAAGAAAATGAGTGGAGGCATGAGCGAGAGGAAGAAGATGAACTGAGGCGGGTAGCTGATGAGGTTGAAGGTTGGGGTGATTTTATTAGCGAAGGAGAACTTCTAGATATTCACCAAGAGGCTGAATGTAAGCTATTTCAAGAGAAGGCTGTAAAGAAGTTTGGTCTTTGGGGTTTTAAAAACCGTCAGAACATGTGGAAAAAAACCTATTTAAACCTCTTCCATCAAATTATGAAGAGTGGATGATTTTTATGGATGCTGATCAAGCAATAGAAGATTTGAATCGACGTGGAATCAGATGGCAACCTCGCCTTATAGGCCCACCATGGGCCCCTTCAGGGCATGTTATGTATGATTATTTTATTGATCTTGAAACTGCTGGACTCTATTGATAAATCGTTGCGATTCATTAATTTTGCCGCTTTTTATTTCTTTTTAAATAAAATATTTCTATTCCACATATATGATTTGTATTTGTGAGACCAATTGTTATATTTTAATGTATAGATTTGAAAATAAACGTTGTTAATGGTAATGTGAGTTATCATTTACCCATATTATATTACATTTTTTCTATAAATATGTCAGTCATTTTTTAAACCAATCATTAAACCTCAGGTCAATATGTGTATATTCACCAATAAAGTATTCTTTCACATACTCTCTTAGATATTTCCTGCTCATGGGTCCAAACACCCTTTGAAACAAATAAGTAGCATGAAAGATATCTGAAATTTTGTTAAATATTGGTGAGATGTTCAGGATTGAATCCATTAAACAAGGTGCCTACTAAATGAGTCATAAAACTATGGAAACAATTCATTTGAAATTTTTAGATGTAATTGAATACATGTTTCAGTAAAACATATTACCTAAGTATGTTTTTTTAGAAAATTTGACCCATAGGCTTCTAGTTTTAAATAATATTATGGGTGAATGCTGTAAACCAATGTAGATACTAACACCAAATTTAGAAAATAATTTTAAAATTATTTTCCGAAAATTTATAATAAGTGTATACATTTTCAAAATTTAAGATTTAATTTAAACTAATGTAGGGAAAAAATCACAAGATTAACAAGTGAAATAAGTTTATTTACAACATAGAAGCTTTAACATTATAAACATGTACCTTATGTAATAGCAAGAATTATGTTGATAAGAATTATTTTAACATAATATTTACCCTTGATACAACCAAATTCAAATTAAAAAATAGCAGTTCTAAAATATCAGGCTATGTTGACAAATAGATTAAAATTAACTTATGTTGAAATTTATTTAGGAAAATTTTAAAGAACTTAATATTTACACTTGATATAACAAAATTCAAGTTAGAAAATAGCAGTTCTAAAATATCAGGCTATGTTGAAAATAATAAAAAGATTAAAATTAACTTATGTTGAAATGTAGTTAGGAAAATTTGAAAGAACTTATACATATAATCTATATATAATAACAAAAGTAAGATTAATAAAAACTTTATTTGAGTTGGGATAACACATAAAAATAACAGACATTGATTAAATTTAATACATTGTTAAAATTAATATCTGTTGGAAAAGTATTTAGGAAAATGTGCAAGAACTTAAAAGTATAATTAAGTTCTTGCACATAGTATAGTTAAGTTATGATAGAAGAAAGATTTATTAAAACTTTATTAGCAGTCTAGATAACCTAACGTAAATTAATTCAATGAACAACAATAACAAACAATAAGAGTAACAGGCATTCATTAAAATTTATATATTGTTGAAAAGTACTCAGTCAAATGTAATTTTTATCACAAAGTTTTAGCATGTGAAGCTCTAACAGAGTTACCTAGTATTGTTAAAAGAGAAAACTATATATAAAAGAAAAATGTATAAATGATAAAAAGATTTAAGATATACATCTTTAAAAACCAAACCATAACACATTTGCAAAAAAAATTAAACAGATATAAATTTAAGTTGTTAAAGATAAAAAAGATGTATACAAGGTTTTAAAAGTTAAAACAAGGCAAAATAGTCATAAATCTACAAACTAAAAATCAAATGGTGTCCTTATTAAAACTATAAAAAATAGGCTTGACCTGTAACAAACATAATGAGCTTTCATTAGAATAAAAAATAATGTTTCACTCTTACATTCGTTTAGTTTAGTAATAAACTTTTTAAAGAAATAATTCATTAGACTTGAAATAAAAAATAAGATGATTGCCAAATATTTGCTAAGTTTTTTTTTAAAAGATATTTTGTGTTTTCTATTTCATTGTCAATAAGCTGCAAACAAAACTAAATAGTAAAACCTTTTTAAAAGTGATCAAATAATATTTAAAACTTTCTTTTTGAAATCTGGCCTTGAGGGTATGCATTTCTACACCAAATTTAATTATTATAAAATATTATTCAACTCCAAAAAAGTCAAAATATGTACAAACAAAAAACTATGATTACTAAATTAAAGTGTTGTAACACGGTTATTACTTAGTTATTAACTTATTTTATATTTAACTTATCACTTGGCTAGTCTGTGTTGAAAAAGGGATATTGCATATACTATTTTAAAAGTCATTCAAGTTTCATTTACTTAAAAACTCTATATTATTCCATTTTTAGATGTGTTTAATAGTTTTTAAAACATTTTAGGCTATAAAACTTATACTTGAAATATCAACATCTTTGGTCCAGTTGGTAAATTACTTCTCCCCAAGTATTATAACAGTTAAATATTACATGAACATAAATATTACTCACACATGTTGTCATCAATGCAGCTCTAAGTGACAGGAGCGCTCCTTCACTCGTAGCGTGGTCTCTTGGTAGGCCTTTCGTATGCTGGCGCCGCAGCTTTTCCCCACCATTCTGGTAGTGGTAGTGGCTGCAGTTGTCTTCGGATACTTTGAAAACAAGGTTCGGCATGTAAATTAGACACTGTCCACTTAAACTGTTCAAGTGTATATCTAAAAGTATGTACACAATCGCAATCCCAACAAAGTGGGAAATCATCATTATTCAGTCCTTCTCCCGAAGAATGTTCCCTTTCCAAAAAATAATCGAAAATAAGAGGTGGTAAATTAAGGTACTTCAAATCTAGAATGCAATATAAGTGTTTGTTGTACACTTCTGCTGCACATATTTCAAATAGTGATTTTATGGGGGCCATGACCACTAAGCTAAACTGTCTCACTTATATCACTGATTGACAACGACTAGCGTATGGAGTAAGAAGCGAAGTAACGATACAATATCTCTCACCCTGTATTTATAGGACCAACCAGTGGATGATTCACATAACCCCTTATCTTGGTGATACGTCACCACCAAACAAGGCGTTCAAGGGATCAGTTCCCGTAATGGCTTAACAGGCTAGATTAATTTTATGTAATTTTCTTTGTAAATATAAAAATAATATATTTTCATTTTTCTGAAATAATTTGTATATTTGGTTTTTCTATTTTTGTAATACTTTTAATACATATTGTTCGGTCTCTTACAAAGTTTGTGATCTTATTTGGGCTTATAATCAAATTCACTTGTTCACTCAGAGTATCTTTTTTAAATAATGTTTTATATTAGCGGATTGTCTGAATATATAATAATACCACAATTTTACTTCAACACTTAAAATATTTTCCCAACCAAACCATTAAAGTTACCCCTCAAGTACTTCAATATACTTTTAATGCCATAGGCTGTTCACTAAGCTATCGTTGTAATTATTTTATTTAGGGTGTATACAGTTTGATTATATAATCGGACACTAGTTTTCTCTTTTAACAATACTAGGTAACTCTGTTAGAGCTTCATATGCTAAGACTTTGTGATAAAAATTACATTTTACTGAGTACTTTTCAACAATATATAAATTTTAATCAATGCCTGTTGCTCTTATTGTTTGTTATTGTTGTTCATTGAATTAATTTACGTTAGGTTATCCAGACTGCTAATAAAGTTTTAATAAATATTTCTTCTATCATAATATAAATTATACCTTTAAGTTTTTGCACATTTTCCTATATACTTTTCCAACAGATATTAATTTTAACAATGTATTAATTTTAATCAATGCCTGTTTTTTTATGTGTTATCCCAACTCAAATAAAGTGTTTATTAATCTTACTTTTGTTATTATATATAGATTATATGTATAAGTTCTTTCAAATTTTCCTAACTACATTTTAACTTATGTTAATTTTAATCTATTTATTAATTTTCAACATAGCCTGATATTTTAAAACTGCTATTTTTTAACTTGAATTTTGTTATATCAAGTGTAAATATTACGTTCTTTCAAATTTTCCTAAAAAAATTTCAACATTAGTTATTTTTAATCTATTTGTTAATTTGCAACATAGCCTGATATTTTGAAACTGCTATTTTGAAACTGCTATTTTTTAATTTGAATTTTGTTGTATCAAGGTTAAATATTATTTTAACATAATATTTACCCTGTTCAAATTCAAATTAAAAAATAGCAGTTTCAAAATATCAGGCTATGTTGAAAATTTACAAATAGATTAAAATTAACTTATGTTGAAATTTATTTAGGAAAATTTGAAAGAACGTAATATTTACACTTGATATAACAAAATTCAAGTTAAAAAATAGCAGTTTTAAAATATCAGGCTATGTTGAAAATTAATAAATAGATTAAAATTAACATAAGTTAAAATGTAGTTAGGAAAATTTGAAAGAACTTATACATATAATCTATATATAATAACAAAAGTAAGATTAATAAACACTTTATTTGAGTTGGGATAACACATAAAAAAACAGGCATTGATTAAAATTAATACATTGTTAAAATTAATATCTGTTGGAAAAGTATTTAGGAAAATGTGCAAAAACTTAAAGGTATAATTTATATTATGATAGAAGAAATATTTATTAAAACTTTATTAGCAGTCTGGATAACCTAACGTAAATTAATTCAATGAACGACAATAACAAACAATAAGAGTAACAGGCATTGATTAAAATTTATATATTGTTGAAAAGTACTCAGTAAAATGTAATTTTTATCACAAAGTGTTAGCATATGAAGCTCTAACAGAGTTACCTAGTATTGTTAAAAGAGAAAACTAGTGTCCGATTATATAATCAAACTGTATACACCCTAAATAAAATAATTACAGCGATAGCTTAGTGAACAGCCTATGGCATTAAAAATATATTGAAGTACTTGAGGGGTAACTTTAATGGTTTGGTTGGGAAAATATTTTAAGTCTTGAAGTAAAATTGTGGTATTATCATATATTCAGAAAATCCGCTAATATAAAACATTATTTAAAAAAGATACTCTGAGTGAACAAGTGAATTTGATTATAAGCCCAAATAAGTTCACAAACTTTGTAAGAGACCGAACAATATGTATTAAAAGTATTACAAAAATAGAAAAACCAAATATACAAATTATTTCAGAAAAATGAAAATATATTATTTTTATATTTACAAAGAAAATTACATAAAATTAATCTAGCCTGTTAAGCCATTACGGGAACTGATCCCTTGAACGCCTTGTTTGGTGGTGACGTATCACCAAGATAAGGGGTTATGTGAATCATCCACTGGTTGGTCCTATAAATACAGGGTGAGAGATATTGTATCGTTACTTCGCTTCTTACTCCATACGCTAGTCGTTGTCAATCAGTGATATAAGTGAGACAGTTTAGCTTAGTGGTCATGGCCCCCATAAAATCACTATTTGAAATATGTGCAGCAGAAGTGTACAACAAACACTTATATTGCATTCTAGATTTGAAGTACCTTAATTTACCACCTCTTATTTTCGATTATTTTTTGGAAAGGGAACATTCTTCGGGAGAAGGACTGAATAATGATGATTTCCCACTTTGTTGGGATTGCGATTGTGTACATACTTTTAGATATACACTTGAACAGTTTAAGTGGACAGTGTCTAATTTACATGCCGAACCTTGTTTTCAAAGTATCCGAAGACAACTGCAGCCACTACCACTACCAGAATGGTGGGGAAAAGCTGCGGCGCCAGCATACGAAAGGCCTACCAAGAGACCACGCTACGAGTGAAGGAGCGCTCCTGTCACTTAGAGCTGCATTGATGACAACATGTGTGAGTAATATTTATGTTCATGTAATATTTAACTGTTATAATACTTGGGGAGAAGTAATTTACCAACTGGACCAAAGATGTTGATATTTCAAGTATAAGTTTTATAGCCTAAAATGTTTTAAAAACTATTAAACACATCTAAAAATGGAATAATATAGAGTTTTTAAGTAAATGAAACTTGAATGACTTTTAAAATAGTATATGCAATATCCCTTTTTCAACACAGACTAGCCAAGTGATAAGTTAAATATAAAATAAGTTAATAACTAAGTAATAACCGTGTTACAACACTTTAATTTAGTAATCATAGTTTTTTGTTTGTACATATTTTGACTTTTTTGGAGTTGAATAATATTTTATAATAATTAAATTTGGTGTAGAAATGCATACCCTCAAGGCCAGATTTCAAAAAGAAAGTTTTTAAATATTATTTGATCACTTTTAAAAAGGTTTTACTATTTAGTTT